>CM028129.1:1711220000-1712420000 GCA_016271365.2 Neoceratodus forsteri | reverse complement strand
AGGAAGCAGGGAACTACAGACCAGTCAGCCTCACCTCGGTAGTGGGGAAGATCATGGAAGCACTACTGAAGGAGAGATTGGTGGAACATCTGGTTGTCAATGGACTACAGGACCCAAGGCAGCATGGTTTCACCAGGGGGAGGTCATGTCAGACCAACCTCATTGAATTTTTGACTGGGTGACTAGGGAGGTGGATCAGGGAGGGCAGTGGACATGGCCTATCGGACTTCAGCAAGGCCTTGACACTGTGCCACATAGAAGACTATTATACAGACTGGGAATATGGGTGTGGGCAGGACAGTAGTGTGGTGGGTAGGTAACTGGCTGGGTGGCAGGACACAGAGTGGTGGTAAATGGCTGTCACCCACAGAGGGAAGAGTGACCAGTGGGTACCGCTGGGACCGGGTCCTATTCAACATCTTCATCAGTGACATGGCGCAGGACCTAGAAGGCAGAATTTCACTGTTTGCTGATGACACAAAGCTCTGTAACAGAGTAGACATACCAGAGGGTGTAGACAGAATGAGAAGCGGCCTGCAGAAACTTGAAGAATGGTCAGGGGTTTGGCAGTTGAAATTCAATGCAAAGAAGTGCAAGATAATGCATATGGGGCACAATAACCCTGGCACAATATATCAGTTGGGGGTGAGGATATAGCATGCACCAAGCAGGAAAGGGATCTTGGGGTTATCATCTCTGATGACCTCAAGGTAAGGAAACAGTGTGACAAGGCAGCAGGTAAAGCAAATGGGATGCTGGGATGTATAGGCAGGGGCATTACCAGCAGGAAAAGGAGGTCATAATTCCACTATACAAGACACTAGTGAGGCCCCACCTGGAGTACAGTGTACAGTTCTGGAGACCATACCTACGTGAAGGACATAGACAAGGTAGAGAAGGTTCAGAGGAGGGCAACAAAGATGGTGCATGGATTGCATCACAAGTCCTATGAAGACAGGTTGAAGGAACTGAACATGTACTCCCTGGAGGAGAGGAGGAGAGAGGGATATGATAGAGACATACAAGTATCTTACAGGGAGGAACAGGGTGCAGGAAAACACTATTTTAAGCGTAAAAGATGTTCCAGGACTAGAGGGCATGGGATGAAGTTGGAGGGAGGACGATTCAGAGGAAACATGAGAAAGAATTTCTTCACAGAACGGGTGGTGGACAAGTGGAACACCCTGCCAGAGGAAGTGGTGGGCTGAAACAATCACAGGATTTAAGAATGCATGGGATAGACATAAGGAATTCTGGAGGCCAGGGGTAAGTACAACAGACTTCTAGGAAAACAAAACTGAACTTACAAGCTCAAATGGGCAGACTGGGTGGGCCATAGGCCCTTATCTGCCGACACTGTCTATTATCTATGTATCCTCCTCAACAGATGAAGAATCCGCTTACAAGCTGTTCCCTTCCATGCCTTGATGTGCTTCCTGTGGACACTCCTACAGCACCTCAGGTTGCTTTGCTGCTCCATACTTCTTCTACAAAGACGCACAAATCCTCAGCTACTGCAAGCAGCCGAAGAGCTTCTCATCTCCTCTACATTTGATTTATCCCTGGCAACTGTTAAAATGCAACAGAGAACTGACACTCAATTTACAGACATAATCTCCTACCTAGAGTCTGGAACCTTACCGCAACAAAAGAAACATCGCCAAGATGTTCTTTTCTTTGCTTCGCAGTACTTCCTCAATGACGTTGTGCTCTTTCACATTTGGTCCAAGGAAGGCAAGGGTCATCGCACGGATGGAACTCATGTACAGCTAGTTGCCAGCCTCTCTCATCCCTCAAGTTCTTCTCTCCACTCATGCCTCTCCACTTTTGGGAGGTCATATAGGAATACACAGAACTCTGGAAAAGACAAGGCTTCACTTCTTCTGGCCACATGAACAGGAATATTGTCCAGTTTGTAAAATCCTGCCAGCCCTGCTCCCAGAGAAAGCCTCCTGCCAAACCAACAAAGGCACACTTCATTCCCATGCCTGTAGCCACTGAACCGTTCCAAGAGTCAGCACTGACATTCTTGGGCCCCTACCAACATGCTCTGACTCTGGTAACAAATACATCCTTGTCTTTGTGGACTACCTGACTGAAGTAGTTGGAACTCATCCCCTAAGAGACATTAAAGCCACCACTGTGGCAAGTACTTTTCTCACTACAGTCATTTGTCGTCACGGTACCCCATCATACCTACATTCAGATAGAGGCACCAACTACCTGTCCACCATTGTCTGAGAAACTTGCAAACTTCTCGACATAAAAAAGACACATACCACAAGTTACCATCCACAATACAACGGACAGAGTGAAAGAATGATGTCTACCATTCTCGGCACACTCTCCAAGTATCTGGATGAGACTCACAACACCTGGGACTGTCTTGTTCCCTTTGTGCAGTTTGCATGCAATACCAGCCCTTGTGTCGACAGCAGAGAATACACCCCGTTCTTCTTAGTCCATGGACGTCACCCAAGAACTGTACTGGACAGGGATCTCTTGCTGCTAGATGTTCCTAAGTCAGCTTCTTCTTTCATTATCCCTCTTCTGGAACAGCTGGAACTTGCCCGCTGAGTTGCAATCACCGTGTTGGGCCATAGAAAATCGGCAATGCAAAAAATGTCTGCAGCCAAGGCGCATGAGCCTTCATTTTCTGTTGGGGACATTGTTTATTTGTACCGACCTGTTCTTGTTCCGGGCGCCACCAAGAAACTGCTTTGCCCCTGGACTGGTCCCTTCTACATTGTAGAAAAGCTTCCTCCGTTCCATGTTCGTCTGCGACACAAGTCAGATGGCAAGCTGGTACACAACAAAGTCCATATAAACCGACTAAAGCATGGGTACCTGAATAACAACCTTCCAGATGACCCCAGTCCTCCCAGAAATGAAGCTGCCCTTGAGCCTGCCATCCTCTCTGAAGCTGAGATCCCTCCGGATAACTTGCAACTAGTTCCTACAGCTCTTCCCACTCCTGATACTCTCCAGCCGGATTCCGTTTTACCAGATTATATGCCTGGGACTTCCTTTTCTTCTCAACCACCTTCTTCTTCTCAGGACTCTCTTCTACACACCACAGTGTACCAGATCGAGAAGATCTTAAGGAAGAAGTTTGTCAATGGATCCTGGACTTACAGAGTAAAGTGGTGTGGATTCAATAGTGGGCAGAACTCCTGGGTTGCTTTTAACGACCTGACCCACTCCTGTCAGGAACTAGTGCAATCCATGCATGCCTCCATTCCCACTGAGCGGAAAAGTCGACGGAGGTCTTGAGCCTTTGTTATCGGACTCTGTGAAATGTTTTGGAACTAATTCATTTTCTGATTTAACTGTTTGCAGGAAATATCTCATTGTACCGCTCTCTCTGCACCTGTTGCCATGGTACTGTTTACCTGCACTAACGCCTTTTCCCCTTAGGAATGTTTCTTTACATGGACAGTCCACCTGTTGTTTATGCAACTGTTATTAAAGTGTGAGCTTGCATTCTGGGTATCCTGCTGCTGCTATCCTTTCCTCTCTTCCCTTTTCCTTCCCCCACACTGTAGCACTTGTGGCATGACCAAGTCTCAAGTACTATTGTGTCTCCCTCCTCTGTGGTGCTACTCTGACTGGTCCCCAGTGTAGTCCAAGTTCTTTCCTCCCTCCTTCCCTGCAGCAAAGTACTGTTCTGTTTTGTGAAATCTAATGCCTTGTAATGCATGAAAATGTTTTGCCTTTAAAAACTTACTTAAAATATTTCTTAGAAATGTATAGATTTATTGTTTGTTCGAGTGGTGCTCACATTCACTGTTCTGGTGGTGATGTGAAGTGCACATTAAGCATGGGCTTAATGTTAGCTAGCCCCTCTAAGAGCACTTAGAACTTGCATGTAACAATTTGTTGCAGTGCCTAGCAGTGCCATGTATGCCTGTCAGTCAGAGATTTAGTCAGTCTGGGGCTTGTCCTCCATGAGAGAACATCTGCAGCACAGAAGCCTTATTATTTTATGCATCCATCTAGTTATTCGCACGGTTCAGATAGGGTCCTCACCAGCGGCAACCGAAGGGTCTGGCAGACCACAGAGAAGGTAAGGGGTCTTTTAATGGTGGACCATACAAAAAAACGCCACACATGCTACATCGCTGAAATCCATTACTGGAAGAATAAGGCATTAAACCAGGCACTTTCTCATCCCCTGGAGAGCAGTTACACACCCTATAAAAGACTTCAAGTTTCTTATAGGACTTTGAAACCAGTGAGCGAATATGGGAGGAAAAGGCCAGGGATTTATCTAGAAGGATGCCGAGGTATTTATACTTTGTCACTGATTTTAAAATAGAGCTATCAGAGGTTTTGATGAATCTCTGATGGCTCTGTTTTGAAATCAGTGACTGATGAATAGGTTAGGGCAGTGCAACAGGCCTTTTTTGGTGCCAGACAACAAGGATACAGTTTTACATTGGTTCAAGGCTAAGTGATCAGATTTGAACCAGGCTGAGAGTAGACCCAAGTCAGACTGTAGGGTAGCAGAGGTTCCAGTGGAACTGTAACCAGATGTGTGCAGGACGGTGTCATTAGCATAAGAGGGATGTTTCAGGATTTAACAATACGCAGCAGGTCATTTATAAGACATTAAAGAGGAGTGGTCCCAGAACAGAGCTCTGAGGAACCCCCATACTAACTTCCCTTGGGGCAGAGAGGGCTAAGCCAGTGGCGATCTGAGAGGTAAGAAGAGAACCGGGAAAGAAAAATGCGAGCGAGTCCAGAAACTGTGAGTTTTGTTACACTACCATGTGAAAAGCTTTAGCTAGGTCAAAGAATATGACACTGGTAGGTAGACCCTTATCCATATTAGTGAGAATGGAGTCTGTAGGTCTAAGAAGGGATGTAGATATGAAGTGAGACACCCAAAAACCAGATTAGTATAAAGAAAACCATGCATAGTATAATAGTTTGATAGTTGTCCAGCGACCAGTCTCTTGAGGATCTTGGAGAGAGCAGGGAGTAGAGAGATTGGCTGATAATCTGCAGGCAAGTTTGCAGGGCCAGCTTTGTGCAGAGGAATCACAATAGCATGTTTCCGTAGTGATGGAGAAACCCCTGAAGAGAAGGAAATGTTAAAAATGTGGACTTGTAGAACAGCAATTTCAGAAGTGCCCAGTTTCAAGAATCTAGATGGAGTGTCATCAGCTCCAGGACTATAGTAAGGCTTAATTTGAGATAGCTTGCGGAGGACCTCAGATGGGTTGATCTAGAATTGGGCAGGAGAAGTCATTTAGTCAAGTTTTGCAGCTGATGCAAAGTTAGCAGAAGTGGTCCACAATGAGGAGGTGTCAGAAACTGCACCATTACCTACTTAAAGAGCAGCTCTCTAGGAAAATAAAAAGCTTAGAACTATTGGATTTTCAACAGTTGGGTTTTAACGTCATTGTTTTCTAGGTTTCTTTTGTTTGTTCTTGGTCTACTAAACATTTCAGATAATGCTGTACGTATTTCATGGAGTCTTTCAAAAACATCCGTTTCCAGTGACTACACAGTTGCTGTTTGTGACATCACAGTCCAGTCTCATGGAGAGCATGATGATGGCATAAGCAAAGACATTATGAGGTCAGTAGTTGATAGGCCAGTGTTTATTATGCTGGCTTTCTGGATAGACAATCAACATTTTTTTTTTTTATAAACCCTGGAAAGTAAATCTGAAAATTAAATGTATATCTGTGTATATGTATGTATATAAATATATATATATATATATACACTATGGCCCAGATATTCAAAAGGGTTGCTCCATGCTCAAGTCCTACATTGCGCCATTCTGCGATATTCAGCAGGAGGCAGTTGCTCCACTGGCAACAGGTTGCGCAAAAGAGCAATGCAAATGAATGCATGCTCAACAGGAGGGGGAGGAACCATGCATAACCTGCGCAACCTGATATTCAGTCGGGTTGTGCAGAGTTGTGCATGCGCAACCCCCAACCTGCGCCTGCACAACCTTGAGCCAAAAAAAAAAGGATCAAGTTGAGGGCCACCCACAGGTGAGCTGCTGTATTGCAGGGTGCAACACAGCAGCTGCCACCCCCTGGCTGGCCCCAACACCGATCCCTGTTGCCCCCCCACCAGCCCGATGCTGGGCATCACAGTTACATGAAACCCCACACATCTCCCACAGCCCGATCGCGGGCAGTACAAGTCCATGAACCCCCCACACACACATCTCTCCAAGCCCGATCCACGGGCAGTACACATACATGAACCCCCACACACACATCTCCCACAGCCCGATCGCAGGCAGTACACGTACATGAACCCCTCCCCCACACACATCTCCCACAACCCGATCGCGGGCAGTACAAATACATGAACCCCCCACACACACACATCTCCCACAGCCAGATCGCGGGCAGAACCTATATGAACCCCAGTGCCCGATCGCGGGCAGAATGTCACAGCACAACCCCCAAACATCTCCCTGGTGTCTGTTGTCCCCCACCACCGCAAGCCCCTCCACCCGCTCCCCGCGCGGCGGGCGGCAGCATCCACCGCCTGCCGCCCGCCCGACTGACTGTCGGTGAGCTGCCGCCCGTTGGTGCAGAGCTACAGCCAATGGGCATGCAGCCCATACCGTACATGACGGTCAGATTTGTGAATGATCATTCACAAATCTGACACTCATCTGACTGTAGGCTTCACGACAACTGTCACCAACGAGCGTCTGCGTCAGTCGGCCCGGCGGCCAAGCGTGCAAGCCCAGAGTGGGATGCTGTCGCCCGCGGCTGCGGGGGCGCGGGTGGAGGAGGCTCGTGGGGGAACACTGGAGACCAGAAAGATATTTGAAGTGTCTGTGACATTCTACCAGCGACCAGCATGACTCCACTGGACCACCAGGGAGTTATTCGGGTTGGGGGAGGTTACATTCTGCCGCGATCGGGCACTAAAGGGTCATACAGGTTCTGCCTACGATCGGGCACTGGTGGGGTCATACAGGTTCTGCCCGCGATCGGGCACTGAAGGTCACACAGGTTCTGACAGCGATCGGGCACTGGGGCGAGGTCATACAGGTTCTGACCGCGATCGGGCACTGGGGGTCATACAGGTTCTGCCGCGATCAGGCACTGGGAGGTCATACAGGTTCTGCCCGCGATCGGGCACTGGGGGGGGGTCATACAGGTTCTGCCCGCGATCGGGCTGTGGGAGATGTGTGTGTGGGGGCGACATGTACGTGTTCTGCCCGCGATCGGGCTGTGGGAGATGTGTGTGGGGGGTGTCATGTAACTGTGATGCCCGCGATCGGGCTGCATTATGCGTCGGTCCCCGACGGCTGCTGCCTGGCAGGGTGGCCAGGAGCAAGTCCTCGGGGATCGGCGCACCTACATGCAAATGGCATGCAAATGGGGCCATAAATAGATGCAAATGGCCCCCCCTGCGCCTTGCATAAATTATGGCCCCATTTGCATGTCACCTTTGAATATCGGAAATTTGCGCATGGCGCAGTGGTACTTGCGCGCACAAGTTTAATGCTCAACTCTGGCAACTTGGCGGTAGCATTGAAGTTCCACTGCCTACCATGCTAAGTGCTGTGGCTGGGGGTGATATTCAAGGAGTTGCTCAACAGCGCAACTCCTTTGAATATCACCCCGGCCACACCCCTGCGCAACTATTTTGAGCAGCGCAGGGGCTTGCGCCTCAGACTGGCGCAGTTTGAATATCTGGGCCTATGTATATAGCTGAAGCATCATGTTCATGAAAGTACATGAACTGCAGTGCTGCTCTTTGAAGTAAACTGTTGGTCAGACGGAAGCCAGATACAGCTCAGTTGGGGGGGGGCAGAAGTAATGATTCGCAGCTAGAAGGTCAGAAACAGAAAATGGGTTTATAAATTAAATATATTTGAAATGGCAGAGTAGGAGAAGGACTTCAGGGTTGTTACAGACCCATGTTTGGAAACATCAAACATAGCTGTGAGTTGATGTGTTGCAGCAGTACTGGGTTTAGTTATTTTGGGGACTCATTCCATTCGCCACGTGGTTTTGCTGTACTATTTCAGGGAGAGGGTCCTTGGGACCTCTGGACTAAACTTGATGAAATAACATTTGTAGTATGATGCAACTGTAGCACAGACCTGAAGATATAGAATGTATTTAGTTTACATGTTTACCTGTAAACAAAGGAATATAATTTGCTTGTAGTACTGCATTTCTGTATGGTGAGTAATCGTGTTGTAACAACAGTGTTATGACAACACAGATACAGGCTAGCACAATTGTGTATGGTCATGTTTCGAGACATTACCATTACACTTTTTTGCCCATTTTGTTTTACCCGTTTTCTCTCACAGAGTTAATTCAATTTATTTAGTTTCCCTCCCAGATTAAATTTATTTCAGGCCTCTTTGAAATTATTTTAATTCTGGTTTCCCACATTTGGTAGACAGAACTCTTTTTACTCCGTGAATACTGCAGAGTGTGTTTTTGCTTTTTTCCTTTTCACTATGCTGCCTCCATCAACTTTCTTTCTTCTCCTTCTTGTTTCCCCTCCCCATTCATCTTTCCCAGACCCCTGCCCCCCCCACCCTCCTTTCGTCACCCTCTCCAGCCTCCCATCCTCTTGTCTTCCTGCATTACCTCAGTCTCCCTGGCATCCTAGTTGCAATCTCTCATTTTCTTGGTTTAATCTCAAAACCCTCAGGTCCTTTTACCTCTGTCTACCTAAGTCTTATTCTACCCCCTTCCATAAGCGTCTCATTGGTTCTCTTAAGCTCTTCGTCTCCTTGATGCTTTTATTTGGAGGAGACGTTGAGCTCAACCCTGGCCCTTCCCTATCTTCTTCTCTCCCCAAAAGTCTGAGAGTGGCCCATGACAACAGCTGCACCCTTCTCCCTAAAATCAGTCTGTTGTAACCACTCATGCTTAGCTTCAAGCCTGATGTGTCATCGATCTTGAATTTGGAATCTTGGCTCTCCTCCAAGATCCCCGATTGCTCTGTTGCCGTTCTCGGTTTCACCAGTATTCAACAGGATTGAGAAAAGAGGAGTGATGCAGTAGCCATTTACCTCCCCTCAAACATTTAGTTTGAGCTTGCACTCTTCATCTGTACCCCCCGTGCTTATAAGATGCTTCTTCCCAAACTCCCCTTCCCCTTCCGTGCACCTATATTTATTGCTGGTGTCTACTGCTGCCTTGGCATGTTCCCACCTTCAGTATCTGATTTACTCACTGCCATCTCTGCCCAGGCCTCCTCTGGTGAGATACTCCATACTAGGTGATTTCAGTTTAAATAGGCTCCCCCCGCCCCAACCAACTTGAGTTCCAGTGACATCATGGCCCAGGTAGCAGCATAGTGGAAGAGCTCTCTTCTCTCCCAATTAAAAATCTTCACCTTCTTACCTTACAGCTTTTCCAAAATCACCAGGATGACAACCAGATCTGAGGGGGAAGGAAGACAGATGCGGTCCCGGTGGCAAAAACTTAAAGGAGCCCTACGGGCAGAGATGAAGCCCAGACCACTGCACAGATCGGGGTTTCACCGCACAGATTCCCCTGCAGCCACAATATTAAATCAAGTGTTGTTGTACCTGAATAGTCGTAAAAAGTGCCCGAACCCCCGTAACAGCCGGCATCTTGAAGTATGGCGGTCCTCACCCCCCCCCCCGAGGTTGCACTGCTAACACCACGATATAATGACGCGCCTTTGCCCCTTCTTGATCTGTACCCCTATGTGCAGAGATTTAATAATCACTGTATCTCCCATGCACAGTGCTATTTTTATAGAAGTTGCCTAAATTGCCTAAATTTAGGCAACTTCAGTAAAAATAGTGCTGGGCATGGGAGATACAGAAATGATTAAATCTCCATACATAAGGGCACTGATCAGGAAGGGCAAATGCATGTCATTGTATTAGTGTGTTAGCAGCACAGCCTGGGGGTGGACTGCCATACTTCAGGATGCCGGCTGCTACAGGGGTTCGGGCACTTTTTACAAGTATTCAGGTAGAAAAGCAACTGATTTAATATTGTGCCTGAAGCGGGGGGGGGGATCTGTGAGGTGAAGCCCCGATCTGTGCATCAGTCAGTGCTTCATCTCTGCCCGTAGTTCTCCTTTAAAACACAATGAGATGAAGAGCAATTTAGGGACAGCAGTGGAGACTGAAGCTGTAGGGTGTCTTCTAGCTAGCTCCAAGGCCCAAGATTATGACACCGACCATGAGGGGGAGAGGTTCTCTCAAAACCACATTAAGCTTCTTATGTGGGAAATAAAAGCCTCCGATCTGGAAAACCAGCAGGAATTCTGCTACCTCAGTGATCAATTAGACAGAGTTGAAAGAAGAGTGGAGGGCCGTGGTGCTGAGAGTTGAGGCACTGGACACCACACCTCGTGCCACACCGGCGACCCGGGTTCGGGAACAAGCCCAGGCTGCCAGGGGTCGGCGGGGGAGAGAGGATCGAGCGTCCGGAGAATTGCTTTCCTCTCTCGGGGAGGAGGGGAATACAGGGTTTGCCCGGCACCGCAGTGGCCCTCGGTGGAGACCGGAGGCAGTGCAATGCTTGAGGGCACGCAGAGCTGTGGCAGATATCCTTGGTGTCATTAAACGCTCAGGCTCTGTGCGGAGGAGGGAGGGCGTAACTACAAGCAGAAAAATCCCCATCCCTGGGGATAGGCAATGGCATCACCTCCCACAGCCACACTCCACTAGCCGGACTCTCTCCCCTCCTGGGCTGAGCCCAGCCTGGCCTGAATTGTAGATAGAGCACCCTGGGTGGCCCTACCTCAGGGGTGGTTCAGAGCCAGGGGGATAGCTGGACTGGTGCTAGCAAATGGAGGAGTTTCAGGCTCGGAGGTAGAGCTGGGGACCAGTGGATGCCTGAGAGTTCCCCGGGTGACGGTGCCATAAAAAGCGTTAAAAAAAAAAAAAAAAAAAGAGTGGAGGACGCTAATGAGATAGTGTCGATTGTAGAGGATGGAACACTTCAGATGGGGTCAGCACATGAATCACTCTTGCAGCATACCAAGTCTTTACAAACAAAATGCATAGATCTGGAGGCTAGGTCCCAATGGTATAACCTCAGGCTACCTGGGCTATCGGAGGGCTCTGAAGTAGGTTCAGTGTGTGATTACGTGACTGACTTATTACGAGACATCCTAGCCCTCCCCACCATGGAGATCCTTATAGAATGAACTCATAGAGCATGACTTCTGAAGCCAGTGGACCCATATGCCTGTCCCCAGCCAATCTCTATGAAATTTGCAAGCTTTCAGGTTAAGGAAGAAATCTTGAAAATAGCCTGGCAGAAAAGGAGATCAGGCATAATAGAATACCTCTATTTTGAGCAAGATTATCTTCCTGACATCCATCCTAAATAACAA
This sequence comes from Neoceratodus forsteri, assembly GCA_016271365.2. Classification (NCBI taxonomy): domain Eukaryota; kingdom Metazoa; phylum Chordata; order Ceratodontiformes; family Ceratodontidae; genus Neoceratodus; species Neoceratodus forsteri. The sequence goes on along the minus strand of CM028129.1, from coordinate 1,712,408,660 downwards.
CAATATGTGGATATTACCAACCACTTGGGGTTAAGGGAATAAAGTTTCAAACCCTTATCCCACCAGAATTAAAATCTTCTGGGAGGCGGTGTGTGACTGTCCAGCGACCCCAAGGAAGCATGGGCTGACTAAAACACAAGATACCTATGAAACCACATCACAGAGACAGAGTGACCCCACTAAACTGGCCATAGGAGAATGGACAACCGTCTGACGGCAACAGATTAAAGCTACGGGTCAGCGAGCAGCCCTCCACACCATGACTGAAATCCGAGGACTGCTCAGTCTATTCCAGGGCCAGATTACAAGACATAAGCAAGACCGTCGACACACCTGAGGAGGACTAGAACTTCTGTATTCCCTTACTTTTGACTCGGTGGGTAAGATTGCCACAGCTACGTTCATTTTTTCTAATAGCCCAGGGTGTTTAATTTAGCAATAATGGTAGGGAGGAGCAGTTTGGAAGACACAGACCACTGTGTTTGTGAACTGGGAAAGACTTTAGAGGGTTCTTAATGGAGTCATACTGGTCATTACTTTAGGTCTGTGCCTACATGCTGCTTTTTTTTTTATCTTTTTAATTATCAGGAGGGAAGGGGAGGCTGGGAGGGACATTGGGTGAATGTTGACTGGGGCTGTGGTGTGCATTTTGCTTCTTCAGTTATTCTCGGTGGGAGCAGTAGCGGTACCCTATTGTCTGGGAAGAAAGCCTTGCTGCTAAACCTTTTCTGGTGACACGAAGGAGGGTGGACAGCCCCAAAAGTCCCAGGAATATCTTGCTATAGGCACCAGTGCTGGAAGTGTTTTAATGTTTCTGCGTTTTGCAGGGCTAACCCTGTAGGCTGGATATTGCTTTTCACAGTAAGGCATGGAGGTGTACTTCTGCAACTATAAATGTCTGCGGGAGAGATGACAACATCCTTCTATTTGAGTGGGACATACCTTCCATCAAAATGTTGGTGACTGGAGAGGCACTGAGCCAAGGCTCGTTTCCAGGTGCAAAGTGAGGGAAAGGGAAGGGGTAGTGCAAAATAAGACTGAAATACAATTTAAAATACAGCATACAGGTAGGAAAAGCATAAGGTGCATGAAATTTCAATGAAACAAGTTGCAAGGATTGAACTGATGCATAGTTATAACTCGACTAAATGGCATAGGCAAAAACCAAAGTAACTAAGTTAAGCAGGAAAGAAGGGAGAGAGCAAGTGAAAAGGGGGGGGGCAGGGCAATTTGGGTATACAGATGGCAAACTGACAGGTGAGGCGAGAGTAAAGTGCAGTAATGAGTCAGGATGGAATAGGGGTAGAAAGAGCCTCACCCTGACTGCAGGAGGAGGAAAGGCAGGGGGGATTGGGAAAGATGGATATCTGACGTTCCTCCTCATATAAGGCTGGATAGAGGAGGTTGTGGTGATCCTGGTACTGACCGTAGTACTTGAACCAACAGAGGTAATCGTGGTCAAAGGAAGGTAGATATGTTATACTTAAAGGAATCAGTAATACACAACCACTGACCATACTTCCCTGTTCCTTGGACTGCATCTGGACCAACAGTAGAAGTCCTCTTTTGAGACTTAATGTAGCCTACTGCAGAATAGGAGATCTGAGAGCAGATACCAAGTATCGTTCGACAGGCAGTGCATGGTAATTCGACAGCAGGAGTCTCGACTGGGATGTGGTTAAGGCAATTCTTTGAGGGAAACCGACAGCAATAGCTGTGGGTGAAAAACAACTGCAGTTAGAAATTAATATACAAGAGCTAGAAAAACTACAACAGGTAAAATTATTCATAGATTCATAGACATGTGACGGCAGTAAAGGATCTTCCTGGCCCATTGAGTCTGCCCATTCCCCCCTCTACTAGTCGTCCCCCCCAAAGATTCCCCCTTCCTTCCCTTGACAACCCCTTGAGTTTGTCCCAGGCCTTCTTGAAACCCTCCATTGCACTGGCCCTCACCACCTCCTCTGGCAATCTGTTCCAGGGCTCAACCACTCTCCGTGAAGTAATACTTCCTAATGTTTCCCCTAAACCTTCCCCTTCCACTTTTGGTCCATGCCCCTTAGTTCTTGTATCTGCCTTCCCTGAAAATAAGCTCTCCCCAACTTTATTGATCCCCTTCACATAGTTTTCGATCATGTCCCCTCTTTCCTTTCTTGTCTCCAGAGGACACAAATCCAGCTCATTCAACCTCTCCTCATATGTTTTCCCACTTAGCCCATGCACCATTTTAGTGGCCCTTCTCTGCACCCTTTCCATGCCATCTATGTGTTTTCGTAGCTAGGGTCTCCAGAACTGTATCCCATACTCTAGATGTGGCCTCACCATGGAGCTGTAGAGTGGCATCAGCACCTCCCTCCTTCTGCTGGTTATCCCTCTCCCTATGCACACCAGCATTCTGTTAGCTTTGCCCACTGCCTTGCTGCACTGAGTCCCCACCCTAAGGTCATCAGTGATTATAACTCCTAGATCCTTCTACTGCCTGGTTGCAGCCATTATCACCCTCCCAGTGTGTATGTGGTATTTGGATTCCTCCACCCCAAGTCATCACTGTGCATTTCCTGGCAATAACTTTCAGCTTCGATGTTTCCAACCACTCTTCCAGTAATCTTAGATCATTCTTCATTGCCTCCCCGCCCCCAGAGTGTCCACCCTGTTGCTAATTTTTGTGTCGTCAGAAAAGGCAGACCTTCCCTGAATCCTCTCTGCTGTGTCACTGGCATAGATGTTAAACAGAATGGGCCCCAGCACTGACCTCTAGAGGACCCCTAAATCTTATCTCCCAGAGTACACCCACTGACCACCACCTTGACTTCTACCGTCAGCCAGCTCTTCACCTATCTTATTTTCTGCCCCACCCCTAGACTCCCCAACTTATTAACCCGCCTTCTGTGGGGCACCATGCTGAAGGCCTTTCCAAAGTCCAGGTAGGCCACGTCCTGATTAACTACTCTCATGACCTCTTTGAAGAATTCGATCAGGTTCGTCTGGCATGACCATCCCTGAGTGAAGCCATGCTGCCGAATGACTTTGCAGACCCCCCCCTTCCAAATAGCTAACCACCCTTTGTTTCAATATTGCCTCCATTACTTTACCCACCACTGATGTGAGACTGACCGGGCGATAATTGCCCACCTCTTCCCTGCTGCCACTTTTATGAAGTGGCACCACGCCTGCCTTCTTCCAGACTCCAGTACCACCCTCCCTTTCCCTTCTCACTTAGTGCTGGTTCCTTCCTTCCTCCTCTGTTGTTAAGCAGGCTGATTTGGAAGGGGTCCTTCTACCGCACCTCATCCTCTCCATGATGGCATGAATTCGCCTGGAAGGTAACATGAGATACTTTATTACACCGTCATTAAATCAAAATGGGACCCCACATGCTCGCCACATTGCTGGTGGAACTGTGGAGACCCTCAAGGGACACATGGCCATATTTTGGGCAGTGTGCAAACTCATATCCTGTTGGGCAGCTGTAGCTAAAAAGGTTGCAAGACATCTTTGCTCTAGGAACCTCCAACTTAAACCACCTCCATTTGAGGGAAGGAAGCCATTTATTTGTAGTACATAAGTGTAGCAGCAGTGGCTAAAGCAGTAATTGAAACTGACTCCAGATAGACCCTGTGATGATACAGGACTGTAGTACTGTGATGGGTGAAATCAGAAATGAAGCATGTGACTTTAGAGTGCAAGAAAGCGAGGAAGCATGCTTAAACCTTTGGACTAGGTGGGAATTCGCACAGGGAAGAGAGGAGACGGATAACTCTACAGAGTCTGCTCCTGATAACTAAGGGGAGAAGAGGAATACACTGGACTAGCAGTACACTTACAATACCACGGTCAGGGGCACTAGTGCAGCCCCAGGTGATGGGGTAACAACAGGACCTGCCAATAAGAACCTGCAAGTGCCACCCCCTAGGTGTCGGCATATAGACATCCTCCACAGTGTAGTCTGTCAGTTGTATCATTAGGGGGCTGGCCTTGGGGAACTCTGGGAACTAGAGTATGGAACCATGGTGGGTGGGGTGTCACAGGATCAACCAGATAATAAAACACTGCAGCTAAGCAGGTCACTTAAAAAATGATTTGACCTTGAGATTGCTAAATTGGGACCTCAAGTCCCTCAGCATTTCTCCTGGGGAGCTGAGTATTCCCTTTAAAAGGAATATAGACCTTGATTTTATTTTAAATGTAATTGGAGTGTGGGCATGTGTGAGGCATGTTCAGTCCCCAGTGTATTGTTGCATGTGTTTATTTAAAATAGTCCTATTTTTCCCTTTATTTAAGGCCTCTCATTAATGCTGCCTTTTACCCAACCACTATTCTTTATTCTTTTTGTTGTTGTTAATGAGTGCACTGTTAGAACCCAGTGACAGCAGCTGAGTAGATACAAGTATTGTTATAACTGTCTATTCTGGTACCAATTTCCATAGTTTCAAGGACATTGCAAAGTGCTCATATATACGTCAGAATGACATCGTTACTGATGTTACCATTGCGCTGAATCTTTTCTAATTATAATATAGAGGATAATGTATGGTCCTCTATCGTTAACCGGTCAGTTAACAGTCGAGAGGTTGCCAGGGTGACCATGTAAACCTCGAGAGCGAAGCTCGAGAGGTTTACGTCGCCATGGCAACCTCGAGACGGTTAAAATTGACCGTTGTCATAGAGGGGACTATACATTATTTTTATAGTAGCGGTCCACTATCAAAAAAAAAGGGCTTACGTTTTAAAAGTCACCGCTAGGGACCTTCAGTCCTTCCCGTCTGTTTCCCTTCAGTCGGTTTCCGTGTCGAAAAAAAAGCGTGCACATGCGCAGACCACTCGCTGTTGTTAACCTATCGATGTGACGTAGGATCGATAGGTTAACAACATATCTACGTCACATCGATAGGTTAACAACCTTAGGAAATGATGATTTCCTAAGGTTAACAGCGTTCTAACATACATTATAAAGTTATAGATGAGTATGTAACCTTTTTATTGATACCCATTTTGTCATTATTTGACTTACATACGTAGACTTAAATCAACAAAACCTACCTCTACCCCATCTTTATAGTTTTTTCTGTTCTGATATACAGTGGTCACACATGTTAGCCTGTAGCAAAAAAGCTACCATTGCCAAATGGCAAACAAGTTAAATTCCAAACTATTACAGTGTAAGCTTCTAAGAAAGCAATGTCTTGAAAATTCCTATTTTTGAGGGAGGGTAGTGATAGCCATGGACTAAAAAGCTCTGCATGGAAACAACACAACTGGGTGCAGGGGTAATGAAATGTAGTACACTCCAGTAAGGGGGGTTACTAGCGGGTACCGAGGATTCAGTACTAGACCAGTCCTCTTTAATGTCTTCATAGGTGACATTGCAGAGGACTGGAAGGAAAAATATGACTCTTGGCAGACGACTCAAAGATCTGCAACAGGATTGATACACATGGGGGATGGAAAGGATGAGAAGGGACTTGGCAAGGTTGGAGGAATGGTCAAAAGTGTGGCAGCTTAGATTCAATGCAAAGAAGTGCAAAGGAATGCACCTGGGAAACAAAAACCCAAGGGAAGAGTACACAGTGGTGCGGGGGGGGTGTAGTAATGACAACAAAAATGGAAGGGACCTGGGGGTAGTCATATAAGATGACCTAAAGGTAGGCAAGCTATGTGAGAAGGCAGTAAGGAGGGCTGGTGGGATACTAGGATGCATAGGGAGAGGCATCACCAGTAGAAAACAGGAAGTTATCCCTCTATACAGACAGTTAGTGAGACCCCATCTGGAGTATTGCGTGCAGTTCTGGAGACCCCATCTCCACAAGGACATAGACAGGATGGAGGCAATCCAGAGGAGGGCAATTAAAATGGTACAGGGTCTGCACCAGAAGCCATATGAAGAGAGACTAAAAGAGCTTAATTTGTATACCCTTGAGGAAAGGAGGGGGGGGAGGACATGATAGAAACATCCAAGTACCTCAAGGGAATCAGCAAAGTCCAAGAGGGTAGCATCTTTCAGAAAAAGAGATGTGCAAGAACAGGGGGGCACAATTTGATGATAGAGGGAGGATGACTCAGGTGCAACGTGAGAAAGTATTTTTACACTGAGTGTGGTGGACACATGGAACTGCCTCCCTGAGGAGGTTGTGAGGTCAAAAACAATGGGGGAATTTTAGAATGCATGGGACAGACATAACGCAATTCTAGTGGGAGGTAGGAGGAAATAGGCTGTTGGTAAAACTAGGATCTGCAGCTTATCCGATAGATAGGGAAATGGGCAGACTGGGTGGGCCAGGCGGTCCTTATCTGCTGTCAAAGTCTATGTTTCTATGGAACGTTTCATTGTACGCGTCCATTCAGCTGATATCACTGAATACTGGAATGCAAAACTGGGGAGGATCTAGATATGTCATTAAAGGAGGGTGGGGTGGGGTCCCAACACATTTTTTTTAATTGTAGTCAGAGCAAAATCCTGTAATTTTGTAGAAATGGGGTTGGGGTGTTCACCTCAACCCCCATCCACCACTGCAAAATTGATGGAAAAAAAGAATATTGATCCTCCACTGCATAATTCATTAATTTAAAAAGTAATGTTGATCACCCACTGCAAAATTAATGTAACAAAAAAAAAAAAGACATTGGACAGGGAAAAGGGCAATGTTTTACCAGGGACCTCAAATAAGAAAAATCAATAACTGTTGTATTTTAAAACAAACGCATGAAACAGTAAACTCGGGGAAAATATGCAAACTTGATTCATGCCCAGATTTCCAGTTATAGTCGATTCCTCTTTTATGCGCACTGTTGAGGACTGTAGTATTAGTGCATACCTCTACAACTGCATATATCCAGAACATAAACTATATATTTTAAAAGCTGGCAAGAAGGCAATGTTAGCAGAACCATAATTATTGTATTACAGATGAGAAAGGCTGATCAAGCAGTTGTACTTCCTGCTCAAGTCGAGAGCACAGTTCTCTTCATTTTCCCTGAGAGTTTGGCAGGTAGCACACTGAGTTTAGACCACCCAACGTTTTAAGCTCTACCTTCACCATTTAGTACCTAATTTCATCCCAAATCTGAGCAGTTGTCAACACAGATCAGACTGTCCTGCAGAGAGGGGAAACAGAATTATTGGTTGCTTGAGGGTCATGTGACTTCTCCCAGTTAATCACGGGGCTTATTTGAGTTGTGTAGGAGACGCTCTTATTTCCAAAAGTGTGTGTCACGGGCCATGCCCTAGCAACAGGCTTCTCTAATACTGTAAACTTATTATAAATTACTCACGCTAAACTCCAGTGATTTATAATAAGATAATAGGACCTTTGAGGGATGTCTTTTATGGTATAGGAGACGCTGCATGTGAGGTTTTGGCAGACAGAACTGCTCAACTTCACTTCTCAGTCCTCAGTCCATATACTTCATGCTTGGAGTCTGTTATACCATAAGAGTCATCCCTCAGAGGCTCTATAAACCTACAGAAGCTGTTACCATTTTACAGAATCTTGTGATGTCACACATGGAGGTTGCACTGCCACTGCATGACATCACAAGTTGCAAAATGGTGGCTGCATAGTTTCAGTATGGGGCAGACTTAGTCAGCAATATCTCTGGACTGTTGCCAGGTACAGGAAAGCAAAACTCTCATTTTTTTATTATTTAGATTTTATGTGTTTTTTCTCGTAACCCCGGCTCCAACACAACGGGTCAGAGCAAAGTGCGTGTGGAGGTGCGCATGCACACCAGAAGCCACCGGCTCTTCCTCCCACCCGCACTGCCACCCTGCCCGCCTATGTTACCCCACCGGACATCTACCTGGTTGGGACAGAACTACAGGGGGGTGAGAACTCTCCCCCAGGAGAGGACAGCAGCCTGGCGGCTCAACCAGTCCTGCTCCTCCCACCCCCATGCTGGCACCCCGATGACCCGAGGTAGTTTCCAAACCCGGGTCGCCAGTGCAGCGCGAGGTATGGTGTCCAGCATCTCAGCCCTCAGCGCTACCGGGCCGGCTCAAAGCCTCTAATTTAAAAGGGGTTTACACTACAAGGGACAGTGTTAAGAAATGTTACCCCTTAAAGCAACAGTGCAATGAACAAGTCTTGAAATGTGCTTTATTGGGACCGCATTGCAGTGTGCCCCTTCTTAATCTTTTTTTAATGCTTGACTTTTTTATGGTCCACACTGTTGCCCCCAACTCCGGCTCAGCTCCATTACTACATGGGCTGTCAGATCCCCCATGGATTGGCCCTTCCTCCCCATGGCAGGGCCAGGAAGGGAGGGCTGTCCTCCTCCCCACTTCTGAGCCCAAATCCCGGTATCCAGCCCAGGGCCCTGTGGACGGTTTTCTCCCTGCCCTCCTCCCCTAAATGTCAGGCATAGGCCACTGCCAACCTTGCTACACTGCAGACGTCTGCTGTGGAGGAGCAAACTCCTATGCCCACTGCAGGGGTTGCTAAAGTGGTGGAACCTTACACAGACCCTCCCCAAGCTGGGAATGCTGCTGTTCAGCACATACCCAGCCCTTCGGTCTGCCCAACCTGACTTCCAAGTTCACTCCTGAACCCAGGTCACTGCTGCGGGAGCCCAAAGTGGTACCCGCTGGGTCACTAGTTACCCTACCTTCATTGCCTCCTGGTGAAGTGATTTTTAAAAATTACTTTATAATTTATTATTATTTATTTATTTATTTTACTTCCTCATATGGGGGCTCAGAGTTCCTTCCCAGTTTTCAGCTGGGTCCTGGCGTACTAGGATCCGTGGCACTCACGTCTGGGTCCTGGCTTGCAGGATCTTGGTGTCATGCTGCCCAACACCAAGGTATTTTAAAGAATTTTCTCCCTTAATCCCAACTCCTGAGGCTGGCACAAAGGATGTAAGTCAGGCCCCAACAGGCGTACTAATGCACCTGCAATAGCGCCTAATGGCATCCTTCCCTCCCGACTCCACGAGTCCGGTACTGCTGCCCGTGCTTCCACCAGCTACAGTGCCAGGATGTTAACAGCAACCCGTATAATTACCCTAGATGTGGGGGATATCTCGTTACAGATATCGTGCCTTTAAAGTGTCTTTGTGTACCTATAAAACAGTTTTTGTCGAATGTTTAATTTCAGATAGTTATTTTAGCTAGGTTTCATTTTCTTTTCTTTTTCAAATTATTTAACCAGGTAAGACACGCTGAACCGAAAGTTTGTTTACAGGTGCAACCTGGGAGCACAAGGAAGTTAAGTGACTTGCTCAGGGTCAGACAGTGTGCAAGTGGGGGCTGTGGGATTCAAACCCAGGTATCCAGATTTGCAGCTCAGAGCCTTAAACCACAATACCATTTGATGTAAAAAGTGTTTGAACTGTTAAAAACAGGCAGCCATAAAAGGCATTTTGACATCACAATTGTGAAGTTGGAAGTGATATCATCACAGGAAAGATTGCCTTTCAAGATTGTGGTGTGCAGCTGAACCACAGAATTTGCTATGCAATTCAGCCTTTCCTTGAACAGTGCTGCCAATTACACTGGGGAAGTATTACTTCAAATCAACTCAAATGTGCTCTGCCAGTAATTATGTAAGGAAGAATTCTTCTGGGACTAATATGTTAGAATGAATTGCATGTTTTCTGTGACTTTGTTCTCTTGTTTAGCCGTTTTCCATCACGCTGGATAACACAGATATTTACCAGTTATCATTGAAGGTGCTGAGCTTTACCTGCCTGCCATTTGCAGGATAGATGAGGCAGAAAATAACTTAATTGAGATCTGATTGTGAGCTGTCTTGAACTTGAAATTTAATGCAGTATGGATTCAGGACTAAGTAAGTTACATTAGGGAATCTTAACGGTTCTGCAAATGCAACCGTGACACTGCATTCTAATATTTAGAAGCACATGATAAAGTCATTTTCATTCTATCGTGTATTTATTTTGTTTTTGATTACTGGGTAAGTGCACTTACAACATATTCACAGTATGAGAGGGTGTCACCTAAATAATACTTTCAAGGTTACAAGTAGCGACAGAAGCACAGTAATTCGGCAGGAGGATATGGTGTATCAGGTGTTGCATGAAAATTGAAATCATATGGTAAACTCTACATATATCAGATGGAGGGGTGTGTTAGCTTTAGTTGTGTAAGGCTTAGAGCAGTAGAATAAGTGCTAGGAGAGTTTGCTGTGAGACTAGCCTGAGGTCAGATGGGGAGGGGGGGGGACGGGTGTCAAGGAGGGAAAAAGGAAGTGCAGGGGTTTGAGGCTAAAACGTGATTGCGTAGGTTGTGCTTGAAGCTGGTATGAGTGCTGGAGGGATGTAGGTAACGAGTTCCAGTACTGAGGGGCAAAATGGGAGAAGGCCTGTGAGCCCATGTTAGTCCTCTATCTGGGAGCTGACAATAAAGTTTGTTCACCTGAACGCAGAACATAATGGGGGGGCTTAGTGGAGTAAGCATTCAAACTAATGAGTAGGGAACACCAACTCGAACAATGCTATCGATCAGGGTCCCAAGGGCTATATGTACACTACGTGTATCATTGTCTAAAATGTTATCTGCGAAATTACCTCTTTACTGGTCCAGCGGCCACCTAGGTATGGATACTTGTGCAACATACGTTAGGTAATTGGTAGTACTCTGCAGAATTTTCAAATGTTGACGGAATGGGATTCTGCAGAATTTCTGAAAATTCTGTGGCATTCCAGTGGAATTCTAAAATTTAGAAAGCGGGTTGGTTTTCGCGGAGTAGTAATCCGCGGTTTACATAAATCAGATTCGTTTTCTGCAATCTGCATAAAATTATTCTGTGGTTTTTGTGATCTGTGGTACATAAAAGTACTTTTCAGAATCCAGCTGAATTCAAAATTTATTTCCAAAAAGCATTGTGTGGGATTATCCAAGGGTCAGTAACAGAACCTTGTTGTTTATCAGAAAATGGATTTGGGAGATTTACTAAAAAAATGTGTTCAGCAGTAGTACGCATGCAGTGGTGATGAGTAGGTACCATTGGGACAGGAGTATGGGAGCATCTTCCTTTTGACGCTGTCGCTATCTTCAGAGTTTATAATTTATCCTCCTCCTGATGCAGACCCTGACCTTGCAGTGTATGTTTTTACTGTAGTTTTGAATTTGTACAGATTAAGTAAAGCACTGTATGTGTGACTGCTGATTGTCCCTGGGTCACAGGACAATAACAACAATGAGTGTACTACTTATTTTAACATAAACTGTACATCTCAAAAATGTAAAATAAATAGCATAAAAAACAGAAAATGGAAGAGGTCATTGGAAGTTCTTAATCAGTCCAACTGGTTATCTCATCCCCCGGTGCTCTGATAATGATCGAAAAAAAAAAAAAGACCTCCTAATTGCAGGCGAGACATAATGTAATATTTTATTATTATTTTTTCAGCGTTGTCCAGGTTTCATCAGCACCCAGAGTCACAGACAGTAGAAGAGAATGGCATTGCACGCTTTGAATGTGGAATCGATGGATTACCGTCTCCATTTATCACTTGGGAAAAGGATCTGTCACCTGTTCCTTCAGATGCCAGGTCAGTGGCCTATAATATACAGGGATTGGTTTGTCAGTTTCTTGTGAACGCAGAGCTCTAGCCAGTAAATCTGTCCCCTGCATGTTTGATGAGGAGGACTCCAGTCTGCAGTAAACAAACAAAATAACAAGAGATGCTAGAGCCAACAGTGGCTGCCTGTGAATTAGTGTGATATGTAAAGTTTCATATGTTACATATGTTTGCATTCTGAATGAAAATGTGTGTGAAGTTCCTAATGGAATGAGAAATAATCGTGTTATTATTTACGCTCATAATGCATCGTAATACCATAAGAAATAAGATATGTAATTATTAATCACCAAGACAGGAGTAATTTCCAGGAATTAATGCATGGTTGGGGGTGCGGGGCTGAGCTTCCACCACCCAACCATGCATTAATTCCTGAAATGACCTTCTGTCAGGTGATAATGCACTAATATGGAGTGCTACAGAAATTAACTGCCAATATTATTTTTAAAACGTGAACGAGACACATTTTGTGCAAGTTACTGTATGCTATTCAGTGCCATACGTTTCGAGCGTCTAAGATCGGTTTATACTGTGGCTGCAACCTGCTAGGAGTTCTACATTTAGATTGTAGATCTGTACTATAATGCAGCCTATGTGTCACTGTCAGGTAATACGCCGTTTCTGCTGCTGCTTGAAACCGCCTAACTATTCTCACCACTGAGTGAGTGATTGGAAACTTTCTCTTTGTGTGCTCAGGTAGCACTTTTCATGTGGAAAGTGTTTGTGTTACAAAATGAAGTGGTCATTTCTAGGGAATTAATGACCACTTCATTTGTACCACCAGGTGTGCTTCCACCCTATCATTGTGTGCGGATTCACGGCACACATTATTTGCCGTGTTACAAATAGCCTTAACCTTACACATCAGTCTGATGTTGTTGGCTCTACACACACGAAACGGCAGTTACTGTTGGAATCAGCAGACCCCAAATGTCTTTTTTCCATAGATTTTAGTGATTTTAAATAATATACACGCACAGTTAATCATCGATGACCACTATTCACTTACCATCTAGTATCAGAACATATTTATTGCAATTATCCAGTATAACAGTCTAGCGAAATTAAATACTTAACATACTAATGTACTAAAAGCCAGCAGAATAGGTCTAATGGTCTGTCATGTCTGCTCGGTAGCCAGCCACCTAGTGGGTGCTTGACTTTCTGCCCCCGGGAGGGTCTTCTTTGGCTTCAGTTTCCCCTTGTACCTGTCCTACGCCTTCTTGAAGCCCTCCACCAGCCTCCCGAGCAGCGCATTCCATGGTTCCACCAACCTCTCAGTGAAATAATACTTCCTACGACCCCCCCCCACAGGTAATTTCCCCTCCAGCTTCCACTCATGCCCCTGGTTGTTCCCCCTTCTTTAGCCTGAACAACTCCTTGGTTCCGCTCTCAGTTATTCCTTTTACGTACTTGAAGACCCCTATCATGTCTCCCTTGTCCCTCCTGTCCTCCAGTGTGTACAGCTCAAGCTATTTCAGTCTCTCCTCATAGGACCTCCCCTCCATTCCCTGAATCATCCTGATTGCTCTCCTCTGGACCCTCTCCAGCAGTGCTATGTCCTTCTTCAGATGCGGTCTCTAGAACTGTACACAGTACTAGAGTTGAGGCCTGACCAAGTCATTATATAGAGGAGGATCACTCCCTCCTCCTGGACGTAATTCCCCTGGCTATGCATCCCAATATCCTGTTTGCTTTGGCTGCAATTCTTCTACAATTTTTGGAGTTATTCATTTTGACGTCTACCACCACCCCTGGATCCCGGTCACCCAATCTGGCTTGCAGTGTGTGACCCTCCCCAGGGTGTATACATGGCCCAGGTTTCTGACCCCCAAATGAAGTACCTTACATTTCCCGGCATTAAATTTCAGTCCCCACCTCATTGACCACCCCTCCAGGGTATTCCCCTGGACTGTCTCTCTCGATTCTTCCCTATCCACCAGTGCTCCCAGTTTGGAGTCATCCATAGAGATACTCAGCCTACTCCTAATCCCCTCCCTATATCCAAGACATAGGCATTGAACAGGAGAGGCTCCAGTACTGAACCTTGGGGGATTCCACTGATTACCTTCCTGGGGAGGAGACTATCCCACTGACCATTACCCTCTGTAATCGATCACCCCGAAAGCTAATTTTCCACCCACTTGAGCACCTGTCCTCCCACCCCCATCTCCCCCAGCTTTGCTATCAGCCCATTATGAGGTACTGAATCAAATGGCTTGCTGAAATCCAGGTATAGGACATCCACTGGCCTATGTCTATCCAGGGCCCCTGTCACAAAACTCTATGAGGTTGGACTGGCACAGTCCCCCCAGGACGAAGCCATACTGTTTATCATCCTGGTGCCCTAACCTTTCCAGCTGCATCCCCAGCCTCTCCTTGATAAAACCCTCCATTACTTTGCCTACCACAGTACTAATTACTCTTTCAGCTAGGTGCTACTGTGCATGACCGAACTCCGAGCTCTGACTTTACTAACAAATTTAAGTACCTTACACTGCTCCGTTTACGCTGGGAATTGCTTCTGAGGTACAGCTAAAGAGACCTCTACATGGGCACTGTTTGTTTTATTTGGTTTAAATGTGCCTGCTTGTCATTTTACCAGCATCTAATGGTTGCATGGTAGCAGGGTACAGGAACAGGGTATGCCAGGGGTCACCTCCATCTTCAGTGCGGTGGCACTTTGGACTTGTCACCCAGGACAATATTTCAACAAAATAACTAATTAAAGGTTAGCTGCAGTCATTTAAAATTATACAAGTTGTTTTAGTAGGCGTTTCTGTAGCCCTGGTAATTACTGCCTCAGTTTGTTCAGTTTTCCTTTAACAAGGCCTGACGATTCTGTACTTCACCTTTGGGGTACACTGGCTTACTTTGTGCAGTTAGCGGGATATAGTTTAAATATAACAAAAACAGAGGTTCTACATGTTAATTATATTTCTAACATCAGGTACTATACGTAAATTTCAGAAATAAAAGAAACTTTGAGGGACAGATTTCTTTTTTCTGGAGTACTGACTCTTGACGATTGGACACCCCAGTGTTGGTGGACTGTTTGGCTGCACCGGGGGTGGCATCACAGTGTCACTTGCTGTGGGTGGGTTACCTTCTGGAGAAGGGAGGAATCCTTCACCTACAGTGGTATTGGGGGTGGGCACCCCCTTATCACTCATCACTATTCCGGTGGGGGGGGGGCACCCTGATGTCGGACAAAACAAAAAAAACAACCAGGTGATAAGATAATGGCAGCAGGATTGGGCACCTGCCATTTCGGTTAAAACGTGGCTCAGGAGGGAGAGCGTGTATCAGTGGCAAGATTCGGCATCCGCCGCTGTTCAGTTATGTAGAAACTTGGTGTGGGGAATAGCAGCTGCAGGACTGGGCACATGCAGTCAAGCTACATTAAAATGTGGGTCTGGAGGGAGGGAGGGAGGATTCAAAAGATAGCCAGGAATCAAAAGCTGTATGATCAGAAGTGAGACGGCATTCACGGTTGTCGAAAACAGTGTGTAGGAAATAATTTTGATCAAACTGCTTTAAAAAAATCCAGCTATCTTTACAACATTCATTTTTGTAACTGAGCATGTGCGAAACATGGCACATTTTGTAACTTGTATTTCAAAATGTATAGCTGGCCCAGTGGCGCTGAGGGTTGAGGCGCTGGACGCCACACCACGCTGGTGACCCGGGTTGGGGAGCGAGCTCGGTTTGCCGGGGAGTCTGTCGGTTGGGGAGGAAGGATTGAGTGTCTGACGACAGCTCTCCTCTCCTAGAGGGAGGGTGGAGTGTGACTCCCTGGTGTTAAGCCCGGGACCACATCAAGTTGGGGAGAGGTGTCAGCGGATGTCCTGCAGGCAGGTGCAGAAGTGCGCCTGCCTGTGCTGAGCATCATTGCATGTCCACATCTTGGAGAGGGGGATAATGCACACGAACAAGGAAAAACCCTGCATCGCCAAGTAGGCATCGGCACCTGGCCTCCATGCCCACCGCCGGATCCCGCCCACCTGATCTCCTGAATCTCTCCACCCTCAAGTCCTGCTTGCAGCCGAATCTAGACTTCAAGGAGCACCAAGAAGGAGTGGTGGCCCCACTTTGGGGGGGGGGGGTACAAGCCAGGCGTTTCTAGCTGCAAGGTAGGTGAGATGGTCGGAGTACTGCAGGAGACTTGGGACCGAGGGGGATCTCAGGCAGGCAGGAACAAGCCAAGATGCCTGAGAGGGTCTCATCAGCGCAGCGACCGGAGGGAAAAATAAGTTGGAAAAAAAAACACCAAAAGTATATAAGTTAGAAACTTGCCATTTGCTAAAGCACATGGCTTGGGCCAGACTATCAAACCGGTAAGTTTCAGCTTTTACATTAAACACGATTTTTAGTTCCAGGTGTGCCAAAAAAAAAAAAAGGATTTCATTTTGGTGATTTTTAATGTTTCTTCACCTCTGTAACTTTGCCCCTGTTGAACCAAGTACTATGAAATTTACAGGATCCGGAGCTCCTGGCACTGACTGCATGCCTGCCAAAAATCAACCAAATTGGTTGAACGTGGCAGAGTTATAAAGGTACAATATCAGAGTTTAACAGTAAAGTGCTTACTCAACCCTAGTATACAGGCACTACTGCACCTGTATTTTTTTTAATTCATGAACAAATGAATTAGTCAGCAGAACAGGGCCTTGTGGTCCAAGTCTGTCTGATGTGGAGCACATGTATCATATTATCTTCGTAGAGGATAGCTCCTGCTTTAGGCTACATCTTTGTAACTGTAAACCATTGGCATGAGGACCACACAGAAGTTTTTGCCAACTGGGAGTCACCCGCAATGACATGCAACGTCGCCATCTATAAAATGCGGGTGGCTCCATTAGGGCTCTCAGTTCTTTATCCCGCTGTCGACTGCTTGTCAGAACTGCAGAGAAACCACACTGTCACTTTCAACTTTATCATTTTTATTTTTATTTTTATTGTTTTCTAAACTTAGTTTAGCTACTTGTCGTCATTTTATGCCACTTTGAAAGAACCTTTATTTCTAGGGACATGGATATGTTGTTCATCCACACTCATTGGCAGTATCCTTGCCGCTTTAAATCTTGCCGGAAGGTCTTCAAGCTTGCTCCTCCCACCCACCCGGGTGGTATAACTCTCGGCTCCGCCCCAGGACGCCTGATCTTCCTTACCGCTTGGAAGCTCAGGTTCCCTCCTTAACGCTCTGCGTTTGTGACTGGTTCCTATTTCTCCGTTTGCGGATTTAAAAATAATATTTTGCAAAAGACTTCGAGTCTTGATCCCTCGTGACTGCGATGGACAATCGACTCAGTTTGGAATGCCCATGCGGTGTGAAGATGTCTCGGCGGATCCACACTCACGTGTGTCTACTGCTTAGGCGCAGGCACGACCGCGGGCTTGAACTGTGCTCATCTTTCACCGACCTCGTCCTCGAAGACCGTGCTGCCCGATGCAGCTGGGCCGTCGAAGCGTTTCCCTCGGTGAAGTCAAGAGGCCCGGTTGGCGGTGTCGCGGGCGGGCTTCGGCGGATCAGCTCGGCGGATAGTGCGCCCTCGAAGAGGCGGCGCGGGCCGTATCTTCCTCGGCGCGGCTTTATCCGCTCTCTCTGGGTTCTTCCTACGGCTTCCTTTAAGGAGCTTTGTCTGTCTCTCCACTAAGGAGAAGGGCCTGCGTCTGCTGGACCTTTTCTGGTCAAAAGAAGGACAAGGTAAGTCCCTCCGTGGCGCTCTTGGGAGGCGAGAAGGTCCCTCTCCCGGGCCGTCGGCCGTCGGCTTGATCCGACCGCTCGGCTTGACCACTGGCCTCACGGTGTCCCGTCAGGTCAGTTGACCGAGACTCCCACTGATGAAGTCGAGATTTTCTCGACCCATTAGACGACAACGCCTTTGCGAGATTCCCTCTCCCGGTTCCCCGGGAGAGGTGAGGATCCGTGGGCTCGCCTGTGCCTCGGTTCGGAGCCCTCGGATGGACCTTCGAGCGAAGGGTAGCCGGTTCGGCCGGCACCTCCCTGCACCGACCCGAAATTCCGGGACTCTCGGTCTCGGTCTCGGACCTCTTCGGCGGTCCAGCCGTTCCCACCGTCATGGCGGTCCTGGGTCTCGGCACCCGCGGTGGCCCAGCGTCGCGCTCGTCCTCGTCCTCCTCCTCGGATGAGGAAGCTTGCGTAATTACGTCGGCAGTCACGAGGACCTTATGTTGCAACAGCTCCTCCTGGCCGGGAGATAAGCCGACTCCGGCGCCCCGGCCATTAAAGTAGCTGTCACGGGCAGCCGACACAACCCCTCGACTTGCCGAGGCCTATACCCAGGCGGTTGTTCGGCCGACCAACTGCTCCCCGATTGCGGTGGAACCTCCGCCTCCACAGCCTGGTGGGGCTCCGACCAGGATTCTCGGTCGGCTAAGGGTTTACCCCATAACTGTCAGTTACCCTCCTCCCGACCGACCTCGGCTGGTGAAGGTGGTTCAGGCCAGAGGCAGCTCTTGAGGACTCTTCGAGTCCGAAGATGATTCCTCCTTCTTCTCCAGCGACTGGACTTGGAGTCTTCAGGAAGTCAGCCAATGGACGATAGCCCGTCGTCCTTCCTAGGACTGCTCGGCTCATCTCGAGTCTACGGGATGGAGCTCGACCCGTTCCAAGCAGGCCAGGTATCCCCTCACGGAGATTCTGGACCGAGGATTCTCCAGCCGGAGGCCTTTCCGGTGGCGAGGCCATAGTGGGTCCAGCACTGGAACTTTGGCGCCCTGCTTCCTGCCCTCGCCCGGCCAGGATGGCCAGGAAGTATGTCGGTCCCGGTTCCTTGTCCGGTTTTGAACACCCTCTGCTGAGGGGTTGGTTACCGACAGCGTTTTCGGTACGCCGTAGCGCCAGGGATGTGGACAAACCTCCTGACAAGGGTCCAGAATGGACTATGTCGGGCGAAAAGTCTCGCTGCGTCCTCTCTCGGCCTTAGTCAGGCCAGTTCGACCGTCCTCATGGCACATTTTCTCATGCCCTGTTGGGCTCCTGGATGAGGTCATCCCTCATCTTCCCCGATCTGCAGACTACGGTTAAGCAGGTGCGGGACCAGGAGCAGGGCAGTGGCCAAACAGCAGCTCCAGACTGCTTTGGATGTGGGGACTCATGTGCCAGATCGGTGGTGGCGCGAGTGGCTATCGTCGGCGGGCTTGGCTGAGGATATCCACCTTTACCGGATACCCAGCACAAGTTGGCGGATGTTCCCTTTTGGGGACTGACCTCTTGACCCTGGGGTGGAAGGTCACCTGCAGAGGATCGAGAAGTCCAATGCCACCTTGGACTCGGTCTCTCTTCGCTCAGAAGGACAAGGCCGCAAACCACAGCCTAAGCCCTTCGTCCTTCTGTGCCCTTGCGCCCGGCCCAGCAACGTCAGGGCCAGCAGGCTCGACCTGGCATCCCAAACCCAACCGCCGGCTTCCTCTAACAGGAGGCAGGAGGAAAGGGCCCAGGAGGTCCCTCGGCGGTCCCTCCTCCAAAGCCTGCCCAGTGACGGGCTGAGGGTGTCGCCCCATCCCGTCACACTCCCTAGGTCCCCATTGGAGAGGCGGCTCAGCACTTCCGTTCCGCCTGGTCCTGTTACCACGGACAGGTGGGTCTTGGAGGTGGTGGGAAGAGCCTGCCTCTGGGTCGAGCAGGCACCACCCTTCAGAGCCGTCGCCCTCGGGAGCCGGATCCCCAGCCTCACTGGCGGCTCGTCGAGCCGACGTCGCTCTCCTCCTCCAGAAGGAGGTGGTAAGAGGTGGTGGACCCTCTTTCAGACCCAGGGTTTGTGTCCAGGTACTTCCTGGTTCGAAGCGGACGGGGGCTGGCGCCCCATTCAAACCCACCTGCGACCTAAACAAGTTCCTAAGGTCTCGAACCTTCAGGATGGTCACTCTGGCTCAGATAATACCATCCTTGGAGCAGCGTGTGGTTCTGCTCTCTCTGGACTTGCAGGGCCCGCGTTTTCACGTCCCTATCCGTCCGTCTCACCAGAGATTCCTTAACTTCGGGCGGAAGGATCTCTCTTGATTCAAGCCATGCCCTTGACTTGTCTCCAGCTCCAGGGTCTTCACCAAATGCATGGCAGTGGTGACAGCATTCCTCTTGGCGCGAGGTCGGTGTACCTTACCTGGAGCGACTGGCTGATAGCAGCTCCCTCCAGGAAGGAGGCGAGTGGTCAGAGATCTGGCCCTCAGGTCTGCTCTCAACTGGGCTCCTTATCCATGAGGCCAAGTGGAACTCGGGCGAAGCAGGTGATTTTTATTCATCGAGCGCAGCTCGACTCTCTCGAGCCAGGCGCGGCTCGCGGACAGGGCGAGGTTCTTTCCTCCTTTGCCCGATCATTTCTGGTTGGAGCAATTGCGCCCCTGCCGGGACTTCCTGCGCCTCCTGGGTCTCATGGCGGCCTGTACCAGCGTGGTCCGTTGGGCCGCTGGAACATCGTCCTTCAGTGGGGACTGGCCAGCCAGTGGTCTGGCCTGCGATCCCTTGGACCAGCTGTAGCCGGTGACACAGGGGATGTGGAGCAGCTCTCCAGTGGTGGACCATTCCAGATCATTTGCAGGAGGGCATCCCGTTAATCCGCCGAGCAGGCGGTCTCTCTGTCGACCGATGCCTCTCTGATGGGTTGGGGTGCCCATCTGGGGAACACCGGGCTCATGGCCTCTGGTCCCCGGGGTCGATGCCACATCAACCTGCTGGAGCTCCGGCGGTCCGCCCTAGCTCTCACCGCCTTTGCTCCGTTCCTCCGGGGTCAAGTGGTCCGAGTCAGGCCGGACAATACCACGACCATGTACTATCTAAGCCGCCAGGGCGGGGCCCGCTCCATGCTTCTATGCAAGGAAGCTCTCCGCATTTGGTCACTCGCTGCGCAGCCTGGGCGGATCTCTAGCCATTCACGTGGCGAGGGCCTCCAACACCCTGGCCGATGCCTGGGCAGGATAGGGGCTGCATCCCACAGTGGTCTCTCTCCCGGAGTAGTACAGCATCTGTTCTCCTTTGGGGCACACCTCAGGTGGACCTGTTTGCCTCCATGGAGCAGCAGGCTGAGTCTGTTTCATGCCGCCCCCTCAGCAGGGCTCGCTGCAGGGGATGCCTTCTCGGGCAATGGACCCGGGCCTCTTTCGCCTTTCCCCATTTCCCTTGATCCACAGGTGCTTCTCAAGGCGAGGAGGGACAGGCGCAGGTGATTCTGATAGCCCCAGACTGGCCTCGCCAGTTCTGGTACCAGATCTCCTCAGTCTCAGCTCCAGGACTCGCGGCAGCTTCAGCTCGCCCGGACCTGCTCTCAGTCAATCAGGGGAAGGTGTTCCATCCGGACCTTCAATCCCTACCCTGGCAGCCTGGTTCCTGGCGGCTAGAGTTCCAGGCTTTGGGTCTTTCCGACGAGGTCCTCAATGTAGTTGAGGCGTCCCGTAAGGAGTCGACCAGAAAATGCTATGCCTTCAAATGGAAAAGGTTTTCCATTTGGTGTCAGAACAGGGCTTGGACCCTTCCTCCTGTTCCTTGGCAAGCATCTTGGACTATTTATGGTCCCTTTCTAGTCAGGGCTTAGGGTCGGCGACCCTAAGGGTGCACCTGGCAGCCATCTCTGCTTGCAGGCGCGGGCAGGGAAGCAGTCGATGCGCAGGAGAAGGTGGTCTGGCGCTTTTTCAAGGCCTTGATCATTCCCTCCAGTCTGGAACCCCCACCTCCATGGGATCTACTGCTGGTACTGGCAAAGCTCATGGGCAAGCCATTCGAACCTATGCAGGTGTGCTCTCTCTCACCTGTCGTGAAGACCGCCTTCTTGGTGGCTATCCGTCAGCCAGAAGGATGGGAGAGCTCCAGGCGCTTTCCATCGAGTCTCCTTACCTGGTCTTCCACAGGGACAAGGTTGTCCTGCGCCCCAACCCGAAATTCCTTCCGAAGGTGGTGTCGGAGTTTCACCTTAACCAGGTGTTGACTCTGCCGGTGTTCTACCCCAATCACACCTAGGAGGCCGAATATAGGCTCCATACTCTGGACCCTAGAAGGGCGCTCGCTTATTATAAGGAGCGCACGGCTGAAATCCGGGGAGAGGTTCGCCAGCTGTTTGTCACCTACGCTGAAGCCGCATCTGGCAGACCTGCAGCCAAGCGGACGATAAGCAGGTGGGTAACCTCCTGCATGATCTCTGCTATAAGTTGGCGGGCATGGAGCCTCCCAGAGGGATAAGAGCTCATTCTACCCGCCATACTGCTGCAACGGTGGCTGCTTCCAGGACGCCCTATCCAGGAAATCTGCAGGCTGCTACCTGAAGTCAGCAAACACCTTCATTACCCACTACCACATCGACCTTGAGTCACGCCGGGATGCTGGTTTTGGGGCCTCGGTTCTCAGTCTCTCTTTCCCAAGTAAGTATGGGGGGTGTCGTCTTGCCTCCTCCCCGGAGAACTGCTAGGAGTCTGCCAATAGTGTGGATGAACAACATATCCATGTCCCTGAAATACAGGTTACTCACCTGTAACAGGAGTTCTAGGAATGGTATATATTGTTCATCCACTTCCTCCACCTCCCGGCTTCGGACGCACAACCCTGAGCTTCAGCGGCCAGATCTGGCGTCATGGGGCGGAGCCGAGTTATACCACCCGGTGGGTGGGAGGAGCAAGCTGAAGACCTTCCGCAAGATTTAAAGCGGCAAGGATACTGCCAATGAGTGTGGATGAACAACATATACCATTCCTAGAACTCCTGTTACAGGTGAGTAACCTGTATTTAGGTTTTGTTCCTGTGATTACAGGATCTGCAAGGATGATGCTTACGGTTTGTGTTTGTTGTTTGGGCCTGTCCCACAACATGAGGACCTGTGATATCTCCAGGGATTTAGCCAGGCCACACAGAGATGCTGAAAGACAGACTTTAGAAACCTTCATTGCCATTAATGCCATAGAAGAAGCCACCAGTGCCACGGGCTCCAAGCCAACTTCTCCTCTTGCCCAATGACTGCTGCCAGGGAGGTCTCTCTGGTGTTTGGTGACCTTCGTTAATGCTGTCTTCCAGGTCGAAGGACAAAGACAAGTTGTTGAAGTCCTCCTCTACCAGTCATCGCCACAAGCATTAGGACAAGGCTGTACTTTTCCAGTGAGGTTGAGGTCTCCCTTAACGTGGAAAACAGACAGTGATGGCAGAAAAAAAAACACTGGTCCATTTAATCTCTCCATAAACTCTAACAAATCTGGGACTTATTGTCCATACATGGTTCTAACCCATGCTATCCACCCCCACACTCCCTGCCCTACTGCTATCACCCTGAGCAATGACTAAGCCCTTCACTCTGTGCCAGCCATGTACGAAGCCATTGATAGTTTTGGCATCTACATCAGCTGGTAGATTGTTCCACTGCTCCTCCGCCCTTTCTGTAAAATAAAACTCTCATCCTCTTGAACCCCCAGTCAGTTTACACTCGTGTTCTTTTTTTAATATCTAAATTTATTTATGATTTTGCAAGCAAAACATTACAGTTGGTTGTACAGGGAAGAATACCATAATGACTATACATTGAGATAGCACTTAAAAAGAAATGTATGATATCTTCAAATAGATAACCACATAGGAGAATTACATACTAATTTTAAAGAAATACCACATGTGTCTCAGTAATAGCAATTTTTAAAGGAATTATACAGGAAAATAACAAGGATATATTCACAGATTCCTTTCTCCATTCGGGTAAATACCACAGATTCCCTCATACACTTCTAAATTACAGACCTAATCTTATAGTCTGTGCCCAAGAGAGATTAATTTCATAAAGTCAACATTGTAAATTGCAGGTAGTCATTAAAGCTACATACCACTGTAACAGTAAATCCAACAATGGATGTATAGCCTGTAGCGAAATATATTTACCTGACAAACCTGGGGCTGAGATTAATATCTTGCAGGCAGTTCCAGGTTAAAAGGATATTATACAATAAGTCCAAAAAAAATAGTGTAAGTCCTATTGGGTATATTTACGGAGTGGTGGCCGACACAGGCTGCAATAATGTTGCAGATTTCTTTCTTATCTTTACGCTATGGCAAACAGTGCAGAGTCAGAGTGGAAGCCTCGTGGTTAATATCAGAGCGCCGTTTTTAAATCCTCGTGGTGGTAGATTAGAGAGTCAGAATCAATCAAGATTACAGCATATTTCCCTCACCCTGCCACCCTTTGCCAGCGCTGCCACCCCGCAACATTATGACCACCAGAAATGTATTAAATTAACAGGAAAATAACCAGATAACCGAGTAAGTTTTGATTTCTGCAGATCTGCTGGCAGACTGATAAACACATGGCAAGACCAGCAATGACAGTCACCTGAGCCTTAAAAGGATCCACATATTCAGGTCTCCTCGGAGTTGCCCGAGTCCACATCTGCTGTAGAGATAGGTTTTGTTTCTATTCTCTGTGTCAGCTTGCCTGCCTCTTTCAGCTGATTGAATAGGTAGGAATGGCTATTCCATTGCACGTGAAGTCAAGCAGGCAAGAGCAATTTGTGCTGTATAAAAGAGCTGTGGATGCAGTCAAAAACTTTCCGTCTCAGTCGGGTGTTATAAGATGGGTCAGGGAAAATGAAGATTTGGGTGTCGCCGTATTGGAGGTTCCGCTTCTTCCTGGCCAACATTACGACTCTATCCAATCACGACTCATACAGATAATAATGAATGTTTACGAGCCAGACTGTCCGCTGGAACTCCTCTGGGGGTAAGTCTGTATGCCTTTTCGAGTGAGAAGGCTTTGTCATCTGCCAAAACATTGAAAATACTTGGCAGTAACATTTGAGCAAATCCCAGGCTATCCCCTCCTTCAACAGCTTCTGGGAGACCAAAAACACACAGATTTCGCTCCCGCATCTTGTTTTCCAAGGTTTCCAAATGCTGTTTCAGTTGCATATTCTCCTTGACTAAGGTCACCGTAATGACCTGAGATTTCATTGATGTAGTCTCTGTTCGTTGTGCCATCTGTTCTGCTGAATCCAGGCAGGTTTCAAGCTTAGCCACTCGGGGAGTTAAGGTGTCTAGTTTGTAGTCCATATCCTGCACCATTTTGATTAGCTGGCTTAAGGTGGCATTAATGGTGAGGAGAGTCACCTGATTACTAGAAGATTCAATTGAGCCCGATGTTGCCTCGTGTTGGGCAGGCCTGCCATCCTTCTTTTGTTGTTTTGGTGCAAAAAAGTCCCCAGGCAGAGCTGCATGCCTAGATTTTCCTATCTTTTGCTCTGAAGTTCTGCAATTTTGATGAACTGTTTATTTCCAAGATGGATCTCCCGAAGTGTGTGTTATTTATGCTCCTGCTCCATCGGCACTCACATTCTGGGGGAGCCCCAACCCTGTCACCCTGGCGTCCACCGTCTGGCGCATATACTCCCAGCGCTTGTCCCCCCTGGTGGGGTCGGTGGAGGGGGCCCTCCCCCACTGAAACCAGATCCAGTGTTGCACTGTGGCTGCGCCACTCCAGACCCTCACGTTGTGGCAGTGGTGCGCCAGCCCCCAACCACTGCTAGGGGCCAGGCAAACACTGACTGCTGGATTATCCCCTCTCCGGAGAAGGAGAGCTGTCCTCTGGACACTCAATCCTTCTCCTCCCTGCCAACCCGGCAGCCGTGCTCATTCCCAAGTGCAGGTCACGGCATGGAGCAAGGTGTGGCGCTCAACACCTCAACCCTCAGCGCCACCGGGCCAGAACAAAGTGTAGTTTTAAATAAGATTTGTTAGGTTTCTCTTGGGAACTGAAATAAGGAGCGTCTGTTCCTGTCTGGAAGTGTTCATGATCCAGTACTTATGCTAAATAGTTCCTCACGGTTTACACTGTTTTCCTTTCAGGAACTTGAAGGTCTCTCATACCTCCCTCTCGTCTGGCCTTCAGCGAGTACATGTTCAGTGCCTTGACTGATCCTCATATGATGTGCCCTGTTGGCCCTGAATCATTTGGGCACCCTACATTGCACTGTCTCCAGCCTGTCCTTATCTTTCCTTAGATGAGAACTCCAGAACTGAGTACAGTACTCCAGGTGAAGCCTCACCAGTGATCTGTAGAACGATAGTAATACCTCCTTCCTTCTGCTGTAAATCCCCTTCCTATACACCTCAGCATCCTGTTTACCTTACTGTAGGCCTTGTTACACTGGTTTGATTGTTTTGGGGAGTCAGTGACAATGACCCCTTGGTCTCTTTCCTCAGAGATCATGCACAGCTTTAACCCCTCCACCCCTTGGGTTCTTGTTCCCTATGTGCATCACCTTGCACTTTCTGGCACTGAATTTCAACTACCAAATCTTTGACCACCTCTTTAGTTTTTGCAAGTCTCTCTCTGCATCTCCCTAACTCCTCCTTGCTGTCTACCTGCAACAGACCTTGGTGTCATCTGCAAAAGACACATCTTGCCCTGAATTCCTTCTCCCATGTCGTTAATGAACATATTGAAAAGGACTGAACCCAGGATTGATCTTTGTGGCACCTCATTGGTAACCTCTCTCTCTTCTGATTTGACTCTAACTACAACCTCTGCTGTCTCCCTTCTAGCCATTTTCTCACCATCTAACTGTCTTTCAGTGTACTCAGATCCTGTAGTGTCTTCAGCAGCCTTCTGTGAGGCACTGAGTAAAGCCTTGCTGAAATCAGAGTAGAGTATATCCACTGCCCTTGTTACTCAGTAAAAGAATACTATCAGGTTGGTCTGACAAGACCTTCCTGCCATGAACCTGTGTTGTTTACTGTCTTGGAGTCTTTTGCCCTCCAGGTGGATTATGAGGTCCTCTTTACCTGGTGTCTTCCATCAGTTTATCCACAATAGAGGTAAGACTGACTGGTCTGTAGTTACCTGGTTGCTCTGTTGCCCCCCTCTCTCATGGATCGGGATTATGTCTGCTACCCTCCAGTCTTTTGGAACTACCCCTGTCTGAACTGAGCTATTGAATAACCCCACAAGGGGGTTCAGTTAGTTCCATCGTCAGGTCCTTGAGTACCCTCTGATGCATCCGATCTGGCCCGGGGTCTTATCTATCTTTATAGCTACTACTTTTCCAAACTATTTCAGTGGTAAATACTTGCTGCCTCATCTCAGGGATCCCTTCAGCTGCTTTAATGCCACTCTCTGGCAGAGCCTTCTTTCTTCCACTACAGAGCAAAAGTAGTCATTAAAACGGCTGCTTTCTGCCCGTTCCTTCAATCACCCTACCTCCCCTGTTAGCCTAACAATTCCTTATTCCACCCTTATTACTTTTCTCTAATATATCTGAAGAACCATTTTCTCTCACCCGTGACGCCCTCCGCAATATGCAGCTCTGTATCTGCCTTTGCTTCTCTGACCACCCTTTTGGTTTCCCTTGCTCTCGTTAGGTACTCTCCCATTCTTCCTTCCCTTGTTTTTCCTTGTACCTGGTGAAGGCCTTCTTCTTGGCTCCCACTGATTCCCTGACCTTTTCAGAGAACCATATTGATCTCTTTTACCTGTTTTCTTTTGACTACCATTCTCATGCAAGACTTTGTTGCCACAAGAATGGCTCCTCGATGCACCACCTTTCCTCCACATCCCTGATACTGTCCACTCTGACTTGTCCTGGACCAGCTCCTCTTCCTGTAGAAGTCTCCCTTCTGAAATCTAGGACTTCAGCCTTCGATGAGGTTTATTTGTCCCGAAGGCTAGGTAAATCCATATAGAGTTATGGTGCGCTGGACCCTAGTGGCTTATCCATCCTCACTCCTCCTGTCACTTCTGGTTGGTGAGCACCAGATTGAGAATGGCGGCTTGTCTAAGTAGGTTCTCTAACCAGATAGTCCTGCAGTGTATATGTAGGGCCTGACTTGTCAAGCTCCTGGCCACTGTAATGACTCTATATCTGTCGGGTTTAGCTCTCCCACCACCACCACCACTACCCCGTGCCACCCTCTTTCTAATTCTGCCCTTGCTCCTTATTTCTCTCTCTTTCCCTGTCCTGGGTTTATAGATCACCCCTATTCATAGTTTATTGCCTGAGGGATATCATGAGCTGAACCCACAGCGATTCTGTTTCCCATCACTTCCCTGATCTTTCCATCCTCTACAGCCTCCATGTCCTCTCTGACATATAAGGCTATGCCTGCTCCTTTACCTTTTCCTCTATCCCATTTAAACATTGTGTAGCCTGGGACTGTCAGGTATCATTAAAGGAAGCTAATTCTTTGTCTGTTCCAGCGATGATGACCACCCCCCCAACTGTGATGAGGTACCAAGGTTGAAATCGGGCTCCAGTGCTGCTGTACCTACTAATGACATTTTGCAGCCTCCGTCGATGGGTATTACCCTGTTGACGATAGACTCTGGCCCTTTACAGGGTGCTGTCTACTCCCAGGTTGTGCTGGTGACAGTCCCAAAACTGTTTCGCTGATTGTTACCATTGCTTCCAGTGCTGATAACGGCCATTCCACAATGGAGCTTAACTTGTTGGCACCGTTGTCGTGGACAGGTTCCTGAAGCATACCTGTTACTCCATCTTCTCAGCCGCCACTGTCTTCATCTGCTCTGCCTGAACCCACCATCATCATTCCAGATGATGAGCAGGAGGAGTATAATCCTGACCTCGTTAATATGGAGGAAGATTTGGAGGATGAGAAAGGGTGTATGAGCCCTGTGAGGGTGGTGTATCTTTAGTTCCCTCTCCCCTCTTGTGGTAAGGACTCCGTGGTATATACACCCAGGTCTGCTCAGAGGATGCTTCTTTCAGGCATTATTGAAACACAAAGTGCAGAGGGCTTTGCTACAGCAAAGGAGATTCCACCAGGAGGAACTTGGTGGAGTTTTTGGAGAGCCCTACTACTGCATCCATTGACATACCTACTGTATATTTTGTCTTAGACAATGATACGGTTGGTGCATGGTACAGGCCTAATACCTTGCCTGCAGTACCCAGAAAGGATGATGAGCAGTGCAGTGCTCTGTCTGCTAAGACTTATTTGTGCCTCGGAGCCTGAAACTGATTCTGTGGTTATCATGGCTGCTAATGATCATTCTAGGACTCCTAGACATATGAGCTCCCTGCCTCCTGATAAAGAATCCAAGAGGCTGGATTTTGTGGGCAAAAGAACTTAGCATTTGCTTCCTTAAGTCTCAGAATAGCTAGGCTTGTATGATTATGGAAGTCTGCTATGTCCACTATTCAGTCTTTGCCTGATAGTCCTTCCAAGGCTGAGTTGCTTAAAACTGCCTTGGCTGGTGTGGATACTGGTAATTATCTGTTGTGTTTTGCATGTGATGCCTTTGATGCTTCATCCTCGGCTGCTGCTTCTGGCATTTGTCTTCGGAGATTCTCATGGCTACGTGTGGCTGACTTTGCCACTGATGTTCAGCAGTCTGTTCTTAATGCCCCTTTTAGGGATCCAGACTATTTGGAGGTGATGTTGAAAATGATCTGTGTGAGCTTCAAACCTCAAAGATAACATTAAGGTCTCTTAAGTACCTGACCCCTCAGCCCTCTAGTGGTGCGTAACAGGGGTTTGTTTTGTGGGCCTGCTGTCTGTGGTGATCATGCTCATGGGGGAGTTCCTCTCCTTGGTCCCCTCCCATTAGGTGCCCATGCTAAGGCATGCAAATATATAAATTCAGGTGGCCCCACCTCCTTGGTACCTTCTGACTCTGCACCTCCTCCCTGTTAACTACTGCCTCTGGGGGTGCAGGTGGGGGGAAGGATCTCTTTTCATCTACCAAAATGAAGGGAGATCACAACAGATGAGTGGGTCTTGCAAATAGTGGAAAAAGGACATGCTCTGGAGCTGCTCTCTTACCCTGTCAGAGCATCTGCTGCTTCCTTGTCATTATCATCTGGGTCACTTGTCCCTTCTGTTGACAGAGTTCAAATGGTAATAATAAGCGTGCTATTGAACCGTTCTCCCCCGCCAAGAAAGAAACAAAGTATTGTATTGGACCCCAGAGACCAGAATCTTTTCGACTACAAAACGTTTTGAATGGTGTTTTTTTGGTAACATTTTCTTGCCTTTGCTAGCCTCCATCGGACTGACCCCTTCCCCCAGCCCTGTCCCCCCGAATTACTGGGGCTTACCTTGCACTCAGCCCAGGAGCGGTGCCTGTGGAGAGTCGGTTGCCATCCTACTGCCAGTGATGTTTTCCCCACCATTTTCTCCCAAGGGCCTTGGGAGTGGTACCTCTGCGTGTGGAGGTACGCATCAGTCCCACCGCCCCAGTAACAGACCCTTTTCTTCCACCCCATTGGCCTAGCGCCTGGCTCCTGTGTTGGCCCGTGCTATCCCCAGCCTCCACCAGGTGGCAGCCATCAGCCGAGAGGAGAGCGTGCCTGTCAGCAGCTCCATCCAGCTCTGCCCCCCCCGTTGCCAACCTCCAACAGCCCAGGCTCGTTCCCGAACCCAGGTTGCCGGTGTGACGTGAGGTTAGGCATCCAGGGCCTTAGCCATCAGCGCCACCGAGCTGGTTTTGAATGGTGTTTCTTTAGGCTCCCATCCCCCTGTTGCAACAGGTGATTGACTCTGTGACCTGAAGGACGCATACCTTCATATCAAAATATGCAAATGCCACAGGCAGTACCTCCACTTTATGCAGGAAGTCAGCCACTGTCAGTTCTAAGTCTTGCCCTTTGGCTTGTCTTCAGCACCATGTGCATTTATCAGATTTCATTTTTATTTATTTGGGATTATAATCACTGAGCAAAACTGATTTACAGTGGTGACCCATAGAAAGCAGGTGACAAAGACATGAACCTCAGCCCCCTTTTTTTGTTACTCAGACAAGGCAACAAACCACAAGTGGCAGAAAATAGGTATCACCCCTGGCATTAGGGCAAACACCTGGCTCAGGCATCTTGGAGGTTGGGGTTAGAGCACAAAACAACATTTCTGTTTTACCCAGGTCGGGGAGAAAGGTGCCAGGGCTATGGTGTGTGTCCTATCTGTGGGGCCCCAAAAATCATCACACAAGTCACTCCGAGATGGATTGTCTGCAGCCAGAAATTTGGGATGTTACTGTATGGCTTTTATTCCTCACACAGTGTTAACGGAAATGGTGGTGCACCCAGGGCTTGAAACTGTACAGGCAGATGACACATTGTGAAGCAGGCAAAAACATTTCCAACTTCTTGCAGGCAGTACTGACTTCTTACATTAACTTTTTTCCCCACAGATGTCCAGCCCTGTGCAGGGAATCATGGACTCATGAACTGCCAGCCCTGTTTCAGAGGTACCTGGACTATTTCGAGCACCACTAGGTGACTTAAGAAAAAATTACTCACCTTAGTAATGTTGTTTCTTCTAATGGAGTCTTGCTATATTATGACAATTGCAGTTTGTCCCACCATTAGAACTGCTCCGGAGGTGAAAGGGTTAACTACCATTCTAAGAATGGAGTTTAGAGAGCGAGCTCGGTTAGAGAAGCTCTGTCTGGATAATTTCAAACTGAAACTGTCAGATCTTCACGAGCAAAAACTCACTAAGATTCTGTGTAAGCTGTAACCTACACTAGCCAACTGGCTACCTAAATATTAACACATATTCCTGGTCCCAACACAAAGACTCAAGTCAGGGAACCAGAAAATAATAAAATAAGGTAGAATAAAACACCACACCCCAAAACCCCAAGAAGGGTGAAAACATATAATGGGCATAACGGTGCCCACACTGGACTTCCACCCCATACCCAAGTAGAAGTTCTGAGAGGGGCAGGCTGGGGAGGTCATAATATGCAAGACTCCATTAGAAGAAACAACATTACTAAGGTGAGTAATTTTTCTTCAAACAACATGAAGTCTTGCTATATTATAGACAATTACAGAATACACAGCAGTACCTCCATGGAGGAGGACAGAACCTACTTAGGAATAGGCTCTGAAGCACAGCTGTGCCAAATCTAGCATCCTCCTGGCCTGGATATCCAGGGAGTAATGCTTGGTGAAAGTGTGTACCGTTTTTCCAGGTAGCTGCTTGACATATCTCTAAAATAGGAATGTCCCTGGCAGCAGCTATAGCGCAGCTGTACCTCTGGTAGAGTGAGCCCTCAGGCCTGAAGGGAACCTTTCCCAGTTTTGATAACAAAATTGGATACAAGAGACAATCCACCTGGCAATGGATCTCTTAGTGGCAGGTTTACTTTCCAACCTCACCAAAAGTGAGAAAAGTTGGAGGGATTCGAACCTGTGACCCTTAGTGCGCTCTATATAGTAACTAAGGGCCTCTTAACATCTAAGCTGTGCAGCCTCCTCTCACCAGAGGAGGAATGGTCAGTGAAAGAACACTGGAAGGAGATAGATTGGTTAAGATGAAGTCTGCAAACCACCTTGGCAAAAACTTCCTGTTAGTCCTGAGGACTACCTTATCCCTGTGAAAGCAAAGTCAGTCTCCACTGACAAGGCTTGTAACTCACTTGTCGTCTGGCAGAAGTGATAGCCACTAGAAAAACAGTTTTCCAAGTCAAATACTTAAGCTCTGCAGAAGACAGAGGCTCAAAGGGAGGTTGCATCAACTGAGCAATGCAAACATTAAGATCCCAGGCAGGGGCCGGGTCCCTGAAAGGTGGATTAGTATGAAGTAATCCTTTGAAAAACTTGGAAAAAACAGGGTGAGTGGAAAGAGAAGAGGGCTTTCCTGCTGAAATAAAAGCAGAGACAGCTGCCAAATGAACTTTCAGGGTAGCTGGTCTCAGGCCCAAAGAATTAAGATGGACCATATAGTCCAAAACAATGGGCAAATCAGCAGATTCCGGGGAAATATGCTTCCCCGAGCACCAGATGGAAAACCTTTTCCATTTAGAATTATAAGTAGCCCTAGTGGGAGGCTTCCTAGAAGCCTTCAGGATGTCGAGAACACCTTGAGAAAGGTGTAGGTCAGCAAACTCTTAACTCCTCAAGAGCCAGGTCTTGAGGTTGAGGGATTTGAGATTCGGATACCAAACCCTCCCCTGGGCACAAGATAACAGATTGTGCCTCCTGGGGAGGCACAGGGGGAGATGGACTGCTAAGGACAGAAGGAGTGGGTACAAGGGCTGCCTGGCCCAATCTGGAGCAATCAGAATCATCCTGCAAGGCTGGGATCTGATTTTGACTAGCACCTTGAATAGGAGAGGAAGGAGGAAAAGCATATAAAACTTCCTCCAATCTAGGAGAAAGGCATCCAGAGGGACTGAGCCCATCACTGGGGACCTGCAACAAAACATTGGAAGTTGGTGATTGTCTGGGGCTGCGAAAAGGTCTATCTGAAGGGTTCCCCATCTGGCAAAAACTATCCCCAGTACTTGGGGATCCAGTAACCATTCGTGATGGCCCTGGGAAATCCTGCTAAGAGCATCTGCCAGGACATTGTCCTTTCCTGGGAGGTGAACTGCTATGAGGGAAGTATTCAGGGAATAAGCCAGAGACCACAACTTCATTGCTTCGGTGCACAAGGCTGAAGACCGAGTGCCCCCTGTTTGTTGATGTACCACATTGTGGTGGTGTTGTCTGTTCTGTCTTGTACCACTTTGTTCTGAACAGATGCAGAAAACACTTGAAGTGCTAGAAAGACAGCTCTGAGTTCCAGAAAATTGATGTGGAGCAGAGATTCCTGAGGAGACCACACTCCTGGGTGGAGAGGTCGCCCATGTAGCCCCCCATCCCAGAAGAGATGCATCCGTAGTGAGGTCAAGGAATGAGATAGAGGATGAAGGGACCCCAGTCTTAAATTGCTCTGATCCTGCCACCACTGAAGGGCCTGGATCAGGGTTCGAGTCACTGGAATCAACTTGGAAAGGGGATCTTTTCTTTGAGACCAAAAGGCTCTCAAGTGAAATTGAATGTCCCTCATCTGAAATCTTGCTCCTTGCACTACAGCTGTGGAAGCAGCCATGTGTCCAAGGAGCTGTAAGAAGTGCCTTGCTGGTCGAGACCTGCAGAGTGAAGGAGGAGGCCAGGGCCACCAGGTTCCTTACCCTCTCTAAGGGTAGGAAGGCTCTGGCCTGCTTTGTGTCCAATTCTGCACCTATGAAGGTGAGTACCTGAACAGGTTCCAGAACTGACTTTGGAAGATTGAGCAAGAAGCCCAGAGGTGAGCAGCTGCTGGGTAACTTGCAGGTGTGATTGACCTGTTCTGGAGACTGGCCTACAATGAGCCAGTCATCTAGATAGGAAAGACAGCAATCCTTTGCCTTCTTAAATGAGCAACTGCTACTGCTAGACATTTTGTGAATACCCTTGGGGCAGAGGTGAGGCCGAAGGGCATTGCTCTGAACTGGTAATGACCTGAGGGCAGTTCGAATCTGAAGTACTTTCGGTGGGAGCTTCTGATTAGAACATGGAAATAGGCATCCTTGAGGTCCAGGGAAGCTAGCCAGTCCCCTGGCCTTAGAAAGGTAAAATCATTGCCAGAGTCACCATTTTGAACTTTGGTTTCAAAGGTGCTTGTTCAGATATCTTAGGTCTAAAATGGGCGCCATTCTCCTGTCTTTTGGGGTAAGGAAGTACCTGGAGTACAGACCCTTGCCCTGGTGTGGGGAAACCCTTTCTACAGCTCTGAGAGCTAGGAGGTTGAGACTTCTGTTTCTAAGGTAAAGGTCTCTAGAGGGTTTGCAGGTGGAAAAATCTGGCTCTCATCTTTGGAAATGTTTTGAAACTGAGAACTAGACCTGATCACTACTTCCAGGACCCATTTGTCTGATGTTAGAGACTCCCAGTCCTGAGCAAGTAAGCCAGCCTGCCCCCTACAGGTAGTGGAGAACCGGCCCTGGGCACCCCATCAGGGTGCCTGTTTGGCAGGAGCTTTAGGCTGAGGGTGGGAGCAGACCTACTTGTACCCGTCTGCCTCTGCCTCTGAAGAACCCCTCTGAGCATAAGCAGAAGAAGCCTGGGTTTGGTAAGGCCTGTGAAAGGGCCTACCCCTACCCTGGGGGTCTGCTTCTGAGGTGGCTTGCAGCTCCTTGGCTTGTCACCTCCTATAAGTTGTTCTGTATTCATCCATTTCTTCATGTAATTCTCTGTCTGCTCCCCAAACAGAGAATTCCCCCACCAAGGAAAATCCATAGCCTTAGTCTGGGTATCCTGTGACAAATTAGTACACCTGAGCCAAGCTAACCTACGAAAGGCTACAGATGTAGCCATGACTCTAGAGGATACATCATTAGAATCCACAGCAGCATGGAATTGCACCTTGGAAGCCTCAGTACCATCAGTAGCCACCTGCTCCAGCTCCTTGGCAAGCTGGCCAGGGGCCTGTTTGGCCAAAGCCATGACAGTGTCCCATCTAGATTTTTGGTATCTTGCCACATAAGCCATGTAATTTGCTTGTCTGAGTCCCAAGGACGCTGCCATGTATTGTTTTTAGCCATGGCATCAATCTTCCTGGAGTCCTTGTCAGGAGGATGTGAAGCCAGGGAATGTTACTTATCACAGGCTACAGCCTGAACTACCCCAACATGACTGCATTGCTGTGAAAGAAAGTCTGTATCAGGACCCGACAAAGTGTACCTCCTGTCCATCTTTTTGTCAACAGGAGGCACAGAATTAGGGGCTTTTAGAATTTTTATTGTTTGCTTCCTAAAAGACTTATGTAAGGGGATAGTTAATCTCCTAGACTCTGGGATATCCATCATTTCTACAAAATCAGGTTCCTCTTGCTCATCCACAGCTTCCTCTAATGGGAGCTGGAGGGTTTCAGCAACCTTTTTATAAAACAGAAAATCTGGGGAGATGTCCGGTTCAACGGGCACATCCAGACTCTCAAAGTCACATTCACACTGTTCATAATCCTCCTCCCCTCCTCTGGTTCATAAAAATCTCCAATATCATATTCTTGAACGGCCCGAACCCTTTTACCAGACAGTGGCGGTTCGGATGGAACGGAGAAAGTGACTGAACAATTTGTATAGCTTTTGCTATTTCTGCAGCAGTTGGAGAAGGAATTTTGGAGTCCATACCTGCTGATTTTTAGTTTTCTTTGCTGGAACTGGCTCCTCAGAGCCAGCTTCTGTGCCGAGAAGTCTGGCCCTGGTCAGAGGGCACTCCCTCGGTTCGGTTGGCACGAACCGGGCTGCTCATCTGGGTCAGCGGACTTTTGGCCTCTGTTCCTGAGCCTGCCACTCTCTTATCCAGGGTGGCTGCAGGGAAATTTTTACAAATCTGGCAGTCTGAATTGGGTGGTCAAACCCCAGACAATAAACACATGTAGTGTGTGGGTCAGCCTTGGCAAGGCTTCCCACTACAGTGTTGAAACCAATGGGCCCGGTTTTCTTTGGGTTTCTCAGACATGATGCCAGCCTAACCAAAACTTGCCCTTTTAGCAGTGCCAGAGTGAACACCCTTATGGTTCCCAACACGTGTCACGGTCGTGGAAAAATGAAATCCGTTTTTAGAGCCGATAAGAACGAAACGCATTCTAAAAGCTTTAAATGCTTATTCTTTAAAGTTTTAAACAACCTGATCGGTTGAACCGAACCGATAAACATTTACAAGTTCCACACAGAAATAAAACCTGTCTATTACTTACAATACCACAGACAGAGCTTGAACCGATCAGTTTCGGTTAAAATAATAATACTCGCAGTTTAATTTAACCGAGAAAATACTGTTTAAACCGAGAAATGAACCGAGCAGAAGGAGAAATCTCGGGAGCGACTGTTCAGTGAGGCGGAGTAAAGAAACTGACAGTTTCAGTTTGAAATTATCCAGACAGAGCTTCTCTAACCGAGCTCTCGCTCTAAACTCCATTCTTAGAATGGTAGTTAACTCTTTCACCTCCGGAGCAGTTCTAATGGTGGGACAAACTGCAATTGTCATAATATAGCAAGACTTCATGTTGTTTGAAGTTAACACCTTAGAACATTCCTCTTGTACCCAGTTAGGTCTTCTTGGGACCTAGAATGAGGGAATAGCTCACTCTAGCCATAGAAACATAGACTTTGATGGCTGATAAGGACCGCTTGGCCCGCCTAGTCGGCCCATTTCCTTATCTACAGGATAAGCTGCAGATCCTAGTTAACCAACAGCCTACTTCTTCCTACCCCCCCAAAAAATTGTCTTATATCTGTCCCATACATTCTTGAATTCTCCCACAGTTTTAGACCCCACAGCCTCCTCAGGAAGGCAGTTCCATGTGTCCATCACCCTCTCTGTGAAAAATACTTCCTCCATTGC
The DNA here is from genome assembly GCA_016271365.2 of Neoceratodus forsteri. Taxonomy (NCBI): domain Eukaryota; kingdom Metazoa; phylum Chordata; order Ceratodontiformes; family Ceratodontidae; genus Neoceratodus; species Neoceratodus forsteri. Next base: position 1,712,372,024 of record CM028129.1, on the reverse strand, counting down.
CCTGAACGTCCCCATCTTCAAATTGTGTCCCTTGTTCTTGCAATCTCTTTTCTGAAAGATGCTACCTCTTGGACTTTGTTGATTCCACGAGAGTGCGTAAAAGTTTCTGTCATGTCCCCTTCCCTCCTTTCCTCAAGGGTATACATATTAAGCTCCTTTAGTCTCTCCTCATATGGCTTCTCTTGCAGACCCTGCACCATTTTAGTTGCCCTCTCTGGACTGCCTCTATCCTGTCTATGTCCTTGCGGAGATAGGGTCTTAAAAACTAGATAGCGGTACTCCAGATGGGGTCTCACCAACTGTCTGTACAGAGGGATAACAACTTCTGTTTTCTGCTGGTGATGCCTCTCCCTGTACATCCCAGTATCCCCCCAGTCCTCCCTACTGCCTTCTCACATTGCTTGCTAACCTTAAGGTCATCTGATATGATTACCCCCTGGTCCCTTTCCATTTTTATTGTTGTTACTACCCCCAATTGTGTAATCTTCCCCTTAAATTTTGTTTCCCAGGTGCATTATTTTGCAGTGAATCCAAGCTGACGTACTTCTGACCATTCCTCCAACCTTGCCAAGTCCCTTCTCATCCTTTCCACACCTCCTTGTGTATCAATTCTGTTGCAGATCTTTGTGTCATCTGCAAAGAGGCATACTGGCCAAAGCTAGGCTCTCTGCCATGACTTTTAGGAAAACAGGACTCCCTAGCCACACTACTGCACCAATTTTGTGCCAGGGTCCTGAGTACCTGTGTCTGACGAGGCACCAGCCAACCACCTTACGAACATTGAACGTGCTACATATTGTATCCCTCGGAACACTTGTAAAGAACACTTGAAATCCACAGATCTCGTACAAAATCTGTAACTTTAGTTTGTACACACACAGTCTACATTCTGGGCAGTTCTGATCACTCTTACAGTCTTTTGGGGGTTGCCCCAAAGTACTCACTGACACTTCAGTTCCATTCCTTTTTTCTGTGAAAAATCTTCACCCCCTTGGGGCTTCACAGGATCTGTTAGCCACCATTTCCCAGGAAACCAGCCGTTTGTTATTGAACTATGGCAGAAAAATAACAAATGAGGGTCCTTCCCTCTAGCAAGTGATCTCTGGGTAGAGCACCACTTGCTGTAGAACTCTCCACTTGAACTCTGATTTCAAACTGACTCACAGTTCAAAAACAGCTGCAGGCTGTGTGTGGCTGATGCTGCTGTGAGGGTTCTGTATTCCATGACATCATCCCCTGCCTCAGCAGAACTGAGCAGATGATGATGTAACGTTTTTACAGAGAGCTTTTAAATCCTCTGACTGCCCAGGCTATCTGCCTGATCTAAAACTGATGGGATTCTAGTCACCTCAGGGACTGGTTGGTTACAGACACGTTTCAGTTATACATTCATAAATAATTACAACTGGTAATAGATAAAACAGTTGAACTACACAGTTATTATAAAACTGGAAGTACGTTACAATGGCAGATGCTTAACAGTAGTGGCAGCAGCCATCCGAAGGGAAGGGCTTTACGTCTTCCCATCTCTGGATGACTGTCTACTGAAGGCCCCCTCCAGGGGAACGATTCTGTACACATTGTCTCGAAGGAGACAGTTGTTCAACTACCTGGGTTTCATGGTGAACATACTGAAATCCATGCTCATTCCTTGTCATCGGAGTTGTGACTCGCTGGAGGAGATTGTCTCAAAGATCTACTGTTATGGTAAATGACTGTTCTTTATATGCTGCTCTTCCCCCTCTCCAGACACTCTTACCCTCCCCTTAACATTATTCCTCCCCCCCCTTGAAACCATCAATAGTTTTCTTGTTCACCCACCTCTTCTGGTCACCTGTTAACATTTGCCACCACGGAGGTAGCTTGTGACTTCCCTGTGGGACCCTGCCAGCTGTCAGTTCGTAAGTGTGTTTCCTTGTGTTTTTGTTATCACTGGTCTTGAAGACTTCACGGGACCTAGTCTCTGCTCATATGAGAACCCCTACTGCCCCTGAATCATTTTTGTGCCCTTCTTTGTACCACCTCCAGCTAGTTCATGTCCTGTTCATGATGGTGATTTCAGAACTGTATGAAGTACTCTGGATGCGGCCGCACCATGGGTCTGTACAACGACAGTGTAACCTCTTTTCTTCTGGTGGTGATCACCCTGCTTATGCAAATCAGCATCCTGTTAGCCTTTATTTTGTATAGATTTTAGGGGCATAGTTGCACCCTGTAGTTAATGTTACAGATGCATTTCTGTTAAATCCCAGTATATATTATTAAAATGTGTTTTTGTCTGTCTACCCAATCTTCTGGAGTTGGTCTTTTAAAAGTAGTGACGGTGAATGTGCTCCTTCCCTCGCTGGCACATTTTCCCTTTCTTGTGAAGCCATACTGAATGCCAAGAAGTGACAGCACCAAAAAGTTCTGCAGTCAGGCATTGTGTCAAGTGACCTTAATCTTAAATCGAATTGCTAGCACAGTGGCAGTCATTTAAATTAAATACCATTTGCTTGTGCCTGGCCTTTGGATCCAGTAGACAGATGTTAGTGAAGTAGCGTGGTTGCATAAGGCTATCCCTTACAAGGACTGCAAATTTCATATTTTCCCTGATGCTACAGTATTATTTTGGGCAGTGCCTAGCAGGGCACCAAACAGCCATTCAAGTAAACCAGGGCCATTTGCTGGACCTTTTTGACAATAACCCTTTCTTTCCCTAGGACCTCCTTCCTGATTCCCCACTTAATAACCAATGTTATTTTTTTGACTCCCATGTTGTCTGCATATTATGAGTAGCGTGCTAATAATTAGATTTTGGCTAAACCATGATTGCATTGGGTGGGAGCATAGGGGGCTATGCTAGTAGTGACTACACTTGGGTGGCATTGTTTCCCAGGGCGCCTATCAGCCAATAATCTAGGCCACTTAACCTTTCCTGAGTGGAGGCACTGTGTATCTGCATATCTGAGCTTTAACTCAATATCTTTGATAACGAATTTCACACATAGTTCTCAGTCCAGGCCCTCAAGCTTATTTAAGCACACTAGACTGAGGTAATGTACTGACGTCTGTGGGAACTGGTACACTAATGTTCAGCCTTATCAGTACACTGGTGTTCAGCCTTTCTAACAGTGGTTTGCAAGATGGCTAACCAGGAGCCTACAGTACATTTCTGCGGATTTGATTGAGGAAAAAAAAAACTGGAGAAAGACGTTCATTCTGACTTTTAGACAAGTGATAATTTCTGTTTGAATTTGCCAAGCACACGTTTTTAAAAATGTTTGTAGTTTGCAACCCTCCCAAGTTATGCTGTCATGAAGTACCTTCTTGTTAAATTGGTCTTTTGAGTAGCCTTCTAGTTAGGGAAAACATTCTCACTTGAAAGCACAGATTGTGCAGGTATTGATGAATAACGTACTTGATCGTTCACAGTGGTCTCATGGTATGTCTTTCCACATGTGCAGTATCTTACTGTGGAACACTCTGGGATTAGTGTTTGACAGTTCTGTTAGTTATAAACAGATGTTTAAGAAAACAATCTTAAATTCAACAGGTGTACATTTTTTTACATTTCTTTTTATCAGTTTTACAAACGTTAGCCGCAACTAGCACATTGTAACCATCGATTGCTCAGCAGACTTACGGTAGGATTTATAAATGTGCAGTCGAGGGATTACCACCTAATGAGGGCTATAACCTAGTTGAGTATCCTAGAAAATTAATTGTGCATAGGAACATGAGCCTGGCCTTGCCAAAACAAAGACCTGGGACCGGATGTGAAAGTCGCATTGAAATTTACAGTTTCTAGTGAACTGTAACGGTTCCAGTATTCTAGGCATTAAAAAAATACACGCACATGATGTGTATTATTCCAGTTCTCCTGCCTATAGCACTCCCAAATGCAAACTGCTATATGTCAGACAATTGTTACAACTTGGCTTGACCTGTAAATGCACCAGCCATAAACTGACTGGTGTTTTCTAACTGTTGTAACCTTGTGTTTTTTCTCTTCCCGTGCTATTTTGTTTTGACAAGGAAAACCTCTATCACTACTTTCAGTTGGGTTGCTTTTCCTCTTGTGACTGCTAAACTGTACAAAAGAGATTGGTTTCAGACCCCCACACCCCGGTGACCCTACTGTGGTCACTGGTGTCGGTTCAGAAGCTTTTTCTGCAACATAGAGTAAGTTGTACAACAATTCCCAATTTACCATCTGGCCCAGTGACACTGCTGAGTTGTGCACCTATGTGAATGACCTGAGATGGCCTGATTCTCCCTGTGAAAGGGTCAGCATGACCTGATATGCAGTAGGTTTAACCTTGTCACTGGCTCTACCTGGTGATGTTAACATGTTTTTCTCTATTTCCAACAGCTTTTTTAACTCTATGGTTGCAGGCATGCTATCAGCCCTGTCCTTGCCTCCCTGACCAGCAACCACTTCTTTCAGTACCCCCCCAACAAGTTCACCCATGGACCCCCCCGCCCCCCACTGCTGGGGCCAGGAGGGGGAGGGTCGACTTCCCACCACCTTGCCCCTTCCCTCGAGATTAACATCCAGAAGTAGGCAGGCATGCTGGGCACTGTGGTGTGGGCCAGGGGCCGGCAGTCAGGTCCTTGTGGAGCCTGCGCCACTTTTCCCTTTTCTCCCCAGGAGCCCCTTGCCACGGATAACAGGAAGTTCTGTGTGGAGGCACACCTGTCCCTGTGTCAAACCACGGCACCTTCCCTCTTATATTGCCCACACTTACACCGCCACCAGGCCTCCACCTGCTGTCGGTCTACAGCTGGGCAGCGAACCCCCCCCCCCGAAGAGGAGTCCTCCGGATGCCCATCCCCCACCAACCCAGCAACCTGAGTCTGCTCCCAAATCCAACCAGCACATTAACCCTCCATGCCACTGGTCCGACCTTCTGTATGTACTATATAACCTTCACCATGTTTGTAATTGGTTTTCAGTAAGTTCTGTTTAGAACACAGGACCTTTTGTTTGCACTACCTTCTTTCTGGAATCCCAGCTTGATCCTCTATCTTGGAATCCTGCGAGAGATGCAAAGGCGGCACTTTCGCTCTCCTTTGGGGTGGGACCCTGCACAACTTTAGACCTCCCGCTGTGGGTTGAAGCAAGAGACATTGTGACACAAGCCGCACTCCCCCCTACCTTCAAGTCAGGTATGCACCTGGAGGTGTGCTTTACAGAATGGGAGAAAGGCAGAATCTTACTGGGGAGAGGGGTTGGATTTAGCTGACTGATGAATGATGTCACTAGGCCCATGCTCCTGCCCCTGTCTTCTTATTGACAGGTCACCTGACTTGATTAACTTCAACACACTTTGCTGCCCTGGGCACACTGTTTTTGGGGGGGGCATTTCTCACAAGGTGGGGGCATGGCTGGGAGAGCTGGACTAGTGACTTGAAAAGCGGGCCCGTGTGGTTGGCGGGCAGTCAGGCTCAAGCAGAAGAAATGGGAGAACAGTCTAAGAGGGCATAGAAAGTGCAGCTGTCCAGTTGTGAGGAGTGATGAATGTGTAACCCTTGGTGCTGAAGCATCTTCCTTTCATGATTCTGACTTTCATCTACTGTGTAAAATAGAAAGCTTTTGAAGATGTTTGAAAGCTGTCTTAATGTAAACCTAGGCATTCATGTCCATTTCTGAATAGGGATACAATGGGATGACATTTTCCCGATCGATCACTGTGAAAGGCAACACTGAAGTTATGTTAATGTGCATGTCACAGTGCTACATCAGTCACTGCCGGCTTGCTGATAACAGCAGCAAGTTGGGCCTGGTTTAATAATGGGAGGCTTCTTGTCACACTGGGTGGGAGAATCAGTACAGAAGGGCCTCTTGACATTCTGGAGGGTGGGTAATGACTAAAGCAATAGTATGGAAGGATATCAAAACATGGTTGTCATGGCATGTGACATTTCAGAGTGCGTCAGTACTGTGACCTCCTGTACAGTGGTGTACCGTGATGTTTGAGAATCGCATTATTCATTGCTTGCATCCTTATTGGCTGTACTGAAGGGTCACCTGACATGGACACAGGCGTGAGTGATTCTTGGTGTCTTAGAAAATGTTACCATCAGAGTTAATTTCTAGTTTACTGTATATGTATTCTTTTTATCTGCGTGAGGAGTTCTTGTCTTTGTGATAACTGCTTCATTTTGGCAAAGGTAGCTGACAGCGAGAGACTGCACTAATGTGCACCCAATTGTATTCCTTTCATTCCTGTTGTTTGTGCATACCGTACAGTTGTACTGTGTGAAGAAGATACCGTTTATTTTTTTCACAATTTTTTTACCCAGGCTAGCCATCTGAGACATACCATCTTGTTTTCAGTGCGGTGCTATATCTGCTATAGTTTATATCTTCCACATTTTACATAGCTAGGAGACTCAGGGATGCACAAGCTCATACAGTGGTCAAAGGCTGTGGCAGGATTTGAGCCTGATATTTCCTGGTTTCACAATTATTAGTCTAACCACTAGACTACATGGGTAAAAGCCAAATGCTGCAGACCAAACTAAAAGACAGCCACATCCTGCCTGTGGTAAGCTTGGTTGGTTACAATTTTAGTAATATTTTCAGTCCTGTTAGGAAAAGTATAAGCAGTCTGAAAGACTGTGAGCAATAGGTCCCACCTCATGCCTTCTGAACCATCGTACACTTCTCCTATACTTACATTGACGTATTTTAAAGCAGCTGACTCCTTTATTATAATAACGATAGTAATGGTAATAACTTTATTTATATAGTGCCCTTCACATCAGCATCTTAAAGTGCTTTACAATCAACACATAACACATACTGAACAGTTGCTGAAGTGCAGCCACCTGTGGGTGAAACACAACAACCACTCCGTAACAACACACTACACAGCAGCTCTCAGTTCTCTGTGCCCAGATAGAAACTGATGGTCATTGAACCAGATTAATCTGTTGGCATTTTAGTGAATGAGGTGGAATTTGACTGATTTGTGTGTGTGTGTGTGTGTGTGGGAAGTGATTTCACTACCATTTTAAAGGAACTGCCATGGGATCTTTTTTTTTCATATTTTTATTTGGGTCTCTGCATATGAAAACACACAGTGGCACAATAACACAATTACAGAATTGTGATACATTACAGAAAACTGAATAACCTCTCCATGAATTAATACTGTTGAGTGAATTTGCAGTCCTAACAGAAATTTAGAAGTGTGTACCACAACACGTAGACATTTAAGATTGTAAAATAAAAACATAATAAAGATATGCCCTGTTAGCTTGACCCAGTGATGTAGAGGTTGGTGAGGCCACCTACCTGGACCCGTAGCTGACGAGTTTGGAAACTGACTCGGGATGCCGGGGGCTGGCTGGGGCAGGAGAAGACCGAGTATCTGTAGGGACTGCTCTCTTCTCTCGGGGGTGGGCTAGGGAAGACATCAGTCGACAGTGGCCTCTGGTGGAGACCAGGAGCACTGCATGACGGCGCAGGAGGGACATCAACTAGAAAATGTGAAAATGCTCCACGTCATGCCAGATGATGGCTGCCTGGCTCTATGAGCCTGTCAATGCCTCTGAAGCCTTCTGCCTCATCAGTACCCTCTGGGCCAAGATGTTGCACTGATCTGCGGCACCTCTGGCTGGTGCCTTTCCTCTCGGAGGCGGGGACCCATCCGTCAAAGGGTTACCAGGGGATTGGCTGTCATATAGTGGAGGGGACTCGGGGGCAGGACAAGTCGGAAGTAGCATTGGCTGGCATGGATGCAAGTCGGGGTGAAAAAGAGATAACATGCAAAAAAAAAAAAATGACCTGTTAGTTATTTCGACAAAGTACATTCATTTTGTCACTTTTGGTTTTTTTGGAGGGGGGGGGAATCCAGAGTATAGTGGGCAACATTTTATTACTGCTGTGAGTAGCACTTTCACCTAGTATCTGTATTCATTTTGTCATGCAAGCAAGGCTGAAACATGGGTGACCATGGATGACCAGTCGAGCAGCCCCTAGACCATGCCTTGACCCAGCAGAGTGACCTCCACTGGGAAGGTGTCCAGGTACCTCCCTCTACTTCTATGGAAGAGCTCCCCCTGTTGTGGAGGTGCATACCTTAGTCTTTCCAGGACCAGAGTCTTTATTTTTAGGGTCTTCCATTGTCCCACCAAGGGTGTGACATGGAATACACGTGTTCTTCTGTATGCACTGGCAGGCTAGGACCAGCAGGACCCTTATTGCTCTGGAGTAGGGTTCCCATCCCTCTTCTCCCATGACCTTCATGCCATAGAGTAGGAGTGTCTGCCAGTTGCCTGGAGACTTGGTGAGAAATCTCCTGTGCCACAGCAGAGCAAAATAGTCTTATCTACTGGCACTCCCAAAAATCCATAGACTCTTTTAACTTCCACCTGAAGAACCACCAGAGTGGTCTTGGTTTAATGCCTCATCCAAAGTACAGTGCCTCGTAGCAGTAAGGTGTTCCCCAGACACCATGCTGGGACATTGGTATGGTTACTTGCATCCAAAGGGAGAGTGCCCCCTACAGAGCTACTAACACCACTTCCTGCATCTCCTGGTATTCGTTGAAGGTCTCCTACACTAGTACTGACCAAGCCGACCCTGCTTAGCTTCTAAGAACACAGGTCCTGCCCTAGGCCTGCCCCACTAAGTACTGTTTGCTTACTGTATGTGCATGGTAATGTTTGCCTGGCATTTTGCAATCCTTGCACAATTGTAAATACAACGTTTGTACTGTATATAAGATGTTAACTTCAACTTTGTATTCATTTTCTCTCTGCTGTCTTTTGCAATTTTTAAACTTGTACCTACCCCCAATCACCCATATCCTACTTTGATGTGGAACCTTTTTAAACGAGCTTCTAGCTCAAAGGTGTGTTTCTAAGACAATAAATAAATAAATGATCTGATGGGATCAGGCTGTAAGGTGATAAAGTGGCAGGCATGAAAATTAAAGACAGACTGTAGTGCAGCTGTTGTACTTATTTAGCATCAAGTGCGTCAGGTTCCATTTAAAGGGACACTAACAATCCCCACTTTCAGCATTTTTGCTCTTATAAACCAAAACTATGAAGGGGAGGTTGACAAGGGGCACCTCGCAGGAGCTGTTTATAGACCTCTCAAAGGCCTTCGACATGGTTTTTCATCCCCTCCTTAACACATTCCAACAAATTGGGGTCTCTCATTGTCCACTGTCATGGGTCTCCAGCTGTCTTTCATCTAGAACCCAATGTGTTTAAATTAATAATACCGTATCTGCTATGCTGCCTGTGTGCTTAGGAGTTCCCCAAGGATCTGTCCTGGGTCCCCAATCCCAGAGGCTCTAGGTGCTATTCAGCATCTACCTCAACACCCTGGCTAAATCCTGCTTTGGCAACTTTCTCCTCTACGTAGGCGATGCTGTTCTTTATGCCACACTTCCTGATCCTCTCTCTTTCCAGCGTACCTAACAAAACTCCTCAGGGTTTTATTTAACTCTAAAAATTGATCAGTGTTTTGCTCATAAAAATTCTAAAACATTGTGAAAATGCATAGCACTTGCCTCACTGTGGTTAACAAACATAACACTTCTAGAAAACCTATATAAATGCTTTCTGTATAGTTAGTATTGTCCCAAGAAAAAAACTGCTAATCAATTATTTAAAACCCTGCTCCTTCTCTCAGATTGAACACTGGTTTGCTGAACACAGATTGGTGATCAACATTAAAAAACTAAGATGATGCTCTATGCCCACCGCCAAAACAGATCAAAGGATTTCCACCTGGAAATACTCTCCGCCTCTCTCATCCCACTGGAACAGGTCCAAAAGTATAAGTATCTAGGTATTACATTTGACTCTTCCCTCTCATTCCATGAACATATAAAAATCATCACCTCACACAAACACCTGCCTTGGTCTCCTTTACAGACAGACTGCCTGCCACCTGAAACACTTCACTTAGCTATTACCTCCTCAGTCTTATTGCTGGTGGACTGTGGCTCACAATCTATGCTGCCGCTGACCTACGGTCGCTTCATCAAATACAAGCAGTCATCAATAAGGCCTGCCTGCCCCTCTGGTGCCAACAGAAATACACATACCTGCACCCTATCGCACTCACCGATATCCTCTCCCTTGAGGAAAGACTATTATACCAGACCTGTCTCTTCACCAAAAAAATCCTCCTGGGTTTAACCCCAGTAGATGTCATGGCTTCTCTTCAGGCAGCCACCATCTCAGCGTCCACATGGGCTGCACCAAAAACTATCTGGAAGGTGCCTAGGGTCAGGACCACCCCTGGCCCAGTGATCCTTCCCGCTTAGAGCTCCATCCTGGTACAATGCCCTCCCACCAGCCGTCACATCAATCACCAATCTAGGTCCTTTTAAAGCTGCCTTAAGGGCTCATATCCTCGCCTCACGTCAGTGCCAGTGTAACCGGTAACCTGTGGATCCTGCACTAGGCCACGCAACCGCCCTTGGCCAGGCAGTGGAGAGCCCTCACTATTTCTAGCCTACAGACTCTCTACCTTGCTCGGTTACCATACAGTTGCACTGGACTATGAATGCATTGTATTATGTATAAGACAAGGCCTCCCTGAGGCAGCTTACTACCAACTCATATCATGCATTGCTTTAGCTACCAATTGTATAGGTTGTAACTGCTCATTAAGTAAATATGTCGATAGTTCTGCCCTGTTTTAGTTACCAAATGTATAGGCATTAACCCGGGCTCATTGTACTTATACTCTGTATGAATGCTCACCCACATTTATTCTATGTATGTACTGCACGAATGTCTGTTTTATTCTGACGTGAAGCCTTTGGAAACGAGTCTGTGACTCAAAGGGTTGTAATTCTGATTTCTAAATAAATAAATAAAATGCTTTTAAATGCTGAATGCATCTGCTTTTCCTGTAGAAAATGATGGTTATAATTTTTACGCTTTGGTAGAAATAGTGTGATTGTACCATCAATGTCATGAATAACAGCCCCACTTTGGTAACTGTTTCTCTTCTAATGCTGTTCATCTGTGGCTGCACACCTCCTGCCAGCCTGTCTTGTGTTAGTTCACTGAGCCACATTGATTTTCGGGATCCCACTGTGTTTCTTTGATCTTTGTTTATGGATTGACTCGACCTGACAATTTGTGTGATAGTCAGGCTGAATGCAAGTGGGGAGCGGCTGCTGTTTGCAATTCAAATCACAAAACAATCCCGGGTTCTAGTGCATGCTCTGGTACTGAACTAGTGTGCGACTGTGGATAAAAACCCATTTAGAAAAAGTACAGTTCTAGATAAATTGGTTAAATTGGAAATGTTTAGGTGGGGGAACGCTCACATCTAAATTTCTAGGTGGTGGAACTCTGCTATAGTAGTCAATGGAGAAAGATGGCAGAGGGTGGAACTGTCATACACTTTTTTAAGAGGTGGTGGAACTGAGTTCCTGCGGGCTCTTGCCCAATTTAAATAGATTTTCTAGGGACATGGATGTGTTGTTCAATCCACACTTTTTGGCAGGTTCCTTGCTGCTTTAAATCTTGCCAGAAGGTCTTCAAGCTGGCTCTCCCACCCACCGGGTGGTAAAACTCTCGGCTCCGCCCCATGATGCCAGATCTTCCTTACCGCTTGGAAGCTCAGGTTCCCTCCTTAGCGCTCTGCGTCTTAGACTGGATCCTAACTCTTCGGTTCGTCCGAAATTGATTTTGAAGTTTTCTAAACTTCGGTCTTCATCTTCCCTCGTGGCTGCGATGGACAAATCTATTCCCGGCTTTCGGAGGTGCCTTTGCGGGTAGAAAATGTCCAGGACGGATCCGCACTCCATGTGTGTTTACTGCCTAGGCCTAGATCACGACCTGCAGGCCTGCGAGTTGTGCCGCTCTTTCTCGGCCAGCGTCCTGGATGATCGTGCCCGTTTGAAGCTCGGGCGCCCCGAAAAGCGTTTCCCGCTGGTAAAATCAAAAGAGGCTCATTGGGCGGTGTCCGCGGCAGAGCTCGAGCAGATGATTGCCCTCGAGGAGGAGGCGGCCCAGGCCACATTTTCCTCCTCCTCGGCCGTGGTATTTATCCCGCTCTGAGTTCCTCGTACATGGCTTCGTTCAAGGAGCTTTGTCAGTCCCTTTCCACGAAGGGAGAGGAGCCATCAGGACATTCTTCTCGGCCCAAGAAGAAGGAGTCGAAGGGTAAGTCCCACCGTCGGCGTCCGTGGGAACAGGAGAGGTCTCCTTCCCCGGACAACCGACCGTCGACTTCGGTCGAAGTTGCGGCTCAGGCCACTGGCTTCACGGTGTCCCCGTCAGGCCAGCCTGCCGAGACTCCCGTCGACACAGTCGAGATTTTTCTTGATCCATTAAACGGGCTGTCGACTGATGAAGCCGACAACCCACTTTCACCGGTTCCCCCGGTGGATACCGAGGATCTGCCTGCGCCTTCGGGGCCGCAGTCCCCGGTTAAAGTGCCCGAGCCAAAGGAAGGCGGGTGTCCCCATCCCTTCCCAGACCCTCGGTCCCCGAGGGTCTGTCTCAGACTTCATCTCGGTCAAGGCCGTTCCGCCGACATCGGCCGGTCTCTGTCTCGACACGGAGTAAGCGGCGACACCGTTCCTCCTCGTCCTCTTCCTTGGATGAGGGGAGGCTTCGGCGTAAATTACGTCAGCGCTACGAGGAGCTTATGTGGCAGCAGTTGCTGTTGTCCGGGGCTAAACCGACTGTGGTCCAGACCCTGGCCATCAAGTGGCTGTCGCCCGAATGACCGAAGCAACCGCTCGCCCCAGTTGAGCTGCCCATTCCAGGGCCGGTTGCTCGGCCAAAACCAGCTGCTCCACCGATTGTGGTGGAACCTCCGCCTCCACAACCGAAGTCTGGGGTACCGGCCAAGGATTCTTGTTCGGGTCACGGCCTGCCCCACAGGTTGTCGGTCACCCTCACTCCCGACCGTCCTCTGCAGGTAGAGGGTGGCTCAGGGCCGAGGCAGCTCTTCGCAGACTCTTCGGAATCCGAAGACGACTCCTCCCTGTTCTCCAGCAGCGTCGACCTGGAGTCCTCCGGGGGCCAGTCATTGGACGATAGCCCATCGTCCTTCTTGGGTCTGCTTTGACTCATCTTGGAGTCCACCGGTATGCAGCTCGAGCCCGTGTCCAAACGGCCAAGTATCCCCTGACGGAGATACTGGACCGAGGGGATTCTTCCACGGAGGCCTTTCCGGTGGCTGAGGCCATTGTCGGCCCAGCCTTGGAGCTTTGGCAGCGGCCTGCTTTCTGCCCTGCGCCCTCAGCCAGGATGGCCAGGAAGTATGCGGTCCCCACCGGCTCTTTGCCCGGTTTCTCGGAGCACCCCTCTGCCGAGGGGTTAGTCACTGACAGCATTTTCTGGCATTCTGGTAACGCTCGGGATGTGGATAAGCCCCCCGACAGAGTCCAAAAAGTGGACTTTGCCAGGCGCAAGGTGTACGCTGCATCCTCCCTTGGCCTCTGACAGGCCAGCTGGGCCGTGCTGATGGCACACTTCTCCCACGCCCTTTTGGGCTCCCTGGATGAGGTTGTCCCTCATCTCCCGACCGACCTGCAGACCACGGTCCACCAGGTGCAGGACCAGGGTAGGGTGGTGGCGAAACAGCAGCTTCAGACTGCTTTGGACATAGGTGATTCCTGTGCCAGGTCAGTAGCGGCCGCGGTGGCCATGCACAGCAGGGAGTGGCTGAGGATATCCACCTTCATGGCAGATACCCAGCACAAGTTGGCGGACATCCCCTTCTTGGGGACTGACCTCTTTGGCCCTGGAGTGGAGGGACACCTCCAGCGGATCGAAAAGTCCAATGCCACCTTGGACTCGGTCATCTCCGCCCAGAGGGACAAAGGCCGCCGTCAGCAACAGCAGAAGTCCTTTCGTCCTTCGGCCCCTGCATCTCGACCGGCCCACCAGCAACAGGGCCGGCAGGCTCGCGCTTGGCGTCCCAAACCCAAGCTGGCGGCTTCCTCGAATGGGAAGCAGGGAGGTAAAGGCCCAGGAGGTCCCTCAGCCAGTTCCTCCTCCAAGCCTGCCCAGTGACGGGTTGAGGGGTGCCGCCCCCAGCCTCATCACTCCTCTCCTCTCTGGGTTCCCCCCCATGGGGGGACGGCTCCGCCATTTCCTTTCCGCCTGGTCCGCTATCACCACGGACCCCTGGGTGTTGGAGGTGGTAGGAAAAGGCCTGCCTCTGGAGTTCGAGCAGGCTCCACCCTTTTGAGCCGTCGCCCCCACAGGGGTCCAGGGGGCTGCAGCCTCGCTGTCGGCCTGCCGAGCCGATATTGCCCTGCTCCTCGAAAAAGAGGTGATCAGAAGGTGGCGGACCCTCCTCCAGACCCGGGGTTTGTGTCCAGGTATTTCCTGGTCCCAAAACGGACGGGGGGCTGGCACCCCATTCTCGACCTGCACAACCTGAACAGGTTCCTAAGGTCTTGGACCTTCAGGATGGTCACTCTGGCTCAGATAATCCCATCCTTGGAACGAGGCATGTGGTTCTGTTCCCTGGATCTCCAGGATGCATTCTTTCATGTCCCAATCCATCCGTCTCATCAGAGATTCCTCCGCTTCAGAGCGGAGGGATCCCTTTACGAGTTCCGGGCCATGCCCTTCGGCCTCTCCCTAGCTCCCAGGGTCTTCACCAAATGCATGGCAGTGGTGACAGCATTCCTGCGGCACCGAAGGATCCGGGTGTACCCCTACCTGGATGACTGGCTGATTGCAGCCCCCTCCAGAGTGGAGGTGGAGCGGCTCAGAGATCTGGCCCTCCAGGTTTGCTCTCAGATTGGCCTCCTCATCAACGAGGCCAAGTCAGAACTCATGCCGAAGCAGGTGATACTCTTCATTGGGGCAGAGCTCGACTCTCTTCGAGCCAGAGCTCGGCTGCCAGCGGACAGGGCCGAGGTTCTTTCCTCCTTTGCCCAGTCATTTCTGGTTGGGCAATTGGCGCCCTGCCCGGGACTTCCTGCGCCTCCTGAGCCTCATAGCGACCTGCACCAGCGTGGTCCGTTGGGCCCATTGGTACATGCGTCCCCTTCAATGGGGACTGGCCAGCCAGTGGTCACAACGCTGCATTCCGGTGGACCAGCCCGTGACAGTGACCCAGGAGATGTGGAACGCTCTCCAGTGGTGGACCGATCCAGCACATCTGCAGGAGGGCATCCCGTTCGTCCGCCCCGAGCCGACGGTCTCTCTGTCGACCGATGCATCTCCGATGGGTTGGGGTGCCCATCTGGGGGAGCACCAAGCGCATGGCCTCTGGTCCCCCTCGGGAGTCCCGATGCCATATCAACCTGCTGGAGCTCTGAGCGGTCCGTCTAGCTCTCACCGCCTTCACTCCGTTTCTATGGGGTCAAGTGGTTCAGGTCCAGATGGACAATACCACGACCATGTACTATCTAAACCGCCAGGGTGGGACGCGCTCCATGCTGTTATGCAAGGAAGCTCTCCGCATATGGTCCCTCGTGCACAGCCTGGAGGCGGATCTCCTAGCCATTCACGTGGCAGGAGCCTCCAACACCCTGGCCGATGCCCTAAGCCGGATAGGGGCTGCGTCTCACGAGTGGTCTCTCCTGCCCGGTAGTACAAGATCTGTTCTCCCACTGGGGCCGCGGCGTGAGGTGGACCTGCTTGCCTCCAGGGAGAATCCGAGAGCTAAGTCTGTTCATGCCCGCCCCCCTCAGCAGGGTTCGCTGCAGGGAGATGCCTTCTCGAGGCCGTGGACCCCGGGCCTCTCTACGCCTTTCCCCCATTTCCCTTGATCCACAAGGTGCTTCTCAAGGTGAGGAGGGACAAGGCGCAGGTGATTCTGGTAGCCCCAGACTGGCCTCGCCAGTTCTGGTATCCAGATCTCCTCAGCCTCAGCTCCAGGCTCACGGGCCGGCTTCCAGCCCGCCCGGACCTCATCTCAGTCAACCAGGGGAAGGTATTCCATCCGAACCTTCAATCCCTGCACCTGACGGCCTGGTTCCTGAGCGGCTAGAGTTCCAGGCCTTGGGTCTTTCCGGCGAGGTCCTCAACGTCGTTGAGGCATCCCGTAAGGAGTCGACCAGGAAATGCTACGCCTTCAAATGGAAGAGATTTTCCATTTGGTGTCAGGGGAAGGGCTTGGACCCTTCCGCCTGTCCCTTGGCAAGCATTCTGGACTACCTGTGGTCCCTTTCTCAGCAAGGGCTTCGGTCGACGACACTTAAGGTGCACCTGGCAGCCATCTCTGCTTACCAGGCGCGGGCCGGGAAGCAGTCGGTGGCGTAGGAGAAGGTGGTTGGGCGCTTTTTCAAAGGCCTTGACCACATTTCCCCTCCGGTGCGAGAACCTCCACCTCCGTGGGATCTACTGCTGGTATTGGACAAGCTCATGGGCAAGCCATTCGAACCGATGCATAGGTGCGATATTTCCCACCTGTCGTGGAAGACGGCCTTCTTGGTGGCTATCACGTCAGCCAGAAGGATGGGAGAGCTCCAGGCGCTTCCATCGAGTCTCATATCTGGTCTTCCACAGGGACAGGTTGTCCTGCGCCCCACCGAAATTCCTTCCGAAGGTGGTGTCGAGTTTCACCTTAACCAGGTGTTGACTCTGCTGGTGTTCTACTCCAGTCACACCTCGGAGGCGAATATGGCTCCATACTTTGGACCCTAGACTGGCCGCTTATTAGCAAGGAGCGGACGGCTGAAGTTCGGGAGAGGTTCACCAGCTGTTTGTCACTCACGCTGAAGCCGCACCCGGCAGACCTGCAGCCAAGCTGACGAGCAAGCAGGTGGGTCACCTCCTGCATAGAGCTCTGCTATAGGTTGGCCGGACATGGAGCTCCCAGAGGATAAGAGCTCATTCTACCCGCCATACTGCTGCATCGGTAGCTGCTTCCAGGGATGTCCCTATCCAGGATATCGGCAGGGCTGCTATCTGGAAGTCGGCGCATACCTTTATTACCCACTACGACATCGACCTTGAGTCACGCCGGATGCTGGTTTTGGGGCCTTGGTTCTCCAGTCTCTATTTCCTAAGTAAGTATCGGGGTGCGCCTTGCCTCCCTCCTCCCGGAGAACTGCTAGGAGTCTGCCAATAAGTGTGGATTGAACAACATATCAGTGTCCCTAGAAATACAGGTTACTCACCTGTAACAGGAGTTCTAGGAATGGTGTATGTTGTTCATCCACACTACCCACCCGACCTCCTCGCCGACGCACAACCTGGCTTCCAGCCGGCTAGATCTGGCATCATGGGGCGGAGCCGAGAGTTTTACCACCCGGGTGGGTGGGAGGAGCCAGCTTGAAGACCTTCCGGCAAGATTTAAAGCGGCAAGGAACCTGCCAATAAGTGTGGATGAACAACATATGCCATTCCTAGAACTCCTGTTACAGGTGAGTAACCTGTATTTCTGAACTGAAGCCATCATTTACAAAATCTGGTACCTTGCGTCAACAAAACTAAGTCCTTGTTATTTTTCGCATTTAATCCGGTGCCTGTATTTAGGTGAAAGGGATCATATTTTGGCCCCACAAGGTGGCCAGTCAATCTCTTCCACTTTCTGATTCCTCTGGCATGCCCCCACGCTCAGTATGCTAGGATGTGATGCAAGGGAGAGCGAGGGGCCGAGCCCATTGAAGTCAGTGGGGGCCGATTTTCATTGCTATTTAATGCATAATGATGACCAACTGGAGATTAAGGGCGGCCACTGCTCGATTAACAAGGGCATAGCAGGACATAGCTAGGCCTCAGTCAGGTGCAGACATCTAGGCATTGTTTTTAGAGGTGGGATGTGATGCAGTACACTGATACGTGCCAAATGGAATAGTGCTAATATCCTACACTTCTATGATCCCATTTGCAGAACAGGTCTGTGCAGCTAGGGGCAAACGTTTCTGTATAACAGTACATGCACTTTTGACTCTATAAAGTAGCATGCCTCTAGCAGAGCATATGGCCTAGCAGATAACTTCCATGGTTCTGAATCTTAGCATTCACATTTCATCATGCATCTCTTTTGTTCATAGATCATAAAGTGTAGGCAGCTCCCTGACAACTTTCACTTCCATTTCTCCTTGTGATGTCTTCCTGTGTGAATGCCTACCTTTGGGTACCCCCCCTTTTTTATATTGCATATGTATGTGTATATATATATATATATATATATATATATATACTCTATATACATACATACTACAGCTGTTTGGTCCCCATCGCTTCCTCCCGGCGACGAGACACATCGTATTTGCAGGTTTTTTCTCCTGACCCCCACCCGAGGCCTGGCACATGGCCAGGCGAAGGCAGGAGGCACACTGTGCACCCCATGGCACCAGCTCAGCCCCTTCCACAACCAGTAACTGTTTGCCGCCCCCTCTCCACCTATGCTACCCACCGGACCTACACCCGGTGGGAGCGGAACTATTGGGGGGGGGGCCAACCCACCCTCACTACTTTCGGGAGAGGAGAGCTGCCCATCGGCATGCTCGATCCTGCCACCCCCCCCCCATGCCGGCACCCTGACGACCTGAGGTCATTCCCGAACCGGGGTCGCCAGCGTAGCGCGAGGCGTGGCGTCCAGCACCTCAACCCTCAGCGCTACCAGGCCGGCTCACCTTTCGATATTCTTAAGGAGAAATGCCACCAGTTGCTATTCGTACTGGAAGGATATGCTATCATTTTAGTATGCTTTAATATAATGTAACTGACGCTGACATTTTCTTCAAGTAGTCTGCTTGTTTGTGGTTTGCAAGAGAACTGTGTTGAGGTACATTTAAGGGGCTGGAATCTGAGATACTGCTGGACTCCTTCCCAGACCCATCCTTTGTTTGAGATTCATACCTGCTAGATATCTGATGCATATTTGCATGTATACCACGGGAGTGCAAATACATTTGCAGAATAAAATGTGTTATTTTACCTGTCACTATAGCTACATGTAAAGTACCACTGAAAAAATGGTGTTATTTTACTAGTAGCTGTGTCATTTTACTAATAACTGTGCCATTCCAGTCCTGTGGTATGTATCGGATATTATGTGAGCTGGCTTAAAATATGATTGTTATTCAGTGTAGACAGTTGGTGTCATTATTCCAGTGCACCAGTTGCTTCGCTTTGCTTAGCCACTCACTGCAAGTGAACAAGGACAGCAACATTCTATATGGAATAACAGTCGTCCTTTAAGCAAATTCGTGGAATCGTCCCTTAAGCAAATTCTTATTCCCTGTGTATACCATGTGAGTCATAATTAACACTGGTAAATAAAAAGTGTTATTTTGCTATGTTGTTCGGTTGTGGTGGAAATCACATGTTGTTTCCACTGCAGTGCAGCTGTTATTTCCACGGCAGCCCTTGGCAGGACAAAGTACACTGCATCCACAGCCCACCAGTAGAAATAAGGTTCCTACAGAAATTATTGGTGAGTATTCAGCATCTGTGATGTTTGGGGTTGGGGGGGCAAAATAGCAACTTACCTTTAAAACGTACTGAGCAGTGAAAAGACTACTAACATAACCCACCTGTCCATAGTATATATAGAAAATCCCATGGGTTGACCCCAGATGGTTCACCCACTGTGCTACGACATGAATTTGGTCGCCGTAAATTAGGGCGCCAGAAACATGTCACCCGCAGTGACCACGGCCCCACATTCCACCACAACCTATCTACGCCAACAAGGGACAGCAGAGGAGAAGAGTTTGTTTTTGCGGGGAGGATTTGCCTCCACACCCCCCAGCACTAAATATAATCTCCTCTGGTTTGGGCATGAGTGGATCAGGAGGAGAACAGTGTTGGCGGTAAAACGTTGTGAATGCAGGGCGCTGTAAATCCAGCATGCCCTGTCACTCACGCCCACATTTCGTCACCCAAATTGCATCACTCAGGTAATGGTATACTACTCCCCAGATAAGCTTTTGGTCACTCATTTATTATGCAAGTAGTACTAGTCTGAAGTGTGGCTTTGCCACTTGTTGCCAGGCAGCATTGTTGTCAGTATTCCAGAGTGAATAAAAGCTTATTTGCAAGGCCACTGATTTTCGATTTTACTGGAAAACCTGGTAAAATTCCAGAATTTGGACTATCAGCATACCAGTAAACACACAGAATTTCATGAAATTTGGCATTTTATACCAGATCAGTGAAGCTACAGAATTCTTTTTTTTCTTTAAATTGCTACCTGTACTGTTTTCATTTTGCTTTATTAAATTTAATGTATATTAATATTTTTTTTATTCTTGCACATTAATACACATGCTAAAAGACTGTCAGTAGAATCCTGGTAAATTCTGGAAATTAGACCAACAGTCACTGGTACGATCATGGAATTGCATGTCTTAGAAACGGAACATCATTATTTCAGTCACCATAAATCAGTGGCCCTGCTTATTTGTGATCAACCTGTAGAAAATACCCTATTTATACAACAGGGGTGACTTTGTAAAATGTGTGATAACAATCTTACTTATACAGTGTAGGTGAAAATGAAACTTACAGATAAATGATTTGTTTCTGTGGCCTGAAGACCTCAAATGATGACAAATCATTATCATCACCTCAGTAGGTCATCAGTATTTATCATCGCTGAGGTTGATCACAGAGGAGCCCTTAACCGTGGAGAGCAGCTTGAACAGTGTCTAATGACATCCCAGTGACAGCTGCTGCACTCGTAACACAGCAGTGAAATCAAGCAGAAACTGTTTATTCTTCATTAAAAGAATTAAGCCCACAATACATTATATAAATTGGACACATAATGGCCTCACTCAGGATATGACATTTACCATCACTTGTGAGGGGAGGACTTTCACAAGCCACTTGTGGCTCTGCCACTCATGAGTTACAGTCCTGCCCCTCACACATGATGATAAATGGCGATTCTGAATCTGACCACTGTGTATCCCATATGTAGAGTGCACCAACGTGAATAAATTATTGTAATATATGGGTACCTAAAAATAATGCAATACAAAAGTATAAAAAATCCTGGCAGTAGCACACAACATATAGGATAGTGTATGGTTGCCCATACACAACAATGCTATTGTTATACCGAGTGGTTACTATGATGTCAAGGACCTCAAGAGCAAAGGTCGAGAGGTCCCTCTGATGGCATAGTCACCATCAGGTTTAAGAATAGCGATAGTATGTATTTGGGCTTTCATACACTATTCTATCTAGTGTATGGTCTCAAAAAACACAATTGCTTACTTTTTCCTCTGTAGGCTGCCGGTCTCTGTTGTCCGGGACCACACCTCTGGGCTGTCCACCCACTGGCCAGCTCGCGCACCCGACTCGTCAACCGCCCCCTGTCCTGTGAACCACAATGATGGGGGCAGTTGCATTATCACATAGCTATTAGCACAGAATGAAAAGTCGTTCTGCATTAGTAGCTATGTCACTACTAAAGCAGAACAATTTTTTGCGGTGTATGGCTTTCCATACATAACCGCATTCCTCTATACACTATAGAACTGATAATACCATCGATTCAAATACTACTGTCGTTCAGAGCCTGTAATACTATTTTTTGGTGCGCAGAATGATAGTATTATCACACAAACTAAAGAGCTCAAGCGCAAGAATGGCTTGTGCAGAGTGGGAGCCGGCTTTCTCTATAACCATCGCGTACAGTAAAAGCCGACTTGACACTTACCGAAAAGCAACAACTCTCACCTACTACCAACGGGCTGTCTCCTGCTCACTCCTCTTCCATAAAAGAATCTTTTTCTTTACTAAGTCCAAGAAAAGTAAAGCCACACAAATAAAAGGGACAAGCAGCTCCTCCACTGCTCGCATAAACCTTCCGCCATTTTTCTGAGATAATTATTCAAGAAGGCATACAAAGCACCAAAAGAAACACGCTGGGTGCTTCATGTTCTGGTGTCCATAGCAACGCATCATAAGCTGCTGCACTCTGAGACTTGCATACGCACTTCACCACCCTCAGTGCTTTGCACCATAATTCTGAAGAACTCTGGTAATCCCTTGGATCCATATATTACAAAAAATAACAAATAAGTGACTTATTACTTGGCTGTAATTGGTACTGGGTGAATATAGCGCTACCTGAACAGTGCGACAACAACCGTACATCAGATAGTACTAAAGATTGTACAGTGACAGAGGTTTTACAGTGTTAGGTAATAACCACTACCCCTGTCGCTGTAGGGTGAGATGGGGGCGTGTCAAGGAGGCTTCTGGTGCAGTGCCTGGTCGAGCCGCCCCCGTGGTGGAGTGGCTAGAGCACCGCATCCATGCCGCTTAGGACCTGGGGCTGCGGATTCCCCAGGTCCCATTGTGTTGCAGCTTTTTTTTTTTTAAATGATTTTCCCACTCCTGACTTTCGCCTCCCTAAGTACACACTCCCTGCTCCCCCATGTCATGGGGTGCGTGAGGCGGATCCCCCTGCAAAAACAACAGACAGTGTCATTGCTTTTAATGGTGTGCGCTGTTTGTGTTGTGTTGTGGTTGCTATGTTGTCTGACTTTATTTCAGCTCACACCATTTTCACTCTGTGGCATTGTTTCGTGCACTGTTTCAGGTGCGACATTATGAACCCCTGCTGCTATAATTCCATCTGGAGGTTCTGGGACATGGGAACCTCTCAGTGGAATTATAGCCTTGTAATACACAGTCCCCTATCTATTATTCTGTTTTTATCCAATATATGTTTTGGGATATTGAAGGAGGTAAAAAGTACTATCTTAGTTAGACAGTGGACATATCAGTGATATCTCTATGTTCCTGTACGTCGTGGTGATATTTCCACATTGCTATTTGTCATAGCAAACCAACAACAACTTTCACTTTGCGTGATATAATCTTGTGTGACCAAGTGCTCTCCGTATCTATAAATATAGTGCTCCCAGAATTTTAAAATAAGGCATCCTCATTTGAAAAATGTATCTAGACTTTGTTTTTTTATTTTTAGTTTAGTTACATTTCTGTAAAACATGCCGCCAGCTGTAGCGAGTCGACAGACAAGGACTTGCACTGCACTCCCTCTTGCCTCTCTACAGTCTATTTTAAAATGAAAAAAAGTTTCAAAACCAGGAAGATGAGTCTCAAAACAGTAAAAACAAAACTAACCACAACAGAGGGCAACACGGGTTGCACTATAGTGTGCTGTCAAATCGCAATGAAAGAACCATCTTACAGTATGGTGAGTGAGGGCAGTGGCTCTGGATGGGACTGGACTGGAATGTCTGCTCTCAGCAGGTGTTTGCCTCAGTAGGATTTGCCAATTTCCACAGTCGACTTATTCAAAAAATCAAGTCATGCTGTTTTTGCATTGTGATAAGAATCACTTATACTTTCTCTACTGTGCCATGACTGAGTGCTGACAGTGCTGGAAAATAAAGTGCTGACAGGCATTTAAACTGCAGCATTCTGTGTTAAAAATGTTGCAAAAAGGAGTATTTTATAGAAAGGTTTCTTAGCTGTGTTACAAAGAAGCTGCTGAGTGTACAGAGTCAACAGCTTCAGAAAGGTAGGTGCAGGCCCGAGCAACCATTGCTATGGCAATACATTCTCACACTTGCCTCTACTGAAGCTTCTGACGCACTCACTCTTGTTTCTCTACAGTTTGCGGCTTCTTTTTAACATAGTTAAGAAACTTTACCATAAAATGCTCAGTTTTGCAACATTTTCAAGACATGCTGCCTTATTTTAAATGTCTGCCAGCACTTTAACAGTATTAACACTGCTCAGTCACGCTACAGAGAAGCCACGAAAGTGCTTGTTATTAACAGAATGTATGTCAGTTGTGATGTTGTATTTACTGTTTTATTCAAAATGAAAATTTAATTGATAAAACAATTAACAATGTAGAAACAGCACAAATGGACTATTTTCTCAAAACATTGACTGTGGCAAGTTAAAATTATTATTAAAATAATATTAAATTGAGAGTCCTGATAAATGTTTATTGTTTGAGGTGGCTCTTGACATTGTACTTGAAGGTGCATCAAAGTGTGTGAGGGGGGAAGGGGCGGACAGTGATACGAAAAACTTGATATCCCAAAACATATGTTGTATAAACAGAACATGACATGACCTGACTGAAGATAACATTTATCTTCGCTTGTGGCCAGGCTTCTGGCCAGGAACATCGTGGAGAAAATATCGTGGACAGAACAACGTGGGCAACAGCATCGTAATGGACATGATAAAGCATGGGCAAAAAACATTGCCTCCAATGAATGATGTGCGCCGCACCATTGCAGCGCATGTATGAAGTGAGGGACAGAGGGACCACCCGTGTGGTGGAGTACGAGCTGCCAGGGCAGAGGTATGGGTTTGGGCACAAAGCATGAAGGAGGCAACAGTGTTAGCCATGCGTGATCCGGGCCGGATGGAAAAGAACAGAGATGGTGTAGGAACCACCAGGGTGATGGACTAGGACTGGGTAACAGTGCAGATCAGCAGGAGGAGGGCTGTGGGTGCAGGCAACAGGATAGGGCAACTGCTGGCTGGAACTGTGTGGGCACCTTACTGTCTACCTGGTCAGGGAACGCCTCCTCGGGAAGGGCAACCAGGATCACCTGGGCAGGGCTGGCATGATCTGGCAGTCTGGGGTGGGGGTGCTGTACTGGGCACGGCTGCTTGGGTGGGGCTTCGCCACTGGCCCATTGGGAGTGTCTTGCTGGTACAGGTGGGTCATGGTGACATTTGCCACTGGTGGAATTGGTGACTGCATGAGACACTACATGCACTGTTCCCTATGTTGTATACCGACATTGCGGGTGGCATTGTTATGCCTGCATGGTAATGTCCAGCGATGTTTTTGTCTGTGATGTTCCTGACCAGATCCCGTGGCCATTGATACCACTCATGAGACATCATGATGATATTGTCCACTTGCGAAGATAAATATGATATGTTCAGTCAGGCCATGTCATATCCCCTATTTATTTTAGAGTAAATATTTATCTTCACTTAGAACATGGTTATTTCACTTACAACATGTTACTTTCATTTAGAATCTGGAAATAGAACACAGAGAATAGTGGCGAGACAGAGTTTAAAATAGAAAGAAACATAGTTTTAAGCTAAAACAAGGCAAACACACAAAAATACATTAAAATAGAGTGGTGTATATCAATGCATCATAAGCTGCAGTGAATAATACATTTATCGTCACACAAGAGTGACGATACCTTTATAACTTAACTTGTGACTTCACCAGTTGTGAATTATGATTCTTCCTAGTCACTAGTAGAGATAAATGTGGTATTCCACTGCAACCCATTATGTAGTCCCTAAGGAGCTAACCATGGGTGGGTTAACAGTCTAAAATTCCCTTTACTGAATTACTAAATGTAATTTGCTCAGAAAGAGCATTTTTGTGTTAAAAAGTAAATATATAAGTATGTACTGAATTTAGCCCTAACTGTATTTATCTGTAAGCTCTTGGCTTCCTCTATTGCCTGAATACGTAACTTCTCGGGTGCTCTGCAAAATCATTACTCACCAGTTGTTTCAAAGGCTTTGCGGTTATGGCTGAGCAATGACATTAAGGAGTGCTTGAAAAGTTGGATATTCAAGGAAGTGAAGAGACCAAAATCGTGCATGTAATTTAAAAACATGAGCATCAGTTTACTGTTCCATGGGGATCTGATGGTGGGAGGGGTGGGGGTGGGTCATGACAAACTGATGTTTCTGTCCCTTAACATTCTGTTTCTCTGTGGTGCCTTTTCAATTCATTTCATTTTTTATTTTGTACTGAAAAAGGTATGTGAGCAAAGCCCATTTTCACAGACATCCAGTTTCATACATTGTAAATATAAAGACATTACAAAACACAAACACATTAAAACATTAAGGAATTAGCCAGAATATAAAACAATTATATCATAATTAAAACTAAGAAAAACACCTACAAACAGAATTTGAGAACAAATTTCTTTTAAGTGCTGTAAATTTTTTGACAGCTAACAACATTACAGGGTAAATCATTCTGAAGCTTAGGAGCAACAAAAGTCACAGACTTGTGGGCAAAAACAGTGCGAACAAATGGAATCTGAAAAGAGTATTTACTTTGAAGACAGATATTTAATATCTTTGGAACAGTTAGAAACAGACTTGAAATATTGCCTGTAAGAAGAGCCAGCCTAATGTTATGCAAAAAAAATAGAGACGTGCTATTAAATCTCTCATTAAGTGAGATGCACTTAAATGATTTGTGTAATGTACAGTGATGAGTCTTACACAACTGTCAAGGTACACCGTTTGAAACCATTTGTAATAGGTTTGCATTCAGATTCTAGCATGGAAGGAAAATGTTACAGTCCGTGTTCTGAAACCATGCTTTAGCTCTGCTCGGAGGTAGGCCAGAGCATGGTTTCAGCTCAACATGGTTTCCTTAACCGGAGCTAGCAGCAGTGTGAACTTGCACTATGCTGTACTGTAACTTGGACTGTTGAAACTGATCTTACATTAAAAAATGGGCTTAAAACAACCACAAAAAAAAACAAAACAACCAAACAACAACGAAAAAAGATTAGTGAGCTTGTAATAAACTAAAGGAGTAAGTGGTCACCATTTCCACCATCTAAGGTGATATGCTGATTTTAGTATCCAGGCACAACGGGTGCCTACAGTGCATTATACTGTGCTGCCATGGTGCCTGCCTACTTGGTTGGGAGAAGCGTAGAGCATGGTGTCAGAGTGCAGTCTCGACACGCCAGATCACTGTGCTTAAAAGCAGACATGTTGGAAAAGAGTCAGAATACTTCCCTTCTAGCCCTCCCCTTCCTCCAAATGGCTGAGCCTTCCTCCGGTGATCTTATTTCAAGGAAGCTCTTGCAGCAGGCCAACATTGAGAGGACTTAGCCGCTAGGCGCCAGGACCACAAGGAAACTTTCTAGCTAGCAGTCTACCGCGGGGGACCGCCCAGCTCGGACATCGACCTATCTTATAAAGGCAGGCAGTCCCCCACACCCTCCTCAGTTCGTTTGTGCTGTCGTCTCACACACATCGGACCTTAGCGGACACCGCAGCTACAGTTGACCGCCATTACCTGCGCTTGCCGTGCTTTTTTATTTTTCTCTATTTTCTTTAGCATAACATCAAATTTTTGGTGTTACCAACAAAGAGTTTGTCTTCTCCACCTGCCTTATCTTCCAACCGCTCCACAAAGTGTGCCTGTGGGAAACAGATTCCTGAAAAGATGGTAATTCTTCTTGTATGCTGTGCCTATGTCCCAGCCACGACACGCCTGCCAGAAATTCAACCAGACCACTTGGAGATGTCATCTAAAAATCCTGGAGAGCCATCTGATCAGCAGAAGCTCGTCAGAATGAAAAGGAACTGCAGGCCAGGAGCTGTTTTGAGTACCAGCCCAGTCTTCTGAGGCTTCCTCCTCTTCTCAGTCCTGGGAAAAATCTTTGGGATGCAAAAACACCGAGACCGGTACCAGTCTGCTTCCCTGTCATGGTCTCCAACAAACCTTCAATCACATCTGGGTTGTCCTCCTGCAGGGTGTTGGCCCTCACGTCCCCACCTGCCCTTACTCCTGCAGGGCTGCCGTGGCCCCGCCACCCGGCCTCATCTCTGTCACAGGCGGTGGCTCCTCAGGACAGGGACTTTGTCTCTGCTCCTCAGCCCTGATGCTCAGGCCCATCGCTTCCATGGGTTCTCAGCCAGAAGGCAAAGCCGGTGCAGGTGTGACTGGCTTTGGCTCCTCTGCTGTCGCCACCCGACCCAGGAGCTGCCTGTGTCGGTCCCCTCTACAGGGTCTGTCTCCAGCCCCTCTCGGCAGTGCTTGCAGCAGGCTGTCAGCATTTCTTCCAGTCCAGCATCATCTCTGCCTTAACTAGGCAGATCTCCTTCCCTCTAGGCACCCATCTCACCTATCCTGGTGCCGACAGATTCCCCTTCTAGGCATCCTCAGCCAGCACCCGCTGGACCGCCGCCAGTATTGCCTGTGCCGCAGCCTTAGGGTCCGGCGCCAGTATTGCCTCTGCTGCAGCATACAGGCCTGGTGCTGGTCCCACAGCCTGCTTCATCTCAACTTGTACGTAGAGCACAAATGCTTCAGGATGGTCCTCCTTCAGGGGTTGTTGCCCCTCCTGCACCAGGGAGACTGGCTCTGTTCTCTGGACATGCAGGATGCTTACCTGCATATCAAAATTTTTTTCCTTCCCATCCACACTTTCTCCACTTGCATTTCCAGGGAGTCCATTTTCAATTCAGGGCCCTTCCATTGGCCTGTCCTCAGCCCCCAGGGTCTTTACCAAGTGTGTGGGGGTGGTAGCAGCTACCTTGAGGCAGCAGGGCTTCTACGTGTTTCCCTACCTGGATTAGTGGCTCCTAGCGACTCCCTCAAGTGACCATCTTGTCCAAACCCTGGAGTATACCTTCTTCCTTTCCAGGCCATGGTATCACTATGTCAGCTGAAGTCCTGCCTGTCTCCTTGCCAGTGCCTCCAGTATATAGGGGCAGTCCTGGATACCACCCAAGGCATGGCCTTTTGCCATGGATGGGGCAGAATGCCTGATGGCCCAGGCTTGCCTGGTCTCCACCAGTCACCAGGTCCCTGCTAGAGTCTTCTTGCGCCTCCTGGGCACATAACAGCAGCCATTGCCACAGTTCCCCTGCCCTCTTCACATGAGGATTCCTCCGTGACATTGAGTGTCCTGTGGGACCAACGGATGGAGTACCTGGACCAGATGGTCATGGTCTCCAGTCCGTCAAGAGTGTGCTGTTGTGGTGGCTAGAGCCGGCCAACCTGCTTCTGGGTGTTTCCTTTCGGATCTTGTCCTCTCGCCAGATCCTCATGATGGACGCTTTGGATCTGGGCTGGGCATCTCACTTGGACACTAGCCAGACTCAAGGCACATGGACAGATGTTGAACGGTATCTCCACATCAATGTTTTGGAGATGCGCATGGTTCTGTACACTCTGCATGCCTTCCAAACTCATCCTCCTCCCCGGTCCGCTCTTGGTGCAGACAAACAACATGTGCATGGTGTATTACATCAACAAATGGGAGGGACTTCCTCTTACCCTCTGCAGGGAGGCGATCAGAGTTTGGTATTGGGCTATCAAGCATGGTCTCAAGCTCTCGGCCGTCTGTGTTCCAGATGTCCAAAACATCCTGTCGGACAGTCTTAAGTGACTCACGAGTGGT
The DNA here is from genome assembly GCA_016271365.2 of Neoceratodus forsteri. NCBI lineage: Eukaryota > Metazoa > Chordata > Ceratodontiformes > Ceratodontidae > Neoceratodus > Neoceratodus forsteri. The sequence continues at coordinate 1,712,342,976 of CM028129.1, read as the reverse complement.
AGCTTCTGACTCCAGTGGTCAAAGATCTCTTCGACAGATAAGGTTGACCAGAATTGGACCTTTTTGCATCCCCACTCAACACAAAACTGCCCCTTATTTTTCGTTCGGTCCGGGTCTGGAGTTTTTGGTGGGATGCATTGTCCCCTCTTCTGGAAGGGAGTTTCTATGCCTTCCTCCCTTTCTGCTCCTCCGAGGGTGCTGCGTCAAACTTCAGTGGGAGGGGCAGAGATTATTTCATAGCCCCTTCTGGTCACATCAGATCTGGTTCTCCTTGCTGCGCAGGTAGCGGTGAAACCTCCAGTGCCCTTGCACCTGTGCACCAGCTTGTTGTCCCAGGACCAGGGCACCCTGGTCCATCTGGATCTAAAATCTCTGCATCTCCATGCGTGGCTCCTCTTGGATTTAGCCATCGCCCACTTTGAGGTTTCCTCTAGGATCGTAAATGTCCTGGTGGTTTCCAGAAAGCCCTCTTCACCAGGGCCATGTACATTGTGAAATGGAAGGCTTCACCCTTTGGGCTGCTTTTGCGCCAGCTGGATCCCTTCATCTGTCTGGTGAATCAGGTGCTGGAGTACCTTTTCCCTTTCAGACTGTGGCTTGGGGTACTTCTTCCTGAAGGTGCATCATTCTGCCATCTCTGCGTACTCATGCACCTAGCGAGGGCAGGGCTGTGGCTCAACCTGAGGTGTCCACACTTTCCTTCGGGATATTTTGCATCTGAAACCTTCCATTCAGCCACTGGTCCCTCCATGGGACCTCAGTTTTATATTGGAGAAACTTCAAGCATTTCCATTTGAACTGGCAGCGAGTTGTGAGCTGTGCTTTCTGTCGTGGAAGGCACTCTTTTAGTTTGTACTTCTGGTTGAAGGATTTTGAGCTGCAGGCTCTGTGTATAAAGAGCCTTATTTGTTTTACTTTTTTTTTCTTTGTGTACTAATCCTAGATTTCTTCCCAAGGTGGTGTCGGAGTTTACTTCGAACCAATCCATCTACCTACCTGTTTACTATCCTGTATATTCTAATCAGGGGGAGGCTTTGCTCCATACTTTGGACGTATATATATCAGTGGCTTAGCAGGTAGCACACTCGCCTCTTAGGCTGGGAGATCAGAAGGCTGTGGGTTCTATCCCCCACACCAGGCACTTGGGTTAAATCCCAATACTGACACTGTAGTGCAGCATGAGGGGGGCGCTGCACTCCTGAGGTGCCGTCTTTCAGATGAGACGTTAAACCGAGGTCCCATCTGCCTGTTCTGGTGGTAGTTCAGGTATATGTTAAAGATCCCATGGCACTTATCGAAAAGAGTAGGGGAATTTTATTGAATAACCACAGACAAAATATACGTAATCAAAAACGTACAACAAAGCAAACACTTATTACATAAAGAAAAAGAAATACAGTAACAAGATGTAACCCATCTTTTGCTGAGAGCAGAATATTACAGCTAGCTCTAAAAAACATAGTTCATACCAGCATGCACCCTGCTGTACAATGGCAAGTACAAAACTCTGTTTTAAGCATACTTTTGGAAAAAAAACAAGCCCCCCCACCACATCATTGTTTTAGTCTTTGTTTGCATTTTCTTTTCTTTCACATATATATCCAGTAAAGCAGACTCACAAATTTTGCTAAACATAACATAAGACGTTTGTTGTTGCCGAATTAAAAACTGGCATCTGCTTTGCCAGAGGTAATATTTAAGACATGCGACAGGTGCCCTGGCCAAATTTCCCCCATTCACTAAAAATACCATCAATAGCTTAATCTGGTTCAAGGTCAGTTGGCATTCATCTGTATCCCTCTCCCCCGGGCCGTGCCTGAAAATAGGCAGAATTTGTCTAGTGCACGTACCCAGTCAACAAAAAAACTAAATAAAAATAAAAGTAGAATCTTGCGATACTGTACACACTGGACAAAGACTTTAAGGAAATCTGATCAGTTTGTTTGTTTGCCCCCAGGAGAGAGGGTGCTCCAGTTTCAAAACAGTGTTTGTCTAAGTGGTTAGCCAATTGCATTGTTTCTTGCCACCTGGAGTTCTGTCCACACCTTCACCAAGCATTACAGTTTGGACATTGCTTCTAGGTGCGGGGCCAACTTTGGCCATGCCATTCTGCAGGGTCTATTCTCTTAGGCCATTGGCTGCTGCCTGACCGCCTCTTGGTGTCACTTCCTTTATATTGTCAGAATTGCTTGGGACTCAATCCTACCGATGTTGGCCTGCTGCAGGAGCTTCCTTGAAGTAAGATAGTACAGTTACGTAAGAACTTGCCGTAACAGTAGATCTTTGAGAGGAGCTCTTGCAGCAGGCCACAGTTTTCCCCTCCCTCCTCCTCCTCCTCCTTCTTTCTCTCTGCTGTTTCTACTTCCATTTGCATGGGTTTTCGACTTCCTTTTTCCTTCATGGCTCTCAGGAACCTACTCAGTTTCTTTTGCTGCCCGCTTCGGGTCTACAGCAGGAGAATTGAGGAGGGTATGGGGGACGGTTCACCCTTATAGGACAGGCCAACGTCAGAGGATGACGTCGGTGGTGGACGGTGTCCCGTGGTAGACTGTTGGCTAGAAAGCTTCTGTGTGGTCCTGGTGGCTAAGTCTTACTGGTGTTGGCCTGTTGCAAGAGCTCCTCTCAAAGTTTTTCTGTATTGGAAAATCTACTAACCCTATAGTTTTACAAACTATTCCCCAGAATGTATGATGCTCTGCCTTGGTTATGGAGACATCAGAAACGTATGACAATTGCTGTGATGATTTTTGAGGAGAGCGGGTTATGCAGGGTTTTCCCCAAGGGGATCTGTGTTGTAAAGCTGCTTTCCTTCAGTGCTGTCTGTCCAGTACTTGGGCATGGGAGCACACTTTTTTTTTTCTACTTAGATTTTTGTCCCTGACGAGCTGCAGACACCCTCAGGCATATACTGATGTATTCAAGGATATACCCTCTTCATGTTTCACCATCATTCAGATGGCAGCTAGGTTTTTCTCTGGTTTTTTTCCTTTGCCTGTCACCCCACACCCGACAGCCATACACCCACAGGCTGTCCTGTGGCTTTGAACAACGCATGTGCTCCAGATGCGTGCAACATCCCTTGCATCAGAGCAGGTTCCCCAGCCCACCACAAGGGGCCCCTGCATTGCTGACATGTAGCACGTGCGCTGAGCTGCTGGGTGGCCCCAGGTGTACCCTCTTGGTGACACTCCCAACCCCATCCATCACTACCCCCTCAATCTCACTGATACGGTCCATGGTACAAGTCATAAGTGTTGTTGGATGTTACTCTTACTGTAGAGCGAGTTTTCTTCCCTGTTTTGTTTTTCCTCCCACCCATCTCCTGGTGACACTTGGTAGGGGCCACAGTGGGCCCAGCACGTGCACAAACATCATCCCATAGAGGAGCTATCAACCTGATTTCCACAGGTGTCACTGTGGTGCCAGAACCCAGCACCAGCCTTCTCATACTGGTAGTGCTGCAGTGTGGCAGCACCACCTAGCCTTCTGTGCGTCACTCAGGCAGCTCCGGAATTTGCTCCCGAACTCTGGTTGCTGGCACTTCAGCATGCTGGGCAATCAGGCAGTCCCCATCCAGAGGCACCTTTGAGCAGTAGATGAGATCACAAGAGTGGGGGTTATTACATTCGAGGGAGTATCTCACTGTATATCAATGTGAACGCTAAGCATAAGGACACCACAAAACACTGGGAACCTTTGTTTTCCTGTGTTAAAGACGTCCGAGTCTGTGTAACAGTCTGAATTCTGAGCTGTTCTGAAAACTCAGTTTGAAGTCATTCAGCAGCAGGAGCTGTCAGTTGCTGATCTTCAGGAAACAGCAATCTCATTAGGAAGGATTCAAAAACACAGCTGTCGCTCGTCCAGGGAAGTGAGGTGGTATTAAAACTAGGGATGCTAATCCCAGCTGCAACATCAAAAGAAAAAAAAAAGTTATCACTCAAAAAGGAGCTCTGTATTTGAAGCACAGTGTCCAAAGCAGCTAGTTTGCATCCAATCAATAGTACGTTTACTTAATGCAGTACAGATCTACACACAGGACACAGAAACAAACCTCAACACTTCAACCACCACAGGTCTTCGTCAGGGGGCATATCCGACAGACTAGAGGTCAGTTCTTTTTTTTTGGCCTGCTCCCCGATTTCCCTGTGGAGACTCAGTTCTCACTCTTGCTGCCTCCCCATCCCCAAGCTTACCCGCTTGTGCTAGGCACCCCCCCCCCAAGGTCAGCAGTAACTTGCCCCAGTTTACCCCCCAGGTGGGGCCCCACCCGGCGGACATGGTAGGCAGTGGAGGTGGCGGAGCAGAGTGTCATGCTTCTGGGATGGCATTTTTTTATATGCTGTATCGGGGCCAGGGACGTGCAGTGACAGCCAACGTCCACCTCATCTCCCACTGATAAAGCACCAGCACTGTGGTTCCCCTGGCCTCCTCTAGGGGTCTGTAGCATGCCGGACAAACAACCCCTCCTCCCGAGAAGGAGCGCAGTCCCTAGGATGCTCAATCCTTCTCCCCCAGACAGCCCTTGAACGTCCCGAGTCCATTCCTGAACCCAGGTTGTCGGCATTGCAGACGGACGCTCAGCCTCTGTGTTATTTGCAGATGAGGGTGCCACTGTTGTCTCCATTGTAGTACCACAGATCTGCCAAAAAAAAGGAGTCATTGAAGAGGGAGTAGTTTCTGTTAAGTATGTATTCCACTGCTTGTAAAAGAAATTCAGTAGAGATATTGCTGTGTGTGGGATGTTGTCTTAAATAATTTCCGACTGCTGCTATACCCTGCAGACGTGATATGCTAGTATATAAGCTGCACACATCTGTTTTTAACCAGCAGTAATGTTCACACCAAAGACTGAGTATGAATTCTTTGTATGTCGTTTGTAAATCATTGTGTGACCTTAGCAGTTATCTGTAGATACGTTGTATTTTACTGAAAACACCTGAGTCATGCCTGTAAACAGACCTTTTTGGTCTTGTACTTACCTGGATAACAAATAAATTGAATTGAACTGAAGAGTACGTTTTGCAATTCGTCCATCGGAGCCGTGCTATTCAATTCAGTTTATTGGAAAGCAAATTGAGAGTGAGCTCTCTTTTACAACTGCATCCAACAGATAATTGCAGTATGAAACATAAAAGCATACAGTGTGACAAATAACATTATAAAATGAGCATGTACATACAGCTACTACAGAAATTGATTGAAAAAATTGGGTAAATTCAAGACAATACATTCAGGAATAACAAGTGCATTCATGTGTCATAAGTTTTGAAAGAATTCATTTAAAGTGTGATATGAATATCAGTGAAGTCAATTTAAGCTTGTTTTATAAAGCCACCCAGGATGAAGGTACGGCAACAGCAAGCCTGTAGCCTCCAGTCAGTGGGAATTTCAGACACACTGATTGAAAGATTAAACAGACAGGTTATATATATATATATTTATCCAAAACAGGGGATCTGAGTTTATAGAAAACAGGATCAATATTGTCCATTCCAGAACTCTTCTTCATATCTGGCCTGTTTAGTTTGGTCAGCGCAGTTTGTTCATTAAAGTTCAGAAAGGAAAATAAAAGCCTGTTATAACAAGAATCAGAAGTGTTATCCAGAACATCAACCGGTTGGTTTGGATAGTTTCGATCAAATGTACTCCCTGCTTCCAAAAAATATTAATTGAAAACTTTAACTTGGTCAAGGGGCTTACAAAAATACACATTCTTAAAATATAATAGCTTAGGTAAACCAAATGCAAGAGTCTTTCCCTGCAATTGCTTTGCACTGCCCCAAACTTTTGTGCTATTTTACCTGATGCATTTTAGAACTACTGGTTATAAAAATGACTTTTAGCCGATCTAACTCCCCTAGTGCATATATTTCTGATGATTCTGTGCATTTGAAAATCCCTCTCTGATTTGGAGCTTCTAGCTATTCTCCATAATCTGTCTTTTCCAAAAATCAGATTTCGTAGTTGTTCATTAAAAAAAAATACACGATTAGTTCTAACTCTTTTCCTTATTAAAGGGGCATGTTTATTAATAACCTGCAGAAGGGAATCTTTAAAATAAGTCCAAGCAGTGTGACTGTCTGGACGACAGTATAATAATGCCCAGTTAATATGAGATAGGTCAAAAAAAAGCCTGATCATTAAACGTAGAGAACTCCTGGCAGCAATAGTACGAGCTGGTTTAGCTATTTTAAGATGATTAGTGATGTAGTAATTTATAATAGTAGACAACAGGGTGTGGTTATTGGATTTATTTCACGCCTTGTGTGGTGTGTCATGAGGCACAGCCGAGTGACTTAACCACACAAGAAGTGGGTAAATTACCCAATAACTCACACCCTGGAGTGCCTTATTGCGATTATACAATGGACCCATGTGTAAAATAAATTTTAAATGGATTTATTATGTTTTTTATAAATGACATTCCTCAGCCGTGGGTTATGCAGGATTTACCCATGGTCATGTGACATGTTTTGACCAATGAGGTTACAGGATTTTCGCACACCATTGTATAAATAACAATGATCGATAACGTCTGCATCAAAGACAGAAGAAATATACTTCTGAGGAGTAGTTGTCAATATTAAATCTAACAGGGTGTCCTTATCAGAAGCGGTTTATTAAAGCGAGTAGGTGTATCAGTAATCTGAGTTAGATTAAGAGCTGCAAATTGATTTGATATCTGAGTAGAGCGTTTAACCATATCCCAATTTAGATTGCCCATTATTAGAAATTCCTGATTTATATATGGGATAAGCATGGATAGAAATGGTTGTAGAACTTCAGGAGAGGCTGATGGAGGGCTGTAACAAACTGCTAAGGTAAAGTTAACAGTTTGGGACACACCGATTTTCATAACTAGTAAATCCAACTTTTTGGGAATAGATTTAGTTAATTACACAGTACCCGACATGGTATTCTTTAAATAAATCATTACCCCACCACCTCTACTAGATCAGTCCTGTCTGTATAAATTATATCCATCAGTACACACTTCAGCATCTTTAACGTTACTGCTCAGCCAAGTTTCAGATAATGCAGATTCATCGGGATTGGTGTTGTGCACCCAGCTGCGGATATAATCAGTGTTTGGCAGCAGACTCTTTACATTTAGGTGCACAAGTCCATGGCCAGTCCGTTCACTAAATTCTTGCAAGTGAAAGTGATTGTTCAACAGTAGGTCCTGGGTTTGAGTGTACATTGCCTCAGGAAAGCAACATCAATTAAAAAAACTTCCTTAAAAAAGGTAAAAACAGTTTCCTATTCCTATTATATAATACAGAGCCATGGTTTTACCTTCTTAAAACCAAGTGCATGATGGTAAAGACCAACAGCAGGTACTTTAAAATGAATTCCGATATCTATAGGCCGTAGGCCTACAGACACTAGGGAGCAAGCATTTGGTAAAAATATTGTGGCCTGGATGTCATGACTTGATGATGTTTCCCTACAAATGCCGCCACATTTTAAAATAAAGCTTAGCATAACCCACCCGCAAATAATAGGCACGAATATTTTTACAATTGAAAGGAAAACAATAATACAGTACCTTATAATAGCAGAGGAAGACTAGTAATAAATGTTTTGTGACCAAACACCAAAATTCTGGGACTGAGTGGCGCTGCCACTCACGTTTGTGCACCACACTCGCGTTGTGGTGCAGCGTGGGCGTTTAAATGTGCCCGAGATCCCTGCCCACTGTAGCTGATTTGCTGCAGTCTCTGGCTTGCCTCCGAGCCCCCTCAGAGTAGCCGACCAACAAGCCACGAGGAGTTACTGTTGTAGAGAACAACAAGCTGGCAGTTCAGCTGGGCGGGTAGATGGTAAAATACACAGCACACAGTCAGTTTCAGCAGGCTGCAGATGACATACGCTGGAAACTAATGAGCTATCACGCATGTAAAAATCTAAGGGTATAACCACTGGTTGCAAAAAAGAATCAGTAAAGACAGAGTTTGTGAAAGCAAACTAATTCTGGATATTATTGGTGTGCCCGCTGGATCTGATAAATTTTTATGTATTTTTGTCAGGATGTTTGCATGAGTGTGATTGGAAAATTAACTTTCAAAAACTCTGCCTCACTGCGATAAATTCATCCATGTTGTACAGCCTTGTTTATCATATTGAAAGGTTCCAGTTTATATAAACTTGTCAGATCTCCTTTTAACTTTTTGTAGTCACTTGTCACTGTTAATAACTCCATTACCTTCGAAACATAAACATTGGCACAGCATTAGGACTTCTGTCTGCAATGCCAGCATCTTGGGTTCGGGACCGGACCCAAGAGTCGGAGGGCCGATGGGGAGAAGGATCAAGCATCTGAGGGAATGCTCTCCTTCTCTGAGGGGAGGGGGATTAAGTGCCCAGCACATGACTGACCTCTAGCGGAGACTGTGGGGATGGTTAGTGACCAGTGCCTAAACTCTGTTGGGAGGCAGGACAGATGTCGGCGTACGCTCCTTTGACGTCATTGCACATCCTGCCTTCCGGGTGAATAATGGTGGAAAATTGGGCCATGCAGAATGCCGCCAGCTCGCGCTTCAGGTCCTGCACCACTGTCTTTGGCACCACCGGGGACGTATACTGGCGTCTGATTGGAGGGTGAGCCCACTCCCAGAGGCTCCACCTTGGGGGAGCCAGGACACATCCCCAGGTTGGAAGCATCCCAGGGTCCTATACTGGCATCCATCATGTGGTGGGCTCCCTCCTGCGGCCTCACTCTGAGAGGTAAGCCAGAGCGTATCTCCGGTCGGGTAAGTTCGTGGAGGGACAGTGATGGGGCTGGACTGATGGTGGCCAGTCCTCTGGGTCGGAAAAGTGTAGCAAATTCATAAAAAACAAAAAAAAAACACAAACATAAAAATCCTCCCTCTTGACAGCAGTATTTCCCCCTATATCAGAGGGTTTTATAACAATTTCCTCTTAAATTTTGTATTTCTTGTAACTCTAGTTTACAATGAGGGAAAGGTCACTGTACCTGTTTGTTTCTGTTTCACTGTATAATTTCTCAACTTCCATGACAAGTGTTTCTAGAATGTCATTATTGTTGCAATAAACCTTACATTTGGGCAAAAATTAAGTTTGGTCTAAAACGGGTCCTATTAAACTGTTTTAGAATTGATTGTCCAGTGTTGTATTCTAGTTCATCTCGTCTCCACCGAAACTCGTCCACGTCTAGAGTACCAGTTCGACCTTGCCTTGGCCCTCCATTCCTTCTGCAGTGATGCCAGCAAAAGTTCTTAAATCATCAAAGTCCCTTTATGGTGCTGCCCCCTCACTATTCCAACTTGGTTTTGTGACATTTTATTCAGTCAGTTGCTCCTCAAATGTTTCTGTAGGTATTGAAGACGTGATATGCTCAGGGTTAAAGTCCATGACCCCCCTTTGTAACTCAGTGTCAGTAAGCCCCGTATTTTCTAATTGTGTTTAGTGATTAGCAAAATAAACTGTCAGTTTTAGATTATGAATCAGTTTGAAGATGTCCACATATGTACTTCAAATAAGTCACCTTGCGGTGTCGGTACAAAACTTAAGCCTTTACTTAGCACACTGATTTGCACTTCTGTCTGGTTTATTCCAGCTAAGTTCACAACTGGTAAGTTCTTCCCCATAAATTTCTTTTGTTTACTGAGCTCAGACCCTTGTCCTCTTCTTTCTCTACTGATATTCTTTTTGGGGCATTTTTTGTTTTGGCTTTCTGATTGTTCATGACCTTTTTTTCATTCTCCACCTCTAAAAAAGGCTGTTGTTGGCATGTATTATTATTAGATGTCTCTAAGGAATCTGACTCATCCAAGTCCGTTACTTGTGCTTCATTTTTAAATTGCTCTGCTCCTTGACTTCGACCTTCCCCTACTATAGGAGCACTGTTTCCTTTCCCACAAGAACACCTCACCTTTTTGAAAATCCTCAGAGTACCTTTGCAGTTCGTCTTTTTTCTGGTAAATAGTATGTTGGGGTAAAAAAGGTCTTGACAAAACCTGCTTTCATCCAGAGCTTCCTGTGAAGATGGCAGTTGCTGCAAGGTATAGGGGTACCAGATTTTGGGATGCCAAGAGGACACTTAGTCCCTCCTCCAATGAGCCCTTGTACCAGACCCCAAGTAAATAGGTTTAAAGTCTCCACCGCCTTCACAGCTCATTTACAAGGAGGTCCTGGGTAGGAGAGATTAAATAAATTATAAAAATAATACAACAGGATAGAGAAGGTATATGAAGAACATTTGGCAACTGGAAAGAAGGACATGTCCTCATAAAAGAGGACATCTGGTAACCCTAGCAAGGTAATTCTACTCCTGTTTCAATTTCAGTGGGTTGGGGAGACTGTGTTATAACTGTACATTTGGTGATTGCAGTGTATTTCAGTTCTTTTAGAAAGGATTGCCTGTTGTGGGTGTTCTGTGCATGCTTCATTTGCTGAATTCTGACCCCCAGCTTATACAGTTTAGGTGTATATGGCAAGAAGTATGAGTGTGAGTTTTATCAGCTTTGTAATTATTCCAGAAATTTACTGTAGATGTATGTAGACCAACAGAACGTATCAAGAGAGTTGCCACAGTTCATGTCTATCATTGTTTTTAATATAATAGTATTTTGTATTACATGTTTTTCAGTGAATCAACTGGGTAATACCACATATCCTTAAAACCTCCTGGATCCCCCTACAACTTCTGATCCCTGCTACGTAGTCTGCTACATACACAACTCTCCTTAACAAACTACAGCACAACTTTAGTGAGCTGCACTCCTGGTTCTCCACCCATGGTCTGGTTCTTAAAGGAGAACTGTGGCAATACGAAACTCCCAACCCCTGAAAAGCTTACCTCCTGATTAAGCTTTTGCGCATTAAAACCCTCTTTTTTTCCAGCAGGCAATTACTTTATTTCTTAAAATCCACGAACCAGAAATATGGCGGGCTGTGTGCAGCTCCATTTACTGAAATTGAACCAGATTAAGCTGTTGGTGGTATTTTTAGTGAATGGGAGAAATTTAGCCAGGACACCGGGGAAATTCCTCTACTCTGCCTGCAGAGGGACTGCTGCTCTGTTGCAGAGTGGTGGTCAGTTGCAGGATGGAGGGTGAGGAGGATTGACGTCTGGTGCAGTCTGAGGTTCTGTCCCCGGCCTCAGCAGCTGCTTTGCCAAGGGGTGCTGTTCAGTGTGCTGAGGAAGCTTTGTTTTTTGTCCAGAGGGGAAGTCTGCTACAAGGCAGACAGAGGTTGTGCATGTACCAATAGCCATGGAGGGCTTACCTTGTCAGGAACCGGCTGGTCCGAGTGTTTCCTCTCTGCATACGGTACCAACTGGTATGACTGTGCATACTGTGACTGTGCCTTCTGTTACCAGTGGAGAGATAGCGGTGCAGTCCCTGCCTCTTCCCGTGGAGCCTGCCTTGACATCTGCTGTCAAGAGTGTTTCGGGAGTTCAGCTGCCAGTGACGGAATCGATGATGACATCGGAGAGAATGCGGAAGTCAGTCTCCATAACAGTGCCGGCCTCGGTGCCTGGTTGCGACGAGTGGTCAAAGAGGAATCTTTGAGAAAAGCGGGCTGGATTCAAACCCCAGATGGGGCCTGGGTGCCTGATTCGGCTTGGGAGTCTTTTCCGGTGGAGAGTACTCCGGTTCAAGGTACTGTGCAGCTTGGAAAGGGGGAGGGGGAGAAGTCTGTACTTTTCTCTATCGTTGGGATGGGAGATTCGGTGGCTGAACTTTCTATGGAGCGTACCCCTCTTACTGTATCGGATCAATCTGGCTGTACTGTGAACTGGGACCGGTCTCCTAGCCCCCCTTCCCCATGTCGAGAGAGCAATAGAACTGGACCCAGATATTCTGATTTTTTTTAAAAATAACAAAGTTGAGCAAGCCCCTAGGCATAATGCTGTCCGTCTTCGGTACAGAGGGTCTACGAGCATCCCGACAGGCTTTATGTGGCTAAACATCTGTTAAAAATTCTATGGGATTTCAAGCTGCTGATATTTTGCTCTCATTAATGTCAGGGGAGGACACCTTTGGTATCAGTTTTAGGACCTTTGCAGGGCTCGATTCTTTTGGAAAATATGAATTGCATAAAAGCGTTGCCTTTATGGTCTCCTTTTTGGGCCATCCCCCTTACTAAACCTCTGTATAAATCAGTGATTGTAATGTTTCGAAATGAGGGGGTGAATGTTGGTGATATTTACTACTGGATGGAACAGAAATGTCAGGTTATGGGGCCTCCTGAAGCTATCATTGATAGTGAAGGTATTTGGAATGGTAGTTGGAGGTTTAAAGTCAAATTGCATTTAACTGGAAATGATGTGTAGCATATTCCCAATAGTTTTTTGGGGGGGAAGGATAGAGGGGTGGTTTTTTACCTAGGGCAACCGAAAGCTTGCTACAAATATGGTAGTCCCAGGCATCTTAGTAGCACTTGCGACAGGGTCATTTGTGCTTTATGTGGAGAATGTGATCATCCCAGCTCGGTTTGTAGAAATGTCTTTAAATGTAATCTTTGTAATGAGCTTTGCCATGCTTATCATCAGTGTCCTTGGGCAGGCCAGAATCGAACAGGCGGCCTTAACCAGGATTTTCGAGGTTTTCTGACAAAAAAAACTCATTAGTTTGTTTACATTTAGTTTAAATAATTGCTTGTTTTTGTAACCACTTTTCTCAGTTACTGAACCGCTAATCCTGGTTCGTTTCCTTCATCAGTTTGCTTCCCTTCAGTTCCTTATCTGTTCCGGAACCAACCACAACCACTAAACTTCTATGAAAATTTGAAAATTTAAAAATTGTTTAACGGTTTACTTTTTTATCGGTCCCCGATTTAAAAAAAAAAAAAAAAAAAAAAAAAATGTCAGAGAAACCAAAAAAAGAAAACATAACCCGGTTTTAAAAAATTGTTCCAGTTGTGGGGAAGGGTTTGTTCTAGGGACATGGATATGTTGTTCATCCACACTCATTGGCAGTATCCTTGCCGCTTTAAATCTTGCCGGAAGGTCTTCAAGCTTGCTCCTCCCACCCACCCGGGTGGTATAACTCTCGGCTCCGCCCCATGACGCCAGATCTTCCTTACCGCTTGGAAGCTCAGGTTCCCTCCTTAACGCTCTGCGTTTGTGACTGGTTCCTATTTCTCCGCTTGCAGATTTAAAATAAAATTTTGCAAAAAGACTTCAGTCTTCTATCCCTCGCTGTCTCGCGATGGACAAATCGACTCCAGTTTCGGAGATGCCCATGCGGTGAAGAAGATGTCTCGGACGGATCCACACTCCACGTGTGTCTACTGCTTAAACGCGCCGAGCACGACCCGCAGGCTTGCGACCTGTGCTCATCTTTCTCGGCCTCGTCCTCGAGAACCGTGCTGCCCGGTGCAACTGGGCGTCGGCGTTCCCTCGGTGAAGTCAAGGAGGCCCGGTTAAGCGGTGTCTGCGGCGGGCGGGTTCGGTCAGGATCAGCTCGAGCGGATGGCCTCAAGAGGAGGCGGCGCTGGCCGTGATCTTCCTCGCCGCATTTATCCCGCCTCTCTGGGTTCTTCCTACACGGCTTCTTTTAAGGAGCTTTGTCTGTCCCTCTCCACTAAAGGAGAAGGGCTCATGCCTGCTGGACCTTATTCTCGGTCCAAAAGAGGGACAGGGGTAAGTCCCTCCTCGACGCCTTGGGAGCGGAAAGGTCCCTCTCCCGGGCCGCCGACCGCCGGCTTCGGTCGACCGCTCGGCCGCCACTGGCCTCACGGTGTCCCCTGCCAGGTCAGTTGACCGAGACTCCCACCGGCGAAGTCGAGATTTTCTCGACCCATTGGACGGGCTGTCGCCTTTAGCAGCCGAGATTCCCTCTCCCCGGTTCCCCGGAGGAGTTGAGGATCCGTGGGTCGCCTGTGCCTCCGTTCCGGAGCCCTCGGATGGACCATCCGAGCGAAGGGAGTGCGGTTCGGCCGACACCTCCCGCACCGACCTCGGAAATTCCGGGACTCTCGGTCTCGGACCTCTTAAGCAGTCCAGCCGATCCCACCGTCATAGGCGGTCTCGGTCTCGGCACGCGATGTAAGCGGCGTCGCCGCGGCTCGTCTCCCTCCTCCTCGGATGAGGGAGGCTTCGCGTAATTACGTCGGCACGGTACGAGACCTTATGTTGCAACAGCTCCTCCTGGCCTGGAATAAGCCGACCGCCGCCTTCCCCGCCATTAAGTGGCTGTCACGGAACGTCGACACAACCCTCGACTTATCCGAGGGCCTATACCCAGGCGGTTGTTGGCCAAAACCAGCTGCTCCACGATTCGGTGGAACCTCCGCCCTCCACAGCCACCAATTGGGGCTCCGACCAAGATTCTCGATGGCTAAGGGTCTACCCCATCGGCTGTCAGTTACCCTCACTCCCGGACCGACCTCGGCAGGTGAAGGGTGGCTCAGGCCAGAGGCAGCTCTTCGAGGACTCTTCCGAGTCCGAAGATGATTCCTCCTTTTCTCCAAGCGACTGGACTTGGAGTCTTCAGGAGGTCAGTCAATGGACGATAGCCGTGCGTCCTTCCTGAGACTGCTTCGGCTCATCTCGAGTCTACCGGGATGGAGCTCGAACCCGTTTCCAAACGGGCCAGGTATCCCCTCACGGAGATTCTGGACCGAGGGGATTCTCCGACGGAGGCCTTTCCGGTGGCCGAGGCCATAGTGGGTCCAGCACTGGAACTTTGGCAGCGCCCTGCTTCCTGCCCTGCGCCTTCGGCCAGGATGGCCAGGAAGTATGCGGTCCCTACCGGTTCCTTGTCCGGTTTTTCGGAACACCCCTCTGCTGAGGGGTTGGTTACCGACAGCGTTTTCCGGCGCGCCGGCAACGCCAGGGATGTGGACAAACCTCCTGACAAGGAGTCCAAGAAATTGGACTATGTCGGGCAAAAGTCTACACTTCGTCCTCTCTCGGCCTTCGTCCAGGCCAGTTCGGCCATCCTCATGGCACATTTTCTCATGCCCTGTTGGGCTCCTGGATGAGGTCATCCCTCATCTTCCCGCCGATCTGCAGACTACGGTTAAGCAGGTGCGGGACCAGGGCAGGGCAGTGGCCAAACAGCAGCTCCAGACTGCTTTGGATATAGGGGACTCATGTGCCAGATCGGTGGCGGCCGCAGTGGCTATGCGTCGGCGGGCTTGGCTGAGGATATCCACCTTTACTTCGGATACCCAGCACAAGTTGGCGGATGTTCCCTTTTTGGGGACTGACCTCTTCGGCCCTGGGGTGGAAGGTCACCTGCAGAGGATCGAGAAGTCCAATGCCACCTTGGACTCGGTCTCTTCCGCTCAGAAGGACAAAGCCGCAAACCACAGCCTAAGCCCTTTGGTCCTTCTTGCCTTCCGGCGCGCCGGCCCAGCAACGTCAGGGCCAGCAGGCTCGGCCAGCATCCCAAACCCAAACCGCGGCTTCCTCTAACAGGAGGCAGGGAGGAAGGGCCCAGGAGGTCCCTCGGCGGTCCTCCTCCAAGCCTGCCCAGTGACGGGCTGAGGGGTGTCGCCCCATCCCCGTCACCTACCCCTGGGTCCCCGTGGAGGACGGCTCCGCACTTCCGTTCCGCCTGGTCCGCTGTTACCACGGACAGGTGGGTCTTGGAGAGGTGGTGGGAAGAGGCCTGCCTCTGGATTCGAGCAGGCACCACCCTTCAGAGCCGTCGCCCTCGAGGGCTTCAGGATCCCAGCCTCACTGGCGGCTCGTCGAGGCGACATCGCTCTCTCCTCCAGAAGGAGGTGGTAAGAGGTGGTGGACCCTCCTTCAGACCCGGTTTGTGTCCAGGTACTTCCTGGTTCCGAAGCGGACGGGGGGCTGGCGCCCCATTCTCGACCTACACCACCTAAACAAGTTCCTAAGGTCTCGAACCTTCAGGATGGTCACTCTGGCTCAGATAATACCATCCTTGGAACGCGGCGTGTGGTTCTGCTCTCTGGACTTGCAGGGCCGGCGTTTTCACGTCCTATCCGTCCGTCTCGCCAGAGATTTCCTTCGCTTCGGCGGAAGGATCCCTCTTCGAGTTCAAGCCATGCCCTTCGGCTTGTCTCCAGCTCCCAGGTCTTCACCAAATGCATGGCAGTGGTGACAGCATTCCTGCGGCGCCGAGGGTCCGGTGTACCTTACCTGGACGACTGGCTGATAGCAGCTCCCTCCAGGAAGGAGGCGAGGGTCCAGAGATCTGGCCCTCCAGGTCTGCTCTCAACTGGGCCTCCTTATCAACGAGGCCAAGTCGGAACTCGAGCGAAGCAGGTGATTCTATTCATCGGGCGCAGCTCGACTCTCTTCGAGCCAAGCGCGGCTCCGGCGGACAGGGCGAGGTTCTTTCCTCCTTTGCCCGATCATTTCTGGTTGGGCACCAGCCCTGCCGGGACTTCCTGCCTCCTGGGTCTCATGGCGGCCTGCACCAGCGTGGTCCGTTGGGCCCGCTGGAACATGCGTCCCCTTCAGTGGGGACTGGCCAGCCAGTGGTCACAACGCTGCGATCCTTGGACCAGCTTGTGTCGGTGACACAGGGGATGTGGAACGCTCTCCAGTGGTGGACCGTTCCAGATCATTTGCAGGAGGGCATCCCGTTCGTCCGCCCAGAGCCGACGGTCTCTCTATCGACCGATGCCTCTCTGATGGGTTGGGGTGCCCATCTGGGGGAACACCGGGCTCATGGCCTCTGGTCCCCATACGAGAGTCGATGCCACATCAACCTGCTGGAGCTCGGCCGTCCGCCTAGCTCTCACGCTGCTCCGTTCCTCCGGGGTCAAGTGGTCCGAGTCCAGACGGACAATACCACGACCATGTACTATCTGAACCGCCAGGGCGGGACGCGCTCCATGCTTCTATGCAAGGAAGCTCTCCGCATTTGGTCACTCGTGCGCAGCCTGGAGGCGGATCTCCTAGCCATTCACGTGGCAGGAGCCTCCAACACCCTGGCCGATGCCCTGAGCCGGATAGGGGCTGCATCCCACGAGTGGTCTCTCCTGCCGGAGGTAGTACAGCATCTGTTCTCCCTTTGGGGCACACCTCAGGTGGACCTGTTTGCCTCCATGGAGAACGCGAAGCTGAGTCTGTTCCATGCCCGCCCCCCTCAGCAGGGCTCGCTGCAGGGGGATGCCTTCTCGAGGCAGTGGACCCCGGGCCTCTTTTACGCCTTTCCCCCATTTCCCTTGATCCACAAGGTGCTTCTCAAAGGCGAGGAGGGACAAGGCGCAGGTGATTCTGATAGCCCCAGACTGGCCTCGCCAGTTCTGGTACCCAGATCTCCTCAGTCTCAGCTCCAGGACTCCGGCAGCTTCCAGCTCGCCGGACCTGCTCTCAGTCAATCAGGGAAGGTGTTCCATCCGGACCTTCAATCCCTGCACCTGACGGCCTGGTTCCTGAGCGGCTAGAGTTCCAGGCCTTGGGTCTTTCCGGACGAGGTCCTCAATGTAGTTGAGGCGTCCCGTAAGGAGTCGACCAGAAAATGCTATGCCTTCAAATGGAAAAGGTTTTCCATTTGGTGTCAGGCAAGGGCTTGGACCCTTCCTCCTGTTCCTTGGCAAGCATCTTGGACTATTTATGGTCCCTTTCTAGTCAAGGGCTTAGGTCGACGACCCTAAGGGTGCACCTGGCAGCCATCTCTGCTTACCGGGCGCGGGCCGGGAAGCAGTCGGTGGCGCAGGAGAAGGTGGTCTGGCGGCTTCAAAGGCCTTGATCACATTTCCTCCAGTGCGGGAACCCCCACCTCCGTGGATCTACTGCTGGTACTGGCAAAGCTCATGGGCAAGCCATTCGAACCTATGCACAGGTGTGCTCTCTCTCACCTGTCGTGGAAGACCGCCTTCTTGGTGGCTATCACGCCAGCCAGAAGGATGGGAGAGCTCCAGGCGCTTCCATCGAGTCTCCTTACCTGGTCTTCCACAGGGACAAGGTTGTCCTGCGCCCCACCCAAATTCCTTCTGAAGGTGGTGTCGGAGTTTCACCTTAACCAGGTGTTGACTCTGCCGGTGTTCTACCCCAATCACACCTCGGAGGCGAATATAGGCTCCATACTCTGACCCTAGAAGGGCTCGCTTATTATAAGGAGGCACGGCTGAAATTCGGAGAGGTTCGCCAGCTGTTTGTCACCTCCAGCAGCCGCATCTGGCAGACCTGCAGCCAAGCGGACGATAAGCAGGTGGGTAACCTCCTGCATAGATCTCTGCTATAAGTTGGCGGGCATGGAGCCTCCCAGAGGATAAGAGCTCATTCTACCCGCCATACTGCTGCAACGGTGGCTGCTTCCAGGGACGTCCCTATCCAGGAAATCTGCAGGGCTGCTACCTGAAGTCAGCAAACACCTTCATTACCCACTACCACATCGACCTTGAGTCACGCCGGGATGCTGGTTTTGGGGCCCTGTTCTCCAGTCTCTCTTTCCCAAGTAAGTATTAGGAAAGGCGTCGCTCTCCCTCCCGGAGAACTGCTAGAGTCTGCCAATGAGTGTGGATGAACAACATATCCATGTCCCTAGAAGCCAGGTTACTACTTGTAACAGGAGTTCTAGGAATGGTATGGTTGTTCATCCACACGACCACCGACCTCCCGGCTCGACGCACAACCTGAGCTTCCAGCGGGCCAGATCTGGCGTCATGGGGCGGAGCCGAGAGTTATACCACCCGGGTGGGTGGGAGGAGCAAGCTTGAAGACCTTCCGGCAAGATTTAAAGCGGCAAGGATACTGCCAATGAGTGTGGATGAACAACATATACCATTCCTAGAACTCCTGTTACAGGTGAGTAACCTGTATTTAAGGCAGGCAAACATAATCTTTGCGTGGCCTGTCTTGGCTATGAGTATCTCAAGGAAGATTGTGACATTTGTAAAACTCTGGAGAAACGCTTGTCTTCTTTTATGGAGGAGGAGGAGGGTTAAAGTGAGTGTGAGGAGGAGGAAGGTGAACCTATCGAGCCTGAGGTATCCCCTGAGTAGGAGTTTGGCTCTCCCCTAGATGCTCTGAGGATTATTCCTCACACTTTACTTTTGTCGGGAAGATGGCTGATGCCCTAAACATCTCCACAAAGGAGGAGACAGATGATGATGAATAGGTGGAATACCTCGAAATGTTGGGGTTAACCCCCACAAGAGCACTCCTCCTGCCTGTCAACAGATTCTTTAAAAAAGATGCTCTGAAACTCTTGCAAACCCCTAACTCTATCCCCCATCTTGATAAGAGGATGGATAAAAAGTACCGAGAGGGAATGGGCAGAGTTCCTGTTTACCTGCCCTACCCATCGGGGGGCAGTACAGGCGGCTGCCTGTGATAAGGCTAGGGTCCCTCTGGCTTCACACCCACCAGATAAGGACTCTAGAAAGACTGACAGCATGGCAGAGAAGGGGTATTTGTCATCTTCTTTGGCCATACAACTGGTAAACTTCCAGGCCTACGCTGCCCAGTACCAAAAGTCATTGTGGCAGTCGGTATTGACCATGGCACAGAAAGCCCCCTCACCTCTGTCTGATGACCTGGCAGAAACTGCCAGATTTGGTCTAGAGGGGGCTAAATACCAATTCCAGATGGCTGCTGACATGAACAACACTGCAGCCAGATGGATGGCGAACACTGTTGCCCTGAGGAGATTTGCCTGGCTAAGAGCCACAAATCTAACTCAGGACACCCAGTCAAAGGCTCTTGATTTTCCCTTGGAGGGAAATGCACTTTTTAGGGAGTCAACAGTGGCTTATATGAAAAAGGTGGATGAATATAATGCGACATATAGAAGCAATTCTGCAAATGAGAAGGCTTCACCATCTACCAAACCCTATGGAAGGGGAGGCAAGAGCAAGTCCTTTCATACCAGGCCCTTTTTCCAACCAGTGGCTACACCCCAGTACCAGCAGTACCCACAGCAGGAGTACTTCAGGGGTGGGGGTAAACAGGAGTATAGCCAGGAATTTTAAACTTGTGTTCAAAAGTGATACACTGTTGCCCCCGTTACATAAACATAAACCAAAATATGTGCTGCCATGCCACACCAACAATAGCCCTCCCCCCACCCGTTTGCCATGTCTGAGTTCAAGTAATCAGTTTCTTCCTGTAATCCTCCTTCCTTCGTTTTTCTGCCCGCCTGGTAAGTTGTTCTTGTTTGTGTATTTGGCTGGTGGCATCAGTGCCCCATAGCGAACAACAACGGCAGAAAGGCTCAGTGCAGCACAGACACAGTGTGGCTCATAATGTCCTTGCTTTCCTCTTTTTGTTGCCCCTGCCTGATTTGTTGTCCCTGCCTAATTTATTTTACTGTACTCTGCTGAGTACAGTGTGTATGCCTGCCGACACCCCTGAGGGGGGAGAAAGGGTTCTAGGCGGGGGTCCCAAAGCCAGCCTCAGCCCCAGACAAAGCAAACACCCTGACATATCTACACAGGCGCCTCCTCCATACCTGGCGGAGGCAGACTGTCTTACTTCCTCCAGGCTTGGTTAAACATCACCACAGACAAGTGGGTCCTGGAGGTAGTGAGTCGGGGGCTGTCTCTGAATTTCGAATCTCTTCCTCTTAAAAAAAAAACAGGGTTTTCTGTCCACCCTCCTTTGCAGAAAAGAAGCTGTTGGAGGCAGAGGTTCGAAACCTACTGCTGCTAAGGGCAGTGGAGCCTGTCCCAGTCCAGCAGAGAGGAAGGGGTTTCTACTCTAGGTATGTCCTCACCACAAAGAAAAATAGGGAGTGGTGGCCTGTCTTGGACCGCAGGGCCCTAAACAAACATCTGAAAAAGCCAAAGTTCAGAATGGTAACTCTGGCATTGATACTGCCAACACTCCAGAAAGGAGACTGGTTGGCATCACTGGACCTAAAAGATGCTTATTTCCACCCCGCCATAAGGGAGTCCTGCAGAAAATACTTAAGGTTCAGACTCCTATCAGGCCATTAACAGTTTTCAACCATGCCCTTTGGCCTCACTTCGGCTCCATGGGTATTCACAAAGTGCCTGTCAGCAGTTGTGGCACACCTTCGAAGACAGGGTGTCACTGTATTCCCATATCTGGACAACTGGCTGGTGGTAGGAAAATCACCAGACCAGGTCAGACAATGCCTGCAGACCACCCAAGGGCTCCTGGAGTCTCTGGGGTTCCTTATGAATCACAAAAAATCAGTCCTTCTACCTGTACAGGTGCTGCAGTTTGTAGGAGCACAGCTCAGCATCCTGCAGGGCAGTACGTACTTGCCTCTCAACAGGTGAGAAGTTTCCAGCTGATTGCAAACTCATTCCGCCTGCACAAACACAAAACTGCAAGGCAGTTTCTGCAGCTGCTGGGCAATATGACTGTAGCCACAGGCATAGTCCTAGGCTCCAGGTTCCAAATGAAGGACATCTAGTTCCACCCAAGAGCTTACTGGTTCCGGAGAAGAGATCTCTCTCAAAGCCTATTCCAGTAACAAAGACTTTATTACAAGCACTTCAGTGGTGGAAAAGGAATCCAACCTAAGGGAACGGGTTCCTTTCCAATGAGAGTCCCCATCAGTTCTCACAACAGACACATCTCTTCTGGGTTAGGGTGCCCATTTAGGGGACCACACAACCCTAAGGTTGGGTGCCCATTTAGGGGACCACACAACCCAGGGCAGTTGGTCAAGTGCAGAGTCACTCCAGCACATTAACCTGCTGGAACTCAGAGCAGTGTTTCTGGCACTAAAAGCTCTCACAGCAGTGGTGCAAGGAAAGATGGTGCAAGTCAGAACAGACAATACCACCACAATGTATTACATAAACAAACAGGGAGGCACCAGGTCAGGCCTTCTCTGCACAGAAGCCATGAAAATATGGACCCTGGCTAACTCCTTGGGAGTTTCCCTACAGGCAATCCATCCACCAGAAAAGGACAATACCCTGGCAGATGCCCTGAGTTGAATCACCAAGCCCATTATGAATGGACTCTGAACAGGCAAGTGGTGCAAGTGATCTTCAGGAGGTGGGGCACTCCAGAGATAGACCTGTTTGCATCCCACCAGAACCACCACCTGCCTCAATACTGTTGCAGGCCACCAGATCGGGGTACATTCCCCTTTGGATGCTCTGGATTGATCAGGGAAGTACCTGTATGCCTTTCCTCCCTTGCCCCTGGTATTCAGGGTATTGCTCAAGCTCAGATCCCACTCAGCATCACTAATCTTGATGGCTCTGGACTGGCCCAGGCAGCCATTGTACTCTCTTTTGCTCTCCATGTCTATAACTATGCCAGTACATCTCCCTCGGAGACAAAACCTGTTAACCTCCAACCAAGGTACCCTTCTGTACCCGAATCTCAGGTCTCTCAACCTCAAAGCTTGGCTCTTGAAGACCTAGAATATGCAGGTTTACACTTCTCCGAAGCTGTCTTGGACATCATGAGAGGATACAGGAAGCCTTCCACTAAGAAAACCTATGCCTCAAAATGGAAAAAGTTTTTTTGTTTGGTGTGCAGCCAGGGATTTGGTGCCAGAACAGGCTGGGGTTCCAGCTGTTATTGATTACCTCTCCTATTTACATTCCCTGGGACTGCAGTCCAGCATTCTGAAGGTTCACCTGGCCGCAGTATCTGTTTATATTTCTGCTGGGGGAAAGGTGACAGTAGCTTCAGAACCATTTTTAGGAGGTTCTACAAGGGCTTGGCCCTTCTGCATCCCCCTCATAGGGAACCGGTGCCAGCATGGGACCTCAGTGTGTACATAGCTAAGCCCATGGGACCTCCTTTTGAGCCCATGTCCTCAGCTCACCTAAAATCTGTCACATGGAAAACAGTTTTCCTAGTGGCAATGAACTCTGCAAGAAGAATCAGTGAGCTTCAGGCTCTGCATTGAACAGGACTACATTTCATTTCATAGGGATAAGGTAGTTCTGAGGACAAATAGAAAATTTTTCCCTAAGGTGGTTTCTGATTTTCACCTTAACCAATCCATTACTCTACCTGTCTTTTTCACTGAGCATTCCACCTCTGGCGAAAGAAGACTTCACAGCCTGGATGTCAAAAGAGTTCTTAGCTACTGTATGACAGCCACTAAAGACCATAGACAGGCCCCCCCAAAACAGCTGTTCCTGACTTATGGGGATGTGAGAAAGGGTAACCCAGCGTCGAAAAGGTCAATTTCTTGATGGATAGTCCAGTGTATCCAGTTCTGTTACACTAAAGCTGATAGGGAACCCCCAACAGAATTGAGGGCTCACTCCACAAGAGGGACAGCTGCTACCTTAGCAGCTGCCAGAGGTGTTCCATTGGTTGACATCTGTAAAGCAGCTACCTGGAAAACGGTACACACCTTTACGAAGCATTACAACCTGGATTTTCAATCCAGGGGTGATGCTAGGTTTGGCACAGCAGTCCTGCAAAGTCTGTTTCCAAAATAAAGCTCTATGCCCACCTCCAGTGGTACTGCTTTGTAGTTTGCAGAAAGTTATGAATACCTGATTATTACTGTGGTTAGAAGAAAAAATTACTTACCATGGTAATCTTGTTTTTCTTTCCAGTGATACTCTGGTATTCATGACTTCCCACCCGGCCACCCCTTCCAGAACCTTTAGCCGCTGCACTCCTGCATACTGTGCTCCCAGAGGTATATATGCCACTTTCTGGCACAGTTTTCATGTTGTGTTACCCCCTTTTCAGGTGACTTTAACTTTTTTTGGAGGTATCTGTTGTGTTTTCCCCCTCCAGTTGGAAGGTTTTATTTAAGGGGTTATGAGTTTGATTCTTACTGTCATTGATTATTACTGATTTATTAATACTATCCAGTATTCATAGTTTCAGGGGCCTACCTTCCCAGGTGTCAAGGAAGTCTGAGGAGTTTTAGAACATTGGCAGTTAGTAGGGGGCAGCAATTCAAAAGTTGTCACATGCAAATAGTTCTATCATTTGCATGTGTTCTGTTCCCTCCAGGCAGTTCTAGCTAAAGGTCTTACTGCAGAGAGTTATGAATACCTGAGTATCACTGGGAAGAAACAAGATTACTATGGTAAGTAATTTTTTCTTCTTGTGCTTGAGCAATACAGGGGAAGTCGATAGACCACCGGACAAAGAGTCCAAGAAGCTGGACCATTCGGCTAAAAAAGTCTGTGCTGCCTCTTTGCTTGACCTTCACCAAGATAGTTCCATGGTGCTGATGACACACTTCTCTGACGCCCTGTTGGACTCCCTGGACGAGGTGATTCCTCACCTCCCGGTGGACTCCAGACTACAGTCAAGCGGGTCCGAGACCAGGGGAGGTCAGTGGCGAAGCAGCAACTCCAGACGACTCTGGATATTGGTGACTCTTGTAGCCACCCGGTCGCAGCTACAGTAGCCATGTGCCATAGGGCTTGGTTGAGGATCTCGACCTTCACGGTGGATACCCAACACAAGCTGGCGACTGTCCTCTTTTTTGGCACCGATCTGTTCGGGCCCTGTGTGGAGGGTCACCTCCAGCGTATTGGAAAGTCCAGTGCCACCCTGGACTCTGTGACATCCACCCAGAAGGACAAGGGCCCTAAGCATCAGAAGCGGAAGCACTTTCGGTCCTCCACTCCTGCAGCAAAACCAGTCCAGCAACAGCAGGGCCAGTAAACTCAATCCTGGCGACCTCGGGCCAAGTCAGTGGCCTAATCGGTCAGAAAGCCCGAAGGGAAGGGACCCAGCAGCCCCTCATGCAGCTCCTCCTCCTCCAAGCCTGCCCAGTGATGGGATGGGGGTCGCCACCCTCATACCCATCACACTTCCCCTGGGTCCTCCCATGGGGGGCCACTTTCTTTCCTCCTGGTCCGTTGTCACCACAGACAGGTGGGTTCTGGAAGTGGTCAGCCAGGGTCTGCCTCTGGAGTGCCAGCAGTACCCTCCAAGCCGAGCCCATGCCCCACAGGAGGACTTGGTTTCCGCAGTCACTCAGTCGGCTCTTTGAGACGATATTACCCAGCTTCTCCACAAGGAGGTCATGGTCAGAGTTGCGGATCCTCCGGAACACCCAGAGTTTGTCTCCAGGTATTTTCTGGTACCAAAATGCATGGGGGAGCTGGTGTCCCATTCGAGATCTGCACGACCTGAACAAATTTCTCAGGTCTCGCACTTTCAGGACGGTAACTCTGGCACAGATCATACCATCTGTTGAGCAAGGCATGTGATTTTGCTCCCTGCATCTTCAGGATGCGTTCTTTCACATCCCGATCTGTTCGTCTCATCAAAGGTTCCTCCTTTTCCGGACGGAGGGAATCCTTTGCGAGTTCTGAGCCATGCCCTTCAGCCTCTCCTTAGCCCCCAGGGTCTTCACCAAATTCGTTGCAATGGTGGCAGCTTACGTGAGGTTCCGAGGAGTCCGGGTGTACCCTTACCTGTACAACTGGCTCATAGCAGGTCCCTCCAGGCAGAGGTGGAGCGGTCCAGAGGCCTGACCCTTCAGACCTGCTTCAAGCTTGGCCTCTTAGTCAATGAGGCATAACAACTTGGAATGCTGCCACATAGTTGCTTTCCTCAATCCAGTTAAGCTGGAAGTTGCGTTTTTTTTAAACTTGAACTTGCAGAAACGTCTGCAGCACACTGTGTCAGTTAAAAAAAGAAAATGTTACAATTTCTATTCTATTCAATTTCTTCTCCAGCTGGTTTTGTGTGATTTTCTATGCTGTGACTGCCTATACACTATAAAATATTGTGTATGAGCAGTCATACACAAACAAGGAAATTCTTGTATCTTGAAGTTCCCTTGGTAACAGAGTATCTCTCGAGCTGCGCTCTTGAGGTCATCTGTTACCAAGGAAACCTCTTGATACAAGAATATCCTTGTTATGTATGACTGCTCATACACAATCCTCTATATAGTGTGTGGTAGAATGCTGTTGAGCATGGAAATCCATGCTCACAACAGTGTTGTTGTGCTTGCCTCAGTGCGTCACGATCTTGTTGTGCTGCACTGAGTACGTCACCGGTGCAGCACAAGATCGAACGCATTCGCACATGCGCAATTTAGCAGCCGCGTCAGCGAGGAAGCGAGTAGCGCTGGAGCGAGCCACAACATTGATGCCAAGTAAGGCTTGATTTAAAAAATGTGAACATTGTTTCTGCGTCCATTTGCTGTTTTGTAATGAATAGACTCCCCATACACTATAAAAGATTGTCTATGGGGAGTCATTCTCAAACAAGGATCTTCTCTGATCTCGAGGTCTCCTTGGCAGTGGATGACCTCTCGAGCTTCGCTGTCAAGGTCTAGTTGCCAAGGAGACCTCTCGATCAAGAATGTCCTTGTTGTGAATGACTCCCCATAGACAATCCTCTATGTACTGTGATGCTACTCATTTCCCTGCATCTTATTCACTGTAACAATACTGCAGTGTGCTTGTGACTGTACGTTCCTGTGTCGTGACTGAAAATATGCATTTTATTGTCAGGTAGACTTACCTGGTTATTAAAACCCAAATAAATATTGGCTCCGGCGCTAAGTGTTGCTATTATAACCACTCAGCTGTTAGTAGGGGTAACATATATAATTGCCTCTTTCCAAGAACCAGTAGGCAGAATTGTAACCTCAAGGTCAAATTTCTTAACGCCCGGTTGTATTGCAAGCATATAGTCTCCACTGTATGTGATTGGCCTAGTTTTTGTTATATGGAGTCTGGAACATATTGTGATGTAAAGCTGTACAACACTGCTTGTTTTTTCATGGTAAATGTTTGCTGTGGACACCTTAGAATGTATGATATGGAAAAGCAAATGTATGAATTGCTTCACTAAAGCTGAGTTTAAAAAAAAAGCGCCAAATAAATGTGTCTAGAAAAGACGAGTATGGCCAGGAAAAAGAAAAAGCTGTATGGAAATAAAAACATTACAAGAGAAAGGTCGGGTCAGATTTGCTGCCTGTGTTAAGTTCACTGTTGCAGAAGAGTGGTGTGTGTAGTTGCATTCAGTTTGGCTAAGAAGGAATTTCTGGTGTCCTGCAGTATTTCTGTGAATAAATATGATAGCAGTGATAGCCAGTGGTACACAGTTCATCTGCATTCCCTTCATGGTAACATTCCCAGAAAAGAAATACAGAAAGACAGTCTTATAAAAGATTGTTTTTAATTATTTAACAACTTACAAAAAAACTGCAAAAGCAAACTCAGAAGAAAGGACTTGTTGAATGTCACAGGAATTATTGGTACGAGCTGGAGGACTACTGTTTGAAACCAGGAGCTTTGCCACACAAACAGTTTCTATGTTTGCTTATACACATGCGCAAAGCAAACGTTGTTACTGTAGTGTAGGGGACTGTGTAGTTGTGTACTGTATAAGCCAATGGATGCAGAAATGCAGAAGGCTTGCCTCTCAAAACCCAGTGCTGAAAAGACTGAGGATGACCGTGTTGAGCTGTCTGATGGGTGTAAACTTCTTGTAGGTCAAGGGAGAAAGCCCCACCAATCACACTGGCTTTCTGTCTATTAGCCAGCTAGCAGACAGCATAAGGCTTTGAAGATACTCCTCAAGCTTCTCAGTGTGTGTGTGTGTGTGTGTGTGTGTGTGTGTTTTCTCCCCTAGTTACAGACAGGAAGCGCATATTTGAAAGCACTAAACAGAGTGTGGGGGGGGGACATCATGCAGAATGAAAATATAATGGCTTCAAATATCTTAACAGCATGTTAGTAATGTACAGAAAACACCACCAATAATTTTAATATTGTTTAGGTTCCCTTTAAAGAGCCCCTGATGCCAGTTGGATATCTTTGAAAAGTGTGAGAGTAGGCACAGATCAGTTTATTGTTCAAATATTTTTGCAGTCCTTTTTTTTCATATGGACTTTATCCTGCTACACCTCCCTATTGGCCTCCTTCTGCTGTTGAACCCCAGCCCCTTCCCCCACACCTCCAGGACTTACCCCATCTACTTCTTACCTTGTAGTGTAAGTGGGTGCCATGGATGGTGGTGGTGCGGCACCTTCAGGGTGGCAGCATAATCCTGCAGACAGAGGTTCTTATCCACCTCTTGCTCCCCTTGAGTTGGAACCCGTGTGCAGTTGCGTGCGTGTAGACTCTGAAGATGGTACATGCTTTCAGTGCCCGCCTCCGACTTTCAGCTGTGGTGACAGCTGCTGTACCACCTATCCTCCACTAGGTTGCAGCCAACCAGCAGCTGTCCCCCCCAGTCTGCAGGAGGAGATCTGCTGATGGACGCTAAAGCCTGCTTCCCCTGCTGGCCCCCGAGCAACCTTGGTCCATTCCCGAACCTGGGTCTCTGGTATGGCAGGGTTAAGACGTCCACCGCCACAGCCCTCCACGCTACTGGCTCGACTACAAGTTTACTGTACCGTACCTCAGATTTCCATAGACTGTAGTGTTTGTGGCCCTGAGAGTTGTGCTTTTACCCTCTGTATCATTCATCCAAAACTATTGTTTTGCAATCCTTTACACTTTTTCTTTATTACCGAGGAAAGTGATATAAAAACAAGATTACTGTCCCTTGGACTCTATTAGCTTTGGCTGCTTGTCTACACATGATATTATAATGTCCTGTTTATGACATCATAATTATCTCCACAGCAACAGATTGGGGTGTCATAAACAGCACTGTGACTGTGGAAGTAGACAAGCAGAGCAAATAGGGCAGAGATCCTGTTTCCATGCAAATGTCCTTTAGTAATAAATAGGGGCAACAATTACAAAAAGTGTGAAATGTAAGCTAAATTGTATCTAGATACTGTGCTTTTCAGAGTTGTCCCAACAACATCAGGGGCTCTTTAAAAGCCATGTTATACTGCAAGCAAACATTCGGCATTGACAAATGCTTGTTTCATTGGTAGTTCCCCTGTCCTAGCTGACAGAGGTGACACCCTCTGTAGACATTTGCGCTGTATTGTGATAGAGAAAAAATAGCAAAGCTCAAAGAAAAGAAAACGCTGCTGATTCTGCCTTGTTCCAGGAAGTCATCATCCCCGTAAACAGTTAAAATCTGTACTCAGCAGTGTTAACCTTGAGTTGTTCAGACATAGAGTATTAATAATTATAGTAACTGTTAATACACGTGACTATTAGTGGGTCCTTGTTAGTCGAGCAGTGCCCTTGGTTTGTTCACGGTGACCATCTAAAATGTGTAAATCGGTGTTTAAAAATGGCCCCAGGTCCAGTCATGTCTACGGAGCACATCCCCACGCTCTCCATATAGTGACAAAAGAAAGATGGGCGGAATCGCTGTACTAGACAGCGGATCGGGATCAGCGGCTTGGCTCCACAGAGCCAGATTGCAGTCCCTTCCCTTCCAAAATAGGGGCAATGACAAATTGTAATTTGGGCAGGATCCAACTTTGGGGCAGGTGAGGGTTCTCAGCAGTTTTTGGTGTGAGCGCCAGAAAAGGTACTCTTTAGGACTACACTGCGGCCATTTCTAAAAGATGGTGATGTCATCTAGGAACAAGCTGTACCTTACTACACTGCGTTAAGCATAGCTTGTTCCATGATGACAACACAGAGTTCTAAAATGGCTTAAATTTTTTGTCTTAAAGGGACGCCCTCATGTACAGTGACATAACATGACTGAGTCTGTGCAGTATAAATACATTAGAGCCATTCTTAGAACCTTATAGTGTGTGGTGGAACGCTGTTCCGCATGGAAATCCATGCCTGGAACAGCGTTGTTGTCCTTCACTCGGTGCGTCACGATCTTGTTGTGCTGCACCCAGTGTGTCACCGGTGCAGCACAACAAGATCGAACACATTCGCGCATGCGCAATAGAGCGGCGCGCACGGCAACACGGAAGGAAGCCTTTGGCGGCAGACACAGAAGTAAGCTTCCCGAGTGTTCACGAGTGCTATTTATGGTTGCCCATACACTATAAAAGATTGTATATGAGCAACCATACACAAGCTAAAACGGTTATGCGATCTTGAGAGTTTCGTGGTAACGGACCTCGATGCGCTCTCGAGGTCTCAGGTTACCACGGAAACCTCTCTCGATCGCAATCAGCCTTGTGAGCTGTGTATGCTACATACAATCCTCTATGTCAGTGATGACCAAGCAGAGCTCTATCTCAGTGCAGTTAGGCACTGCTTGATCATCACTGACCTCACAAGGTTCTAAGAATGGCTCTAATGTAATATTTCTATTGCACGTACTCAGTCATCTATATCTCTGGACTACCTCCAGCTACAGGTATGCTCAATTAAAATAACTTTTCATGGGCGTTTAAACTGTGTCTGCCACTGTACATGAATGTGTCCCTTTAATTTTAAACAGCATCAGTCTTCTCTAATTCTGGAATGCCTCCAGCTGTAGGTGAGCCCAGTACCTCATTTGAAAGAGCTTTCCTTGGGCTTTCAGCCTATAGTATGTCAGCTGCTGTACTTGAATGTTTAATTTTAAAACATTTTAACAGCATTAAAGTGGTTCAAAAACCCTTGTGGGTATGGAGTTTAAAATAGAATAAAAATTGCAGGTGCTGAATGTTAACAATAACATGCACTCCTGCTCTAAGAATGGATCACGTGAGCCACTTACATAGCAATAAAAACAGCATGAAGAATTTTAAAATAACTTTATATTGCTCAAGGCAAAAAAGTAACTTGACAGGCAAGTTATGTGCATCCTAATTGCCTACAATGTATGTTATTAAGAGTAATTATATATTACAAGACTTTTATTATTTTAACACCTGCATTATTAGTGTGTTTTAGGTGGAACTCTTTGACATTTGAGATTGTAAAGTATTTGAAGTATGTGGCACAGGCAGCACAGTGACAACCTGAATCACTGCCCTGGATTGGGGTGGGCATGATCCAGGAGCTCCCCTGTCTGTGGGTGTATGGTGTTGCTGGTCGCTGGGAAACCCCTGCACTCCGCACAGCGTGCTAGACTGCCTGCTGGAGTTGGTGAATCTTGGCATCATAGACAGAAGAATAAAACAGGCTGGACCAGTGGAGTTCAACCACCTGACTTTACTGGAGGGCTTCATGACAGAGGTAATTTGTTCAAATAGTAATCCGAGACCAAAGGACCTAGTTAATCAGCTCATACACAGTTCATTACAGTAATGTGGTTTCTACAGATAGCCATTCCAGCACTTGTGCTATCCCAGTAGCAACTGCCTGCTGTGGTGCCTTCTGTCCGTTCTTGCTCCTAGCAGTTCACCATAAGAGCATGGTCTCATATCCTTTTGTTCACTATGCTAGTGCTCACAGGTGGCCCAACTGTACTTTGCAGGCAACATGGTGCCAGAGGATTTCCTAGCCACCTTCGTTTTTTTTCATCCAGTATTTGTCCACTTGCTCCTGCCTTCTTTTGTCGTCTCCCAGCCTTGCTGTCTAACCCCCCACCCCCAGGACTTACCCACATCTTCTTATTGGTGCCTTGGTGGGTGGTTTATTTATTTATTTATACAAAGCGTTTCACAGGAAGGTATGCTGAACAGTAAATGCTTCTTCCAGATCGTCTGTGTGGTACGGGGAAATTGGAGACACAGGTACTGCAGTGCAAATTACAAGTGAGTTTATTTTTAACAATGTGATAAAACAAAGTTCAAAAATACAAGATACAAATTGAGAACATTAAGTGCAATACGAACAGTAAAGTGCAGAAGAGTACAATTTACAGAAGACAAAAACAGGAACAGGAGAAAACATGAGCAGTTACAGTCAAGCAGTGATGCATGGTTACAATATCAGGGAACAAAGGAAATATGTTGCAAAAACAGGGTGCAGCTTGGATACTGAATTACCAGTTAATACAGGAGAGTAAAGGGAAAATAGTCGTGAGCATTTAGGAGATAATCTCGAGTGCTGTGTTGGGCATAGCTTCAACTGGGCATGGGGGGGCATAGAGAAGGACTAAAAGCTAAAAACTTGGTAAAGAACTCGGATTGGGTCAGGAGGTTTGGCAGGAGTGGGATGTGTACACTCACAGGGGGAAGAAACAGCTTTGGGAGAAGGCGCATTGTGAATGGCAGAGGGGAGGACATTCCAGATTTTAGGACAGCGGTAGAAAAAGGCGAATTGGCCAACAGAAGTGGAGTGGTGGGGGATGGTGGTGAACGAACGCGAGTCAGTGTTCCAAAGGGAATAGGAGCTCAGTGAAGAGACAGAGAGGAAAGGTAGGAGGGGAGGTTCCCAGACCAAAATTTAGCAATGACAGTAGCAGAGCGAGCTAGACATCTGACTCCAGCGAAGGAAAGGACGGGCTTTATAAAGATCGCAGTGGTGAGTGCGGGGGCAGGATAGTATGGGGCAGAAGGAATTGAAGTGTGTCCAGTCTGGCCAGAGTAGTTTTGGGGGTGGCACTGTAGACTGTGTCTGCATAGTCAAAGGTAGGAAGGATAATTTCCTGCACAGTGGCGTGTTGGGCTGATGGAGGAGTGCAGTCATTGTTTCTGTATAAGGCACCAAGCTTGGGGTGAAGGTTCTTATGAATTGCATCCACATGTGCTGAAAAGTCCAAATGGTGGTTTAGCAGACCCCAAGGTATCTGAAGGAAGTAACATTCTCAGTCAAGGTACCATCCAGCGTGTAGAAAGCTGGGGGCAGGGGGGAGTTAAAGATAGATAGCCTCTTTCTGGTGCCAAAGGACATGAAGACTGTTATTTTAGCATTCAGAAACAGCTGATTTGACTGGAACCATTTCTGAACCTTATGGAAATCCTATTGCAGTCTAGACTGGGCATCACTGGGAGATTTGCTAGACGTGTAGAGGACTGTATCGTCCGCATACATATGGATTTGGGAAGTGGAACAGGCAGAAGGGAGGCTTTTAAGGAAAAATTGGGAGCAATATGGGGCCAAGTACAGAGCCCTGTGGGACACCAGTGGTGATAGGGAGTGGTGAGGAGAGATAGGAGGCAATCTTGACAGATTGGGTTCTGCCTGTCGGGTAGGAACTAAACCAAGCTGTGGCAGTGGGGTTTAAACCAGCCCCAGCAAGTGTTTGGAGAAGGAAAGTGTGGGATACCATGTCGAAGGCTTTTGCCAAATCGACTAGTATGGCCAAGGTTACATGACCCAGATCCATCTTAGAGAGCATGGAGTCTGAAATGCGAATTAGGGAGGTGGTGGTGGAGTGGGACTTGTGGAAGCCAGACTGGAAATTAGTGAAAAATTAGGTGGAGTCAAGGCAGGAGTGAGTTGGGTAAGGACAATGCATTCTTGGAGTTTAGTTAGGATTGGGAGTAGGGAGATAGGGCGATAGTTCCCAGGGGAGATGGGGCCACCATCTTTGGTGAGCGAATGACTGTAAAATGTTTCCAATTGGTGGGAACTGAGAATAGGGTAAAAGAAAGGTTGAGAAGGGAGGCCAGCAGACCAGTTATAGCAGGTGCTGAGAGGTGGAGTAAATTGGGGTTCAAGGCCATCTGGGCTCTTGCTTTTGGAGGGGTTTAAGGCTAGGAGGGCCTTGGGGGCATCATTTGGTGTTATGGGAGAGAAGGAAAATTGATTAAGGGTGAGAGGGTGAGGAGCAGCTTGAGGGACAGGCTAGGCAGGAGTTGGGCAAGTGGGAAGGGAGGAGAGTAGTGAGGAGGCACAGGAAGTGAAGAAAGTGTTGAAACTAGTTGCAAAAGTTGGAGGATCAGAAATAGTTGCATTACCGAGGACAAGAGTAGGGATCGGGGGACTGGAGAGTGGCGAGAGTAGAGATTTGACCACCTTCTAGAACTTTAAAGGGTGGCTTAGGTTGGTGTGGAAAGATGAGAAGTATTCTGCCTTGACATAACTAGTGGCTTTTGTTACAAGTATTGCGGAGTTGTCTGTGATGGGGGAGGAGAGTGGGAGTTCTGGAGTGTATGTAAGCCTTCCAGGCCTGATCTCTTGCCCACATACACGCCAACAGTTAAGCAGTGACTCATGAAAGGTACGAGCCTTTGACCCTGGTTAGTTTACATGGGCATGATGATCCCAAATTTCCATGAATTTAGACTGGAAGTAGCTGAGGCAGTGTCGTCGGAGGTTTCTGCGGAGAAGGTGGACCAGTCTGATTGGCGTAGGTCATTTAATAGGGGAGCTAAATTTAGGGAGCGGAAGGAGCATGCATTGATCAATTTGGGGGGGATGGGCTTTAGGTTGATGGACGTTGCGGACATAATAAATCATACGGTGGTCGCTATGAGAGTTTGGGAGGATGCCAGAGTCGATACGGTGGGGGTGGGAGGTGAGGGCCCAGTCAATCAGAGTATGTTTTGGGGATATGTGGTTGAGCCTGGTGGGAGAGGTAATTAGTTAAACTAAATTTAGTTGGGTGGTATAGAGCCCGTGGGGTCGTCGGCGTCATCCCTCAGTAGAGGGTTTTTCCTCATGATTTGCTCCTGGAGCTGGCATGAGTACAGTGTCATGCACGTACAGCGTTAAGATGCTGCATGCCTCAACGCCTGTGCTTGGCTGAAGAGAAATGCAGACACTGCTGTACCACCTAGTGGTACAAGCTGGCCTACTTTTCTGGGCTGGCCTCTGGGTTATTCTGAAACCCAGAGTGCCAATGTGTCAGGGTGATCTCATAGCTCCATACTGGTAAACAGCATGACTCATTGGGCATTGCCCACATTGTTCTCCTGGTGCATATCTGGGCACACCCTGTGACTCTCCTCACTGGGATGGGATTCTAGTAGCAAGACTATAGGAGCCCCTGCCAGTCAGGGACTCCCCCCTACCCTCACACTCCTACCTGTATGCTGCTGCCTGTAGGCAGTACCTGCTTCACCTGTTCCGAGGTGCTTGATGGTCCCAGGACACATTGGTACACTTCATATTCAAAAACAGCACTAATGGCAAGCCATCAAACACTTATCCAAAAAATACAGAAATAGACAGTATATTGCAATTATGACAGAACTGCAAACTACTAATAAAAAGGGACAGAGTCGAACAAGTCATGTCCCCTGATTGTTCAAACACATCTGATGTGAAATGTTTCCATCATCCGAGATCTGGGAAAAGATGCAACATTAAAACTTTTATCAACTGTAACACACTTTCCATTAGTGCTGTTTTTTCAAATTAAATGTTATGTCCCTTTAATTCCAACTCCTTTTAAGAGAAGGGATACAGAGATTCGTCATGCTCTGAAGAAGACCATGGATTGGTCGATAAGTAAGCGTGACGTAGTGCTCACTACATGATTCCAATATGGAGACTCTGTGGCGTGTGGCATTCTCAAAGTTTTTTTTAGCTTTTCTAGTTGTGCATTCCGCTTCTCAGTAAGTAAATTTTTCAGCAGTAGCCAAAGTCTGAAGATTTGCGCGCTGTTTCTATTCTTCAGAATATTGAGCAAGATTAGTGCCGGCGCCGTTCGGACACATGCTATTTTGCAGTGATTCTTCGAATTTTCTCCTGAACTGCCTTCTCCTAATGGACTTGGGTGCATTAGTATGGTGAAACAGAACTTATGGTGAGACCTAACCTTTTTATTCATTCTGTCACTATTTGGATGTTGAATAAAGTATTGTGCTGACCCCACACCATTCTGGCTTTTGTTTGTAAGAGAAATTTCAGCTCCTGGGGTATTTGTGCACTTCCCTGTGTTTTGAGACCCCTTTTCCACGATTTTTGGAAACCTTTGGCTTTTTCGTACCCTCCTGTCATTCTCAACTTTTGCTCTTTCCGTTCCCACGACCTGTCTTCCCTCCATAGTGACCTGACCAATATAGATTGGACGCCCATTACCACTGCATCCTCAGTGGACACAGTCTGAGCTTTTTCAGCTCTCAATTCTTGAATGTATTGGACCGGCATGTACTGCTTAGAATTGCCAGGGTCCGCGAAATCACCTCCCCTGGGTCTCCGCTGGACTCTTTGCATGTCAACATGCAAGAGACCAAGCATGGGTAGCGTTTAAAACTTCTGGTGCCCCCCCATGATCTCCAGTGTTCTCGCTCACTCCGCAACGCATGCACCAGAGCCATCCGTATTGCCAAAGCGGACTGCTTCAGCGCCTCCTTCCATGAAAACATTAATCCAAATTCTGAAAGGTTATTCACGCCTTATTCTCCCCTCCTGCTCAATCCCCGTCTCCCGTTCTAAAAATAGGTGCCCGTACAATAGATGACCCTCCCTCCCTGGCAGCAGAGTTCAACTTTTTCACTACCTGTGCCTCCTCCCTTTTTGCCTTTCTTTCCCCTAATTCCCCTTCCCCCACTCCAGCTTCCCCACCGCCTTGTGCTTCTCTTTCAAGCCTGTCCTTCCTGATTACACCCTGCGTGTACTACTTGCCCTGAATCCCAACAAGGGTAAAAGGGCTCTACCATGCCGGTTCGACATCCTTTGTCGACTGGCATCTCGCCGACAGGAATCATGTCAACTGCAAGTTGCGGTCTTCATGATTCCTGTGTCTCCTGGTCCTGTTTAACGGGGCTTTGCCCTTGAACCCCTGTAAGGGCAAGCCCCTCCCGCCTTTAGGAGTCTCAGCCCAGTCGAGAGTTGATTCAGGTGGGTGCAGGACCGGAGATAGCATACCCTGTCTTGGGCACACCAACATAGCAACTTGTTGGCAAAGTGTCAATTTTGCAGACAGGTGTGTATTTCACTGTGTTGGTGTCACCGTAAGGGTGGCATACCAGGTAAAAGCCCTGATAGCCTCAATCCTAAGAAACTCCACCTTTCAGCTTACTCTGTTGCTCTTCTCTAGACCAATCTTTTGAACCTTTCCTTCTTACATGCGACAGTACCTGATACCTGGAAGTCTGCTAACGTGGTCCCCCTTCCTAAAGGTCAGGACCCCTCTAACTCTGGCAACTTCTGCCCCATATCTTTACTCCCCACGCTGGCTAAACTTCAAGAGCACCAGACTCTGGAGCAACTCTCCTCCTTCCTTTACTCTTCCTCCTTTTTCACCCATTTCCAGTCTGGGTTCCGTAAAGCCACTCCACCACCACCTCCCTCCTTCGGCTCACTGACTCCATACTCTCAGGCACGAATCAGGGACGCATCACCTTTGCCATCTTCATCGATCTGGCCAAAGCCTTTGACACTGTCTCCCACTCCCTTCTCCTCAGTAAGCTGACTGCGGCTGGCCTCTTTGAATCCACCACCAGCTGTTCCAGTCCTACTTCACGGGCCGGTCCCAGTCTGTCAGAGTCAGCAACTCCTTCTCCTCTCCTCTCTCCTCCCCGCTCCCAATCAACAGAGGTGTCCCCCAAGGTTCGGTACTTGGACCAATACTGTTTTCCATTTTTTTGAATGACCTACCTGATGCCTGCGTATCTGCAAGTATCCACATGTATGCAGATGATACCGTGTTACTCTCCTTCAGCAGTTCCCCCTCTGAGGTGGCTACCAGCCTTCAGCTGGACTTTTACAATGTCCAGTGTTGGTTTAGCGCAAACCAGCTCTCACTGAATGTAAAAAAAAAAAGTCTCAATGACCTTTGGCACCAGACAGAAACTGGTCAGGCTTGATTCCACACTTGCCTTCCATACCCTCACTGGTTCTATACTGGACGATGTCCCCACATTTAAGTACCTCAGGCTATGGCTGCACAAGAATCTAGACTTTGGGGTACACGTAGATGCCATCCACAAAAAACTACTCCCTAAACTCGGTACTCTGTACAGACACCGCAGCTGCCTGCCGCTGCAAGCCAGGAGAGAAACTGTCCAAAAGATGATTCTCCCAGTCTTCGACTTCAGGGATATAGTCTACAGCTCTTCCCCATAAGTCCATCTTATCCAGACTGGACACTCTTCAATTCCATCTGCCGTTACATGCTTGGTTGTCCTCCACGTACTCACCACTGTGTTCTTTATACCTCGGTCTCCTTCCCCCTCCCTCAATGCCAGACGCCTGACACACAGCGCTAATTTAGTTGTGAAGTACTGGCTCAGTTTTCTGCCACCCTACTCCCTCCCTCTTATCAATCCCTCCGCCTTCCTGCTATACCCTCTGTACCACCACACATAGAATGCTTGCTCTCCCCCCACGGTGCACATTATCTGGTTGTGCCGCCTTCTCGTACAAATTCCCTAATTTCTGGAACTCCCTCCAGCTAGAAGTTCGCTCTACACAATCCCACCATTCCCTATCACTCCTCCTCCATAAGCACATTGTTCACTGTTGCAACTGCACTTAATCCCTGCCTCGCTTTTTACTTCCGGTCCCTCTTCCCCCTTCCCCAGCATCCTTACTCTTTCCCCCTCTAATGCCTCCTCCTTTTCCCCAGCATCCATACTCGCCCCCCCCATGCCTCCTCCACAACTAAATTCTCTTTCCCCAGCCTCCCTACTCTTATTCCCCGTCTAATGCCTTCCCCGCCAATTTCCTGGTAATCTTGGCAGCGGCCTCTGCTTCTCACCCGTCCCCCGCTTACTGCTACCAATCCACTTGTCTCTCTCACCACATTTTTGCCAACATCCTTGTCCCCTTGCAGGGCTATCAGCATCCTGAAGGGAAGTAGGTTTTTGGCAGGCTTCTCTCCCCCACCTCCCCCTCCTCCTCCACCATCCCCCCAACTACTCCCCTTGTCGGTATTGCCATTCTGATATGTTAAACATAGCACTTAGTAATCCCAGTATTCAGCCTTGCTGTCATTTAGCACTTTTACTGTGTATTCCAACTATCTGGTTTATACCTTACCGAGTTACCTGAGTGCATATGTTCATAGTATAGTTGCTCTGTATGATGTATTAGTTAGTATATTGATTTGTTTTCTTCTCTAGGTCACGTCCTATGTTTTGGCCTCAAGTTTTTATTTTCAGTGCTCTTATTCCACATCTGATACTGTCTGACTCAGTCCAGTAGTTGTCATGGATTGAAATGTATTGGAATTGAACTGCACTATATGAATTTTAGCTTAGGTATGTTTTCTTGCTCTTCCCACTCATGTAACCCCCCCCCGGTGCTACTGGAAATGAGCTGTTTACAGTTCATGTTGTCTTTCCTGGTGAAACATTTTCAAATAAATAAATAATATGGCCACTGTGGTGAGTTACAGCAGTAACCTCTTGTGTCAGGCCCAGTAATGACATCATCTGGCGGAGGTTGGAACCAAGCTTAGAGGATTCATCATCATCCCAAGCATTGAAGCCCCCCAGCACCAAACATATGGGTGACTCCAACATCTCCCCAATGACGAGGTCCACCACCTCCTGTAGGAACTCTGCCCCCACCCCAGAGGGGTAAACGAGATACTGCAGTCTGCACCCGGGGCCCCCACACACTGTCATTCAGAGGACCTGAGAATTTCACCAGGTGCACGGTGAAGCCCCGCTCAAACCTAAAGCAGAGGGCCACTCCCCCACCCCTGCGTTCCACCCTTGGGCAGTGCACTACAGAGTACTCGGGTGGGACAGCTGCCTCCAAAAGTGGACCGGCATCGTCACCCAATCAGGTCTCTGTAATCCAAGCCAGATTGACCGTAGAATTCAAGTCCACTATAATTGTGGTCTTGTTTCTAATCGACCTGGCATTGCAGAGCACCGCCCTAAGGGGACTGGTACACACTGCAGTCCCTCCGGCTACCTACCCACTCAGTTTGGTGGGACCCCTGGGGATGGGAATCAAACACATCTGGCCTCTCTCAAAGTCCTGTCTAAACCCAGGGCGGCTCCTACACCTACCCGCCCCTATCTCACTCACCTCCATCAAGCCTACAGCACTCCGCCACGGCCGACCATACCGGCTCCTCTGGATCCCTACCTCATGACAGTGCCTCTCTGTTGTTGCTGATATGGGGAGGTCTGTGAAGGGGTAGAGATCGCACAGCAGGGATGCTTTTTAGGCAGTTCGTGGCTGCCCTAGTCCTTTGCACATCCCAGACAACCCAAACAAACCTATCTATGGTACTCTAACAACCAATACCTTAATGTCTTTTTTTGTGCTATTTCTTTTACCTCCTACGTGCTCCACGACAGCCACTCCTTCGGGCTTGCCATAGCTGTCCTCCGACCCATCTGTCCTCTGAGCTTCCACTCAAATTGCAGCCAGCCCCAGGGTAACTCAGTGTAACCCTTTGCGGATGGGTCCCCTCATCCGAGGGAAGCACCAGCCAAGGAATAGACCAAGCGCAACAGTTGGCCCCGGGAGGGGTGCTGCTGAGGTGGAGAGCTCCGGTAGGACCTAGATGGCTCCCAGGGAGCCGGAAGCCGCCATCCGGCTGCTGTGGCTGTATTTACGCTTTTCCAGTTGATCCTTCCTGCGCGCTCACAGTGCTCCTGGTTTCCACCAGAGGCTGCTGCAGCACGACAACAACCCACTACCTACCCCAGGAGAGGAGAGCAGTCCTATGGATGCTCGATCCTCTCCCGCCCCTGCCAGCCCCCGACGTGCTGAGTCCGTTCCTGAACCCAGGTCGCTGGCATGGGCCGAGGTAAGGTGCCAGCGCCTCAACCCTCTGCGCCACCGGCTAAATACCTTAATTTCAAAGGCAACAATTATCTATCCACTCACACCAACACACATACCTAATACATACACTATTCTACACACACACACACACACACACCAACACACTACTAAAACAATTTAAAATCAACCCGCCACCCCTCAGTTACATTATACTAACCTTCCCCCACCCCAATAAAAAAACCCAGACTCCCAATAACACTTTATACAGCACACATTTCTAAAACTTAAACTGTTAGCAAATTAGTTTCAGGAGGAAAAAACAGAGTGCAATATTTACAAATGCTCCGAATGGAGCAAAGTCCAGAATGAATAGAAGCAAGATGTAATAATGTTCAGCGTTCTTAGAGTTCAGCACTTTCCAACATAGAATAACAGCAAATGCTCTCACCGGATACAGAAACACTGTATTAGGAAAGCCGGCTGAGAAATCTAAAATAGATATTCAGGAGGGCCAAGCTAGTGGTGGGGAAAAAAAAACAGCAAGACTTGATGTGACAGCGTGATGTACTTTGGCACCGGGCTAAAGCAACTGGGACTGCTACGGATATCCAAAGCTACAAAGTGGCCCGAAACAGGGGCATTTGAGCTGTCTGACAAGCTAAGGCTACTTACCACAAAAACCATCAATCTCAATGCTGGGGTGATGGCAAGAAATTCAGGGCATCTATCAGTCACTTCTCTACCAGTCTAGCATTGCTTGTAAAGCGCTTTGGGATACGCTGTGTATGAAAATCGCTATATAAATGCTGATTATTCTTCTTCTATGAAAAACCTAATGGGATGCGTCAACAGATCTCCCTTACCCTCCTTCCATGCTTCACTACAATGATGAAGTGATACTTGATGCAGATAGTATGGCTAATATTTTCAACAAGGTATTTATGGATTACAGTGCCATCCTTACCTCAAAACCGGCAATGTACCCGGATGGAACAGCAACCTCTGACCACTCACCCTCTTCCTCCAATACCAGGACCTCCCCAGCCTTTTACTTCTGAAGGGTAACCATCAATGGAACAAAAACATACCTTACCAGAGTCCTTTACAAAACTAGGATGGGTGGTGATGGTATAGACATGAAACTGATCTCTATAGCCCTTCCTGAGGTCATCTGACCCATCAACAAGCTATTCAACCTGTCACTCTGACTGGCTACCTTCCCCTCCACATTGAAAATCTCCCTGGTCACACCTGTGCACAAAGGGGGTGACCGGTCACTAGTCTCAAACTATAGGCCCATCTCAAGTCTCTTGCCACTGTCAAAAGCTCTGGAGAGAATCATAGCTGACCAACTCATGGACTGTCTGCACAAATAACGACCTCCTCTCCCACCAACAGCAAGACTTTCGCAGACTGCACAGTACTAATACCGCCCTTATTACTTTCATTGGATACATACATGAGGCACTTGACCGGGCTCAGCTGGTTGGGGCAATCTTTATAGACCTAACCAAAGCCTTTGACCTTGTGGACCACCAGCTGCTGCTTCACAGGTTGAGGCCTAGGGTTGTCCCCTGGCTCAGTCCAGTGGTTCTCCAGCTATTTATCTGGGCGGTCTCAAAAAGTCCGAATTAATGGTGCTACCTCCAACACCTGAGAGGTGTCAGTAGGTGTACTCCAGGGGTCTATACCCGGGCCCTCTCCTCTTCAGCATCTTTGTGAGCCACCTCCTTGATGCCTGCCCCATGTCAGAGATCCTGCTATATGCAGACGACACAGTGCTGTTCTCACTAAACTCCTGCCAGGAAGCACTGACTAAGGAGTTGCAGAACAACTTTAACCTACTACAGGAA
The DNA here is from genome assembly GCA_016271365.2 of Neoceratodus forsteri. Lineage (NCBI taxonomy): Eukaryota > Metazoa > Chordata > Ceratodontiformes > Ceratodontidae > Neoceratodus > Neoceratodus forsteri. The sequence continues at coordinate 1,712,301,004 of CM028129.1, read as the reverse complement.
TGGTTCAAGGACAGCATGCTGGTGCTCAATAGTAAAAAAAACAAGGCAATGGTCTTTGCCGGATGCCAAAAGAAGAGGTCTACCGCACCTCTCTCAATTACCTGCAGTTCTCACACCACCCTGGAGCAGGTAACTTCCTTCCGGTAGCTTGGTCTCACCATAGATGTGTCCCTATCCTTCATTGAACATATACACACTATTACCATGGCAGTCAATAGGAAACTAGGGGCTCTGTACAGGTTCTTACTTTCGAGGCCAGGCACAGGCAGTCAGAGGTACCATTCTTCCAATCCTGTACTATGGGAATGTAGTCTATGGGGTTGCCACTAAAACTAGCCTGCTCAAAGTGCACGCCTCCTTAAATAAAGCCTGTAGGTTTGCGTTAGGGGCAGATCGCCTATTGCATACATGTGAACTGTACATATGGACTGAATGGCTCCCACTTATGGACTACATTAAAGTTCCATGCCTGCATCTTGGGACAGAAGGCTCTACTCGAACTTACACTTCCCTCTAACTCGAACTTACACTTCCCTCTATACAAGCCTTATTGCGTCCTGCTCCAGCTGAAAATGCCACAAGAAGTGTTACCAAACATGCATTAGCTGTTCTGTTCAGAAGGACTGCCTTGGGGGAGACGAGCCTTTACCGTCAGGGCCCCTGCTTGGATAAATGAGCTACCAACCGCCACCACAAGCCTTACCCAACTTGTGCCTTTCAAGTCCGAGCTAAGGAAGTCTATCCACCCTCCTGTACATTGCTATTTCCACTCTTAACCCATAAGCCAGCACGCCTCAGTTCCCCAGAGCCATGCTCCTAAGGACGTTAGCTCCCCTCCTGTATGCTGCCACAACCACTCTTAGCCTAGCAGGTACCAGAACCCTAGGCTTGCCAAGGTTCTTCTTTCATTCTACAATTTGACGTAAAACTCCCTGCTCACCACCTGCCCATGTCTGCCCACCTGTTTGCTCACCTTTCTCCTCTCACACTCTCCCTGACAAACCTTCACCTGCTGACCTCCGTACACCACCCACTTTTGAGCCTACAGTCATCCCTCCCTCCTGTGATTCCTCTTCTCCTACCTAATCCTGATTGGTTCCCTCTACCCTTTCTGACTACTATGCCTAGGCTGACTCCTCTGGTTATAGCCTAGTAACCTTTAGGTATCTGTTTTGATGAACAGCTCCATCTTCTGTTTCCCCCCAATACAAGATCCTGCCTAGCTTCCACCTCTGATTTTTTTTTTAAACTAGCACCTCACTCTGACTTAAGTACTTAATTGCGTGGCATGACATATGAACCCAACCCCGTTGACTATGTACCCTTGTTTTGGGTATGTAAGCAATAATACCTGACAGGGTGGGCATTACTGGGAAATACCGGACTGCCCAGGGGTTTAATGAGCGGCATCGGGCCTTGTAGCACCTGGAAGGTCCGGTATTTCTCAATAATGCCTACCCTGGAGGGTATTATTGTGCTTAGAAAATCGCCACTGTAAAAGAAAAAAAAATTAATAAAATAATGTACATAAACTTGTTTAAAATAATTTTTGTAATAAAATAGTTCCTCCGCCTGCATGACAATGCTTTTTTTTTTTTTTGTGTGCGGTACCTACCCCCCCATTTGTCTGTAGTAGGAGAGAAAAAACACAAGGGCAAAGGACGTTACTCATCTCTGGTGCTAGTTTCTCTATGGTAAAGCAGAGACTGCGATATCTCAAGCACCGCTACTGTGCATGAGAACACCGGTATTTTCTTAATTTTTCATACTGCAGATGGATGTCCGTGTGCAGTATGAAAACCTAGGAAATAACCGCTGTTCTCATGCTCCGTGGTTGTTTTGGTGTTAACACTCTTTGTATGTCAGTACAGTCAGCAACTTTTGGATCGGACTGAAGCGTTTAGTATGCCGTGCCATTTAATGGGCAAACTGGTTTTTTTTTTATCTGACCATGGAGGAGAGCGCCGCCAACGCTGAAGGCAGTAGTGTTAGCAGCTGTGCTTCTTGCAAAGCGAGAGAAAAAACATGGAAGGTTTTTCAAATTTTCTAGGGTGCTTTCAGCCAATTAGAAAGCAGGTTAGGCACCTCTGGAAAATGCTACACTGTAAAGTGGCACTTGGACTGGCTTTAATTTTTAGCTGGGCATTTATTGCCTCAGATGCCTTGCTAAAGTCTAATGCCCACAGCCCCTCCCTGATCTACTACTTTGGTCACCCAGTCAAAGAAATCTATCAGATTTGTCTGGCATGACCTTCCCGCTGTGAATCCATGCTGCCTTGGGTCCTGTGCCCCTCTGGCCTCTAGATACTCAACAATTCTTTCATTCAGAAGTGATTCCATCATTTTCCCTACCACTGAGGTTAAACTAACAGGTCTGTAGTTTCCTGCTTCTGCCTTGCTCCGACTTTTGTGAAGGGGAATCACATCTGCCCTTCTCCAGTCCTCTGGTACCACCCCATCCTCCCACGATTTGTTAAAGAAGGTAGTCAGTGCTGTCACTAGTTCTACCCTTAGTTCTTTTAGAATTCTGGGATGAATCCCATCAGGCCCCATTGCTTTGTCCGCCTTCAGTTTTAAGAGTTCTTTCAGAACCCTTTCTTCTGTAAATGGGCTGGTATCAACTTCTGTATCCAGAGTGTTTCTACTGTTTGTTTTAGGTACCTCCCCCACTTCCTTTGTAAATACTGAGCAAAAATATTTTTAAGTATCTCTGCCTTTTCACAGTCACCCTCTGCCCACCTTCCCTCCTCTTTATTAAGCCTCACTAACCCTCCCTTGGTCTTCCTTCGCTCCCTGATGTACCTATAAAAGGTTTTATCCCCTTTCTTAACTGAGTTGGCTATCTTTTCCTCGGTTTGGGCCTTTGCTGTTCTGACTGACTTCCCAGCTTCCTTTTGCTTTAACTGATACAGTTCTCTGTCCTGCTCTTTCTGTGATTCATTGTACTTCCTGAATGCTTTCTTTTTCTCTTGGAACCTTCACTGCCACTTCCTTTCAGAACCATAGTGGTTTCTTACATCTTTTCGTTTTGTTTATTTGCTTCACACAAAGGCTTGTTACCTCTGTGATGGCAGTTTTTATTATTCCCCATTGTTCTTCCACCCCTCCTTCCTGCCCATTTGCTAGTGCATTCCTTAGGCACTCACCCATTTTGGCAAAGTCAGCCCTCCTAAAGTCCAGTACTTTTGCCTTTGTATGGCTTGACTCTATTGCTGTGTTTATTGTGAACCATACTGTTCGATGGTCGCTAGTTCCCAGATGGCTACCCACTTCTACATCTGTGATCCTCTCTTCATCTCCATTTGAGAGAACCAGGTCTAAGATTGCTCCCTCTCGAGTGGGCTCCAATACTAGTTGTCTAAGGCATGCCCCCCTGTAGGGCATCTAGAATAACCCCACTCTTTGAAGTGGCTGCTGCAACTGCACTCCAGTTAACATCTGGCATATTCAGATCACCCGTCAGCAATATCTCCCCTTTTTCTGCCATTCTAAGTATTCTTTCTATCATTTCCTTGTCCATTTCCTCGTCCTGAGAAGGGGGGTCTGTATATATCTCTGGCTTCGTGAATACAGACCCAGAAAATAGTCAAGGCCAGACAAATGCTGGGACTTCTGGGTCACATGTTTGCAGCCATCCCAATGGTGGCATTTTCCTGCCTTCACATGAGACCTGTCCAGTGGACCCTCCAGAATCAGTGGTCTCAAAGAACTGGACAGTTCGACAACAGAATCAGGGTCACTCCTTCTCTGAAGTCATCCCTGAAGTGGTGGACAATTAAAATCAATTTGTGTCAAGGAATGCCTTTCCGCTCCCTCCCTTTCTCCCATGCAGACGTTAACCATGGATGCTTCCCTGGATGGATGGGGTACACACTTAGGTCCTTATCAGACCCAAGGCTGGTGGATCGCCTCTTCCCATCACTCTCATATCAATCTCCTTGAGATGAAGGCAGTCCGTCTCACCCTTCAGGCATTCCAGCTCTACCTCAAGCCAGGACCGTTGCTGATTCAGTCAGACAACACTGCAGTGGTGTTTTACCTCAACAAACAAGGGGGCATGAAATCGCACACTCTCTGCATGGAGACCCTTGCAGTCTGGCAGGAAGCCGTCTGACAAGACCTAATGCTAACAGCTGTCCACCTACCAGGGCGGTGCAATCAGTTAGCGGACCGGCTAAGTCGCCAGCCATCTGCTCATGAATGGACACTTCACAAAGAAGTACTCCAAGAAATCTTCAACCTATGGGGAACTCCACAGCTAGATCTGTTTCCCTCCCCTGTCAGTCACCGGCCCCCCAGATACTTCTCCATTATCCCACGCAACAAGGGACAATCTATAGATGCCCTGTCCCGACCTTGGACAGGACTCTACTTATATGCCTCCCCTCCTCTTGCAGCGGACTCTTTTGAAACTTCAAATGGAACTGACCACCATGATTCTCATAGCACCAATGTGGTCGTGTCAACTGTGGTACCCTCTGTTCCAACAACTGTCAGTAAGGGAACTCATTCAGTTGCCAGTCAGACCTGACCTCCTGACTCACTGTCACCTCAGCTGACCCTTTCATCTTCATGCTTGGCTCCTGAGGATGCATTCATAAATAGACTCCAGGCGTCCTCTCCTGTTGCCAGCATTGTCCTGGCCTCTCATAAACCAGCAACCAGAGGAACCTATAATTCCAAATGGAAACGCTTTTCCATATGGTCTGCCTCTCGCTCCCTGGACCCTTACTCTTGTCCACTGACGAAGGTTTTAGATTATCTGGCCTCACTATCAGAGTCAGGCTTAAGTTACTCTTTCATCAAAATCCACCTGGCTGCCATATTGGCATTTCATGAAACTTTTGATGGCAAACTTCTGTACCAACATCATTTAGCCAAGATGTTTTTGAAAGGAATGATACATATCAAACCTCCTATTAGACCCGCTCCTCCACGGGATCTCAGTTTCATTATAGAAAAACTGACCCTCGAACCTTTCGAGCCAGCTGCCACTTGTAATCTCTGTTTCCTTTTATGGAAAATGTTGTTTCTAGTGGCTATTACTTCAGCTTGCCGTATTTCCGAGCTTCATGCCCTCATGTGTAGGGAACCTTGCCTGATTTTCCACAAGGACAGGGTGGTCCTTCGTACCAACCCCATCCTTCCTTCCTTCCTAAAGTAGTCTCTGAACATACTTTAAATCAGTCCTTGAAACTTCCGGTTTACTACCCAGACTACTCCAGTCCAGGTGAACATCTATTACATAACTTAGATGTCCATCGTATTCTACGCTATTATATTAATCGTACCCAGCCGATTAGGAAAACATCTCAATTGTTCATCACCTTTGCCTCTGGCAGAGAAGGACTTCCTGTTGCTAAACAAACCCTGTCTTCATGGTTGGAAAATTGTATTACCTTTTGTTACAAAAAGTACAACAAGAGTTTACCTGGACCTGTCCAAGCCCATTCCACCAGAGCTATGGCCACTACTGCGGCTTACTTTAAAGGAGCCTCCATCTCAGATATCCGCAATGCAGCTACCTGGTCCACAATCCATACCTTCACAAGGCATTACAATCTTGATATTGCCTCACAACGTAAGACTGCCTTCGGCCATGCAGTCCTACAAGGTCTCCTATCATAATCATCCTCCCATATGAACATAGCTATTGGGGATACTCCCAGAAGTAATTACCTACTGCAAGAGACCATTCCGTGGAAGGTAGTGCAGTTATGTAAAGTCTTACCGTAACTGTAGATCTTCAAGGAATATCTCTTGCAGGCGGTGCAATCCCGCCCTCCATCCCCCTCCTTCTCCAACAGAGCAAATTCTGGTCCAGTGACTTAGGGTTGGGACTCCTTGGTACCTCGGCTTCCCCTTGGTCTTCGCTTTTGCGAGCTGAATCTGGCGGGAGAACTGAGGATACCAGGGACCACCCACACATATAGGAAGCAGGACATGATGTCATATGTGGGTGGTCCCTTGTGAAAACTGCTAGAAGAGCTGACGTGCGACAGCGCCCTCTGCTGGAAACTCCAAGAAGTAGTTACCTACTGCAAGAGACATTCCTTGAAGATCTACTGTTACAGTAAGACTTTATGTAACATAGAAACATAGACTTTGACGGCAGATAAGGACCGCTTGGCCCATCTAGTCTGCCCATTTCCCTACCTACAGGATAGGCCGCAGATCCTAGTTAACCAACAGCCTATTTCTTCCTAACTGCACTTTCTAGAAGTGCTATATGATGTTCATCCACATGAACACACCTGACCTCCCCTGGCTTTGGCGCACATGTCTGCTTCCAGCAGGCAAGATCTGGCATCATGGGGTGGAGCCAAGTGAGTTATCACCCGGGTGGGTGGAAAGAGCCATCTTGAAGACTTTCCGGCACTTTTTTTTTTTTCCTCCTTCTTTCTCTTATTTCTTTTTTTGCCTGAGCCTGGCGGGTGGCTGTGGCCCTCCCTCGGAGGGACTCATCCTCTGAACCTTTGCATCCCCACTCAGCCAGCCCCTGGTAGTGCCTCCACAACGGGGCGAGGGAGGAGAGTGCCGGCTCCCGCCTCCGGCCACAAATCCAGAAGCTGGGGGTGGCACAGGCACGCGGGGCCATCATGGAGCCCGCTGGGTCCCTTTTTCCTTTTTTCTTCTATCCCTTACCACTGATGTAGGGACGTCGGTGCGTGCCTCCCAATCCATACTGCCCTCCTGCTACTGCCAGAGGGCATCCAACAAGCGAGACAACAGGCTTCCTTCCCCCCAAGAGAGGAGAGCGGTCCTCTGGACGCCGGATCCTCTCTCGCCCCTGCCAACCCCTAGCAACCGGTCTTGTTCCCGAACTCAGGTTGCCGGCGTGGCACGAGGTATAGTGACCAGCGCCTCGACCTCTAGCACCACCAGGCTGGCCTCCAGAACACTCTTAAAGGGAAAAGACACTACTAGAAGTGTGGATGAACATCATATACCAGTCCTAGAACTACTGTTACAGGTGAGTAACCTGTTTTTATCAGACAAACCAGTACCAATATTATTTACAAAGACGTAAAATCATAAGTGAAAACTTTATAACAAAACTGGAATGAATATTACTTAAGATATATCAAGTGCCTGTAATACTGATGCCTGCAAATATTAAAAACAGGCACCAGTGCCGGCCCAGTGGCACTGAGGGCTAAGGCGCTGGACGCCTTACCTCATGTCACACAGGCAACCTGGGTTCGGGAATGAGCCTGGGCCTTCGGCAATGGGGGGGGGGCAGAGCTGGTTGGAGCTGCCAACAGGCATGCTCTCCTCTCCGAGGAGGTAGGACTGCTCCTCTTGGTTGATGGCTGCCTCCTAGTGGAGGCTGGGGACAGCATGGGCACTAGGCCAATGGGGTGGGAGGAAAAGGGCTGTTACTGGGGCCGTGGGACTAATGTGTGCCTCCACACGCATGCATACCCACTCCCGGGGCCCTTGGGTGAAAAACGGAAGACAGAAAATATCGCTGGCGGAAGGATGGTGACTGACTCCCCATAGGCACCACTACCGGGACGGGCGCCGTAAGGCCCGGTAATTCCAGGGGACGGGGCTGAGGGGGGCAGTCAGATGGGGCTGCAGGGGAAGGGGCAGAAAATATGACATGATAAAAGAAAATTTTAAAAAATGAACCTAAACTACCAAATCTAAGCACATAGTTACTCAAATAATGACTGTTAAAAAGCTGATTTAGCCGGTCCGTCGGTGCAGCGGTTGGATTTCCGCTTGCAATGCCGGCGACTCGGAATGTACACATGGGGCAATCTGTGTAGGTAAGACCACGAGGTGTTTTAATAGGTAATGTTTGGTAGCCCTATCGGTAGGAGCTCAGTGGCAGGGTGGTCCCCTAGGATGATAGATAGATGACCCGGCACTAGCTGGTACATTGGCAACACCATGAAACGAGAATGTGCTCTTTGAGGGCTGACTTGAAAGGTCCTAATTTGGAGATGGAGGAGACATCGGAGGGGAGTTTGTTGTACCAGACTGGGGCCCTGTGTGGGAATGACCTTTGGGCTAAGGAGGTTCTAACCCTTGGGATAAACCACACCTATCAGTTTGCAGTGCGGGTGTTCACCAAGGTGTGGGAGGATAGGAAAGAGGCAGAAACCCCCAAGAGGGTAAGCTCCAGGTGTATTTTCTTTGTGAGGAGACATGTTTGATAAAATAGCCTTTCATCCAGGGTGAGGAGATTTGTCAGGGCATACAAGGTACAAGTATGGGTACGCTTGTCTGCCCTGGAGAGGAGTCTGCACACTTTGTTTATGGCGTGGTGGATTTTGTTAAGGGCTGTGTGATCAGCAGCTGAGTAGATAATGAGCCCATAATCAACTAGGGAGAGGACTGAGGAGGTGACAGCCAGATTAAGGGCTTCCGGAGGTAGGCAATCCTTTTGTACCGATACAGTAGGCCTATACGGACATTTATGGCAGAAGAGAGTGTCAATGTGTGAATGGAAGGAGAGGCTGGAATCAAATGTAAGGCTCAGGTATTTATATGTATGAACCTGTTCTAGAGGAAGGAGAGAGTGGGAGAGGATTGTAGGAGTGGGGTTGCAGGTGTGGGGTCGAAGAAGTTATTTGGGAGTACTGCAACAGTCAGAGAATGATGGGTTGAGGCAGCCAGATGGCGCAATGGTCGGGTGGTAGGACATCGTTGACAGTTGGGGCGGATTTGCCATTGAGTTTTGATATTTATTTATTTTATTTAGTGTTTGATGACCAGGTAGCCATAGCAATGACTATTTTCAGGCATGACCCAGGAGGGTACAAAACAGAGACAGTGAGATAACAGATTACACAATATACAATCGTAGGAATACAAAAACAAGGCAGAGTTAAATAACAAACTTAGTAAAAATATGTAAACAGAGAAGAATAAAATAAAGTAAGTAAAGAGAGGTAAAAATTACAAGAAAGCAAAATGACAATTTGATTCGGTCGTAAGTGCTAACGTTATCATAGAATCCAGGAGGATTAAAGCTGGGTGACAGAGACATTATGGTAGTCAGTATAGGAAAGGGTAGGAGAAGTAAAGTTGAAATGGAGAAATAGGAATTGAAAGAGGAGTGTTGGATAAGATAGGAGGATGGCGACTTAGCGAGGAATACAAGTCCCAAGAAATCAAAGTTTATAAACAGGTGATAAGAAGAAAGAGCTAAACTTTGGATGGGTGAGTAAACTAAGAAGCGGTATAAGTGCAGTAAAACATAAGGGAGGAGACGAATGCTAGGGTGGTTTGAAACAAGAGCAGTGGCAGGAGTCAACAAGATAGTGTCGAAACAGTTTTTTAAAGGAGGCATGGGATGATGCTAAGCGAGTACCTAGAGGGAAGGAGTTCCAGAAAAGGGGGTCAGAACAGGCAAAAGCACTAGCACCTTTTGATGTTCGGTGTCTAGAGATAAGGACTGGGGCATTATCAGCAGAGCGAAGACCATCGCTGGATGTGTAATTTAGGAATAGACTTGCCAGTGGCTTGGGAATTTGGGATCTGATAACGTTATCGATGAGCGATCCATAAGCATAAGATCTAGATGCAGAAAGGGAAAGCCAACCAAGGTCCGAGTAGAGGAAGCAATGGTGCTTCAGTCGAGGAGAGGAGGATGCATAGCGACAGATGTTATTATAGGTAACATCCCATTTTTGGAGACTCGATTTACCGGCAGAGGCATAGGTTGCAACACCGTAAGTGAGACACGGTAGGAGTATACCATGAGCAATGACGAGCCTGGCGGATGGAGTGAGCACATAGCTAGTCCGGTAGGCAATGCCGAGTTTCATGTTTACCAATTTGCAAGTCTGTTGAATACGAAGATTGAAATTGAGAGTCGGGTCAAGGGTGATACTGAGATATTTAAATGAGTTAACTGCCCCAGTGTGCCATTAGCAGAGGAGACATTGAGTTTAGTTTGGTAGAGTTTGAGTTTGGTGTGGGAACCAAATAGCATGGTTTGGGTCTTTTCTTCATTTAGGATAATCTTATTAGTCTGCATCCATTGCTGAATGACTTGGAGGTCATGGGAGAGTCGAGTGTTGATGTCAGCTACATCCTTCGCACTGGTGTACAGAACAATATCATCTGCATGGAGTAGGGAGTCCATCTGAGCGAGGCTGGAGGTGATATTGTTAATGAATATAGAAAAGAGCAGGGGACCTAAGATGGACCCTTGTGGCACTCCAGTATTAATGGAAGCTTTGTCCGATAAAGTTGAGTTAAATTTAACTGTCTGAGTCCGGTCAGCTAAGTAGCTGCCAAACCACATGACAACTTTTGGTGAAACGCGTAGCGATTTAAGAGTTGTTTGAAGGATAGGGTGGTCGGCTAAATCAAATGCTTTAGTCATGTCAATGAAAATGGCCCCAGTGAGGAAGCCAGAGTCCATGGCCATTAGAGCATCAGACGTAAACTTGAGTAGTGCAGTAGTCGTACTGTGACCTTTACGGAATCCATGCTGTGCAGTTGTAAGAAGGTCATATTGCTGAAGAAAGTCAGTAGTTTGAGTGGCCACAAGTTTCTTTAGAATTTTACTAAGAACTAACAGGATGGCAATAGGCCTATAGTTGGATGGATCTTTACGGTCACCTTTTTTGAAAACGGGTGATCCTAGCTGTCTTTCAGATGTCAGGGATGTGGCTTTGGCAGAGGGAGAGAGTAAAAATCTTAGCTAGAGGAGCAGCTATGTAAGGGGCAGCAAGTTTTAAAAGCTTAGGTTTGAGGTCATCAGACCCAGTTGCAGCGAACTCTGAGATATTATCGAGCGATCTTAAGACATCACGGTAAGAGACTGACTTAAAAAATAATTGAGGTGCCGAGACATCAGGAGGGGGGTAGAGTTGGGTAGGACAGGGAAGGAAGAAGTGTATTTGGTAAGATCAGAGAATTGGGTATTGAAGAAATCTGCGATGGAATGGGGGTTGTTGCAATGAACGCCATTTAGTAGCATATCGTTAGGAGTAGGGGCCTGATTAGAACCCAGGAAGGACTTTATGTGGGACCAGAACTTTTAAGAGTCACCATAAGAGTTTGTTAATAGCTCCTTGCAGTAGGCACTTTTAGTCATTTTAATATCCTTCTTGCAGGAATTTCGCATTGCTCTATAGGTATTTAGTTCAGCTGGTAACCCAGAGTTTCTATAAAGGAGCCAGCTTTTGTCCCGCTGCCAAAGTTTGGAGAGTAGGTCAGATTTTAGCCAATGGGTATGACGATTTTTTACCCTACGGGTTGCAAGGCTTCTCCTGAAGCGCAAGAAAGTGGGTGAGGAAGAGGTTTGGGGCAGTTTGGACATCACTCGATAGTCCCAGAACAACCGAGCATTCCCCCAGGAGGAGGCAAGGGTCATTTTGTAGTAGCCCGACTTGGCCTGTTTTATGGCCCAAGTACATCTGTTATGAGCCGCTTTATAGGCTTGCCTGTGTGTCGGATGCGACTGCTTTGTGCCAGAGATCATCTCTGTGCTTCAGCTGTTTTGAATAACCTTGTTTTGAAATAGGAACTTTTTCGATTATTAATTTAAAAGATGCTACTAAAACGTTCAGCACTAATAGCTTTTTTTTTTTTCACGTACATTTTATGCTTATTCACTGGTGCGGAATTTATCCCCTGGGTTAGGCTCAGCTCTGTCCACCTGTGTCCCTAGCACTTACCCCTCTGCCTTGTCACCCCTTAAGCTTGACCCTGGTGGTAGGGTCTGCCCAAGCCAGGCACACATCTCTTGCCTCTGAAAGGGCTATAGAGGCAGGAAAACCTGGAATAGGGAGGGTGGCTTTTGGCGGGGTGGGGGGCAGGATCTTAGTATTCCTGGGATTGTCCTGCTACAGGGCACATCTATTTTCTGTTCCTTTCCACATCTTCAGGATGTCACCATGCAGGGAGCTCAAAGCGTGCCCACGCTAGCGTGCCATGAAGAGCCTGGCTGATGTCCTCCACCCACAATGCTTCCCAGCTGCACTACTCCCTGTGGCCAGCCAGGTAGCAGTAAAGCGGGGGGGGGGTGTCGTATTCCTCCAACCTGAAGGAGAAGAGTGTCCTCTGGGGTGCTCATTTCTCGGTCCCTCACTGGCCACCCCCAATGACTCACTCTACTTCCAAACTGAGGTTGCCGGCATCGTGAGCAATACCACTGATACTACACCAGCAGGCTGAGCATCAGTACTGTTCTTAACTGGCATGTCTCATCAGAGTCCCTAGCAGCTGCCCCCCAACTGTGCTTCCTTCCATTCCATCAGGTTGGTTCCTGGGAACCACCCATCCCTGGCAATACTCACCCTTACAGCAACCTATACTTCTTGCTCCTGTGGTGATACCTTTGGTGGCAGCACCCCCTCTGACTTCAGAATTGGGTGTGGCAGAGTGGCGAGGGGTCCTGAGTGTGGCAAGGTGATTGAGCTTTTTCTGTTAGCCCCTCATTTTGGGCTGGTGGTACCTGCTCGTCACAGTTTTGTCTCCAGAGTACCTCCCACCACCAGCCTGTGTTGCTTGGGGAGGAGGCAAACTCCAAAGCCCATTAGGGTTCTCTGTGGCAACAGATCATGGCACTGTTTTCTGCACTCTGTGACTGCCGACCTCCAAGGCTCACTCTCAAACCAGAGTCATTTGTACAAAAAGCATGGTGTGCCTCCCAGGTCCATTGGGTTGACCCCCTCGACTGGCTTTATAAAAAACAAAATTTCCACTGCATTGTTGCTTTAAAGTTGTATTACACATGTTTCTCTTCCTTTTTTTTCCTCTTATATTCTGTTTATGCTCCCACATCAGCCGTCATGGTGGTGGTGGTCTCCCAGCTTCAACACCCCACTTAACTGTGTCCCCTATGTTTCCTAGTGACTTGCCCCTGTGATAAGGCATTTGAGCCTGGAGGAGAACCATTCCAGACGCTCTAGTGGTTGGGGGGCCCACAGGTTGAGTAGCAGAGCGCAAGAGGGCCACAGACATCATTCCCATGTTTTTTGGGGGGGGAGGGGAGATCTTGTGTTTGTCTTCTGCAGGCAATGTCAGTAGGGCTCAATGCTCATACACACATGGTGGTGTACAGATGCAGATCCCAGCCAGGCAGCCCCAGTCCATACACTGTGGGACTTCAGCTACTTGGCAGATCACCGAGGTGATGATATTGCAACAGTACCTACACACACACACACACACACACATCTCCCCCCACCCACCCTTGAGTAGAACATCATCCTCTGGAATCTGCCACCCCCCAGCTCACTGACTGTTTGAATTCAGGGTGTAAACTTTCTAGTCACCAGCACCACAAGCAGCGGCACTGTCTGTGTGGCTGCTTCAGCAGGCTGGATTTTTCTGTTCCTTTTCCTTATCCCATTCACGCAAAGACACCGGCTTCTAATTAGAATATTTATTCTCCAGGCATAGCAGCATTGCACTAGACATGGGGCCTTGCAGGGCAGAAGATTTTTCAGGGTCATAGAGTAATCTGCACTCTTCTCGTCACTGAGGGCAGCTGTGAAATTACAAAAACTGTGAAAGGAAATGGCGAATGAGATATGAATGGAATCGATGTAGGGCTGAGCAGTGCCTTAGGGTAAAATTTCCAGATCGATGCCACATAGCAAGGTTTTCTGTTTTACTGGAGCATTGGCTCCTGTGGACTGTGGACATTAGTGGGATTTAAAACTGGATTGATTCAGTAACTATTTGTTGTCCTTATAAAGGCAAGCTGAAATCGCCGAAAAGTAGGCAAAGCTTTATGAGTGTTGAACTCGACAGCTGTTTTCTGTTTTTAATATGAAGGAAATGAATCTGCATCCACAAGCTAAAGCCCTTTAGGAAGGAATTAAATGCTGTTGTTTATCTTCATATGATATTTTGATGATTTTGTTGGTAAACAGTATGGGAATATAGAGAATACTGGATGGGCAACTATGCAGAACCAGTGTGTTCTGCCACAGAGATTCTGATTCCCTCTGACCTCAAGACGACTCGAGAGGTCCATGGGAATCATAACCACAGGTGTAAAAACACGCTGGTAGTCACAGAGTTGCTCATCCTGTATTTTATAGTGTATAGTGCTGTATGAAATATGTGTTTTGTGAGTTCTTTTGATTTCAGAATGAAACTGACTCATGCAGTCTCCAGAGGGTCTAGAATGCTGTTCTACCACAGTAGGGTAGAATCACATTTTATGACCTTGGAACTGTGGTAGAACAGCATTTTGAAAGGGATAGAATTCTATACAGAACAACACTCCACTATACACTAAGTTTATTGTGTTACCATTAATCCTTAGGCTGCCAGTGTATCATTTAGAATATACAGGAGCTCTGGATCTGTACAGAGATCTGCAGCAAAGGAAGGTTTAATTCAGCGAAACTGCTATTTGTGACAACAGTGCATAGGGTAACATAATATCTCCTCTATTGCCTCTGTAAGTCCAGCAATCTGAACAAGAGTCTACTCACATTGTTTTATTTGGAGCTGGGTCCCTGGAGATGGTCCATTCTTATAAATACTTGGGTTGTTGGCTGGACTGTCTTTGCACTGGTACCATTCAATTATTTTATTGTAGAATAATAAGACCTGCAGTCCTTGAAATAGGCTTTTCTTCTCCCCTGCTTTGACATTAAATGTTGCCCTCTCCTTTTTCTCCGACTCTACATCTGCCTGAGGCAAGCCCACCCCAACCCCAGAGGTCTCGAGTACACGGATTCCATCTGCCCCTCAAGTCAGTTCTGAACTCCCCTTTCTCTTTAGGGCTCATGACTCAGCTAGTCCTGCCACAAGTCCTCTGGGTACCATGGGGACTGGTTGTGGTATCATCGATTGTATAATGCCTGCACAAAATCTACCTGAGAGAAAAATGCCAATTATTTTGTTTTAGACTTCCAGAACAATATTAATTCCCCCAAATTGTTTCCCCCCCTCCCACATATCCACACCTACCCTGAAACTCAACAGTCCTCTTGTGGTCATATTCTTGCTTTCTTTTGTTTTCATATGCCATTTATGCCCCTTTCTCTGCCAGGTCCTTTCGGTCACCAGTCTATCCGACCCTGTCGTGGTCTCCCAGGGATGGATGCTGAACAGAAGTGGGCCATCATTAGGAAGGGGCTAAATGAAGCCATGAACTCTTGTGCCAGATCTCAGAGTAAGCAGTCCAGGTCAAAAACCTAGCTGGCACAGCAGGGAGGTGGAGGGAAGGTGATGGACAAAGATTGGCCTTCATTAAGTTCAAAAACCTGGGCGGAGAGGAGGATGAGAAGTGTTCTCAAAGGCATCTAAGGAGGTGACCGGGTCAGTCAGGGCAGCCAAGGCAGCAAAGGAGCTGAAGTTGGCTCAGGGGTTCAGAGAGGGGAAACGAGGTTCTTTAAATATGTAAGGGAGCAGAGGAGTTGTAGGATAACATTGTTTAGAATCGAGAGAGAGAGAGAGGATGGGGCAGAGCAAGAGGAAGATCAAGCAGAGGCACTCAATGAGTGTTTCTGTTCACAAAAGAAAGGGAGGGCCCAATACTGTAGGGGAAAGGGGGCAAGGGTGGAGGGGGGGCAGAGATAACAGACGGGGTCATCCAAGAGGACAGAGTTCTGAAGGGCCTTAAAGGCTTGCGGGTAGACAAGGCACCAGGACCGGACGGTGTACACGCAAGGGTCCTGTAGGAATTGGCAGAGTTGTTGGCAGGCCCTCTGACAGACCTGTTTAGCACCTGCTTGGAGATGAAGAATGTATCCAGGGACTGGAGGATGGCTCACATGATGCCCCTTCACAAGAGTGGACCCAAGGACCAACCGGGTAACAACAGACTTCCATAGTGGGGAAGTTGATGGAAACCATTCTGAAGGAGAGGTTGATGACCTTTCTTGATAACAATGGTCTGCAGGATGAGAGACAGTATGGGTTTGTCACGGGAAGATCTTGCCAAACTAACCTGATCAACTTCTTTGACTGGGTCACTGAGCGGTTGATGAAGGCCACGTGTGGATATCCTGTATCTGGCTTCAGCAAGGCTTTCGAATCTGCGTCGCACAGGAGGTTAATGAGCAAGCTGAGGGACATGGGGTGGGGAAAAACTGGTGGGTTGGGTAGAGAGCTGGCTGCAAGGGAGACAACAGAGGGTTGTTGTAAGGGGAGACATCAAGCCACGGCCAGTAATGAGTGGAGTACCGCGGATTCAGTGCTGGGCCCTGTTTTGTTCAATGTCTTTATTGGATACATTGCAGAGGGGTCAAGAGTAAGATCAGCCTGTTCGCAGACAACACTTAAGATTTGTGCAAAGTGGACAACAAGGAGGAGAGACAGGCACTCAGAGAGGATCTAGCTAAACTCGAACACTGGTCTAGGGAGTAGCAGTTGGGGTTTAATACTAAGAAGTGCAAGGTCTTGTGCCTTGGAGCCAGAAATCCCAAGAACAGCTACTGGCTGGGGGGAGTGCAGGTAATGGCTTCAGAGGAGGAAAGGGATCTGGGGGTAATAGTCACAGGGGCCATGAATGTATCAGCACAATGTAGAAGGGCTGCAGCAAGGGCTAATAGGATGCTGGGGTGCATTGCCAGAGGGATCACCTCTTGAAAGGGGGAGGTCATCCTGCCATTGTATAGATCACTGGTGAGGCCACACTTGGAGTACTGTGTACAGTACTGCTGCCCATACCTCAAAAAGGATGGGAGATTACTGGAGGGGGTGCAGCGTAGGGCCACAAAAATGATCATGGGACTAGGGGAGTTGCTGTACCAGGAAAGGTTGAAAGAGCTCAACATGTACTCGCTGGAAGACAGAAGGGTAAGAGGGGACATGATTGAGACCTTTAAGTACTTGAAAGGCATAAACAAAGTAAGTGAGGGAGGACTGTTCCACTTAAAGGGGAGGAAGGGTCACTAGGGGCACACCTGAAGTTGGAAGGGGAAGGTTTAGAGGGAGATGAGGAGGCACTACTTCACAGAGAGAGTGGTGTCAGATTGGAACGCACTGTCTTAGGAGTTAATTGCTCAAGCGACAGTGGATAGCTTTAAGCGGGTTGATAGAGTCAAGGGCAGGGTTAGTACAGACAAAAACACAAAGGGGGAAGGACTGGAAAAGAGGAGGAACAGAGGGTTTGGGTGGGGTGGGCAGCTGTAGTTATATGAAACTAAGAGCTGCACAATCTGGCAGACTTGACAAACCTGTGGGCCTTTTCCTGCTAGCAGTTTCATATGTTCGTATCTCTGGGACTTAACTTGTTTCCAGATGATTCCCCCACTGATTCCTCCTGTGGGAGGACCAGAGGAGGGAGGTCAGCACCACCCACCCAAGCCCTAATCCAGACGTCAGAACCAGGATCTGGTCAGTGGTGCAGGGCCTGCGTTAGGCTAGAGAGTGTCATCCTGCTGGTGTGGTACTTTCCATTTTTCTTCTTTGACCCTAACCCCACAGCCCATGGTTGGCCATTCTGCTTCCCGAGCTCACTCCTGAACTCTCTGGTTCTTAGCACAGGAGTGTGCGACCTTCCCACTGGGTCATTGGACTGCCCCAGTTTCCATGACTTCAGAGGTGATTGCTGCTTTCAGCACTCATTTCACTACCTGTGCCATCTTTTCTCCTCCCTCCTCTGCTTCCACTTCTGCTGCTGATCCCTCCCCCCCCTCTTTGTTTGCTTTCTCCCTGGTCTTGGCCAGTGGTGTTTTGTCTGCCCTTCTCTCTCTCTCAATGCCTCCAAAGGCCACAATCCTGATGGTCTGGACCCTAAACTTCTTTACCTCTCTGCTGCTGCCATTGCTGCCCCCCTTTCTGTGCTTCTGAATCTGTCCTTTCAGCTTTGCACTGTTCTCACCTGCTGAAAAGTGGCTGAAGTTCTTCAGCTTCCCAAGGAGGGGTGGGTGACACCTGCATTCCTGGTAAGTATTGCCCAATTTCTTCCCTTTCCTCCCTGGCTAAACTGCAGGAAATGTTCATTTTCTGGTTCTCCAGCTTCTTTGAATCTGTCTCATCCTTTCTCTCCCTGTTTCACTCTGGCTTCCATAAAGCTCATTTCACAATCTTCTCCCTCCTACGTGTCACTGATTTCATCCTGAAAGAGATAATGTATCGGCCCCTATCTTTATCGATGTGGCTAATGCATTTGTTTGTAGCACATCCCGTAATCTTAGAAGTTGAGGCACCCTGGGCTGTCACTCTCCTTCATTGACTAGTTCTATTCCTTTCTCTCTGGTCATAGCCACTCTTCCAGGGTTGAGGCTTCCCTGTTTTCTCTCATCCCCATTAACACCAGTGTATCTCAAGGTTCTATCCTGGACCCCATCCACTTTTCATTTTTCATGAATTTGCTCCCCTCATCCTGTGTCTCAGTGAAAATATATAGGTCCCCATACATAAAAAGGGGGATACAAGGAATTTGGAAAACTACCGCCCCATCACAATACTATTGGTGCTTGACAAGATACTAGAAAAAATTAGTTGCCTCCCAGGTGACGTAACATCTTCAGTTGCACAATTTGCAGTCCCCTGCTTAATGCAGTTTTAGACAGGGTCACAGCACTACCACTGCACTTATAAAATTTACCTGCGCTGTCAAGCTGGCCATGGATAAAAGGCATGTTAGGGATAGTTTTCATTGAGCTTACCAAGGCATTTGACCTTATTAACCATTCACTGCTGCTGTCCAAACTAAAAGCTCTGGGTTTCTCTTCAAACACATCTAATTGGTTTACTGGATACCTAACTGGTAGGCAGCAATTTCTTTTGTTTTGTTTTTGTTTATATATATATATGCACACTTTTAGCTTCTTAGCTGCCCCATCTCCCAGCCCCATCACCCAGGTATCACCAGGATTTACTTCCAGAGCCTGCCGGGTCATTGTGTGGAGGTGGGTTGTCGATCTGCAGCTTGGGGGTGTTTTTCTTTCCCTTCCCCATTGTTGGGGCACACACGCAGGATGTGCATACTTGAGGCTCACGCACGCCCACAGAAGTCTCACAGCACCCTCCCTTACATGGCGCCCACAGTCCCGCACTACCCTCGGGCCTCCACCTGGGGGAAGTCGCCCGGCAGGAGTGCCAGTCCTCCCTCTCCGGAGAGGAGAGCAGTCCTTCAGATGCTTGATCCACTCCCTCCCCAGCTGATCCCCGGTGGCCTGCTCACACCGCGGACACGAGTCTCCGGCATGGCAGGACATAATGCACGGATGCCTCAGCCCTCCACACCACTGAACCAGCTAGCAATTTGTAGAAATAAATAGATCCAAATTGGAGCAAGTCCATCCAGTGTTGGGGTTCCACAATGATGCATTCTTGGCCCACTTGGTTCTCCTATTTATTAACAATCTACCCAAGAGAAATGGTGCTAGCTCCACCCTACTACATTCGGATGGTATGGTCCTTTATAAGAGTGCCACAGACATATCTATCGATTCAGAATTAAACAAGGACTTTTAACAATTCCAGCACTGGCTAATCAAAAACAGATTACTAATGAACACTACACAGATGGTGACAATGCTGTTTGGCTGGGACCCAAACTCTGGGTCTATCCTGGCACCCTAGGTGTCTGTGGGCTAGGCACGCTCACCATTAGAGACTGTTGACTCTTTCAGGTACCTAGGAATCACTCTGGACCCCAACCTTGATTTCATTCTCCATACAAATACTACCTGTAAATCAGTGCAGATGAAGTTTGGCATCGCTTACAAAATTAGATATAACCACATGCAGGTAGGCTGGCCATCACACGGGAGTGTTACTGCTCAGTCTGACTTATAGGCTCACTATCTTTTGAGAGACTAATAAAGGGCTATCAAACAAATGGAACACTTGTTACAACAATATCTACCGTTTTGCCCTATCGATGCCTAGACATATACCCATCACTTTGTACTGTACTCAAGCATGGGGTGGCTCTCTCCTAATTCACACCAGATGCTCATATTAGGTTGTTTCATTGACCAAGTAATTAGAACAGGAGAACCAGCTGTCCTTGCAAACATGTTCACTCCAGTCTCACAGACTGATGCTTTGAGGTCCCAGTCCCAGTCACTTCTCGAGGTACCTAACTGTTCCACCAAGATGGGAGAATCCACCTTCTTGGCATTTGCTCCTGGGCTGTGGAACTCCCTTCCAGTACAAATATGAAATGCAAAATCCCACCTTGCCTTCAAAATTGGTCTTCATAGGTTCCTCTTGGAAATGATAGATGCTTCTGTGAATGATCCAGTGAATGTCTGAACAAACTGGAGAGCTTCTCAATTCTATAACTCAGTCTTTTGGCACTTACGTGGGTTCTACTGGTACATATTATTATGGTGTGCCCTGTTGTTGCTTTGTGATTGGTATTGTCTACAAACTCGTAACTCAGCATCAGAAATGTACAGGATACAGTAATCTTCTGTACTCACGTTTGTAATTTACTGTCGGTTTTGTTCCGTAACCCTCCTGGGTCGTGGCTGAAAATAGGCAACTTGCTGTTGTCTCGTGCAATAACCCAGTGAACAGAAACTAAATAAATAAGATCTAGTATATAGTTAGGGCTTATTCTGTATGGAAAGTAATGTCTCTCAAAAAACTGTTGTGCATCTTTTGTCATCAGGTATACTTGTGTCTCTGTTTGCGCAGACTCCCTCCTGGCACCCGCTTTCATTTTCACCGAGTGTGACTTGTGCAAGCCGCAGCCTGACTTCCTGACCATGCTAGCTGTTTGTGATGCCCGCCCTCAGGCGTGTGAGAGGTTCCCTCTCTCAGAGTAGTGCTTACTAGGCAGAGCTGCTCTTGGCTCGCACTTGCTCCCTCGCTGTCTCTCTCTGTTCTGGCAAGGCTGCCACTGGTGAACTGCTACTTGAGGTTTTTACCCCCTGGGCTTTGATATGGTTAGGAAAAATAAAGGATCCTTGGATGTCACCTCTTTTGATATATCGTAAGTTAAAATACGTACTGATAGTGCTTACTTGGCAGGGCCACTCCTTGGCTCATTCTCCGTCCCTCTTTCTCTGTACCGGCACTCGGCGCTGCTCGCTAATTCCCTCTACAGAACCATATATTATAAAAAATAAAATATGGGTTCCCATGCACAACTCACTTTGTGTTTCCTTCACTTTGCTTTTGAGATCCTAATGCTGGTATCTCAACCCCTCGATGGAAACACAGGCTCATTGTGAATGGTCACTCATACATTATTCCCTACATGTATGCTGATGACACAGTTCTTTTTGCCACCAGAACTTCCATAACCCTGTTGAAACAGTCCCTCCCACATGAATTTGATAATGTCCAGTTCTGGTTCTGAGCCAACCAGCTCGCTGTTGAATGCAAAAACAAACAAAAAAAAATCACCATGCTGTTCAGTTTTTGCCACCGGCCTAGTAGACTTCAGACCCCTACTTTTACAACACTTGATAACACTCCCTTGAGGCATTCCCTTTATTCAAGTACGTGGTGTGCAGCTTGATAGTCATCTCAACTTCTTAGTCCACATTGATATCATCAAGAAATTATGTCCCCAACTTGGTGCACTCCATCAGACTAAATCCTGCTTTCCACACCCTGTTAAGTGTGAGATTGTTCTTAAAATGATGCTCCACTGTTTGACTACATGGATGTGGTCTGTGGCACATTGTCTGTGTTGGTGCCTCCAAATATACCCTAGCCAGACTGGACCCTATCTTACACTTTTGCCATTCTGCTACTGGCTCTCCCCATTTACCCATCACTGATCTCTGTACCAACTCCTTGGCCTTCCCTCCCTATCTTCTTATCACACTGTGCTTCCTTTCTTTATAAATACTGGTTTGCGGCCCTTCCTTCCTGTCTACTTATCTGACTCCTTTCATCCTCTACCCCCTCTTCTTACTCCCTCCGCTTTTCTAACTCTTGTAACTTCAGTGTTCTCCATTGCTCTACAGTTCTCTTTCTCAGTCTGGTTGCCTTCGCTCAGGAACTCTCTCCCTCTCCCGTGCTGTTTCAGGCTAGTCCCCTCTTACCACGACCTTATGACCTCCTTGAGATCCCATTTTCCTGCTGTCCTCACGTAACTAGCACCTGATCTAGGTTGCTTCTGCTTACTTCACCGCCAGCATATTCCTAGTGTAACCCTACCCCACCTTTGGCAACATGATGACAGTCCTCACCCTTTGCTGGAGGGCGATTACTTGACTCATCTAGGGAGTCGGGGCAAGACACATAACATTTCTATTCCTCCATGTCTCAGGGGAGCTACCTTGGCAGTGGTGGGTATTTACACAGTCTGAGGGGGCCCCAGTAAATTGCATAGGTGTCACACAGATCGAATGTCCGCAAGTAGGAATAGAGTCATGCAGTGTGGCTTTATTCTGACACAGTGATCAGTCAGAAAGTTTGTGCAGAGCAAAGGTACACTAGATCCACAAATGGTAGTGATTCACTACCGGTACACACAATTCGAATGTTCCATCCATCCCCTCTTCTGGGCAGTGGACCAGGACAAAGTTTGTCCAACATGTAAACACACACACACACACAAGCTATGGGTTTACCAAAGCAACATTCTCGTGGGAGAGTTACCACATGGGCATACAGTCCTGGAAGGAAGGGCAGCACCTGACTCCCTATTAAATTAAGGAAAAAAGGTTTCTGCTCATGAACTGGACCAAGACGTGCAGCTCAGCTCCAGACAAAGCCCAGACAACACTTTGTTCACACGTAGTCACGAACTGTGACAACTCCAGGAGCACTTTACAGTTCCACCTTAGTTCTGACTCAACACTTGACATTTCATTATTAGGAAGGTGTCAGCTTAGATTTTAAACTATCCTCCAACAGTGTTGAAGAAAGCCAATGTCCCTAGACCTTCAGGTGCCCCTGCCTGAAGTGCAAACCTGTTTTTCTTTTTCGGTTCTGAAGTAACAAATTCACAAAGCACGATGCATTTCCATTACTAGAGGGCTCAACCTGGTTAGACCAGTCCTGGTCAGCACTTTTTACACAAACCTTTAGGGATGGGGATGGCCCCAATAGCTACTCACTGTTACCAGTCTAATTGGCAATTTCTGAAGAATTCAACCCCCCCACCCTGGTCATTACACAGAAAATGGCAGCTGCCACAACCCAGCGTCCAGACCGTTCCGTACTGAACGAAGGCAAAAAGGAAAAGAGGGGGGCTCCCCTCCGGCACGTGGTTTGCCACCAACTGACTGTCTCGAACTGAACTCTGAATAGACTCCGCAAACTGACCAAATCTCAACTGCAGTACTCCTAATCGTGGGTTATGTTGCTGCAAGCATCTCAGACTCCATTTTAGAACCCTCTGCTCAGCAGAGCTGACCAGATGGCTTAAGGGAGCCCCACAGGGATGCTACCCTTGTGCTGCCCAGGTTTTACCTAGACTACTCTGAAAAATGGATTCTAGTAACCCAGGGGAACCCAAGTGTCACACTACGTTTGCCCTGTGCTTTTTTTTGTAAGCTTTCCTGATTTATTGCACTAAACTATTTGTATTGTAATTTATTTTTCTGATCACCCTCTGCTCAGCAGTAGTATTTGTTAGTTGGCAAAATCATATTTTATATACACACACACACACACATATATATATATACATATATATATATACACATACATACACATGGCAAAAAACTCAGTTGAATGCATCAGTTAGGGTTGTTCCACAGCGACAAAAGTGATGAAATTTGGTGTTATGGTTGCCACCTCTGCACCCCAAGCTCACCCAGTCCCACCAACAGGCATCGGGGTGTGCATTGAGGTAATCGGTCGAGCTTGGGGTGCAAGTGATGGCAACCATAACACTGAATTTCCTCGCTTTTGTCGCTGTGGAACAACCCTAACTGATGCATTCAGCAGAGTTTTTTGCCATGAATTTCCCTTCTTTTTGAGAAGGAGCACTGTAAATAGTGAATGTGATTTTTTTGTCACATAGTAACGCTAATGGTAATGCAAGCGCAAATGGTAATGCACATGGTGACGCAAACATAAATGATAACGCAAACGACAAGAGAAAGCATAGCATAACGTTAATGAAAACAGAAATAGTAGCAAGCATAACGAAGCTAAGCAACGCAACAAATGCAAATGGTAACAAAAACAGTAATGTAAACGCTAATGCCAACGGAAATGAAAACGGTAAGAAAAATGCAAACGGTAACACAAACACAAACAGAAATGCAAACGGTAAAGGCAGCGGCGCTGCAGAAGGAAACAGTAATGCAATTGACAATGGAAATGCAACCAAAAATGCAAACGCTAAGGCCAACAGAAACGCAAATGGTGACGAACACGCAAACAGTAATGGTAACGCAATTGGAAATGCAAACAGTTACAGTAACAGCAACGATGACGCAAAGCGGACAGTAACTAAACGGAAACACAAGTGCATACGAAATGCAAATGGTAAAGTGCCGGTCACGGTACCGCAATTGAACGCAAATGCTAATGGTAACACAACGATGACACCAAAGGAAACACAAAGCATAAGCGGAAGCGTGTATGCAAACGCAAATGGTAATGCACACGGTAATGCAAAACGAAACACAAACAGAAACAGTAATGGAAACGCAAATGCAAACACAAATGAAACATGAGAAGTAGACGCACATGGAGTAGACGGAACGCCAACAGTTACGAAATGCAAGTGGAAATGCTAACTGTAACAGTAACGAAGCGCATACCTTTTTTTCTCAAAAGCTGCACTGAGAAACACAGTGAATACAAAGAATGTATGATAATAATGGGCCTCGAGCAGAAAATGAGCACTTGAAATACTAAATTGCTTATATCTCAGGAACCTTACAACATACAGTAAAAAAAATTAAAATTTCAGATCATTTATGAGCTTAGGGGTGGGGGCTCAGCATTTTTCTGATGAAAAGTCTGTATCTCAGAAGTTTTCCAAGATACGGGCCCGAAGGTGTGGTGGACACCGTAATGTTAGTCTGTGGGAAAAATAGTCAACTTCGGAGTACTGTAACTCTGTAGCCCTCTAATATTTTGTCACCAAACCACCAAAAGGCACATCTGTGGGATCTTGGCTTTCTTCCCTCCAGATTTTATCCCAAAAGACCAAACCGTTCTTTTCCAGTAGGGTGGCAAAGATTTCCTATTCTTCTGGGCATAATGTTGCAAAGTAGTGTCGCAAATCACAACACTTTCACAAAAAAAAATCACGAAAGTGTCGCAAGAGCGTTACACTTCTGCAACACTATAGTTTACAAAATTGAAAACATATTTCTAGGGCATTTAACCCCCAAAAAGACATGGCTAGCATCCTCAGGGCTCGACTAGATGAACACAAAAGAATTGTGTCCCTAGAGGTTCCAGATTTAAATGGCAAGCATTTCTGTGACCAGTAACTGAAAAAAAATGGCTGACTCACGACACTACTGGGGTCATTTGCAGACACTAAAAACTGCATTTGCGACACTGTCAAACTTTTTCTTAACTTTTCCTATTGACTATAATGGGAAACTTGTTTTTTGAATAACTTTTGAACCGTTTAATATTTGTTCACGAAATCTTGCAAAGGCACATCAGGGACCCCGACTGCATGTTCCCTGAAGGTTTCGGACCAGTCGGGCAAACCATGCGACCTGTAGGCGCGAGCAAAGAATGCGCAAAAAAGCATAAATGCGACTTTCTATTGCATTTTATAGCTCCGCATCCGTATATCCGACCGTGACGAAGCTTGGCAGATCCAGATATCTATGGTACCGCTCCATGCCTGCCAAATTTCAGGCAAATCCGGCGTACGGTGGCAAACTTATTAAGCTGCAAAATTTCACACTTTAACCTTAAATGGGGTACTGAACCTTAACCATAGTATAATATACACATTTTTTGTTTAGTAAAAAAATATTGGTTGTATTGACAAATGCTTACCTGAGCTGCCTGTATCCAAATCTGTGTTACAGTACTTGATGTGGAACCTTTGCAAATGATCACTTAGCTCAAAGTTTTACCAATGTACAAATAAATAAAGTAAATGAAAATATTTCTGACATCCGTAGATTCATCCTCAGTGTATTTTTAACTGTCTCAGATATATCTGAACAGCTTTTGTAGCTATTTTTTTAACGAATGTCTCAAGTCATTAAAGATGGCTGTCGCTCGCAGTTTTTTTAAAATCTCTTTGGTTGAGGTTACCTGTTGAATGTACATACCTGCTTCATACTGTAAATGCAATAGGATGGTGTTAGCACATGTTTCTCATGATGAACAGCACTGTACCAAGATATTTACTTTTTTTCATGGCGGACATGGCACAATAATGGAACCTTTAAAACTTCAAAATCCCATATCTTAGTTGATGAGGGAAGTGGTACAGGGGTTCCTGTGCAAAATTCAACTGGGTATGGACACACAACAAAGGTGGGAACTGATAAGACGGGATAGTGGAGGCAACAGAAACTTGCAGCAGGTCCCAGACTAAGAAGAGTAGGGGGAAGAAACCCAGCTGGGTAAGCAAAGGGGTGCTAGACAGGATGAGGAAGAAAAGGGCAGCTTACAGGAGATACAGAAAATCTGGGAGGGAGAAATACCTGAAAGAAGCAAAGGAATTGACCAGGGGCTAAGGGCAGCCAAGGCAGCAAGGGAACTCAGGCTTGCACAGGACATAAAAAAAGGGGGAGAAAGACTTCTTTAGGTATATCAGGGATAAAAGAAAGCTGTAAGGACTGAATTGTAAGAATTAAGGAGGAGGGGAAATGGGTGGAAGAATGGGGTGAAAAGACAGACATGCTCAACAACTACTGTACTTCTGTTCAGTCTTTACGAAAGAAAAGAAAGGGGCACTACCCATATTAGGAGGGAGGATAGAAACAGATGGGAGGGTGATGGACAGAGAAATCACAGTGGGGAGGGTGCTGGAGGGGTTAAGGGCATTGAGGGTAGACAAGACTCTGGGACCGGATGGAGTACATCCGAGAGTGCTGAAGGAGCTGGCAGAGGTCCTGGCAGGACCCTTGGCAGACTTATTTAATTCATCTCAAGATACAGGATGCATACCGCAGGACTGGAGCCTGGCTCACGTGGTTCCCATCCACAAGAGTGGACCCAAGGACAAACCGGGGAACTATAGATCAGTAAGTTTAAAGTCCATAGTGGGGAAGGTAATGGGGACCATCCTAAAGGATAGGCTAGTGGCACTACTGGAGGTGAACGGGGTGCGGGACGGGAGGCAGCATGGCTTCATCAAGGGCAGGTCATGCCAGACCAACCTGGTAGAATACTATGACCGGGTGACTAGGCAAATTGACAGGGGCCATGCGGTGAATGTCCTGTACCTAGACTTCAGTAAGGCTTTTGATTCAGTACCACACGGGAGACTTGGAATCAAGCTACAGGACACAGGGGCGGGAGTGAAACTGGTGGGGTGGGTGGAGAACTGGCTAAAAGATGGACAGCAGAGGGTGGTGCTGTTTGGCATATTTATTGCAGACATCTCAGAGGGCATCAGCAACAAAACCAGCCTATTTGCGGATGACACTAAGATGCGAGCTGTGGTGGATGACCAGGAGGGGTGGCAGGGGCTACGTGAGGATCTGGCAAGGCTGGAGGCATGGTCTGACAGATGGCAGCTGGGGTTCAACGCAAAAAAATGCAAGGTGCTGCACTTCGAAACAAAAAATCCGAGGAAAAGCTACCATCTGGGGGGAGTGCAGCTGGAGATAACAGAAGAGGAGAAGGATCTGGGGGTCCTCATCACGGGAGCAATGAACAATTCCACACAATGCAGAAAGGCAGCAGCAATGGCCAACAAAATGCTGGGGTGCATTGCAAAGGGAATTACCTTGAGAAGAAGGGAGGTTATTCTACCATTGTTCAGATCGTTGGTTAGACCCCACCTGGAATACTGCATTTAGTACTGACGCCTGTACCTACAATAGGAGATTAGGCTGCTGGAGGGGGTGCAGCGTAGGGCAACAAAAATGATTCAGGGCCTGGGAGGATTGCCATTTGAGGTCAGACTAAGAGAGTTAAACATGTACACACTGGCGGAGAGGAGGGACGGGGAATATGATTGAGACCTTCAAATACATGAAAGGGATAATCAAAACAGACACAGAGGGTCTATTCTGGAGGAGGGTGGGGAGAGACACTAAGGGCCATGACATAAGATTGGAGGGGGGTAGATTCAAGAGTAAGGTGAGGAGGCATTTCTTTACTTAGAGGGTGGTGGTAAAGTGGACCGCACTACCAGCTGAAGTGGTGGCATGTACCACAGTGGAATGCTTCAAGAAGGAGTGGAGAGGGCAAGGGGGGGTGGGATAAAGGGAAGTAAGGGGGGGTGGGGCAGCTGCTGAATAGGGGGCTAGCTGCATTCACGAGCAGCCTAGATAGACCACGATGGCCTTTGGCTGCTGGCAGTTTTCATATGTTCATATCTTATTCAGCTGCTGCTCTACCACAGTTGTCATTAATTGGCTTCAATAATTTGGTTGGCTGACTGTGTCAACATCTAACTACTATTTCAAATTGCTTCTAACATTTTAATTCCTCTTTTCCCCTCCCCAGTTTGCACTTGTTCCCTTCCCCCAGGTTGCACCTGTAAAAGAGCTTCGGCTCGGTGTGCCTTTCTTGATCAACAGTTCTCCAAATAAATAAAAATAAGACACGTCTTCCCACTTTGAAACAGAAATATAGAATTTGACGACAGATCAGGACCATTTGGCCCACCCAATCCTCCCATTTTTTCCCTGCCTATATTGACACTGCAGATCTTACTTGAACTCTGGCTTTCTACCACCTTCCCCTTTACTTTCCACTAAGATTCCCCTATGCCTAGCCCATGCATTCTTGAATCCTACATAGTTTTGCCCTTGAACTTGACATTTAAAATCAGATTGTTTAATCGCTTTAATTTTCCTTAATTGATTACGGTGATGTACTACTGTACTGCAGTAATCCACAGGTATCTCTCACCAAGCTTGATATCTTGTATAACCACCTGGCAAGATTTATACTGGACGCCTGCCCAACGCCCATCATTGTATGCTTTACAGGAACCTGGATTGTGTATCCTTACCAAATTTGAAGTGCTTTGCATAGATTGCACTATGTACTTAAGCATGTCAAGGATTCAGCCTCAGATTACTACTAGACCTCTATCTAGACTCCTAGTATATCCAGCTTCAGAGTCTCAGATCTGCTGGATGCCCCGAGTTGGTTGTTCCTAAGAGTCTGGTCTCTGTGAGGCCAGGCATAGTTTATTGTGTGCTGCTCAACATGATGGAGTTTTCTAAGCTCTAAACACAGACAGAGAAACAAGTATCTAAGTAGTTTGTATCGACTGTCCTGATCCTGTTTCCGTGTTGTTATTGATGATGATTTTTTTTTTATAAACTTGCAACTGTTACGAATGTTTGTTGCCTTGCACATATTTGTACCTTGTATTATGGCATTTTAATGTTGCTTGTGCTTTGTTTGTTATAGCAGTGTTAGCTGTAACTTTTTTTTGTAGCGTTACTGTACTCTGGGAGTTTTCCTGCCCCTCACAGCATTGAGGCAAATGAACAGAAAGGCATCAACTGATGCATCAGTACTTCCTGTCCAAATAATTGTTTGCCTTCACATTACAGCTGCGTAAAACATTTGAAATAGTTAGATACCAAAGTAGCTTCAGATGTAGCTTTTGCAGTTCCTTTCCTTACTTTCTGAAGAAGATATAACAACTTAGAAAATGGGTCTGTCAAATGCTGCACCCTGATTGGCTGACACATCCAACCACGCGGTCCGGTATCAGGCAACAGCGACTGGGAAATAATGCGTCCTAGTCTCTCTGCCTGTTTACTGGTATCATTGGGCCAATGGAATTTTAGGCATGTGGCTAGCCACCATTTTTTTAAATCTCGCTTAGCAAGATGGAGTAACTGAGTAACTCGTTCTCTTGACCTTTTTCAGTCCCCCTCCTTGCCATTATAAATAAATAAAACCTTAACATAGTGCTGCCACATAGCGCTTCACACTTGCCGTCAGCTCACCAAATCATCCCCTGTCTCCATCCCCAAAGCCTCCGTTGACTTACCACTGTCAAACCGACTGCGCGTCTTGGGCTGCGGGTTACAAAGACATAAAAAGAGCTTCACGTGCTCAGCTATTGCTGAAATGAAAATCCAATACAGTAGTCTACACGAACCTACCAAACTCACGCACTGTACCTTTGAGCCACCTTACAGTCGCCTGATTTAGCACAACTGAAGTTTATCCACAACACCACTCAGTATCCTGAAAACATAGCAGGTGTACAAATATACTTAACGGAGTTTGGGCATCACAAGAAGAAAAAAAAATGTACTCAAGATCGCTGCCGAGTTTTCTCACTTGTTTACTTCCTGCTGTCCCGTCATTGCTGCTCTGCCTGACTGTGCCCTTCTGTCTGTGTTAAAAAAAAATAGAAACTGAACCAAAATCAAAGTGCCATTAATTAAAACACTCTACAATCCCATTTTTGACAGCGCTGGGTACTTCCTACTGTGAGGGTGGGGGACCACCACACATTTAAAGACACCAGTAAAAATAAATAAATAGGCCGTCAAATGTCAAACAAACCAGTGCTCTCTACTGGCAAGCATGCCAATAAAGGGACTACTTGGTAAGAAAACTTACTTTTTTGTACTTTTTGTGCACTTTTTTAATGCTCTACAAAAATGTCACCTATAACCCATTTTCTCAGCACAATTATACCCTTCAAGTGAGGCGTGTATGGGCTGTACCGGACTTTCCAGGGGCTATAAGGCCCTCCGCCACTCATCACAGCCCTGGGCGGTCTGGTAGAGCCCAGTACTGCCCACCCTTTTGGGTATTATTGCTTACTGAAGCCTTCGGCTATTTCTATTTATCTGTTCCTTTTTTCTTCATAACATAGCAAACTAACATGAAAAACAGGATCTCTTGTTTTGACTTCATCTGCTCTTGCAGTTTGTCTACGTTTGACATGACAGGCTTTTTTTTTTATTTTTATGTTTTTGTTCATTTTTTATTCATTGTTTCTCTCACCTTGGCCCTCATACCCTCAGGTCAGTCCAGCCCCAACCCCTGGCGTTGCTACAGCTCACCAGCCCTCTGACTTCTGCCCCATAAATCCCCCGCCCGGCTGGGTCCAGACGCATTGGCTCAACCTGCTGTCTCCTGGTCGCAGAGGCGACAATTTTGGGGTTTTGGAGCAGCAGACAGTGACTGAGCCCGAGCACCCGCCGGGTCCTGCTTGAGGCCGGCTTTTTTCTACTTTTCATTCCGAGACCCAAATACGTTGGCATGCTAGGAGGCCCAAGTTGACAAACACCGAGTGTGCTTCATGGAAGTCTTGGCTGATGTCCCCCTCCCACTCAGGCTAGTGCTGCACCTCCACTAATATCCGTCTCTCCCTGGAGGAAAAGAGCATTTTTTGGGATACTCGGTCTTACTCCCCCCCACCCCAAGCCAGTCCCTATGGCCTGACCTCATTCCCAGATTCAGGTTGCCAGCGTCAGTTCTTGTTGGGATCCTGAAGTGAGGGTCTTGGAAAACCCTCCCCCACCCCCTGAAACAGCAAACGGGTACGGATGGTCTCACGGCACGCCGAGGAGCTCCAGCGTACTGCGCAGTGGGAGAGTGTGTGTGGCCGCCATTTTCAAACTGAACTTTCAGTCTGCGTAGATGTGGAGATAGTTATTTTTTTTTTTTACTTGGGAACCGTCTGCCTAAACTGTAGCCTTTATATTGATTTCATGTTACACCTTAATTACTTTACCTGCCTGCAGAACACCTTAATTTAAATCAAAAGGGATGGGCTTTTCAGCTTGTTTCTGCCTTTTCAGCTCTGCCTTAAGTGGTCACACAGCTCATCTGGAGCTCCAGTTTGCTAGGCTCTCCCTTGGCTCAAATTGCGGCAGAGTACAAAAAATGGAAAGCGAGTGTTTGTAGCCTTAACATAATTCTCATGTCCACCTTAATTCATGTTCCTGCCTGCAGAACACCTTAATTTAATGTAAGACAAATATCAGGGAGTTTTCTGCTTGTGTCTCTGCTTTGCTCCAGTGTCAGATACTCCAGTAGGCTAAGTGGGGCAGGACAAGAGTGTAATTCAAATCCAGCAGGCCACTAGGCTCTCTGTGCCCCGTCCCCGTACTGCTCCCTTATTATTAATACATACCTCTCTCCTTTCCTCCACAGTTCTTGTTGGGATCCTGAAGTGAGGGTCCTGCGGAGATTGTGAGGGTCTCAGACAAACCCTCCCCCACCCCTCGAAACAGCAAATGGGTACGGATGGTCTCACGGCACGCCGAGGAGCTCCAGCCTACTGCGCAGTGGGAGAGAGTGTGTGTGTGTGTGTGTGTGTGTGTGGGCCCCGCCAATGCAGAGCGCTGGCTCCCCACCACCACCCTTGGTGAGCACGCCCTTTTATAGGGATTGGGGAGTGAGCGTGAACCAATCAGCCCACTTCTTCATCTGCAGCCTGTATTATTCCTCCACTAGGGGCAATGCTGCCCCTTTACATCTATTGCTGGTTTCCCTTGGCCCTGCTTCACGTCCCTACTGCTATGCTGTGGTTACTCCTCCTGCATATCTCAGGACAATGGACTGGTCTCTCATAACGAAGACCCCTGATCCTGACAGAGCCCTCGACCTCTTCATTCTCTCCTTTAACACTATATGCGACAAATTTGCCCCATCACGAAAAGGGTGGTCAAAGGCAATCCGGCACCGTGGATCACTGACCATCTCCTGGACCTCATGTGGACCAGAGATTCCTTATGGCACCTCTCCAATGAGACTGGCCTGCCAGCCAACAGACAGCGCTACAGAGAGGCACGGAACAAATGTACTTGGTCCTTGCGCAAAGCTAAAGCAGAGTACTACAAGACCTCTCTAACCACTACCTGGGGCTCGGGGCATAAGTTCTGGGCCAGTACTAAGGACCTCTGTGGCAGTGATCCCAACACTACCCCTAATCAGATCATGGTTGATGGATGTCTAACCTCTGGCCCAGCCTGTATGGCCACAGCCTTCAATGACGCCTTCTCTAACCTCAGCAAAGTTCTCCTTACCAACTTCTTTGACCCACCCCCAGCCACCTCCCCCTCCTCCCCCCCCAGTAGCCCCTCCCTTTAGTCTGCGCAGCATTGCACCTGAGTGCGCTGAGCCATATCTCAGAACTGCTCTAAGTCACTCCCACTATAGTAGTGACTCCTTAGACCTGAAACTCCTCTCTCTCTCTCTCTCCCTGAGGTGCTCAACCCCATCACCCATATATTAAACCGCTCTTTATGCCTGGGGAAATTCCCCTCCTGTTGGAAATCTGCTTACATTACGCCGATATTTAAAAGTGGGGACCGTGCCCTTACTAGCAACTACCGTCCTATCTCCATTCTCCCTCCCCTATCCAAGGCCCTAGAGAGGATCATCTCTAATCAGCTCACCGACCACCTCAACAAATACAACCTGCTCAGCAAGCAGCAACACGGCTTCCAGAAGGGACATAGTGCTATTACTGCCGTCCTGGAACTCACCACACGCATCCACTCCGCATTAGACAGAGGTCAAATCACCGAGGCTGTCTTCATTGATCTCACAAAGGCGTTCGATACCATTAACCACCTGCTTCTGCTATCCACATTGATCAACATTGGATTCTCTCAGGATGCCCTTGGCTAGTTCTCTGATTACCTGTCTAACCGTTCTCAGCAGGTCAAAATTGGTAACACCCTATCTAATAGGCTACTTGTCCTCTCTGGTGTCCCGCAGGGGTCCGTTCTCGGACCACTACTGTTCAGCCTCTTCCTTAACTCACTCCCCAGGTCTTTCTCCGGGAACCTGCTTCTCTATGCGGATGATGCTGTCCTTTATACCTCCAACTCTGACCCTTTGCAACTCCACCTCTCCCGTCAATCCTCCTTCAGCAGTGCTGAAAAATGGTTCACCTCACAATGCCTTATCCTGAACTATAACAAGACCAAGGTTATGTTTATTTACCACCCGCTTAACGTTAGGAAGGAACTTTGCCCTCAAGTATGAACTGCCAACCTGACCCCTCTGGAGCAAGTGGACTCTTTCAGATACCTGGGCATTACTCTAGACCCTGCACTTACCTTCCACCAGCATATCCACCTCCTATCTACCGCCCTCGATGTGCGGCTCGGGCTACTGTATCGCTTCAAACATTGTTTTACCCCCAAATGCTGTGAGGCTTGCTGTCTCCTCCTCTGTCCTCTCCCTGCTTGACTATGGCTTGCTTGTCTATGGGGCGGAGAACACTTCGGCCCTCCATAGACTTCGTATTTCCCTAAATAAAGCCTGTCGCCGCACCCTGGGCTGTGACCACCTAACTCTCACATGCTCTCTATACAATGATACCAACTGGCTTAACCTTGACAACAGGATTAGGTTTCACACCTGCCTCATGGCAAAAAAAATTGCCCAAGGCCGCTGCCCCCTGGGACTCACACCACTAATCCGCCCGGCCCTGACACTTAAGCACACTCGTAGCTCTGGAAAGCAACTCCTCTCTGTCCCTCACTGCCGTACCTCCCAGTTCCAAAGGTCCTTTAGCTACAGATCCCCTTCCTGGATGAACAGCCTACCCACCCCACTTGCCAATGAGATCAGACTTGGACCCTTTAAAACCTCTCTTAGAGACCTCCTGCAGTCCTCAAACCACTGCGACTGCCACTGAAACACTTCACACTACCTGCCCGATAAGGCCGTTGGCCGGCTTCTTCTACCCTACCTGCCCCAATCTGAGTCCCTCTAGCCTAGCTCTACACCTGGGTGCTATATGTATTGTGTGTTTGCACTAATTTTCCCTAGTTTTTCACTGTTAGCCTCACAATTGCCCCTGTAACAACCTGACTGTGTACTGATGTACTGCTATGTAACTGTATGTCTCTGTATGTAAGTTCTGTGACATGGAACCTTTGTAAAGGAGTCTCTGACTCAAAGGTATTTTCCGAACCTCCCAATAAATAAATTTAAAAAAAAAAGTGGTGTTGCCACCACTACACCAATGGACTGGCCACATTCTCCAATTTATTTCTTCACACTGCGTTACTGTAGAAATGGTTATGATGTTTTAAGAAGATGGTTGTAATGTTAGGTGTAGACAAGCAGCAAGAGCAGATAAAGTCTGGGAGCCCATGAAAAGCTTTTTCAAATGAGATGTTGAGCTTACCCATAAGTGCCAGACGTCTGAATATATTCACGATTAAGTCAGCCCTATGTTGAATGAATTCGGTAGCCATTTCTTGGAACCTTGAGGCAATAAGTGATGTCAAAAGTATGTCATGGTTGGGGAAAGCTGTGTGCTGTTAAGCACTGCTTTCCTAACTGCGTCTCTTTCTGTTTCAAGGTTCCACGAAATGGCCACTGCCCTAAAATAATATGGAGAAAACGAGAGGGATATCTCTGGACTGCAGACACATTCAGGTAAGTTAGATACCTTGTTTGAAAGAGCTGTTTGTGGTCTCTCAGACTTTGATGGACCCTGCATATCTAGTGTCCCCATTAATTAAACACTAGAAAAGAGACATTCACTCTGAGCAACCTGGAGATTTTTTATCCCCTCTAGACATTGTCCCCCTATGATGGTGATAAAGTGAATTCACGTGTACACACTTATGTGACACCTACATTTTGAGACCATGCCAAGTGTCAGAATCTTGGCAGTGCTGACCTAATTATGCAGAAGTTCTCCCCCTATAGCAACAAGCCCCAGCATCCTCTAGTAACCCTCTGTACCTCGCCATTCTGAACTGTTTTTTTTCCTAGTAACCCACTGCACAGCTTGCCCTCCCTTATCCTTGAATACTGCCTAGTGATTGTAACTTAGTTATTTTTATAAATTTTTTACCTGCTGTTATTTTTTTGTTTTGTTCCTTGACTGTTCTTATTACCCTCCTCTTCCCCCTCCTACCAAGGACGCATCTGGATACGAGCTATTATCAGCTTAGTATGTCTTTCCTAGCGAAACTTTTGAATGAATAGGCCGTCTGGATAGCGCAGTGGTAAAGTCACTGCTTACTATCCAGACGACCCAAGTTTGTGCCCCGAGCCCGGAATGTCTGCTGCCGGCAAGGCAGGGTTCAGGCATCCATTGGATGCACGACCACCCCTTGGTGACCCAGGGGAAGGGGGTTATCATGTGGAAAGGAACAAGTGGTCCCTTTGGGGTGGCCCTGCGTCGGCAAGTACCCACTCATCTGGCAGCTTGTGCAGAGGCTTCACATGCCCAGAGTGGGGCTGGCAGGGGAGCACCAAAGGTGGGGCGGGGCTCACCAGCCCTTCCGACGGCCCCGCTAGGCATTTCGCCAAGGTCACCTCTCAGAACTACACCCTGGGGTGAGGGGGAGGAAAGGGGAATAGCAGCTCCAGGCAGATGAAACCGCCGCACCCCCCATGTCATGGCAGGGGTCTCCTTGAATCCTTCCACACCGCGCCAGCTCCACCCCACAGGTCCCCGACTGTCGAGTGAAGTATGTTCCTCCCGGTTTTAGTGGGACCAGGGGATGGGGGGGTCCCGCCCATGGGGGATAAGCTGTGGGTTACAGTCGGGGTACCCGGAAGGCTGTCAAGCAAAGGCTGGTGTTGGGCTGGATCATCTGGGACATCACGAGGTGGGTGGAGAGCTTGGGCAGGTGGAAGGAGGTCCCAGCAGCCGGTGAGGTGAAAATGGGGACAAAAACAGAAAGTAAAAAAAAACAAAAACTTTTGAACAAACAAAATAAAATATTTATTTGGAAACTGGTTACAGTGTGTACTATAAACACAACAAATCATTTGTATTGAGATATGTTAAGGAAATTGGTACAAAAAGTGGTACAAAAATGAAGTTTGCACACAGTATAGTATGGAAGCATCTGTAGAAGTGCAAAAAGAGCAGCATCAAGACACAGAATGCGAGTCTGCCAGCCCGGTGGTGCTGAGGGTTGAGGCGCTGGATGCCACACCTCACGCCATGCCGGCGACCTGGGTTCGGAGACCGACTCGGGCTCTCGGGGGTTGGCAGGGGAGGGAAAAGACTGATCATCTGGAGGACTGCTCTCTCTTCCCGGGGAGGGTTTTGGGGATCCGCTGCTCAAAGGTAGCTCTGGCGGTGGTCGGGGAAGCAAAATGTAGCAGCCATGGGGCAGAGTTGCGCAGACATCGCCTTGCATAACCGAATTCCGAGGGGTAGAAAACCAAGATGGAAAAACCCTGTCCGCTTGGGAGGTGAAGGCAGGATGAATAGGCTGAGCCCACACGCCCAAAGCCAGCTTGGACCCCATCTTGACTCTCCTGGTCCTGCCTCTCCATTCGGGTCGCGGGGGTGGGGGAGACCCAGCACCCAATTCCTCAGCCGGGTAAAGAGCACGGCAGGCGGTAGAGGCAATATCCCTAAGTGCCCTAGCTGGAGAGATGCCCAAGCGACCAGTGGTAAAAAGAGTTAGGAAAAAAAAAAGACACGGAATGCGAGCAAACTCTGCAAACAAATTATGGATCAGGCAAGAGACCTGTAGGCGGGAGTGTGCTTTTCCCTGCAGTGCCTATCTAGACAGGTAGTGGAGACCCAGCTGGAGGCGTAAGCAAGGCCAGTAAGGACTCTGGCCGGAAGCATCAGGAGGATAGGGAGCAGTTTCATCTGGTGTTTGAGGGAGCCTGGGGAGGAAGAGAGGTGGAAGGAGTAGGGGAGCAGGTTCTAGAGAGTGCACAGTCAATAGAGGAAAGCAGATTGCCCAGCTGAGGAATGGGATTGAGCAGTAGCAAAAGTGTGGTGATTCCCGGAACAGAGGGAGCAGGAGGCAGGGAGAGGTAAGAAGGAAGGGAACCAAACCAGTATTTGGGTATGGAGGTATGGAGGGGGTACAGTGAGTCTGGAGATGTGAGGGTAGGGGCAGGATGGATAGGGAGGAGTAGAGGGAACTGTGGTGAGTATGAGGGGTGGAGTCTGTAGCAAAGCAGCAAAAGGCATTACAGAGGGTGTCCTGTCTGGCGAGGGAAGTGTAGGGGCAGTGCCATAGACCACATCCACATAGTCGAATGCAGGGAGCACCATTTTGGTAACAAGCTCCCTGTGGACCTGAGGAGAAAAGCAGTCTTTGTTGCAATACAGGGCGCCAAGCTTGGGGTGGACTTTTGCATGGATGCCATCAATGTGGGCTGTGCAAGTATTGGGGCACAATTATCCTGTTTTCTTGTTTATATATAGTTATAAAGTCAAAAAAGAGGATACATAGAAACACAGACAATGGTGGCAAAAGAAGCCCAGTGGTTCATCCAGTCTGCCTGTTCTACCCTAGCTAACCTCAGGTCCTCTTGTCCATCTGGGATCCTGTCTCCCACCCCTCCTCCCAGCTTCTAATGTCTTGAGCAACTACTAAACCCTTCACTCTGTCCCAGCCATGCTTGAAAGCACCAATGGTTTTAACACCCACAACCTCGGCTAGTAAACTGTCCCATGATTCCACCACCCTGTCTGTAAAATAATATTCCTCATGTCGCTCTTTAACCTCTCACCTATCAGTTTCCATTCGTGCCCTCGAAAACTCGAACTTTTACTCTTGCTAAATAATTCCATGCAGTCCACCTTATTAATTCCTTTTGGGAACTTGAAGATCTCTATCATATCCCCCCTCTTCCTTCTGGTCTCCAGTGAGTACGTGTTCAGTGCCTTGAGGTATTTGGTTTATTCTTTTGTTAGAGCGCTCTATCACATTGTGACTCTATGCGTTTTACAAATAATCTAAACAGAATTAAAATAAAAGATATAGGTAAAGCAGAATCAGTTAAAAGGAGAGAAAAGCTTTAATAAATAAAAAGGTCTTCAGATCCCTCTTGAAGGCACTAACTGTTGGGTACCTCTCTAAGCTTCCGAGGCAGTGAATTCCACAGGGTTGGCGCTACAACCAAAAAAACTCTTGACACCAGCTGATTTTAAATGGACCCTGGGAATCACTAGGAGGTCCTGCTTGACTGACTGGAGGGGACGAGACGGGTGATAGGGCTGTAGGAGGTCTTACAGGTAACCGGACCCCAGACCATGCAGGGCTTTATAGGTCAGTAACTCGACCTTGAAGGTGATCCGCCACCTAATAGGGAGCCAGTGTAGAGAGTGCAGCACAAGTGTAATGCGACATGACCTCGAAAGGCCAGTCAACAGCCTGGCTGCAACATTCTGCACCAGCTGTAGGTGATGAAGATCGGGCCCTGATATCCCTAGGTGGAGGGCATTACAGTAATCAAGCCATGAAGGCATGAACCAGTGATGGCAGATCACCAGTGAGGATCAAGTACTTATTCCTGGCGATGTTTCTAAGGTGGTAAAAACCTCTCTTGACCATGGCCAACACCTGAGATTCCAGTGTTAGGCCGCTATCCGGTACAATGACAAGGTTTTTCACCTTACCAGAGGTGAGAAGCTGGGAGTCTCCAAGCCTAAGTCCGGTGACCCGACCAGTCTGTGCACCAACCCTCGGGCGACCAGGTTCCATCACTAGAACTTCAGTCTTATCTAGATTTAACCTCAACCAGTTGGCACACATCCAGTCTTGGAGCTCAGCAAGGCACCGGTTGAAAACTGAGACCGCATCCCGTTGTCCAGGCGCAAAAATCGGGTACAGCTGGGTATCATTGGCATAGCAGTCCTCATAACACCTGCCTTGTTGATCCTGAATCATCTTAGTCACCCTTCACTGCATCTTCTCTAGCCTGTCCTTATCTTTCTTGAGATGAGGACTCCAGAATTGGGCACTGTACTCCAGGTGAGGCCTCACCAAAGATCTGTAAAGGGGTAGAATTCCCTCTTTGCTTCTGCTGTCAGTACCTCTCCCTATACACCCCGGCGTCCTGTTAGCCTTACTGTAGGCCTTGTTGCACTAGCTTGACTGTTTGAGGGAGCCACTGATAACGCCTAGGTTTTTCAACTGTAGTGCCGAATTTTACCCCAGTCATCCAGTACTCAGTCCTAGGGTTCTTGTTCCCTAGGTGCATCATCTTGCACTTTTTGGCATTAAATTTAAACTGGCAAATCTTGGACCACATATAGTGGTAGTAGTAAAATCTCAATTTTAATACAGGAAAACAGCTGACAATCTCATCATTAGGACCGTAGGTCCTGTTTACAAGGTGGTCCTGTGATCACATCTAGCCTTTTTAGGTCTCTCTGCATTTCCCTGATTCTTGTGTTGCTATCCACCCTCCCACAGAGCTTCGTGACATCTGTAAAGAGACACAGCCTGCCCCGGATTCCCTTTCCAATGTCACTAAGAGGACTGGGCCCAGGACAGATCCCTGTGGTACCCCGCTCGTGACCTCCCTCTTTACTGACCTGACCCCATTTACCACAACCCTCTGCTTTCTCCCTTTTAGCCAGTTACCCATTCATCTTACTGTGTCCTAGCTGCACCTAGATCCTCCATCTTCTTCAGCAGTTTGTCTGTGAGGCATCAAGTCAAAAGCCTTGCTGAAGTCTAAGTAGAATAAATCCATGGTGTGGCCCTTATCCAGTACCCTTGTCACCCAGTCAAAGACTGTCAGATTAGTTAACATACTTAACATACTAATTGCCAGTAGATTAGGCCTTGCGGTCTGTTGCGTCTGCTCGAACCTCAGATCCCTAGTTGTGTACCGTGGACCCCTCCGTGTTCCAGAAACCCCTATCATCCATCCCCACCCCTCTGGGCCAGGCCAGGCCATCATCTGATACATCCACTTTCTGTACCTGTCCCACCCTCTATTGAAGCCCTCCACTGTGGATATTTGAGCCAGCTCGCCAGGCAGCACGTTCCAAGGATCCACCACCCTCTCAGTGAAAAAAACTCCTCCTGTTTTCCTCCCTCATCCTTCCAACTTCAACCTTGCCCTCTGGTGATACCTCCCTGCTTTAGTCTATAGATCCCCTCCATGTTTACCCTGTTTATTCCCTTGAGGTACTTGAAGACCTCAATCATGTCCCCCCGTGTCTCTCCTCTCCTCTCCTCCAATGAGAACAGGCCAAGCTCCTCAAGTCTGTCCTCATACGTCAAATCCCCTAGTCCTCGTATCATCCTAGTAGCCCTCCTCTGTACCCTCAGCGCCACCGGGCCGGTGGAGAAGGCCTTTTTCTTAGCCTTCACTGAGGACCATAATGGTCTCTTGAACTTTTTGCTTTTGGTTACTTTTCTTATGTACAACTTAGGTTCCTCAAGAATGGCTCCCTTTATTGCCCCCATCTCTCTTCCACTCCTCCTATGCTGTCAGCCCTGACTAATTTGTCCTGGACCAACTCCCTCAACATTTTGAAGTACACTGTTTTGAAATCAAGGGCCTCAGCTCTTGACTGTGGTTTTCTGCTCTCAAGGGCCAGTTCAAATCAGCTATAGTTGTGTTCGCTGTTCCCTAGTTGCTTCCCAACTCTCACAGCTCCTACCACCCCTGAGTTGGTGAGCAACACATCAAGAATGGCCTCCTGCCTGGTGGGTTCCTTAATTAGCTAAAAAGTAGACAGTCCTGGAATGTGTCCAGCAAGGCTTGACTTCTGGCCATCCTGGCCACTGGAACATCTTGGTCCTTGTTAGTTAAGCAGTGGCCATGATTTGTTCCAAATAGCCATCTAAACAACATAAATTTAATTTTAAAAACATCTCTCATTAATTTCTATGGACGCACACCCCCACACTCTACAAATCATGACATCACAAAACGTGTGAGCTTGGGGGCGGATCGCGGACTGAAGTGCTATCAGGAAGTGGAAGGGATCAGCGTGACTTGGCTCTATGGAGCCAAAATGCGATCCCTTCCCTTCTAAAATAGGGGCTATTAAAAAATAAAATATGGGCATCGTAGGACTTCTGCCCAGGTAAGCTTTAGTTATACTTCTCGGGGGGTCGTCATCAAAAAGCCTCAGAAAGTTGCTCTTTAAGATCTAATAAACTTATTGTAAATGTGCAGTATCTTGTCAAACTGTGAATATAAGAATTGTTCTTATTTTTAATGAAATGAGAATTATGTCTATTTTAACAAGAAGTATGGAATGTTATAAATTATGTAATTTTATACATTTGTACATCAGTAAACTTTGAACTAGAGACATCAAAG
Organism: Neoceratodus forsteri; assembly: GCA_016271365.2. NCBI lineage: Eukaryota > Metazoa > Chordata > Ceratodontiformes > Ceratodontidae > Neoceratodus > Neoceratodus forsteri. The sequence goes on along the minus strand of CM028129.1, from coordinate 1,712,259,079 downwards.
TTCTGCTCCAGTGCACTGGCCCCCTCTCTTTTCAGGTGGAGTCCGTCACCCTTGAAGAGTCTCCTATCCTAGAAGTCCCCCACAAAATAGTAGCCCGTCTCCTGGCACCATCCTTTTAACTGCTTTATGTCATCCTTCCTTGTTCTGCTCTTCCTCCCATCCCTGCCTCACACAGGGAGGACCTCGGAAAAGGCCAGGGAGACTGAGTGTGTCCGCAATCTGTCCCTCAGTCTGCAAAAGTTCCACCTCACCATCTTCACCGTCTGGTTTATCAGATCATTGGTACCCTGTTGTACCAACACCCCAGCTCCCTCCACTCTCTCTCCGCCATCTTCCCTGTCCAGTTTAAATCCTGGATGGCCAATGCACCAGGAAGGCATCTGACCATCCCCCTGTCCGATCCTCCTTCCACTATCTTTTCCACACCCATAATCATCGTGTCCCTGACCACAAAGACTGTCCTGGTAGGTGCCGTCCCGGTGGCGCTGAGGGCTGAGGCGCTGGACGCCTTACCTCGCACCACGCTGGCTACCCGTGTTTGGGAATGAGCACGGATCGCTGGGGGTCGGCCGGGGAAGAGAAGGATTGAGCACCCGACGGCTGCTCTCCTTCTCTGGGGAGGACAAACTGCAGGCTCCCACCGCGATACCGCCACCTGGGGGAGCTCGGGTGGTAGGTGCGGTAGAATGGAGGTAGCAGCATGGGAACAGGGGCAGACGCCGGCAGAGGGGTGGAGAGCAGGAGGCATCTCACTGTGCCTCGCGTAGGTCCTCAGCTGCACGCTGTCGCTAGGGAGGAATACAGGCAGAAAAACACCCCTGTCTTACCTAGGTGACGACTGCTTACTGTATGTCCTCTGATCATATGGGCAGACTCCGCTGTACAAGGTCCACAATCAGTGGTTGGGGTCTCTCCCCACCCCACACCGGGGGGTAATCCGGCCATCAAGGGACTATGTGGGACCAGGTACTATAGGGGCAGACTCCGGTGTGAAGGACAGCGCAGCAGAGGAAGTCTGAATGAGTGGTGAGAGGGGGCAGTAGGAGGGATAAATACTAAGTAAAAAAAAAGACTGTCCTGGTAGACTTGCTCCTGTTCTCCCCCTGGGTGCCATCACATAGTCCTGCCCTTTTCCTCCAACTGACTTAGAGTCCCCCCAGTGGAGTCAGGTATCTGTGCTTTCTAGGGGTGCAAAGCAGTTGGCCGTCTGATGGTGCTGGGCTGACAGTCTCCTATGACCGACCCTGCCCCCAACTCTCCACCAGATGAGCTGATACGCTTGGGTGAGATATTTCTTCTCTTGCTGTCACCAGCTGAGCGTGGAATTCTGCCAAGGTCCTGCAGATTATGCAGTGCCCCCTTCTCCAGAGCATATCCTAAGGGAAGAGCGCTCACAGCCGCCACAACCGACTACCTTCCCTTGGTACCCCATCTTTATACTGAACCTATAAATAAAACTGTAGCTAGCTAATTAGGATATGTAACTATCACATCTTACTTCGAGAGGGCTCTTTGCGGTAGGTAATTACTTGTAGGACTGTGCCCCTGGTGTTGGGACCACATGGAAACTTTTTCTAGCAGTGTCTGACGGGGGACTACCCACCCGATGTCACGTGACTGACGTCAGCGTGACACTTTATAGTAGGTGGTCCCCATGTCCATCCTCCAGTTCTTCCCGCCATCGACCTGTGCACGTCGGACCTTCCGAAGCTTCGCAGCAGTTCGAACGCCTAAATTTCGGATGGGTATCCATTTTTTCTCTTTAACAGATGCCGAGTGAAGCCACAACAGTCACCTGGCACCAGTTCAAACGCAGAGCTCCCAACACTGCCACCACCCTTTACAACCTAACGGAGAGTGAAATACAGAAATATAAGCTGAAGAGCATCTCTGATTAAAGTCTCCCCACAGTTTCCCCAGTGATGTCAGAGGGGGCTGTAATTTTATATTTTGCTTAATTCCTAACCTCCCTGTTTCTTTACTCTCATTTACAGGTTTATAATCCTCCCCAATGGTGTTCTCCAGATTCTGGATGTGAAAGAAAGTGATGCCGGTACCTACCGCTGTGTAGCAACGAACTCTGCCCGCAAGCGCTACAGTCTGGAAGGTCTTCTTACCATCAGAAAAGGTAAGAGGGAAGAAGAGACCTATATGAGAAGCTCTGCCTTCTGTCCATCTTCCCTTTGATACAGTTTGGTAGCCATGTTACTGTCCTGCAAATAAATACAGGAGTCCTCTTAACACAGGTAGTGTGGTCAAGTGATTAGACCGCAGGCTTGGGGACCTGGAGACCGAGGTTCAAAACCCCACCAGAGCTCCTTCTCACTGCATGACCCTGAGCCAGTCACTTAACCTGTTAGTAATCTAGTTAGCAAGAGGACTCGCTTAACAAAACCCTTTGACTCTTTCATCTAGAAAGTCGTGCGGTGATATACAAAATGTCCTAAACCATTATTAAATAGCTGTAGATGACACCTATTTAGGGTCTCAATCTACTTATTTATTTATTTAGATTTTGGTGACTGGATAACCCACTGAGACCAGAGGTCCCTTTTTCAGGGGCGACCCAGAATTAGTTACAGTAGAATACATACATTGGTATCAATATACAGTAGTTACATACAGTGAAATAGGTATTAAGCACTTAACACGGAAACAGCAGGCTCACAAAGTGTTAGACAGGTGCACAGTACATTTAACAGTTTTTTGCATAAGAGTTTCATGGGAGAAATAGAAATCACAAAAGTAGTGACAGCATGACAACAGGCCCAGGCAGGGGGCTAGCGATTACAACCACAGAGACTTAAGTTCCTGAAGGTACACTTTGAGGCCTGACTTAAACCCTTGGAGAATAGGCTTGTCAACCAGACTTGCTGGGAGGGCATTCCATAAGTACGGAGCAGCATACTGAAAAGAGCGCTTACCTTGGTTAGTGCGAACCCGAGGGATGTCAAGGGGATGGCTTGCCGAGGATTGCATGTTACTGTATTGTACTTTAGGAGTGAGCAGCCCACTCAGATGGGGAGGAGAGCCGAAGGTGGTGAATTTAAAGGCCAAACAAACAGAAGAATAGGCCAACTTGTGCCGTAAGGTGGGCCAGTTGAGGTCCGCAAGGACCTCACAGTCATGCCTCGGGGGGGTGGGGGTTAGTAGCAAAGCATGCCACCCTATGGTAGAGCACGCAAAGTTTGCTAAGCTTCTTCTCCCGGAGGAACTGAAGCAGAGGGACCCCATAAAGGATGGAGGGGAGAAGGGTGCAATTGGCTATGGCACGTCATGCCTCGCCAGAAAGAGAGTTACCCAGCTGATAGAGGAGTCCAAGCCTCTGGTGGATGGATCTAGTTAAGGAGTCGATGTGGGGTTTGTAGGACAGCTCCTGGTCCAGGAGGATCCCAAGGTACTTGATCTTGTCCATGACCCCAACTCTCTTCCCTTGGGCTGTGTTGAGCTGGAGTAGTTCGCATCTGTCAGTACCCAGGCGTCTGGTCCCAAACAGAACAACCTTGGTTTTATCTTCGTTCAGCACAAGAGAGTTGGAGGAGAACCAGGCCTCAAGAGCAGAGAGACTGGCCTGCAGTTTGGCAGAGATGACACTAGGTAGCGGGACACTGCAGTAGACAGCAGTGTCATCCGTATATAGGATGAGGTTGCTCAGCCCGCAGACCCCCTCAATGTCATTGACAAAAAGGGTGAATAGCGGGGGACCCAGGATTGAGCCCTGGGGTACCCCAGGGACCACAGTTCTGGTGCTAGATTGTGTTCCTCTCCAACAAACTTTTTGGGTTCGATTGATCAGGTAGCTCTCGAACCAGGAGATCTTAATAAAATTCTAAATTTAACAAAAAGAATAATTACAACATGAGAAAGAACAGTAATCAACAACATATCAAGATACTACATTCTGAACTGAAAACAGTTACATAAAAAGCAGCAAGTCTTTAAACACTATAATAGAAAATATGTATAAAGAAAATTTATATTCCTTTTCCAAATCATACAGTGCTAAAGTTCTAAAATTGTTAAAGGGTAATAGCCGTGAACAAATATGCACAGTGAAAAGAAAAGAAATGGCATAATATGGTAGCTTTAAAAAAACAAAAACATCCCTATCTTGTCTGTCTTCCTTATATGTAAAATGGTTCCCTTGGGGGGGGCGCTGTTGAGCCCGAGTTGTGTGACAGCAAAATCTTTGAGCTCTCGCTACTAGGCTAAAAAAACTAAAAAATCAACTATTTGAAGCTGGTATTCCTGAAAACTGCAGGCTCTTGACTGAATCTGCCTCACAAGAGACATTAACATCCTTAGGAAAGAAAATACAAATGTTAATTTCCTCGGTCTCTGACCTGAATTCCAAAATTGACTGTTTTGGATCCAAAATTACAACTGTCGAAACAACAGTGGACCAGATAAAAATTGAGTGCGGCGATACTCGGAGACAAACAGAGAAAACTACTGTGGCGACAACGATGCTGCTCAAAGAGAACGCACATTTTCGGGCCAGGTTAGAAACGCTTGAAAACCAGGCCTGATCCTTGTACCTCTGAATTTTGGGTCTTCCAGAGGTGATTGAAAGAGATCATCCCCTTTTGTTTCTAAAGGATTGATTTGCTGAAAAGTTATCTCCCGAGGGGCAAGATCATGGTTTCGGCCTGCAAAAGGTATACCGTATTACACCTCGGGGCTATCAGGACCAATCTGACAATCCACGTACTCTATTGGTGGTAACAGACAGAGTCGGGACTCGTGACAGGATCCTCAGGATGGCGAAGGACTCTTATGCAAGATGACCAAACAATTTATCTGTTGCAGACATCAGCTACGCGACTCGCATATGTCACAAAAAATGTGATACTGTGCGACAAAAGTTAAGAGAGGCCCACATACCTCACGCAGTGATATACCCGGCCAGATTGTGCATCGTCTTCAAGGACAAGGTATGGATTTTTTCGGACCTTATGGAAACTGGAAAGTGGGCCACCCGTGTTCAAGTAAGTCGCAAAGCTCCAGAGAAAGAGTTGGAGATAGGCTGTAATGACTCGGAGGGTGATGAGGATGTTTGAACTGGACTGAGTATAGCTCTCTGATTTTTCCTCTCATCTCATGTTTTTACCTTGCCTCGGTTAAGTCTCGTTGGACCAGCTGCTACTTTCTTTTGAACTTTAATACAATATGTTGGACTGCCTGCATCGGGAAATATTACCTCCTGGGGCCAGGCACCTCTTGACTTGATTTCATGTTATAGCAGTATCCAGACAAGGATTCTTTAACTGAGTCTATATTACTGAAATGGGTCTTTACTTATTCGTTTAAATAAGCTCCTGCCTTTAGACTGGACTTTTTCTGTTCATATAGAGCCAGTTTAGTAGAGCTTACACATAAGTTGTTACTTTTGAATGAAATTGCTGCCAAGTGTTTGTTAGCTGAATATTATCCACTTTAGCTTATAGTTTGACGCCACTAGTCCCAGTCAGGGGCAGGTAAATGTTGGTCTTTCATTTTTGGGCTTTAAGTTTATTGAAATAGTCAAACTGCTCATGGGCTCGTTCCAACAACTCTTTTGTTGTTATTAAGGGATTCATTTTCAAACTTAGTTTTCTCCCCTCAATGTTGTATCGCAATATTATGGATGCATCTGTCCTAGGATTAAAGAGGCTAGGTCCTCTCTGAAATGTAAATATACATGTGGAATGTCTATAATATGGTCATGTTATTTCTATGTAAAATGACTGAAACTAATAAAAATAAAGTACAAAAAAAAAAAATGGTTCCCCTATTCTAGAGATGAGAGGTGAGCAGAAAGATTGCAAGGCAGAACATATTATGTTTAGTAAAGAAGTTCCTCCACTGCACTTGCAAATATTTCCAGGGTTCTGCAAACAAATAGCTGGTGGTATGAGCAGAACTTAAATGCACCAGGTTGTGCATTGGAGAAAGAGTAATGTGTGCTCCGGGAAGGCCCAGGTTCCAGTTGCCTTGATGGCGCAGCTGATTAGTGTGACCAGAACAGTGTTCCGGGCGGCCTGGGTTCAAGTCCCAGCTGAAGCACTTACTTCTTTCTCTCTGTTATATGAGAACTTACATCTCTTTAGGTTCCCCCAAAAATGAATCCCCAGACATTCCATTCTTTATTACTGAAGAGAGCTACATTAAACATACTCTTTGCATCAAGCCTTAGATTTCCTATTTTCCTGCAGCGTTTCCTGCCCTGAAATTGTAATCCTCGACTTGTGGCATCAGGATCATTTCCATGGCAACAGGCTGTGATCTCACAAGCAGAGGATTATGATTTCACATAGGAATAAGCAATTAGAACAGATAACGTGTAAAGGAAAAAATTGTATGTATTTTATTTGAAATGTGTTGACTGGGAAAGGTGCACCGAGCCGAGGCTTGTTTCTGGGTGTAACTGGGGGGGACAAAGGGGAACAATTGATACAGCTAATTGACATGGAAGATCAGAGGTGTTGCACACATCCAGGAATAATATCATTGCAAAACGATTATGGAATGGCAGCATTGCTTATGCGCCAACATCCCGGTTCGGGACAGACTCTGGAGTCCGAGGACTGGCTGGGGGGAGAAGGATTGAGCATCCTAGGGACAGCTCTCCTTCTCCGGGGGGGGAGGGGAGCAGAATATCTGGCACTCTACAGACCCCTGGCAGAGGCTGGGATTTCCACATGGCTGGCGCCGTTATTCATGGAAGGGCAGATGTGGCGTGTCATTGCCGTCCTGCCCCGGGAGCAGCATTCATAAAAATGTCTGGAGAGCCACTATGATGCCACCCCAGTCCTGTTCTCCCGCACTGTGCCTTCTGGTCCCAGCCAAGACGAGTGTCCGCCGGTCGGCTCACCCTGTGGCACCACCTGGGGGTGGGAGGGCAAGCTCAGGGAGAACTGCCGGTGATGCCGCTGGTAATCTGGACAAGTGTCTGGCGGGGAATTGGCCCCACCTTGTGGGGAAAGCCAGGTAGTTGACGGCCAAGGAGTTCATGGTGGGAGGGACAAGGCCTGGTGGAGCAGGTGGATGCCTTGGGATCCCAGCCGACAAAAAAAAAAAAAAAAGGCACAGTAAAATGTAACATAACCTTTGAAAGAGAGGGCAGCAAAAGTAAACTGAGATCCGGACAGCTGAGTGCAGAAAATAAAGAAATGAACACAAAACAAGGGTAGCACTAAGGATGAGGAAGGCAGGAGCAAAGCTGCATCTGGTGCCCAGTAAGTCGGAACAGGAGCATGCAAGGGTGAACTGGGACTTCAGCGGGGTCTTAAGGGTGAGGTAGGAGGGGGCAAGCCTAAGGGAGGAAGGGAAGATATCCTCTATTTTCCTTTTTGTCCCTTATGTTTTTCCTCCTTACATGCCCGACACCCCACTACTTCAGATCCCTAATGCCTTCCTCTACCTCTCAGATTCATTTCTCTCTGTCATGAAGGGACCTAGTAGACCTCCAGCTTGCTGCTTCCCTAGGACTGGCATGTCCCTGCTGGGGGCCTTGGGAGGAGTGCTTTCTGCTCTTGCCATCCTCCTTGTGTTGCTGGCTTGACCTTGCTTGGGGCCTCCATGGCCTAGAGGAGGAACTGATGCAGGAATGCAGGCTGGAGGACCAGTGAAAATGTCTTTAGTTAAAAACATTGACGGTCCTAAAAATTCAAATTTTTGGCAATTTAATATAGCTACTGTAAGTTGTACTGATGCCAGCTGTGAACGTTTTTGCTGGAGACCAGAAAACCCCTCAAACTCACTTTCACCCCAAGCGCTTCAGTCCACCAAGCTGTAAAAATGTATTAAAGCAGGACCGCACTGAAAATGAGTAAATAAGTTGTAACCCAAAGAAATGGGGACCATAATAATGTTTCTTTTTAGGATAACAAATAGCTAGTATAGTGTAGCAAAATGCTGCACAAAACTGGAGGTAATAACCATCTCCAGAAATGTAAAGCAGATTTCTAACCATTTTTTCTTTGTAACAGCTCCACAGCACGCGAGACTACACAAGTTTTCTTCCTTTCACTTTTGATGAACAGTCCGTGCCAAGTGCTGTGCATTTTCAAAGTTGACTGTCACTTTTACATGCAAAACTGCTATTCTTTTTTTTTTTTTTAACTTATGATTGCATTTTATGGAAGCTTATTTGGAGTCCATTTTTCCATTACAACTAAGAATTCCCAATAAGAGTTTAACAGTGTGGAAATAATGTACTTGTTAGTCTAACTGCTGAACTGTCTCCTTCAAAGATGGACAGTGCTGCACTGACACACGTGACAGCAAGGCAATTGACATTATGGATCACTGAGACCAGGTTTAGCTTCTGCGAATACTAATGATCACCTTTCTGATATGTACGTGTTGCTTATAGACGATCAAAAGGCCACAGAGACGTACCTGAATTATCTCAGCAGTTAGCTTCTCCGAAATGGAACCTTGCTGATCAATTTCAATTAACCAGCCAATTAACTTGTATCGTAGCGCAAGCCAAACTGTATGATTTGCTAAGTAATCTCGAATTTACTGCTGAAGGTACAGCGCAGTATTTTCTCTTCCATTATTATTCATTTTATGGCATGCTTCAATCTTGTGTAATATTCCGCAGCAAACATTTTGGGGATAAGGCAGTAAACAGTATGCAAGAAGGGGCATTGTGTTGTCTTATTTGCATTATCCATTTTTCAGTAATAAACTTAGGGGTTTAAATAGTGCTAGCTCATCTTAAAGCAACAGTGTTAGTCAGCAGAACATTGCATCCTATAGTTTTTAGCAACACAATACTTCCAACTTAATTAGATTTATCAACTCATCTCTTACGCTAAACAGTCTTTATTACTACTTTTATAAATAATGACTCAAAGTCATTAAAGATGGTCGCTGCTAGCAATTTTTGTAAATCCCTTCCCTTGAGGTTATTTTATTGACTTTACCTGCTGGAGTCATGCTGTGGATGCGTTAGGAGGAGATGCTAGAACACATTTCTGACGGCAATCATCACAACCAGCCACCAAGACTTTTAATTTATTCATGGCCAGAGGGCAGTTATGTTTGGAACTTCAGAACCCCATATCTTAGTTCAGGAATGACACATGGCCTTGCTGATGTTTTGTCAGAAATTCACAAAATAAAAACTATATAGTGACTTTTTTTCCGCTAACAAATGCTGATGCTTTAAATAACCACTGGTCTAATTTAATTTGAACTTTGTACCTGCAAACATCTTCAGTAGAACAGTAGCACCAACAGCCTTACTCCTGATTTTGAAATTGATCCACAGTGGGTAATAGCACACGACAGAGTTTGTGCTTAGTGGGAGCTATAGGCACAAGGATGCAGGCCGAGTGTCCCTCAGCATTCTTCAGTGTGTTCCTTTACAGAGGAGAGCATCCAGAAGAGACTTCAAATCTGAAAGTAGCCAGTGCTGTGGGGTCAGATGGGGTACACCCAAGGGTACTGAGACAGCTGAGGGAGGTACTGGCTGCACCTATGACAGTCCTTTTAAACAACTCGCTGGAAACTGGAGTGTTTTTATAGACCTGGCAGAGGGCAGATGTAGTCCTGCGAGGAGGCTGATAAGTATTGGCCAGTCAGCCTGACATCTGTGGTGGGGAAGCTTGTGGAATTGTTGCTAAAAGAAAGAATTGGAGAGTTCCTTGAAACCAGTGGGCCACAAGACCCAAGGCAACATGGATTCATGGGGAGGAGGTCAGGTCAGACAAATCTGGTACATTTCTTTGGGTGACCAGGGAAACTGATCATGGTAGGGCAGTGGATATGCCTACTTGATTTCAATAAGACTTTTGATGCCGTTCTGCATAAGAGGCTCTTAAGAAAATTGGGCAGCTTAGAGGTGGGTCAAAAGGTGATAAACTGAGTAACACATTGGTTAAGGGATAGATGACAGAGAGTAGTGGTAAATGGAGTTCTCTCCAGGGAAGGGAGGGTGACCAGTGGGGTGCCACAAGGCTCAGTACTTGGAGCAAGTCCTCTTTAATGTCTTTATAAGTGACACTGCAGATAAGCTGGAAGGGAAGGTCTGCCTCTTCACAGATGACACCAAAATCTGCAATAGGGTGAACACTCCAGTGGAGTGAAGAGAATGTACAGAGACTTGAAAGCTTGAGGAGTAGTCAAGGGCATGGCAGCTGGGTTTTAGTGCAAAAAATAGCAAAATTGTGCACTTGGGGCCCAGAAACCCAGAGGCGGAATAAAAATGGGAGAAGAGGTATTGACAGTCACCAAACAGGAAAGGGACCTGGGAGTAATCATATCTGATGACCTCAAGGTGGTAAAGCACTGCAGTAAGGCAGTGTGTAGGACTAGTGGGGTGTTAGGGTGCATAGGGAGGGGTATTACCAGCAGAAGGAGAGAGGTGGTGTTGCCACTGTATAGATTGCTGGTGAGATGCCACCTGGAGTAATGTGTCCAGTTCTGGTGACCACATCTCCAGAAGGACACAGGCAAAGTGGAGGCAGTCCAGAGGAGGGCAACTTAAATAGTGCAGGGTGTGCATCAGAAGCCCTACGAGGAAGGGAGAGGGAGGATATGGTAGAGACATCTAAATACCTTAGGAGGTAAATAAGGTTCAGGATGGGAGCATGTTCAGATGAAAAGGTGCACAAGAATAAGGGAACATGAAATGAAGCTGGGAGGGGATGAATTCAAGAGAGATGTGAGGAAGTATTTCTTCACTGATGAGTGGTGGATATCCAGAACAGTCTTCCAGTGGTGATGGTGGAGGCAAAAACTGTCGTGGGTTTCAAGCATGCATGGGACAGGCACAAGGGACTCTTAATGAGAAGCAATTGGGGGGGGGACCAAGTAGTGTCTGTTTTACAGTATAGGCAGGGAACAAATGAGTACGCTGGATGGGCCAAGAGGTCCTTATCTACTGTCAGATTCTATGTTTCAGTACACCCTGGAGGACTGACAGTGGCGGTTCTACACCACGGCCCGCCAGGGCATGTGCCCTGGTAAAAAAAATGCTGTGCCCCAGTTGGTGCCCCATATGGTGCTGAGCTTCACCCATATTAACAATATATCAGTACCCTGGCTGCCATCTGATGTGCCCCAGCTGTGCCTTGGTAAACATTTGCGGCTAGAGCCGCAACTGAGGACTGACTGTATATATACACAGCACTCTGGATTATGCCGTTGCAGTTCTAAAGTGGCCTAGTTTTTTGATAATTTTGGCTTAGAAATTATAACATGGTACAGACAATGTGAGTATGTATGGCTGCAGCAGGTGACCTGGTTGGTCCAGTGAGACAGTAGTATTTGTAGCAGCCATCTCAACCCATTTTTGTAAAAATATTTTTATCCCCTTCTCACACAGGCACCCCCTGCCACGTGGCAGCCTCCTATCCTCAGTCAAACTTACTCAGCCTCTTACCCTGCCCTCTCTTATCAGCCTTCCCTTATGAGGTAGGAAGTGGTCTAGGCTCACCCTCATACAACACATATTGGGTAGGGGGCACACAGACAGTTGGCATGTTGGGGCCTGAGAGTACTGGTGGTGCCTCATCCTGCATCGTGTTGGTGTTTTCCTCCATTTCATCTCCCCCCTCCCCCAAAAACTCCTAGGAGATTCCAGGTCAGGCTATTGACAGTTGTATGCATACAAGACATGGTGATGCACCGACCGTGACAGTCAGCATCTTCCCCACCTTAACAAGCGCTCCCTGCCTTCACTTGCCAGCTGGGATCACTCAGGTGGCAGCTGAGCAGTGCTCAGACATTACCAAGAACTCCCCAGTACTGTGGCTCTAAAGGTGCACTGCTCAATGCAAACAAAACACAGGGTAAAACAAGAACAACAAAAAACACAGTGAAGGAGCACTAATGCTTCGAATGTGCATGGAGAGCTTTGTATGAAAGCAGGGTGTACCTAACTGCACTCTGCACTTTATAAAACAAACTGTTAATTTATAATAGCCACTCGTGTGTGGGCGGTTGGGCAGTGAGAACTGCCTGCAACTCTCCCTCCTCGAGGCTCAGTACTCCCCTGGCCAGCCCTTGGATTACTGGGGTTCATTCCTGAACAAAGGTCGCCAACATCACAAGCAGTATTGCTAATGCTGCGACGATGGGACGGCTGCCTTGACTCATTTTTTGTTTTTTAAGTGTAAATAGACATGTAAATAAGGGCTGGCTATGCTTTAAGGAAAACCCCTAAGAGGATCAAAAGTCATAAATAATTTGCAAAGGCCGAAAAGAAGCTTCATGGTGATTTGTGCATCATGCCTTGCATTTGGGTGTTAGTATAGAATTGTGTTTCTTTGAAATCTGGCTTTACTATCAGTGCTCTTTTTGTTCACTTCTTACTTCAGAAAATTTTGCATTGTGAGTTCTCATCTTTTAAATTACTGTACTGCTTGTAGCTCACCAGAACCCCCAAATGTAAACCTTGGACAAGACTGACTTTTTGTCCTAGGGCTGACATGATGGATAATATCACACAGAGTCATAAAGTGGATGAAACGCATGCCAAGGGTTTGCTGTTTTCAACTTTACGGATTAGTTTGTGAGACCCTTTGACATCTCGCAATCTTGAGCATAGTCAACAAAAATGTTATGGTGATTTGCATATATTACCCATAATGCCTTGCCCTGGGCTATATGTATAACATTTTCTTTCTTCTCGACCTCTACAATGTGTCTGTTCTGCAGTGGCCCAAAGATTAGCATTTTTGAGGTCACTCTTGAACCCAATTTCTCCAGCTGCCCCATAGAGCATCAGGCTTTGCTAAGATGCAAAGTCTGCAAAATAGACCCACATCTGATGCTGAATCTGTTACAGAGATTTCATTACAATACAAACATTGTATTGTGAAGTACATTATGCATCAGTTAATGCAGTTCTGTTGCCATCTATTGACTATCTGTAAGCACTGCATACGGTTTTAGTTTTCAACCTGACTTTAGGTAGATTTGAACCAGGGATGTAAGACAGAAAGGCTGAACAAATGAAGGCACTGGATTCTACTGGCAAACTAAAGATGCCTCTCTTCTAGCTTAAGAAGTAAAGTACTCTCTGTCATCTCAGCCAAGCCCGCTTGCACCTCTCTTTCCTCTGTCACAGAGTAGCTCCACTCAGGTTGTCTTTTGCTGGATTTCAGAGAAACTAAATGGTCCCATTTTCAGTTGTCATTTGCAGGTCTCATAGACATTCTACTAGCCCATCTGGTGTACTTATTGAAATGTTATCTCCCTCAGTAAAAGTCAGTGGGGCTTGTTGAAAGAAAATTTTGCTGGAATGACGCAAGCATTTGGCTGGTTGTCTGAGGCCACTTCCAGACACTGTCCTATAAATAAGAGGCACGCTTCCTGCCTGTACATACAGTAGCCGGCTGAGGTGATATCAGGAGGACTATATCAGTCGCCGTATCCTCCTGCAGCACCGTGGATAATGCTATGGTGAGTGGGGGGTATGCCTAGTGCCGCTGGAAGGGGTGACCACTGGATGCCAGGAAGGTTTATTTGTGTGTACTTCCGGCTGGCGATCGGCGGGAGAAGGGGACCACTGGCACCATGGATCTTTGACTTGGAGAGCTGACGATCCGGAGGGAAACACTAGCACCAGGACATATTATTCTAACATCAGGGCGGGTGCTGGGGGTGGACCACTTCCACCAGGGTTGTGACTTTATACTACAGAGCTGGCAATCCGGGGAGTACCACCAGGGAATATTATTCTAACGTTAGGGCTGGTGATCAGGGAGGGGACCACTAGCACCAGGGAGTGCTATTTTACTTGGGGGTTAGTGATGGGGGAACACTAGCACAAGGGATAGCTATGGCTATCAGGGACTGGGGGCCACCCTAGAAAAACTAAGTCTTTTTTGTATAAGGCATTCTTTTCAATCATATGAGCAGAAAAGCATACAAAAGATGCCTTCATACTAAAAAGAATTTCACTAATTTTTTCCCCATTCTTTTTGTATGAAGGCATCCTTTTCGTATGCTTTTTATTCATATGAAAAGAATGCCTTCCACGAAAAAGAATCGGGGCTGTGTCCAAATTCTATTTTTGTATGAAGCCATCCTTTCTGTATGGATCAGTTCTTTTTGTATAAAGCCATCCTTTTCCGTATGTGACCTTTTTTTGTATGCCCATACGAAAAAAAGATCAGCTCACGGAAAATTATTTTTAAATGTAAAAAAAAATAAAAATACATTTCTGGGTCATTTTTCTAGAAACTAAGTGCAGAATCCACCTAACAGGGTCGCAGTTACCAAAATATATGTGTAGGTGTGTGTGCAGGATGTCATTTTTTGAGGGTTTAAAACATTTTTTTTGTGAAAAAAAAAATGGAAACAGGATGGCGGCCATGTGAAAAAAATATTTTTTCCTCATAAAAATGATTATCCCTATACGAAAAAGGATCCTTTTTTGTATGGACCAGATTATTTTTTCGTTCCAAGCCGCTATCCAAAAGACTGTACTGAGCATGCTCAAAACCAACATTTTAAAATTTAATAACTGCAATGGATTAATATTTTGTCACCAAACCAGTGAAAGGCACATCTGTGGGCCAAACCCTTTCTACCCTGAAAATGTCAGACCAGGATTCCAAACCGTCTGGGTGTTAGGAGATGACAAAAAAAAGCAGCAAACAAACAGCAGTTTTTTTAAACTTTTTTTTGCTATCTGCATCTCAAAATCCACACATCTGACTGAAACGAAACTTGACATGTCAAGAGATCAAACTCCCACGAGACCACATGTGGTGGTGCTACTCGCCACTATAATAAAGTTAACATATGCTCAAACCCTGTTTGACGTAAATGAGCATTACTAAGTTGTTTTAGCCCTTATGTTTTAAAATTTCTGTAGCTTTTTGTCTGCATGTCTAACAACAAAAAAAGTCCTGTGTATACAGTGACAACAGCTAGAATGTAAATAGTGACAGTATTCCTACTGCTTTGGTGTTAAATTACACTTGAAAGTGTACTCATGCCTTTGTTAGTTTTTATGTTTGCTTGTACGCATGTGCAAGAAACATAGTGCGTGATACAAAATGCAGTGCCATACAGTTGAAAGGGAGAGCACCGCTCCCTCCTCACACACACACATGCAAGCACGCATATTGCGTGCTCATGCGCTCCCCCCCCTCACGCACACACTGTATGGCCGATGGGGGTGCCCAATCCTGGCCGCTTCACGCCCCCAGAAAAGCTTTCCTGTTGCCACGCTGGGAGCCCACCCCAGCGTGGCAAAATTGTTATTGCCGACGGGGGTGTCCAATTGGCTCTGGGAGCCCACCCCAGCATGGCAAACAACCCGCGTCATCTTCCAAAAAAAACAAACAAACCTGTAAACAGAAAACTTTCCCTCGCGGTCTCCTTGCCCACCCGCAACCACCCACTGCGCACCCTGCCTCTCCACACACCCCCCCACCCCATAATTACCTCCAGAGTCTGGCGCGATGATCTTCGGTGGACCGGGAACACGTCTACACTCTTCAAAGCTGACCGCGAACTGAGGAAATGCCAGTAAGCTGTATAATGTAATAAATAGGGTTTTTTTCAACGTTGATGCATATCTCAGGCATTTTTTGGAATTTTGGCACCAAATTTTCAACATGGAGTTTTGGGATCCCTCCTCATGAGTTCTTGAACTGTCATGGCGTTAATCAGGCCAGGCGTGATTTCGGGTCACTGCGCCAAATCACCTTTCGGACCGATTAAGGAAACGAAGTGCCAGTGCCTCGTAAAGTGGGTTTCAAAAGCCTATGTTGCAAATTTGGTGAAAAATTCTAAAACGATTGTTTTACTGAGTGTGCGAGCAGTTCCTATGCACGCCTTAAGTTCGCAAATTTTTAATATTTGCACTCCAGATTTTCAGCATTGCTATTTTACCACACTTCCTTATGAGCAGTACAGCTGTAATTTTTCACGTCGCCCAAAATGTGTTTCCATGCATGTAGCGCACAATGGCGCAGTCGGTTTGCGCAATCAATGTTTGGGACAGATTAAGAAAATCACAGTGACACTGTTCATGAGCAAAGGTCTTAAAATGGCTGTGTTGAAAAGTTGGTAAAATAATTCCCAAAAATGACTGTTTTAGGAGCGCACGTTGCGTGATTCCTATGTACGCTCGCAAGATTGTGAATTTTTAATATTTGCACGCCAGATTTTCAACATTGCCATTTTACCACACTTCCTTATGAGCAGTACAGCTGCCATTTTTCACATCTCACCCAAAATGTGTTTCTGCACATGTAGCGCACAATGGTACAGTCGATGTGCGAAAGCAATGTTTGGGACAGATTAAGAAAATCATAGTGACACTGTTCATGAGCAGAGGTCTTAAAATGGCTGTGTTGAAAATTTGGTGACAAAAGTCCATAAAATGACTGTGTTACGAGTGAGCATTGCGTAGTTTCCACGCACTCTCGTAAGTTCATGAATTTGTAATATTTTCAGTCCAGATTTTCACCAGTGGCATTTTTCCGCACTTTTATGAACAGTACAGCTGTCATTTTTCACAACATGGCCGAAATGTGTTTTCACACTTTCAGCACAGAAGTGCGTGGTCGCTGTGGGAAATCATTGTTCGGGACAGATAAAGAAAATCACAGTGACACTGTTCATGATCGGAGGTCCCAAAATGCCTGTGTTGACAATCTGCTGTAGAAAAATCCCAAAACTAATTACATTATGGGTGTGCGTTGCACAGTTTCTACGCATGCTCGTGACTTCACCAATTTTTTTAAATATTTTCACTGCAGATTTTCAACATTGCCATTTTTTACACCTCCCCATGAACAGTACAGCTGTCATTTTTCACATCCTGTTCGGAAAGTGTTTTGCACTTGTAGTGACAAATGCCGTAGTCGCTGTGCAAAAGCAGCTTCGGCTAACAAACTGATATTGCCACTGTTCATGGGGTGGGGGGGGTCACAAAAAACCGTGTTGAAAATTTGGAGTGAAAATACCAACGAATGCCTGAGGCGGTAGGGTTTCCGACCATAACGCCCCACCCTGTAGAGAATGACAGGCATCAGGGCTGTGACTTGGGATTGTCGCCTGCAGTGCTCATACCATTCCACCCCTACCCACACCATGCAGCTACTGAGAGGCATCGAGGTGTGCCTTGGACTCTTCGGCCCTAAAGTTTACCCCATTCTCCTATACCGCACCCATCTCACCGTATTTCCTGATGGAATGGGATGCGCATAAGGGCCAAAGACTCCAAAGCACACCGTGACACTTGTCGGTGTCTGCAGGGTAGGGTGTGGTGAAATGGTGTGGCCGTTATACCTGACGACCCAAAGGCACACCCCAATGCCCGTCAGTCTCTGCAGGTGGTGATGGGGTTGGCTTCAGTTCAATACTTCACTGCCATTCCTATTATGCAGCTCTGTAACTCCTACAATACCAATGCCAATGCCAGCAAGCAAACATTCGGCATTGACAAATGCTTGTTTTTCTTGCATTGCTAATCAAACCAGACTTGTACAAAGGGCAGTGACTTAAGATTACATTTCAGTATACCTGAAGAAGAAGAAGTGTTCAGGCCTCGAGAGCTTGCATCTTTAACTTTTTGGTGGCCTAATACAGGTATGGTCTTAACCTAGCAAAAAAGATTCTCTTTTTGTTTCTCTCCTTTTAAAACTTAGTTTTTATTGCAAAGGTTTTTACACAACTCCATGTTTTTACAGAGCTCAATGTACTGTATTGTTGATTATATCATAACCTGCTTGTATTTATTGGGTAGTCTGTGGTGGTAAGTCAAAGTGTGTTTACTAAGAATAATACAGGGATGTATCAAGATGAACGGGAACATGGGGGGTGGCCAAGTCCCCTCTGGTGCCTGCCTTATTGTTACTAAAGTCTATCAGGGGTCTGACTGTCCGGTCCAGTCATGCGCCGTACCCCGAGTCTTCCAGCAGTGAAGCAGTGAGAGTGGAGATTATGGTACCACTCCTGATCTTTTAGCCATAATGTACAGTACAGTAGTCAGGAATTCCACCTGTTTTGCATTACTGGCAGTTTACTCTGTAGTTGTGCTGTCATTTTTGTGGGTTTATATTTCTCAAGGATTATGTCTTCCCATCGGGTAGGTTGAGGGGGGAGTGGCTTGCAGCCATAATCTGGTTATGGCTTTTTTAGCAGCCATAAGGAGGATTTCCAGTATGTAGGTATGGTGTTTATTTTTTGAGTCATCTCTTTTTCACCCCCTACATGCATCCATGCCAGCCTGTCCTTCAAGCGAACCAGTGCTACTTCCGACTCGTCCTGTCCCCAAAGGCGTCCACTCTCACATGACAGCCAATCCGCCCTGAGTAACCCGGCGTAACCCTTCACTGGATGGGTCCCCTCCTCCGAGAGGGAAGGCACCAGCCAGGGGGCCACGTGATGTGGAGCGTTTTCACGTTTTTCTGGTTGACATCCCTCCTTGCACCATCGTGCAGTGCCCTGGTCTTCACCAGAAGCTGCTGCTGACAGACGCCTTTCCCTAGCCCTACCTCAGGAGAGGAGAGCAGTCCCAAGGATGCTCAATCCTCTCCTGCCCCAGCCAGCCCCCAGCATCCCAAGTCCGCTCCAACCTGGGTCGCCAGCGTGGGTCCAGGTAAGGCGCCCATGCCGCAACCCTCTACGCCACTGGGCCTGGTGTTTATTTTTAATTGTAGCTGCGTAATGAAGTAGGAGGGCCCATAGCTGGGATAAGAGAGCCTAAGTTTGTAAACAGGTCCTGAAGAGTGTGTGCTGCTGTTTTCCAATAGGAACTTAAAATTGGGCAGTACCATAATACGTGGGTGTGAGTGGCCACATTGTGTCTGCAATAGAGCCAGTAGGAAGCATCACTAGTGGTGTTATATTTGGCTATGATTTTTGGGGTGCAGAAGTATCTGCTTATTACTTTACATCTGTACACCCTCCGCTTCCCTCCTTTTGTGTGGGTTGACGTGGCACAACCCTGCCTTGACTTGGAAGGTCCTGAGATTCAAACTTGTGAGGAATCTTGTGTTACTTTAGTTCAGCTGATGCCAGCTATGAATATTTTTGCTGTAAACTGAAAATCATTTTAAAATGCTACTTACCAGACCGGCTTGTGGGCGCATAGATAGTGCTACCACTCACGAAGCCGGCAATCAGAGTTTGTGAAGTACAGCTGGCCTCCTTCAGGTTGGGTTGGTATCTGTCTTTTCACTGTGATCACCACCTAGCGGAGGCTAGATAATATGGCAGCCAGGACCAGCATATCATAGCAGGAACGCCGCTGAACCCCAGCATGGTGCACGCCTTGGTGTGGGAGTCCTTGCATGCCAGCTTCCTTCAAGGTAAAAATGGAGTAAAAAAGCTCCGTCCGTTAGACTCCGACCTGGCACCCCACCCACCACTTTAGTGGTCCTTGGTATGTGGGGCTCAGTTAAGCCCAGGAGACGTTAGGTAATGCGACTGTGGTGGTGCCGTCCAGAAATGGGCTGACCAGAGCACCTGAAGGATAAATACTTTGATTAAAGCACCACTTATCCTGACTCTGTTAATCAGATGTTTTCTCTTCCTTGCTACCTATGTAGCTAGTGTCTGTGGAGAGCAGTAAATGTGTGGCAAAATAGAAATCATTTCCCTTTGCTGTTATGCAGTGAGGTTGAAAAATACAGAGCAAGCCTTTGCTGACGCTGTTTTGATCTCTGTCTTTTATCCTTTTGGTGGAGGTCCCACCCCCTCCAGTTTTAGTGACAGCTGAGGTTATAACTTCCGTCTGGTTTAGAGAGAGAGGGCAAACAGCCGCCTTCACAGTCTGCCAGCGATGTTCCACAAGATGTTGGCTGGCAGCAGGCACTCTTAGGATGTTAGGCCAACTGCATTGAGGCCAAACATGCTGGTGTCTGTGATGGATGTCATTCCGCCCCCTGCGAAAGTGTGTGTTAGGTGTGTGTGCTGAGTGCACTTTGGGACTGTGTCATTATGGTAATGTATTTCCAGCAAATACAGTCAATGATTCTGACCTAAAAAAATATCACTAATAAATTCATTTTACTACACTTCCTATAACATTCATGATATAATCCTTTTTTAACATGCCGAAAAATGTTGGGAAAAGTCGAATGATCATGGCAGATCACTATGTAAGCACTTTTCTACTAAACTAGGTAGACAAACACCTTGGATAAATACACAGAACTAAACCTGAGTGATTAATTGGCTTCTTGTTTGGAGGTACATTAGGTGAAAGTTGAATTGCTGCTTTCCATTTAATGATCAAGTGCAGCACACAGCCAGCCATTTTAAAATGCATAATACTAAAAATTATTAGGCCGGCCCGGTGGTGCAGAGGGCTGAGGCGCTGGTGCCTTACCTCACACCACGCCGGTGACCCGGGTTCGGGAACGGACTCGGGGCGCCAGGGGAAGGAGAGGATTGAGCGTCTGAGGACTGCTCTCCTCTCCTGGAGTGGGTTGGGTCGGCAGCCCCGCTCTGTCAGTGATCCCCAGTGGAGACCAGGGGGTACTGCAAGCAGCGGCACACAAGAGGGACCAGAAAAGTGTGAAAATGCACGAATGCCATTCGGATGACGGCGGCCCACCTCCCTGTGTCTCCCAGCCGAGATACCTCCAGGCTGCATTTCCATGCCACAGTAAAGCTGCAAGGGAGCACTACATGTGCTCCGGTCTCTCCCCCCGAGGGCCCAGGCAGGATATAGGAGAGAGCCCTTCCCCCCCCCGCGAAGGGATACGTCCGGGGCATCGGAGCAGCTGGATGGTGGATCGGCAGAGGAGGCAATGGCAGGATTAGGCCTCCCGAAGAAGAGGACGACAGTGGGCGCATCGGAGGAGATAAAAGAAATAATGCAAAAAAAAAAAAAAAGTTACATTTCTAGAGATGTGGATATGTTGTTCAATCCACACTTGTTGGCAGGTACCTTGCCGCTTTAAGATGTGCCGGAAAGTCTTCAAGCTGGCTCCTCCCACCCACCCGTGTGGTAAAACCCTCAGCTCTGCCCCATGACGCCAGATTTTCCTTAACCGCTTGGAAGCTCAGGTTCCCTCCTTAGTGCTCTTGCGTCTCTAGGCCTGGATCCTAAACCTTCGGTTTTACTGAAAGTCATGTTGAAATTCACAAGACTTAAGTCTTCTCCGTCCTTTGCGGCTGCGATGGATTCCAGATATACTCCCGGCTTCCATCGGTGCCCTTGTGGGCAGAAGATGTCTCGGACCGACCTGCACGCCACGTGCATCTACTGCCTTGGGCATGACTATGATCCGCAGGCCTGCGATCTTTGCAAGTCCTTTCCGGCTTCGGTTCTTGAAAACTGTGCTGCCTGACTCCAGCTGGGGTGCCCTGAAAAACGGTTCCTGACGGTGAAGTTGAAGGAGGCCCATTGGGCGGTGTCCACAGCTGCGGGCTCTTCGGAGCAGCTGGAGCAGTTAATCACCCGCAAGGAGGAGGCGGACCAGGCTGCGTCTTCATCTTCCTTGGCGTCGGCGTTTATCCCGCTCTCCTTGGGCTCCTCCTATACTGCTTCCTTTCAGGAGCTTTGTCAGTCCCTCTCCACCAAGGGAGAGGGGCCCTCAGGGACTCACTTCAGTTGGTCAAAGAAGAAGGAACTGAAAGGTAGGTCCCACAGTTGACGTTTATGGGAGCAGGAGAGATCTTGCTCCTTGGACCATCCCCTATCGACCTCTGTCGAGGTTGTGGCCAAGGTTGCTGGCTTTTTGGTGTCCCCGTCAGGTCAGCTGACTGAGACTCCTGTTGATGTGGTCGAGATTTTTCTCAACCCGTTAGATGGGCCGTCGACTGGAGAGGCCGACAACCCTCTTTCACCAGTTCCCCCGGTACCTACCGAGGACTTGCCTTAGCCTCCCGAGCCGAAGTCCCCAGTCAAGGACCCTGAACTGGAGGATGAGCAGGTTTCCCCTGCCCCTTCTTTGACCCATCGTCTGCAACCCAAACAGTCTCGGTCCTCTTCCGTGTCAGGTAAGTCCTGCTGACGTTGGTGGTCTTGGTCCTGACATCACGGAAAGCGGCGTCGCTGCTCTTTCTCATTATCCTCTTCAGAGGACAGGCTCCGGCACAAGTTGCATCGGCGCTATGAGGATATGATATGGCAACAGCTCTTACTGGCCGGCAACAAGCTGACTCCATTGCCTTCCCCGTCAATTAAGTGGCTGTCGCCCAAACGGCTGAAGCAACCTCTCATCTTCGGCTCCTTGGTCGAGGAGCCGACTCTGGCACTAATTGCTCGGCCGGAAACCAGCTGCTCCACCCATTGTGGTGGAACCACCACCCCCACAACCGAAGACTGGGGCCTCGACCAAGGATTCTCGGTTGGGTCGGGGCTTACCCCACAGGTTGTCAGTCACCCTCACCCCCGATTGGCCTTGGTGAGTAGAGGGTGGCTGAGGCACTCAGCAGCTGTTCACGGACTCCTTGGAGTCTGACGACTCCTCCCTGTATTCCAGGCCTCTCAACCTGGAATCCTCTGGGGGTCTGTTGGTGGATGAGAGCCCATCTTCATTCCTTGGTATTCTTCGGCTCATCTCAGAGTCTACTGGGATGCAGCTCGAACCTGTGCAGAAATGGGCTAGATATCCCCTCACGGAGATTTTGGACCAAGGGGATTTCCCCACAGAGGCCTTTCCTGTGGCCGAGGCCATTGTTGGTCCGGCCTTAGAGTTGTGGCAGTGGCCTGCTTCCTGTCCTGCGCCTTCGGCCAGGATGGCCTGCAGGTAAGCAGTCCCGACCGGTTCCCTCTCCGGTTTTTTGGAGCACCCCTCGGCTGAAGGGCTGGTAACTGATAGTGTTTTCCGGCGCTCCAGAAACACCAGGGACATAGAAAAGCCCCTGGACAAGGAGTCCAAAAAGCTGGACTACTCCGGGCACAAAGTTTATGCTGCTGCCTCCTTAGGCCTTCAACGGGCTAATTCGGCTCTGCTGATGGCACACTTTTCATATGCTCTTTTGGGCTCCCTGGATGAGGTGCTTCCTTATCTCCCAGCTGATCTTCAAATGACGGTCAAGTAGGTGCGGGATCCAGGAAGGGCGGTGGCCAGGCAACAGCTCCAGACTGTTCTGGACATCAGAGATTCTTGTGCCCGGTCAGTAGTGGCCGCAGTAGCCATGCGCCGCAGATCCTGGCTGCAGATCTCTACCTTCACAGCAGATACTCGGCACAGGCTGGCAGACGTCCCCTTCTTGGGCACCAACTTGTTCGGGCTCGGGGTGGAGGGCCACCTCCAGAGGATCGAGAAGTCCAATGCCACCTTGGACTCGGTCACGTCTGCCCAGAAGGACAAAGGCCACCAGCAACAGCATAAGCCCTTTTGCTCTTCCACTCCTGCAGCATGACCGGCCCAGCAGCACCAGCAGCAGGGCCAAGCCTGCTGCTTCTTCCAACAGGAAGCCTGGAGGGAAAGGCCCAGGTGGCTCCTCGGCCGGCCCTTCCTCCAAGCCTCCCAGTGACAGGTTGAGGGGTGCCGCCCCCAACCTCATCACTCCTTCCCTGGGTCTCCCCATGGGGAGGTGGCTCAGCCACTTCCTTTCTGCCTGGTCCGCTATAACCACGGACCGTTGGGTGTTGGAAGTGATTGGCAGGGGTCTGCCTCTGGAACTCGAGCAGATCCCTCCCTTTCGAGACGCCGTCCCTCGGGGGGCTACCGATTCTGCAGCCTCTCTGTTGGCCTGTCGAGCCGACATACCTCTGCTCCTCCAAAAAGAGGTGATCAGCAAGGTGGGGGATCCTCCTCCGAGCCCAAGGTTTGTGTCCAGGTACTTCCTGGTCCCAAAACGGATGGGGGGCTGGCACCCCATTCTCGATCTGCACGACCTGAACAAGTTCCTAAGGCCGCGCACCTTCAGGATGGTCACTCTGGCTCAGATCATACCATCCTTGGAACTAGGTATGTGGTTTTGTTCTCTGGATCTCCAGGACACGTTCTTTCACATCCCAATCCATCTGTTACATCGGCAATTCCTCCACTTCAGAGTGGAGGGATCCCTTTACAAGTTCCAGGCCATGCCCTTCGGCCTTTCTCCAGCTCCCATGGTCTTCACCAAATGCATGGCAGTGGTGATAGCATTCCTGCGGCGCTGAGGGGTCTGGGTGTACCCTTACCTGGATGACTGGCTGATAGCAGCCCCCTTCAGGTTGGAGGTGGAGCGGTCCAGAGATCTGGCCCTCCAGGTCTGTTCTCAGCTTGGCCTCCTGATCAACAAAGCCAAATCGGAACTCGTGCCATCGCAGGTGATTCAGTTCATCGGGGCTGAGCTCGACTCTCTTCGAGCCAGAGCCCGGCTCCCGGTGGACAGGGCAGAGGTCCTTTCCTACTTTGCCCATTCATTTCAGGTTGGGCAATTGCACCCTGCCCAGGACTTCCTGCGCCTTCTGGGTCTCATGGCGGCTTGCACCAGCATGGCCCGTTGGGCCCGCTGGCATACACATCCCCTGCAATGAGGACTGGCCTGCCAGTGGTCTCATCGCTCCAGTCCTCTGGACCAGCAAGTAACCGTGACCCAGAAGATGTGGGACGGCCTGCAGTGGTGGCTCGTCCCAGTTCATCTGCAGGAGGGCATACCATTTGTCCGCCCCGAGCCGATGGTCATCCCTACGACCGACGCCTCCTTGATGGGTTGGGGTGCCCATCTGGGGGAGCTCAGGGCACATGGCATCTGGTTCCCTCAGGAGTCCCGATGCCACATCAACCTGCTGGAGCTTCGAGCAGTACCGTTAACCCTCACCTCCTTCGCTCTGTTTGTATGGGGTCAAGTGGTTCAGGTCCAGACGGACAACACCACGACCATGTACTATGTCAACCATCAGGGTGGGATGCACTCCTTGCCTCTGTGCAAGGAAGCTCTCCGCATTTGGTCTCTTGTGATCAGCCTGGAGGCGGATCTCCTAGCCATCTGTGTGGCAGGAGCCTCGAACAGTCTGGCCGATGCCCTCAGCTGGATAGACGCTGCATCTCATGAGTGGTCTGTCCTGCTGGAGGTAGTTCAGGACCTGTTCTCCCATTGGGGCACCCCTCAGGTGGACCTGTTTGCCTCCAAGGAGAATGTGAAGCTGAGGCTGTTTCATGCCCGCCCCCCTCAGCAGGGTTCACTACAAGGGGATGCCTTCTCGAGGCCATGGACCCCGGGCCTCTTCTGCGCCTTCCCTCTATTTCCCTTGATCCACAAAGTGCTTCTCAAGGCAAAGAGGAACAAGGCGCAGGTGATTCTGGTAGCCCCAGACTGGCCTCGCCAGTTCTGATATCCAGATCTCCACAGCCTCAGCTCCAGGCTCCCGAGGCTGCTTCCAGCCCCCCCACACCTAATTTCAGTCAACAAGGGGAAGGTGCTCCATCCGGACCTTCAATCCCTGCACCTGACGGCCTGGTTCCTGAGCGGCTAGAGTTCCAGGCCTTGGATCTTTCTGACGAGGTCCTCAACATCATTGAGGTGTCCCACAAGGAGTCGACCAGAAAGTGCTATGCCTTTAAATAGAAGAGATTCTCCATTTGGTGTCAGGGCAAGGGGTTGGACCCTTCTTCCTCTCTGTTGTCTAGCATTTCGGACTACCTGTGGTCCCTTTCTTAGCTAGGGCTTCAGTCAATGACCCTTAAGGTGCACCTGGCAGCCATCTCTGCTTACCGTACGTGGGCCGGCAAGCAGTCGGTGGCGCAGGAGAAGGTGGTCTGGCATTTTTTCAAGGCTTAGATCACATATCCCCTCTGATGTGAGAAACTCCACCTCCGTGGGATCTACTGCTGGTATTGGCCAAGCTCATAGACAAGCCATTCAAACCGATGCACAGGTGCAACATCTCCCATCTGTTGTGAAAGACCGCCTTCTTGGTGGCTATCACGTCAGCCAGAAGGATGGGAGAGCTCCAGGCACTTTCCATCGAGTCTCCTTATCTGGTCTTCCACAGGGACAAGGTTGTCCTTCACCCCCACCCGAAATTCCTTCTGAAGGTGGTGTCGGAGTTTCACATGAATCAGGTGTTGTCTCTGCCGGTGTTCTACCCCACTCACACCTCGGAGGCCGAATATAGGCTCCATACTCTGGACCCTAGAAGGGAGCTCACTTATTATAAGGAGCGGACGGCTGAAGTTTTGGGAGAGGTTCGCCAGCTGTTTGTCACCTATGCTGAAGTTGCACCTGGCAGGCCTGCAGCCAAGCAGACGGTAAGCAGGTGGGTCACCTCCTGCATAGATCTCTGCTATAGGTTGATGGGCATAGAGCCACCCAAAGGGATAAGAGCTCGTTCTACCCACCATACTTCTGCTTCGGTGGCTGCTTCTAAGGACGTCCCTATCCTGGAAATCTGCAGGGCTGCTACCTGGAAGTGAGCACACACCTTTATTTCCCATTACCACATTGACATAGAGTCATGCCTGGACGCTGGTTTTAGGACCTCGGTTCTCCAGTCCTTATTTTCCAAAGTAAGTATAAGGGGTGCGTGCCTTGCCTCCCTCCTCCCGGAGAACTGCTAGGAGTCTGCCAAGAAGTTTGGATTGAACAACATATCCACGTCCCTAGAAATACAGGTTACTCACCTGTAACAGGAGTTCTAGGAGTGGTATACGTTGTTCATCCACATGAACCACCCGACCTCCCCAGCTTTGACGCGCAACCTGCCTTCCAGTGGGCTAGATCTGGCATCATGAGGTGGAGCTGAGGGTTTTACCACTTGGGTGCATGGGAGGAGCCAGCTTGAAGACTTTACGGCACATCTTAAAGCGGCAAGGTACCTGCCAACAAGTGTGGATAAACAACATATACCACTCCTAGAACCAGATGAGTAACCTGTATTTATCTGTCATACATATTTTTTTATGTCCCCCTCTGATAATTAGATAGAGCTTTGTTTTACCATTCATCCAGATCATTGCTTCTGTCTCCTGGTTCAAACACAGTCTTATTAATTGTACTTATTAAGGGCCTTTTTAGTGGAACAGTGGCTGTAGTGTACATTAATGATTGCGTTATCATGTATAAATTAAAGTTCTGAAATCTCCTTGTAGTGTTCCATGGGTTGGCCCGGCAGACCAAAAAGTGGAAGGGATCAGCTAGCCATCTTCTCATGCCAGTTTATGATCCCTTACCTCCCAGAGCAGACTGCAAATAAATTAAGGGGCCAGATTCTCAAAGCGATTTGAGACGAAGTCCCACCCTGGCACTCCAGATGCAGACCGAGCCGCAGCTACAGGAGATTTTAATGGTTGGGTCCACCAGCCATAGCAGACTTTTCCACAGCTGCGGGGGGAAAAAACACCCACAAGCTGCCGTAAATTGTGGAGTCGGTCGTAAACTGGCTAAACGTTTGAGAATACCATAGCTGTGGGAGAAACTGCGGTTACACTAGTGGCAACATACTTCCACTGAGCTTTTCCTGCAGTTGCAGGATTTCCAGGGGCTTTGAGAATCTGGTGCAGGATTCTTACATGGACTGACTCACGCAGAGCCAGGGTAAATAAGGAGTGGAGTTGTCAAAAAGCCCACAGTTTTATGAGCAATAATCTTAGAACATTCCTTTAAGCATCCACAACAAGACTCTGTTTAAATGAATTAATACCTTGTTTATATCTTTGGGACTGTTTGTTGAATCAGCAGTCGGCCTGAAAGATATAAACAAGTGATTTTGTGTGGCAGCACCAAACGTGATCCATGTAAACACATTGTTCTTGTGGATGCTTAAAGGAATGTTCTGAGATTACTGCATGTCGTCGAGGCATGTGACAGGGAGATCCTGACACTCTTGAGGACCGACCTTTTCTTGAATATGTTGCAACAGTTCTTCTATTTCTTAGCCTAATCTATCCTTTACAATTTCTAGTCCATAAGGTTGGCCACCCCTTCCCCTTTCTTGACAATGCTATAGTGTCCTCTTTAATTTTCCTTTTCCCTCTCAGGTCCTCGTACAGGGAGGTTATTGTGGTGACCTCCGAGCTGATGTAAAACAGACTGTGTTCCTCATTGTTGGAGTTAGTATGCAATAGCACTGTATCATAAAACACCATGATGTATATGCCTTAATGTGTATGAGACCTGTAAATGTTGAAAATACCACGGCACTAGGTGTTTTTGATAAAAGTAAAAAGTACTAGGTGACTGTATTTTAAAAATTAAGTTACTGGAGTAGAGATATCAGAAACCCCCCGGTTGTGTTATTTAAAATGCATGTAAATTCCAGATTGTTTGAGAAGCCCTTTGGCACCATGCATTCCTTCTTTAAGCTGAACCAGCCTAAAATGTTATGGTGATTTGCATATACATCCCATGATGCTTTGCATTATGGGGGTATGTGATGTGTTTTTTGAAACTTGGCTTTATTGCCAATGCCCTTTGGGGTAATCCTTGTGTCAGTGCTTCTGCACTGAGGTTCTTTATCATTAGCTTGTTTTTGCGTTTCTTTTTTGGGCTCCCCATCACCCAGACACACAAGACCAACATAGGGGATAGTTCATTTCCACAGCAGAGCTGGATCAGTGGGCGAATAGGTGCTAAGTGCAGAGGAATTACATGCATAGTCTTGCTGCAAGCTGTTGTATTGAAGAAGGCAAGTGCCATTGTTTAAGGTTATCCCCTGTATTTTAAATAAACTTCACACAGAGATTGTGTGTTGAACCTGAAGTTCTGTGCCTGGTCCATCTATTATCCCACAACCCCTCCACGAGGCACAGGTCAGGAAGCATAGGAAAACCAGGAGTAGTTATACAATTCACAAGTAGCGTTTTATTATTATCAATAACAGTAAAATAAAAAATTAAAATTGCTCAGTATAACTATTTACAAAGGCAATGCAAACAGAAAGTTCTTCATTTGAGGGTATCTCTAATTCCAAGTTTCAGTCTCTCCCCAACAAAAGATTGCTATTCTTTTTATTACAAGTCTTGGCCTGGTAATTAACTTCTGCAACCTCACCTCATTAACAGACGTCCTGTTTCTCATAAAATGAATTAGAACTTTGTCAATTTCCTTGCCAGTGTAACAAAATAGAATATGGTGTCCTATAACTGACCTCCTGTTGACAGCTCTGCAAAAGTTTGTGCTGCAGCTCAAGGTTAACCCCTTGAATTTCACGTAACCAACCATCCGTAAAAATAACCTGACATGTTTCTTTGTTTTAGGGACAGGACTGTTAGCTACAGCTTCTATCTTAGAAATCTCTGGCTTTACTTCTCCATTTCCCAAAACATATCCCAAATATCTGGTTTCCTGTATGCCCAGTGCACATTTGGTAGGATTAATTGTCAGACCTGCCTTTTTGATAGATTGGATAACTGCTCGTAGGTGTTCCAGGTGGCTTTTCCAGTCTGGACTGTACACCACAACATCATCCAGGTATGTAGCACAATAACCAGTGTGAGCGGATACAATTACATCCATGTACTGCTGGAATGTAGCGGGTGTGCCACGTAAATCAAACTGCTTGGTGGTGAACTGATAGAATCCAATAGGAGTGACAAATGCAGTTTTGTCCCGGGAGATTTTAGCTAGAGGGATTTGCCAGTAACCGTTTGTATTGATGTATTGGGCAATCTCCAGTCTGTCCACCAAATCATCTATCTTGGGCATAGGGTAACTGTCAAATTCTAACACTTAAGTTTCCTAAAATCAAGGCAGATTTTTACACCCTTTTTTTTTTTTTTTTTTTTTTTTTTAATTGAGAATCACCATTGATGATGAGCAAGTACTTCTCGACTCTTCTATGATACCCGATTCTTAACCACTTCTGCTCTTAACTCATTCTATCTGATCCACCATCTTGGGTCAGGTTAAGCAATGGAAGGTTCTGACGCCATATGGCGTATAATGTCTTTTGTCTGATAGGTCGAGCATTCCCTGTCACTGTTACATACTCGACCCCTTTTGCTCGGCCTGACACTGTGGTAAAAGTACTGTTAAATGTCTTTAGCAGGTTACGAATTTCTGCAGTTTGTTTGGATGTTACGGAAACATTCACCTTTACAGCATCAGCAGTTAGAGTTTAGTTTCTGTAGTGGGTGACAGCAAAACCTTGTCGCCTGGCTCAAAGACTTTTTCTTGTACTCCAGGGTCATAATATACCTTGTACTGGTTTTGGGTCTGTTCCTGATTACTGTGGGCAATTTCAACATATTTTGCCAGCTTCTTTCTCAGAGCACACGTTGAAGATGTAATAGATTGTTTCCGAGTGGGGCTTTCTTCCCATGTTTCTTTTGTTGCACCTAGTGGCCCTCAAGGTTATCTACCATACAGCATTTCAAATGGTGAAGAACCTGCTGATGCCTATGGCACTTCTTTGTAAGCAAAAAGCAGGTAAGGTAAGTGTTTGTCCCAATCTTTCTCTAACCCTTTTACAAATCTTTTTAACATGAGTTTTAGGGTTTGAGTACAATGCCCAACAAGACCGTCTGTCTGAGGGTGATAAGGGAAGGTTCTTATGGCGCTGATACCTAGTAATTGGTACAACTCCTTGAGCAGTGCAGCACCAAAATTACTACCCTGATCAGTAATAATCTCTTTAGGTATGCCCACCCTGCTGAAATTTTTGGCAAGCTCTGCTGCCACTTTTGGGGCTGCGACAGTATGCATAGGAACTGCCTCTGGGTATTGAGTAGCATAGTCACACACTACCAAAATGAATAGATTACCTTTTTTGCTTTTGTCTAAGGGACCAACCACGTCCATTGCAATTCTCTCAAAAGGCACATCTATCAAGGGTAGGGGCACTTTGTCTTCTTTAGTCACTGTGGCTACTTTCTGATGCTCAGCAGAGGAACTGCAATAGGTAGCAACATCTTCATGAATTCCAGGCCAATAAAATCTGTACAGTAATCCGGCAATGGTGCAATCCCTCCCCGAGTGACCAGCCATAGGACTGTCATGTGCTGTCTGTAACAACTCAGATCTATACTTTTGTGGTATAAGTTCCAACTATTCTATCTGTTCTATGTCTGAGGTTTAACCCAAACTCTGTACAGTAACCCATATACTGTACATTTTTTTTTAGCTATTATTTTCTCTCCTTTTCAGTGTGATCCTCCATCTGGAGGGCGCCCTCAGCCCTGTCCCCCGGCGTTCCACCAGTCGGCACTTACCCCCAGGGCTCCCCCCCCCAGCAGGGTTCTCCAACCCCTGCCGGAGACCAGATCCGGTGTGGCCAGCACCGTGGCTAGCCAAGAGCAGGCCCTGCGAGATGTCCTCCTTCATCTGCCCCACTGCTTTTCCGTTTTTTTGTGCCCCATTGCGGGTGTGCAGTGACACCTGCGATGGGGTTGCGCCTTCCTGAGTGCAGCTTCCGCGTCAAGAGTGACCACGCTTTTGTCCCCACACTGTAGCGGTTCCGTGGTTGCCGAGCCCCAGCCTCCACTAGTGGTCAGGCATGCACCGCTGCTGATCTCCTCCCGGAAATGGAGAGCAGTCCATCAGATGCTCGATCCATCTCCTCCCCTGCCGACCCATGGCGGCCCATACTCGTTCGAACATGGGTCGCGGTAGCAATGTGGTGTCCAGCGCCTCAAGCCTCCACACCACTGGGCCGGCTATACATTTTAAAACATAGGTTCACCCTGTTTTGGTTTCACCCCAAGCTGCTTAAAATAATCTTGGAGAGAAATGTTGTTAGCTTGCTCTGAAACAAATCACAATCAGTTATCAGTTTAGTTTCAGAATTTTCATATATGAACTCCTTATGTCCGTCAGTATTTTGTTGCCACTGTTTCTTCTGGCATTTTCTTTCTTTCCTGGACTTCTGGGTCTTGGAGCTGTGCTCAGACAAGTCAGAATCAAAATCACTGAAAGGAAAAGAGTCTCCACAGCTGAGATTTTCTTTTTCCATCACTTGTGCTGGCTGTACAATCTCAGCTTGGACTTCTGTCTGCACATTTGGCTGCCATTCTTCTGGTAATCACCCTTGGGCTGGCTGCTGCAGAATCCATACCAAAGGAAATACCCTGCTCTGTTACTGGAAAGCTCAGATCGGTAGTGACAGTGAAGAGAGAAGAAGCCCTGCTTCTGCTGCGGCGTGTAGTTTCACGCGGGAAGCGCGTGTGAGGCCCTGAGTTTTGGCCTGCAGCTGTTGTGAGTGCCAGTTTGGACTGAATCCGAGTTGTGAGGAAAAAGAAGCACCAGAAGTGTGGAAACCAGGCTCACCCTGTAGAAGACTGGAGATACTGCTGAATCGCGGTCGGTCTGTCAGGAACTGAAGCTGCTGTGTGTGCTCCCGGGTGTTCTGCAGTAAGTGCGATCAGGATCGAGGAACAGCCTGCCTCGTATAGTACTTCCCTTTTACATATGAATGTGCGTAGTGCTTGTGGGGAACTGCTATTTCATGTCCCCTGTACTGTGAGCTGTATGTTGAAGCTGGAAGCAAACCCCAGCTTGTGTCGGACTAAATCCATTTGTTATCAACTGCAGTTGGGTCCAGTCGCAAGGACCTTGTCTCCATGCCCTGTTGTTTCTGGCAATCCAGAAAGAACATCCACCATGCAGTTCTCAGCTTGGGTATTGTGAGTACAAATCAGGGTATTCTCCCTGCAGCCTGTTATCAATTACAAGTGTGTCATCCGATTATTGCTGTTTCATTTCTTCATGAACTGAGCCCCAGGGTTTCGGATTATAATTTGTGTGTGCTTATGTTTTTTCCATCAAAGGGCCCTAACCAGCTGCACCGACCCTGGCTAGCCCCCCACCATCCTGGGTACCCAGAGTGTGACTTTTTAGGACCCTATATATATGCGCAGTACTGTGATTTGAACTTTGCAAAAACTAATCAACCTGATTCCCCCCTCCCGTGTTGCTGTTCCCTAAATAAATTAGATTCGTCGTTGTTATACTATATACTGTCTATGGTGTCAGTACATATAGAAACAGTACTACATTTTGCTGTGTATGTTGTTTAACCTTGTTTTACAGGGGGTCCTCAGAGACATGCTGCAGAATCAGTCTCGACGGTAAGTGGTATCTATATGTGTGAAAAGTGTTCATATGTGGGGTATTGGGAAGGTAACTCCCGTGTACTGTGTGGGCCACTAGTGGGAACAAAGGGGGGGTTGCAGTGTCCCAGAGGGCTGTACATGAGCCAATTTAATTACTATTAACCCTGACCTCTGGGTGGAGGCACCCGTCATAGAACCTAGGCCCCTTAACCTGTCACTAGCCCGACAGGCAGGGGTAGTAGCCCTTGGGATAGCGCCACCTAGGGGTTACACAAATGTTAGGTAAATAAGTTGATACATAAATAATCTGGTATATATACAGTAGTAACATTGGGGTTGATAGCAGATAAGGCCTGCTAGGCCCACTTATTATGCCTGTATTCACTGCCTGCTTCAGTGGCTGCTGGCCGTACTGAGTCTATGGCTTTCACCTCTCTTCCCCACATCTAGGGTTCCATTAAGTCTATCCCATACATGCTTGAATCCCCCCACTGTGTTATTACCCACCACTTCTTGGTACAGGCTATTCCAAGCATCTACCGCCCTTTCCGTGAAGAATTATTTCCTCACATTTCCCCTTATCCTGCCCCCCTCCAATCTCATATCATGCCCCCTCGTCTTTGCACAACTCTTGTACTGAAAGATGTCACCCACCTGCATTTTGTTTCAAGCCTTTAAGATACTTGAAGGTCTCTATCATATGCCCCGTTCCCTCCTCTCTTCCAGTGTATACATATTGAGGTATTTTAATCTGTCCTCGTATGTTTTCTGATGCAAGCCCTGCACCATCTTGGTCACCCTTCTCTGGATCGCCTCTACCCTGTCTACGTCCTTGCGAAGATGCGGCCTCCAGAACTGAACACCATATTCTAGATTAAGCCTCACCAATGTTTTGTACAGTGGCATCACCACCTCCCTTCTGCTGGTAGTGATACCCCTTCCTATGGACCCCAACTTCCAACTGGCCCTCCCCACAGCCTTGTTACACTGTTTAGCCACCTTTAGGTCATCTGAGATGATTATCCCTAAATCCCTTTCTTCCGTGGTGACTGTCAGCACTACCCCCCCCCCCCAAATCCCATAGCTCTCCACAGGGTTTCTTCAACCCAGGGGCATGATTTTGCGCTTGTTTGCGTTCAGTTTTAATTGTCACACTTTGGACCATTTTTCCAGCTTTCCCAGATCCCTCCTCATTCTTTCTACCCCTTCTGGAGTGTCTACTCTGTTGCAGATCTTGGTATCATCAGCAAATAGGCAAACCTTCCCCTCCAGGCCTTCAGCAATGTCACTGATGAAGACATTAAAAAGGACTGGCCCCAGGACGGATCCTTGAGGCGCCTCACTGGTCACCCTCCTTTCCTTGGATTTGATCCCATTTACTGTCACCCTCTGCTTCCTGTTCCTGACAGTTGTCTGTGTCAGTGTCGAAGGCCTTGCTAAAGTCGAGGTAGGCAATATCCACTGCTCCTCCCTGATCCACCTCCTTTGTCACTCAGTCAAAAAAGTAAATCAGATTAGGTTTGACATGACCTTCCTGCTGTGAATCCATGCAGGAAGGACATGTCAAACAAATCTGATTGACTTTTTTTTAATAAAAGTAAGTTGGTACAAAAATACATTGCGGTCACAGCACAATATGAAATGCCTGTTCTACTGCAAAAAAAAAAAGGCAGCAATTCCCAGTGTGCAAATAATTATACTGAAACAGGTGAGAGACCTGTAAGACGAGTGTGAGCCTAACCCCTTAGAGGTAGGAAGTGCAGAGGTAGTGTGGCAACGAAACCAGTAGACAGGTAGTAGAGACCCAGCCGGATGCCCTTTACCCTTTTCTTTTCTTCCAGCTGTGAACCTTCACTCTGCTCCCAGCTTGTGTACTACTTATTCCAGTACTCCTCCCTGCTTGATAGTGGTGCAGGTACATATGGGGTTGCTAGGAACAAATTTTCAAGAGATCAGTTTTCTTGTTTTAATTTTCCTAGGTCTCTAGACTAGGAAAATCCTCACACTGGGGAGGAAGCTAAGAGCGGTGACAGATGCACAGTCAGTACTTCTCTACCTCCAAAATGACTAAGTAGATTTCTTTAAAGTAAAGGTATGTTTTTTTGTTGTTTTTTTTTTTTAACATTTTGGCCTTCATGGCCCGCTACCCTAGGGCGGTGATAGCCCCTCTGTACTAAAATTATAATTTGTAATGCACTATGTACAGTTTGGGAAGGGATCGTAATTCTGGCCGAACTGCCAGCCAGCCGATCCCTTCCCACTTCCTGATCCGCCTTCTTCGCCCCATGCTCCCACGTTTTTCGACGTGGAACCAGGGAGAGCAGGGGGACGTGCTCCATACAAGTCTGTGGGGCTCATTTTCGGAGTGAGTTTTCAAAACCTTAAACTACCTTTTGATAGAAATGAAAGCCACTGCTTAACTAATAGGGACCCTATAAGTTAAGTGGTGGCTTTCATTTCTATCAAAAGGTAGTTTAAAGTTTTGAAAATCATTCCAAAATGAGCCCATGACTTTTATAAGGCCCCGTGTTTCCTCGGCTGGTTCCATGTCACAAAACATGGGAGCGTGGTGGCGGAGCAGGCGGATCAGGAAGTGGGAAGGGATTGGCTGGCTGGCAGTTCGGCCAGAATTACGATCCCTTCCCAAACTGTACAGAGTGCATTACAAATTATAATTTTAGTACAAAGGGGCTATCATCACCCCAGGGTAGCGTGCGATGAAGCCCACAATATTATGTCACATCTTTAAGAATTAAGTGCATAGCTGTCTATCAAATGAAACGAAGAAAAGTGTTGTGTTGAAAATAAAGCTAAACTGTTGTTTTGATTATTAGGTCTTCTTAAAGGAAACTACACCCTCATGTCATGTAAATTTTATTTCATACCATGTCAACAGACGACTCTTCTCCTGTAGCTGTTAGAGTTTGCTTTGGTTTGTTTTCAGTGTTCATTGTAGCCCCCTGTGACTACCCTGGGGGTCTCTGTTTTATGGTTGTTGAAATCCCATTTTCCGTGAGAGCTGCATTAGTATATGAGAACATAATGTCACATCACCCATTTATACCATGTATCTCCACGCTGAAAAAACAAACACCCTGAAAAACTCTCTGGAAACAAAAAAACTCTTTGGAAACACATACATTGAATACAGTTTAAAGGGAAAATTCCTGCATTACAACTCGGACAGTTTACAAAGTTAACTGAAGGTAAATGTGGTATTTCACACATTCATGCAACTTGTTTTTTTGAAGTCTAAGTAAGCAGACAGGCATGCTTGTGGAGTTTAAAGGGTGATTGCACATCATGTTCTCATATGTTAATGCGGCTCTCAGGGACAATAAGATTTCAACAACCAGCAAATGGAGACCCCGCAGGATAGTTACAGGGCCTAGTATGTGGAAATGAGCTGTTACCTGCTCAGTATGTCTTTCCTGGTAAAACTTTTGAAATAGATAAAATAAATGTGCCTGATATAACTTGCAGTGCGGGGCTATGGACCCACATTGTTGCAAAGTAGTGTCAGCATGGCTCAGTTGGTAGCACATCAGCTTCTGAGCCAGAAGGTTGTGGGTTCTAGTCATACACTGGCATTGGGCTCATACCTAAATGCTGGCACCCTAGTGCAATACTGGGGGGTGCTGTACTGTTGGGGTGTGCTGTCCTTCGGATGGGACGTTAAACCAAGGTCCCTTCTACCCATCTCTGGTGATGTCCTGGTGGGTGTCCAGGTGAACGTGAAAGAACCCATGGCACTTTTCGCAAGAGAAGGGGATTTTCAGCGGTGTTCTGGCCAACTTTCTCCTTCCCATAAAACCAGTTCATGCAATTGTCCAAGGCTGTGTGTGGGTGTTAATGTGTGAAATAGCTGCCACTACATGTTCAGTCACTTCACTACCAATCTGGCATTGCTTGTAAAGTGTATTGGGATACACTGTGTATGAAGCGCACTATATAAATGCTGCTTCTTCTTCGTCTTCAACATGCCCTTTCCGTCTATACGAATGTTTGGCTTAAGGGGATGACACAGCGGCACAGTTTTTGGAGTGAGGAGAACGGGGCCACAGGAGAATCCACACCATATGTACTCCATGGCCAGAGTGAAGGCAGGTAGAAAGGAGATCTCTTGGATTGGGGGACCTTTAAAAAAATTCAGACCCCCTTCTTGCATGTACAGATAAGACATGTTCAAAATGTATAGTGAACCTGAATGCCTGATCTCCAACTCCGAAAACAAAGAATAGAAATTCTCCAGTTTAACTTATTACGAATTCAGGATACAAAGATACAAAAGAAAAAAGCAGGCCTTGTTACTTATTCTGTGTGTGCAGCCAGTGAAATTGAGTAATTGCGACCTTTGACAGAATTGAGAAAATAAATGATCCTTTAACCTTTTATTTCTGTGAGGCGCAATACTTGTCACCCAGTCCCCTTTTCCACTGACTAGTTATTATTCTCATGTTGTTACGAGCTATGCCGATTTTGGTAATTTACCTGGATGGGGAAGTTGGGGGTGGAAAATGTTCAAAGATGAAATTGAAATTAGAATCTTTAGTGGAAATGCTTCATGTGGAAAAAATATTTTCTTGCTAGTACAATAGTTAGGCATTTTTTCTATTTCACTCAGAATACTTTGAATTTCTTCAGCGTATAAAAATGTTTTCCCCGTCCTTTACCTAGAGCAAAATTCTGTACATTTTTAACTCGCTCCTTAAAGGAACAAGAATCGGAATGTGCAGACAGTCTAGCATTTGCTATTCTAAACAATTTATGAATTTTGAAAAAAGTTGCTGAGGATAATTAATTGATTGTAACTTATGACCTCGAATGGCACACTAAACTGCTGGCTTCCAGGTGTGTGCTGAAAGTTGGGTTACTTGGGCGTATGTTTTGGTGATTCAGATTGCTGGCCAGGACACTGGTGACAGTCCCCTACTCTGAATGATACACGCCATGGGATATTTAAGTTCCTACCTGGACAGCCACCACGGATGGGCAGAAGGGACCTCGGCTTAAAGTCTCATCTGAAGGATGGCACCTTAGTAGTGCAGCCCCCCAGTGCTGCACTTCGGTAGCAGTATTCAGTATTAGCCCAAGTTCCTACTGTAGGACTAGAACCTATGACCTTCCAGTGTTTGAGCCACTTACACTGTTGACTTACAGAGATACACCTGAATACAGTGGTTAATTTGGAAATACATAGGTGGGGGAATTTTAGAAAGATAGAACGTGTCAGCTGAAAAGGACCAATTGGCTCACCCAGTCTGCCCAGATGGTCCCTGCCTAGTATGTCTCCACAGACCCTAACTGGTCTCCGGCGACCCCTCCTTCTCCCTGCCTTTGACTAATATTCCCTTATGTGTATCCCATCCATGTTTAAAGCCTGTTACTGTTTTTGCTTCCCACTTTTGTTGGCAGTCTGCTAAGGCATCCACCATTGTTTCAGTAAGTAGTACTTCCTCACATCCTCTTAAACTGCAACACCCCCAAGGTTCATCGTGTGGCCTCTGGTTCTGGTGCTGTATCTTATTTGAAAGAGACTCCCTGCCTGTACCTTGTTCACTCCCATAAGGTACTTGTAGCTCTGTATCACGTCCTCTCTCGCTTTCCTCTCTTCTAGGGTGTACATATTAAGATCACTTAGTCTCTCCTCATAGAGCTTTTGTTGCAACGCCAACACCTTTTTAGTTGCCCTCCTCAGGGCTGCCTCTATCCTGTCTGTGTCCTTACTGAGTTGCAGCCTCTGGAACTAGACGCAGTACTTCAGGTGAGGTCTTGTCAACGAGCGATAATGGTAACACCACCTCCCACCTCCTGCTGGTGATACCTCTCCCTGTACATCCCAGCATCCCACTGACCGTCCCCACTGCATTGTCACACTGCCCTACCACTTTGAGGTCATCAGACATAACTCCAAGGTCGCTTTCCCGCTTAGTGACTGTTAGTACCCCTCCCCCATCCTATACCCAGCTCCTGGGTTCCTATGGCCTAGGTGCATGATTTAGAATTTTTTGGTATTGAACTCTCGCTGCCATGCCCTTGACCAGTCCTTGAGTTTCCCAGAGTCCCTCTGCATTCTCTCTAGCCCTTCTTGAGTATCCACCCTATTACATATTTTGGTGTCATCTGCAAAAGGGCATACCTTCCCTTCCATTTCTTCTGCAATGTCACCGATAAAGACATTGAAGAGGACCTGTCCTAGTAGTAAGCCCTGCAACAGCTTGCTGGTTACTTTCCCCTCATTAGAGTGAGTGCCATTAACCAGCACTCTCTGTCCGCTGTCCACTAACCAGTTTCTTACTAGTGCACCACTTCGGATCCCACCTCTAGGCTACTCAGTTTAACAGTCTCCTATGTGGCACAGTGTCTAAGACCTTGCTAAAGTCCTGATAGGCCTCGTTCACTGCCCTCCCCGATCTATTTCTTTGGCCATCCAGTCGAAGAAGTCAATCAGATTCGTCTGGCATGACCCCACCCTCGTAAAGCCATACTGCCCTTGGTCTCGTAGCACACTGGATCCAAGATACTGTAACCTTTCCGTTGACAGGGTTTCCATGTATGTCTCCACCACTGATGTGAGACTGACCGACCTGTAGTTGCTTACCTCCTCCCTGGTGCTGCTGTTTATGGAGCAGGACCACATCAGCTCTTCTCCAGTCCTCTGTAACCATACCTCTTACCAGTGTGCTACTGAATGAGGCCCTCAGTGGTGCAGCAAGCACCACCTTGAGTTCCTTTAGTACCCCTGAGTGTATCCCGTCCAATCCCATCGCCTTCTCCACTTTCAGAGCTGCGAGCCCCTTCAGGACTCTTTCCGCCAAAAATGGACTTGTGGCCCCCCTCCCCCAAGTTGTTCCTGCTGCTTCCTACTGATCCACAACCCCCCTACCTTGAAGACTGAGCAGAAGTTCCTGTTCAGCATGTCTGCTTTTTCTTGATCCTCTTCTGCACATTTTTATTTCTATTTCTATTATTTAGATCTGACTTGGAGGGGGAGCTCTTGCAGCAGGTAATACCATTAGGACTAATGCTGTAGCCGGCCCGTCGGCGCAGTGGTTGGGGTTCTGCTTGCAACACCGGTGACCCTGGTTCGGGAACGAGCCTAGGTTGTCTGAGGGCCGGCGGGGAGAAGGATGGAGCATCCTATGGACTGCTCTTCTTCGGTGGCGGTTTCTGCGATTGGTGCAAGGGTGACACCTAGCGGAGGCTGGGTGTCTCGCTCTGTATACCAATGCATGGTCGAGGAGGGGAGGGGCTAGGGCAGGACAGACGCTGGGCCATTGCACGTCTCTGCCCTGGCCAATAAGGGGAACAAAAATCCTTCTCTTCAGGCATCTCCATGACACCCTGCTTCTGGCTTCGATCAGCCGCCTGGCCAAGAACTCCCCAACTACATACATTCCACGGTGCCGATTCTGGTGGCGGCACCTTCCCCACCTCCTGGGGGGTCAGCCAGGAGTGACCGGGGAGTGAGAGTGGCTGATTAGGCGGTGGAAGCCGTGGAGCACCGTG
This sequence comes from Neoceratodus forsteri, assembly GCA_016271365.2. Taxonomy (NCBI): domain Eukaryota; kingdom Metazoa; phylum Chordata; order Ceratodontiformes; family Ceratodontidae; genus Neoceratodus; species Neoceratodus forsteri. The sequence goes on along the minus strand of CM028129.1, from coordinate 1,712,218,727 downwards.
ACTAGGGCAGATCAGTGACGGAAGATGAGGGGACCAGAAAGAAGGGTAAATATATATATTAAAAAAAAGGGACTAATGCTGCCAGGCATTAGGGCCCAACGTAAATCTTGTAGCTAGCAGTCTGTAGCAGGGGACTGCCCCCGACATCGGCTTCGCCCTACGTCAGACGTGGTATAAAGGGGGCAGTCCCCCAGCACCATCTCAGTTCTTTTCCTGCCGTCGACCCGCTTACTTCAGTTGCATGGATGCCTTCTTTCACAGTCGACTACTGTTTGAGAAAAGTTCTTCTAAAGTTCGTTTTTTCAATCATCTTCGACGTTTATCTCCATTCTGTGTATGTTGTCGCCCTCTCCATCGTGACGAAAGTCCAAGTGTGTGTGGGGGAAGCAGATCCTGGCGAAGGATGGCCACGCAGCCTGCCTAATCTGCCTGGGCCTCGACCTTCGGCTCGATGACTGCCTGCACTGCCGCAGGTTTAATCAAAAGACAAGAACCAGGAGAGCCAACGCCCTCAAAGCATACCTCCTGGAGAAAAAAGTGGTGGCTATGCAGCGTACATCAGAGCACAGCTCATCTTCTTCCACCAGGGACAAATCATCTGGAGGGAAGCACCACCACTGGGAGAAAGATAGGGCCAGGTCCGAGTCGCGCCCGAAGTCGCCCACAAAGCCTTCTTTGTCCTCTTCGACTTCCGGCCGGAGGTCGGGCTCAGTTACAGCCCAGGCCACCGAGTCCTCCCACAAAAGTAAGCCTGCTCCCACCTCTTCCCAGGTCAAACACTGGGAGCCAGCCTCTACTGGTCATTCACCTTCCCTGGCCCACCGACCTCACAAGTCTACCTCAGGGTCGACCCAGGAAGGCCATTCCTCGGGGAAACCAAGAGAGAAGTCCAGTTCATCAGAAAATCGCGAACGCATAGATGAACCTGAAGGATGACAGGAGGTTGTGCGCCATCGCACGCCCCCTCCACCTCACCGGTGTTCCACACTCCGACGCCTGATATGAGGAATTTACCGCTGGAGGATCGGATGCCCGCCCCTCCTTCAGAGGGTCGGTCACCAGAGGGCCCTCCTACTCCGGACACCGGCTCCCCCAGCGATGGCGATGCCAAACACTTGGATAAGGATAAGGGCTCCCTGGATCTGGCGCCGGATCCCAAGGACATCTGGTCCTGCAAACCTGACGCCTGGCCCAGCGGTCATCCCTGTGGCAGACATTGGGTCTTTTTTCACATCATGGTGGAACACTGCGAAGGACGATCTCCTCTATAGATCTCCGGTGCCCACCCGAACTCCGCCACCTACGGGTCCTCCTCCAACCCCACCTACCCCGGTTGGAGATGAGGGTTCCCACCCAGACCCTAAGGGAAATAGAAGAAGAAGGCATTCCTCTCCCATTCCTTCTTCAAGCAGACACACATCCTCCCTGGACGATGGGGACACCAGCCCATCCTCTTCAGTTTCCTCTGATGTGGATGAGTTTATCCCACCTTCTCCATGCCCCAAGGACTCTCCAGGGCCCCCCCTGGATGACCCCTCATTTTAGGTATCATCTTGACTACCAATCTGTCTGTGAGTGGGATACAGAAGAACTGTTTCCAGAGCGCAGACACCTGGCTAAATTCTTACGGTCCAAGGAGCCAGAGCCCTTGGTTATTCCACCTCTGGTCGAGCCTTTTCAGGATGTGACCAGAATGATGTGGCACAAGCTGTTGTCTACCTTGGCCTTCCCAAAGAAGGCAGACAGGCTTTACACCCCCCCCCCCCAAGGATGAGCCCTTTTTGGGGGAACAGCCCAGGCAACACGCGTGTGCTCACTGCCGTGGCAGTCAACCCAAGCATCTGAGCTCCCAGCCTCCGGATCCTGAAATGAAGTTGGATAGCTGGGACCGCAAGATTTGCTCCTCAGCAACAGGTTCCATCAGGTCTCTGAATTTTCTCACCCATATGTTGACTTACCAGCAGTCCTTATGGGAAAAGACCATTGAAATGGTCAAGACATTGCCGGATTTAGACACCAAAGAAGAAATCTTAGCCTATGCCCAGTCCAGTCTGGGAGCCGACAAACATGTCCTCCACTGCTCATACGATGCGGTGGACATGGCCTCCCGGGCTGCAGCCTCGGGAGTTTGTCTGAGGAGGCGTTCTTGACTGAGGAGGCTGACTGGCTTTCGTCCTGACCTCCAGGATTCTGTTCTGGACTCTCCCTTCCAGGGACCAGTGCTGTTTGGCCAGGATGTAGAAGCCCTGGTTAAACAACTCCAGGAGTCGGGGAAAGCCGTGGCGGATGTCCATCACATGTATAAATCAGAGCCTCAAGGACCCCGTCGCCATCCCTTTTGCAAAGGACAGGGACAGGGAGGTAAAATTCCCCAGGGCAAGGGGTTTAAGGGGCGGGGTCACCCTGCCCCCCCCCCAAGGCCCTAATAGCCCAAAGCTCCTAGGGCACAGGGCCCCTCTACTCCCACAGCCTGATTCGCTGCCTCTCCCTCCTCTCTCTTGGGAGCCGCAGAACGAGAAAGTCGGAGGGAGATTTTACCTTTACCCTGCCGAATGGTCCAACATAACATCAGACCAGTGGGTGTTGGACACCATTCGCAAAGGGTATGCGGTAGAATTTCTTTCTATCCCTGTGGACAGTCTCTCTCCCCGCACATTGTCCACCAATCCATGCCCAGCTTCTGGCAGAAGAAATCTAACAGCTCTGGAGAAGAATGCCATCCAGCTGGTGCCTCTGGCCCAGAGGGGTAAGGGTTATTACTCCTGTTTTTTTTTGTCTCATCCCAAAGAAAACAGGAGACCTCCGCCCTATTCTGGACTTAAGTCAGCTCAATCTCTTGGTCAAATACCAGAGATTTTGGATGGTGACTCTGGCTAGTCTGTTTCCCTTGCTTCAAGGAGACTGGTTATGCTCCCTAGATATGCAGGACGCTTACATGCATATCAAAGTCCCGTGCTCTCGCAGGAGGTTTCTCTGGTTCAAGTTTCAGGACCAGCATTACCAGTTTTGTGTTCTGCCCTTCGGCCTCTCATCTGCTCCTAGAGTTTTCACCAAATGTCTGGCAGTGGTGGCAGCAGCCCTCCGAAGGAGGGGCCACTTGGTTTATCCCTACATGGACGACTGGCTCATCTCTGCTCCCTCGGAGGCTCAACTTCTAGTCGCCCTAAAGGAGACAGAAGAGCTCTTCCATTCCTTGGGGATAACAATAAACTGGCCAAAATCGCAACCCTGGCCCTTTCAGAGGTTGCAGTACATAGGGGCGATCCTGGATACCGTTCGTGGAAAGGCTTTCCTGCCTTCGGACAGGGCTGATCGCTGAGGGGGCTCTGGCAAGCAGAGTTCAAGTATCCTCTTCAGTCCCTGCACGGGTAGTTCTTCAGTTTCTCAGCCATATGGCAGCTGCCACAGCACCCTTCGCCAGATTGCATATGAGGGTCCTCCAGTGGCACCAAACGGTGGACGACCTGATTTGAATTGTTGGCAATACTGATCACACAGGTGTGCAAATCAGTCGTGCACGTAGTGTTAAAATAACCAAACCAATTTTTTCTGATAGCTAGGTCAATGTCAGAGAGATCTTACTTAATAAATAAATAATTAATTTCGGTATATACGTACACAGTTTAAAACCCTGGTACTTTGCATCACTGGCATAATGCAGCGTATGCGTGGGTTGGGGGGGGAGGATGAGGCTCTGGCCATGACGTTTTAAATTTATTCAGTTTACAAAAGGGTATATGGCACATTTTTCAATGGCCAGAGCAACAACAGAGTGATCTATTAAAAAAAAAGTCTATATATACGTGGCAAAGTAAGCACACGTATAACTCTAAACATGCCAGAGAGTGACTCAATTACAAAAAAAAAACACCACAGAGAAATCAAAGGAAGTAAAAAAAATAACTTAGCGGATAAAATAGAAATAAAAATCGCAAAACATTATTTTATTGTGTCAAAACACCTCAAAGCCAACTGAGGTAGAATGGGACAAAAATGTATCGATAAAGAAATAGACAAATATGCCTCTAATAAATGGACATACTGTCAGGAGAGAAGACGCCTGGGCAGGTGGATAAAAACCTATAGAGAAACACATTTTAAAATTGTTCTGCGACCAGGCTCCCCCCCCACCTTAGTCTGACTGACACTCTCCAGCACAGGACTGTACAAATGATGCCCCCTTCATATGCCAGTGTCCCTGCATCAGTCTAGCAGCAGGATTTTAACCCCTTCCCCTCCAACATCTCAAGCCATGTATTTTCCAACAAGTCTCCTTCCCACTTTAGCCAGCCCCTTCTCTCAGTGGTAGGGCTGTCGTTCGTGATGCCGGTAACTGAGGTTGGAGAACAAGCCTGAATCAGAGTGGGGAAGGGGGAGGATGTTGTCTGGAGAAGGAGGGTGGCAGGCTGTGCTGCGAAACTGCTTCCTGGGTAACTGCAGGTGGTAATGCTGTCGGAGCAGCTTTGCGAGGAGGGGAGTACGCTCGCTGACGCCACGCTATGCATGCTCACTTGCATGTGCATGGATACCCTGGCTACTGGGGTCCCGAGGGCAAGAGAATGAAAGCAAGGAAAACCCCAGCCAGCGCAAAGTGACCTTCCCACGTTTCGTCAGCCCCACACCAACAACTTGGCCCTCCTCTGGATATGGATCCTTCCTGTTCGGAGGGAGGGAGGTAGGGAGCACTGCTGCCCCCTCCAAGGGGGAAAACCTGAGTCATTGATAAATCCGATAGAGGTTGGGTGATAAGGCTGCGGAGGTTGGCACAATGGGTGCATGGCTGATGATGGGGGCAATAATGACAGTAAGCAAAAAAAAAAAAAAAAACTTCCTTCCCTCTGGGTCACCAGGGGGTTGTCGTGCAACCACAGAATCCACCTACCTTCTCAAAGGTATGAGCTCTCCAAGACTGACACTCTACGCTGTTTCTGCTGCCAGTTGTGTGCTGGTGACCCAAACTATTAAGCAACTGGTAAGCCTGGCTTCTATAGCGACAGTCGTTTCTAAAACTCAAATTATGAAATGGATAGAAAAAATCCTCAAAGCTGTTTGGTCTAGAGGTAGTGCCAGCCATTGATGTCTCAGTACAACATCGTAATCTGCAATTAATCTGTTTTTTAAGCAAGCTTTTTGGGCCTTCAAGCTGTCACACACTCCTACTTCAGACCTACAGGGAGCAGAGCCTGGAGAGCTGACAGCTGTCTTTTAGATGGCACTAGGCACATATCTTTGTCTGGATTTTCAACCTTCTTCAGTTCCTCCCACCTCCTCTGACATTGGTGGTACCTTGATTGCTGTAGTCATAGCAGCATGCTCTAAGCAGAACCCCCTGCAGGGGAAGGATCCCCAGCTCATGGTGAGGACCGCTGCTTGCTGCGCTTGAACCTGGACGCTCTTCTGCTCTGGGATGGCTCTGCACTGTAGTTGGCAACACTCCCAACCCTGACTGCACTGATCCTGGCTTCTGGGGTCACTTCTAAACCAGGTCGTCAGCACAGAAGCACACGCTTCTGCTGAGCCATCGTCTGGCTCCTGTCTGCAATAAATCTGAAGTATAAACCTTCATTAAAATCCTTTCCTTAAGGCTGCAGCATCCATGTTATGATTGCAGTAAGGCACTCCATGGTGTGTGTTATGCTGGTTAACATCCCTCTTGATTGGTTGGAGACACACGGATGTGCCTCATGCCTCACAACACCCACAGCATGACATTATTGCAGTATTAAACATTCCCTGTTTTATGTTTAATTTAAACAAAAAAACTAGTTTGAAGCTAAGAATCCATCTTGGATTCCTTTTAAATGTTAGGTTGAGAGAGGTGAATGAACTTATTTTTTAGTTGTTAAAAAAATGTATTTAGCTTTTTATGTACTGTATTATCACAAAGACCATTTCTAATCATCCAATGAGAATGTTATTAACAGTGGAGTGCTAGAATATGCCTCTGATCAATGGGTTGTATTATGAAGCTAATCTTGTAGGAGTCCATGAAGAATTCTTGATAAGTCATCAACTCTGTATCTAATTACTGTGCTCTGCACACGCTACTTATAAAAGCAAGGAAAAGCTGGCTTCAGGCACTGCTAGTAGCAGAGGAGAGCTCACTGGCTCAGTCTGATTTGTTATTGATAAACGCTATCGATTGAACTGCACATTTGCTAACCAGTTTCATGAAACATACTTCATCCTACTTACTCAGTAAACTTCTGCCTTGTAAATTTGCAATGCCTGATCTATACCTAAATTAAAAATGTTATAAAGGTTATATAATTATCAGTCATTTTTCATGTGGGAACTGGTTCCAGTGAGTTCAGCTTCATTATTTTTCTAGATGTTAAGCTGAGTTTTGATGTGAAAAGGATTATGTGTAGTTCGTATTCCTCGGATTTATCTGGTAGAGGGAGGCCATGATTAATGGTAATCCTGGTTTAGGGTTAATCTGCTAAAACTCTAGAGGGTTTGTTGTTAACTATGCCAGTGAGTAAACAGAAAGCACTAACAGTCTCAACTGGTTTGGAACCAACGATTTGTGAATGTAAACAAGGTATGTGCTGTGTTTTGGAATTATATCTGTTTATCCTTTAATATTCTCCTCGTGTTTTCGTCTCCCATCACCTCCTCTGACCTGAGGGAGGCTGTTTCATCGTACAGTTGCCAGTGCTGACATTGCCTTTGTTGCTGAAGTTTTCTTTAGCCCCTTTCTCCCAGCTGAGCCAGAGGCAAGCATCCACCTCCATCACTCCCTCCCTCCCAGATCCACCACCTGATACCTTACGGACAGGAATAGTATCAGAGGATTGGGGAAAAAAGCCAGACAGGTATTGTCCCTATTACATCGGTCTTCTGATTGAGGTGGACGCACTTCCAGACCATGAGCCCTGATTTCCTAAAGGCACCAACTGTAACCATTCAGCTAAAGGAAGATTCACACAAACCACCACTAGATGGCAGTAATGGTTTGACTTTTTCATAGCTTTCGCTACTAAATTGTACTTTTCAGAGTTGTGTGTGTGTGTGTGTGTATGATATAACTTTCCCTTTCATTTTCATTCTTTTTTTCATTTCATTTATTTGAATTGCAGGTAGGTACACTGGAATAGGTATCATAGGAGGGTTACTGAGTCAAAGCGGTTAGCCATATTAGGCGTGATAGTTTTATTTATTAAAAGTTTTCCTGTATGTTCATCTATATATTTTAAATGAGTCCATGTTTGGACTATTAACTGTAGAATTTGGTAAAGAGTTCCATATAGATACTATTCTTTGGTTGAGCCAATTCCTTTTCTTAGTAGATTTGTACAATTCTTCTTTAAGTTGCTTATTATGAACTCTTAAATTTCTAACCATATTTTCAGCCTGTAAACCCGAGCATTCACAAAAGTCATGATTTTCAAATCCTCAGAAGACAAGACCGAGGTCACCTCGTAAGCATCTGTACTCAAGTGGGAACAAGTCCAGCTCAGCTAATCTTTGCTCATGATTCAAATGGGAAATATTATTAATTTTATTTTGTTACTCTTCTTTGAACTTTCTCCATTTGTATGGCATTTTGTACTTTATAGGGAGACCAAAACTGTGCACAGTACTTCAGTTAGAGTAGAACCAAGGCTCCATACAATGGCATGATCACCTGTCTATCTCTGCTTCTAATATGTTTGAGTATACACTCCAGAATTTTGTTCCCGTAGTAGCCACCTCTTTGGTGTGTTCAGAGAAAGATAGGGAGTTGGTAAGGACTATACCTACAGTAGGTCTTTTTCTCTTTCAGTTGCTTCTAGCTGTATGCCATTTAAGAAATAAGTTACCATTTGATTATGTTTACCAGGATGCATAATCTTGCACTTCTCCTCGTTAAAGAATAACTGATGTTCAGTGACTCATATTGCTGCATTGTTCAGGTCTTCCTGGAGTTTGACTGACTTCAATAGTATCTACTATTGCCCCCCAGTTTCGTGTTGTCCACGAATTTGCATATCTAGGAGGCTGTAGATGTTTTCATTGTTGATATGTATACGTTAAAAGTGTTGGGCCGGTACCCAGCTCTGTGGCACCACTGGTAACAGTTCCGTAGTCCAGAATAAACCTCTAATTGCAGCCTGCTGCCTTCTTTCATCCAGCCATGAATCCACCCATTTAGCAGTATTAATGTTGTATCCTAGTAAGGCTAGTTTTCAACCAACTCTTTGTGAGGAACTTTGTTGAATGCTTTTGAGTAATCTAAGTAAATTACACCAACAGGAATCCCTCATCCAGGGCCCCTTACTGATTGGTTAAAAAGTGTAATATGTTTGTCTGGCGTGGTCTAGAAGAAGCGAACTCCATGCTGTGTTACAGCCACTATTCCTAACTCCTGTATCTCTTTTTCCATGATGTCTTTTATAAATTGTTCCATGATTTTGCCTCTACCACAAGTTAGACTTATGGGTCTATAATTATTGGTCTCATTATTGGACCCCTTTTTGTGCACAGGTGTCACATTTGCTTCCTTCCACTCGGGAATTACTTGCCCACTAGCTATAGAGCAGGTAAGTAAAATAAAGGCCCAGCTAATAACTTTGATAATTCTTTTAGGAAAATTGGGTATAAATTATCTGGTCATGGGGATTGTTTTTATATTGTTTAGTTTTATTCTCATATCCCTTCATGGATTTTTATGTTTAGTAGGATCACTGACACAATAAAAGCATTGTGTTTTCAGTTGCGACCTGAAGTCAGAGTAATAGCAACACAACAACATACAACTTGTATAGAACACGCTACAAAACAGTGAAACATTAAATGAGACAAAATGTAAACACGTTATTACGACTTATATGAACATACATTTGTGTTTTTAAAATACTGAGTAACAGATCAAACGAATGGCTTAACAGAGGGAAAGAGCTTAAGGTTTGTAGGTAAAGTATTCTACAGTGGAGCAGCACGATATGCAAAAGTTCTTTTACCAGCATTCGTGTGGGCAAGTGGAATAACTAACTGTAACTTTACAGATGAACATGAGTCACATACAGAAGTATGCTTATTTAATAATCCACGCAAGGAAACCAGAATGCCATTCATTAGGGCAAAGTATCCTACTTCCTTGCCATCATTATTGGGTTAGCCCTCTTAGCTGTTGGGGGCAGGTCCAACTGCAGCCCTTGCTAGGAATCAAGACATTTCTGTGTTGTAGCAGACTTGTGTCTCGTTTGCAGTCATGACTTCAAATGTTACATTATCTGTTTATTTATTTATTGTTTTATTTTATTTATTGGAATACAATGAATTACCTTTATAACTGAATTTGATTCAGTAATCACCAGAGTAGTGGGGTCAGGTGATCTGATGTTTCTAAGAGGTGATGCCAGGTATGCAGTTTTTTCCCCTCAAGGATGTAGAGCTATATGTATAGCTGTGACCTTGATCTCCACCCCCGTGATCGCTTCCTGGTATGGACATGCCTGATAATCAGGGGTTTAAAACTGTAATTGAAATGGTTCGCCTGTGTTCCCCCTCCATGTCTTAACTTAGATTCTTTGTTGTAGGGACGGTACAATAATTATGCCTACTATTAATTTTATAATATTTGTGGAATTCCTCCTCCAGTTCTAGTTTTTGAGGCACATGACTTTACCTGTCTATGAAAGGGAGGAGTCAGGAGAGTTGGCTATGCCCCCTCAGGAGGAGGTTTTTACCTCAGTGTGCAGCGCTTGTACTCTGATTGGCCACTTGTCTGTTACATGCAGAAGTTGTGTTTTTGCTTTGTACTTTACATTTTTTACACCTTGTGCTGCTTTTAAGTGGAACTGCACCTGCAAATGTCTTTCACTCCATCCGGAACTCACATGGAGTCAAAATGTTCTATGCTTAACCTTATTCAAAATGGCCACCTAGGGCTGAGTGACTACTTTCAGATTGTTCGGAGTACTTGCTGCCTGTATATATACTGTCAGGATTTTTCTAGCAAGCACCCTATTTTAAAGGAGCACGTCCAGATATCCAGCCTGTGCTGTACTTGCTGGGAATTAAACCTGGGGACCCTAAATCCTGAAGGAAGGGACCCTAACCATTCAGCTAAACTGAAATTCCACCTAGCTGGGAGGTTACATAGAAACATAGAATCTGACGGCAGATAAGGACCGCTTGGCCCACCTAGTCTGCCCATTCTGCCCTGTCTGTCCTAGGTTAGAGAGCTTCTATGACTTTCTCACTTCTTGTCTATATGTTAAGACGTCCTCTGAGGCAACTCTTTCAATTGTAAGAGAGATCGCACTTGCATGGAATGTAAGTTAGACCACTCCTACAAACCTAAGAGTGTTCTCAGAGGATGCAGTAATATAGTATTTAATTTTTTCAACTTTATTTTCCTCCAGTCACCAGTGACGGGGCATCTCTCTGGCGGGCCCTGCTCAGCAACTCCTCTACCTCCCACCAAAACCCCTCCCCCAACTGAGGAATCTGGTGCTGGGTCCCCCTCTCCCACGGACCCCATATGGGAAGAGGTGGGGACCACGGAGAGTCAAGTTGGGGTTGGGGCCTGCACTGGGCATGTGGGAGCGACCTTGGAGCATCTGCCATCACCTCCCCACCAACTGGGGTTTTTCCCCTGAAACGCCGGACGTGCAGTGACATCTGTGTGGAGGATGCACCTCCACTGACATCCAGCAGCGCCTCCCCACCACCCCGAAGCAGTACACTCCTTATGGTGCCCCTGTTCACCACCGGGAGCCGCCGTAGAGCAATGCATCCCCACAGGCCCACCCCAGGAGAGGAGAGTAGTCCTCCGGATGCTCAATTCTCTCTGACCCCCTGGATACCAGAGTTCACTTCTGAACCCCGGTTGCCGGTGTGGTGCAAGGTGTGCCATCCAGCGCCTCAACCCTCAGCACCACTGGGCCAGCGTTAATATAGTATTGATTGAGAGTGATCCGTAAAACTATATTAAAAATGTAAAAATCTTCCCCCAAATGTGCCCATTTTAAGGGCACTGTGCCTGAAACACTCTTCACAGTATGAGTACATCATTTGCAGGGAAAAAGAGCTCTCACTGATTAAGAGTGCTTCCACTATATAATGTACCACCAGTACTGGTCACTAGTTGTTACTCGGAACTGAGCTGACTGTTATATACCACTTTCACTACTAGAGAGCACTGCCCACACAGACTGCTCTTTCTACATATACAACTCATGTCTTATTTTATGGGTGAAACGCCATGCTTATCATCACTGTTAAGTCTGTCCTTAATGCAGATACTGGTTCCTCCCATTGAGGGCCTAACGACTGTCACGACTATGGCCTATTAGTTGAAACTGTTTCCCTAGCTAATTCCATCTTCCCAGACAGTGTTGGAATCTAGCCATAATTTACCATCTGCAGACTCATTCCTTTCCCTGGCTGTCCTTTTGTAGGAATACTCTCTATATAATTGGACTTGGCTATGTTTGGTTATTCAGAACAAATCCAATTGTGCATGTATCTGTAATGCCAGTATAGTTAGGGTTGGCTGACAGGTTCTGTTAAACCCTAACTTTCTGCCTTAATAGCTTTGGCAGCGTTTGACAAAATTAACTGAAATTTTGCATGCATTGTCTAGCAGGCAAGTTCTAAATATGTGACTAGGCTCAGTCACCATGACCTTTGTCTTCCCAGCGTTGAGAGACAACCAGTTTGAGACCATCCTGTCGTTTATTTTGGCCAAACATCTCCCCATCAACGAGGCTGCAGTGTCCTTTCCCAAAGGACAAGACAGGTAGAGTTGAGTATCATCTGCATAGCAGTGAAACTCAAACCCATACTATCTGATGATCTTCCAGATAGGCAACATGTACACAAAAAACAACACGGGGCAAGGATCGAACCTTGAGGAACCCCACAGGATTGAGAAAAAGACTCTTGAGTCAAAATTACCTAGGGCAACTTGCTGAATTCTCCTGGTTATGTAAGATTCAAACCAGCCCAGTACTGACCTTGGTGATACCACATAGGTCCTGAGGTGATCCAAAGACACCCTGTGGTCTACTGTGTCAAACATTGATGAGAGATCTAGAAAGACCGAGATGGAGCATAGTTCGCTATCCCTCGCTAGGAGGTCATTAGTTACCTGGACTACTGTGGTGAGACCGAAAACCTGACTGGAAGGATTTGAAGATGTACTTTCAAGCAATCCACAAGTTTGTCGGTCACTACCTTCTCAGTAACGTTCCAAGAAAGGGAAGGTTACAAATTGGTCTGTAATTCTCCAGAACGTCCAGAGTCCAAGGAAGTTTTTTTTTTTTTTTTTAGGAGGGCCCTGACCACCGCCTTTGTCAAAGCAGATAGAAAAACACTCTCCCTGAAGGAGATGCTGACAATCTTGGCGATTACTGGACCCAGGGAGTTGCTGCACCCCAAAAGCAACCACATAATTCCCGGGTCCAGTGTGCAGCAGGGGGGGATGAAGACTAGAGATCACCTGTAACATTTCATCCATGTAAACCAATTGAAACTCACTCCACGAAGGCAGATCTGCATTCCCAGATGCTGGAAAACTGCCAGCCCATGAAAGGCCACTTGAAGAGATACCTGACCTAATGGAGGACACCTTGTCAAAGAGGAATTTGCCGAACTCTTCATATTTCTCTGCTGAAAAGGCTCTAACGGATCGCAGACAGACAGGGTTTAGTAAGCTGTCCATGGTGTGAAAGAGCTGAGCTGGTTGGTTCCTCCCTGAGGCAATCAACCTTTACAGGAACTTTGTCTTTTTCATGTTGATCGCCCGTTGATACTCACCGTGGTGTTTTTAATGCCAGCCTATCCTCTTCAGACCGGGAGTTTCTCCAAAAATGCTCCAGCTTTCAACCCTTTATCTTCAACCAACACAGCTCAGCACAACACCAAGGTGAACTGTGATGGGACATCAAGGGACGGATGCAGTAAGGTGCCAGGGAGTCTAAGGCAGACACAAGAATTTTGTTATAGTGCTCCACAGCTTTCTCAGCCTCTTGAGCACAATCAAGTGTCATACAAGAGATTTCTAGTATTTCCTGGAGTTTGCGAGGTTCCAACTTCACCAACACACTCTTTCTACATAGCACTTCTATCATCTACCCCATATTTCCTACAGCCCCATCCCCTGCACGCCTGTTGTTCTCTGTGTGATGTGACAATGCCTCTGGCTGCTCTTACCTTTTGGGTCCTTGCCATGTCTTGTAACACTGTTTACCCCATCAGTGCCTCTGGCTTTAGTTTAACTCAAATGTATGCATTCATATTCATGTAACTGATTGTTAACCCATTATCCTGCCTTTGTTACTTAATTGTCTTCTTTTTTTTTTTTGTTGTACTGCAGCTGACATGGAACCTTTGTAAAAGAGCCTTGACTCAAAGGTACTTGTAATCTTAGATTCAAATAAATAAATAAAAATAAACTTCTGTTTTGGATGATACCAGACACTTTCCACAGAAGGGGTATTAAAACAGGGGGCCCCACAAAGGAATGTCACTGCATGATAATCGGACCAGCTGACCAGATTAACCTTGACCGCACTAAAGTCAAGTCACAATGAGAAGATCAAGTCCAGGCTGTGGCCAGGTTGATGCGTACCAGAGGCAACATCCTGTGCTAGCCTCAGTGAAGACATCATCTGAGGAATTATTGTCCAGAATGTGCGAGTATTCATCATCTACCCAAGCATTGAAGTCCCCAACACCATCAGGCTGGGGGCATGCAATACCTGTTGACCATGAAATCCACTAACTCCTGCAGGAAGTCAATTTCACAACCGTGGGGATGATACATGAGAATGATCCCTGCTAACACCTGGAGTGCATCTAACCTGCAGGCTGCTCCAGGCAGGTCAGATGTCCAATGAGGTGCACTCTGTAGCCCACCCAGTAAGCCAAATCCACAGAGCCTGGGCCTGCATTCGAACCTGCAGGCTGCTGTAGGCAGGTCAGATGTTCGTTGAGGTGCTCTCTGTAGCCCACCCCAGCAAGCAGAATCCGTGGAGTCTGAGCCTGCAGTCGAACCTGCAGGTACAAGAGCCAGAGGACTGTGTTTCTAACAAAGGGACAGTAGTCGGAGGATGCCACTGATTGTTTCATTTCATCTGTGATTCGGGAGGCAAGCCCAGTTGTGTGCAGTTAGCATCAGACTTTAACACTGGTTGTGTAGCAGCTTGTTCAGACAGGTGCTATCGGGGACTGTAATTGTAAGGCATATGGGAATATTTGGGGAACTGTGTTGTACATTCGGGTGGTTGTAGACTGCAGTTTGTATTCCCCTGAGTGCCCTGGATCTCAGTAGCCCCCATCCCCCTCGCCATCATGGCTGTTTGATTTCTCATTTGTATCTCAGTGTAACCGCATCTCTCTTGCAGGCTGCTCCAGGCAGGTCAGATGTCCGTCGAGGTGTGTTCTGTAGCCCACTCCCAGCAAGCCGAATCCACCAAGCCTGAGCCTGCAATTGAACCTGCAGGTACAAGAACCAGAGGGACTGTGTTGACCGCTGCCGCTACCATGGTGGCTGTCCCACCCTAGGTGAGCATTTGCCTTATAGGCAGCTCTGCCCCATGACTAGATCCACATGGCTCTTTACAAGCGTCTATCACCCTAGGTTGCCTTCAGCAGCTTATATTGCTGGACCTTTAGGGGGCACTACTGCTCCTCCCTACGTGTGATAAGATTTAAACACCCCCCCGCTCTTTCTAAAAGATCAGTTGTGCCTGATTCCCCTCCCGTCCCCTAGCTCCTGTGATCCTACAATTTGTCCATTATGCACAGTGTTATCCCTGTGTGGGTCTTGAACCAGTGACCCTGGGTGCCAGTACCATCCTTGTTAGCTGCACTATCCTCTAGGCCATACAGCTGGCTAGAGTTCATCCTCCTTATTGCAGTTTTCCAATGGCACCTGTGGTCATATGTAGGATCACTTACCACTGTAGCCATTCAGGCATGTTCTGAAACTATTTCCACACTTTCCCACTAGTTTGTTATAAGGATCGGCCACTAGGGGCATATTTAGCTTGCTCCTGTTCCCTGATCCAGCTTTAGTTACCTGTCGTCGCACGTCTTCTGCTAGAGTCGCCCTGCTGAATCATATGCCCATTTATAAACAGTGCTCTATTTTAGCTATTTCCAGTGTGCAGTCCACTTTGCCTCTTTTTACCTACTAACTTCCTCCTCTTCCTCACTGCGCCCCAAACTATTTCATCCTTAATCTTTTCTCCTCTTGCATCACCCCTTCTATCTTCCACAATTTCTACCATCTCATTTCCCTATTCTTGTGCACACTATACGAACATATGAAATTGCAGCAGAAAAAGGCCCACAGGTCTACCAAGTTGGCCCGATTGTGCATCTCTTAGTTTCATATCACTACAGCTACCCCACCCAAACCCCTCCCTTCCTCCTCTTCCCGGTCCTTCCCCCTTTGTGTTTCTTGCCTGTACTAACCCTGCCCTTGACTCGATCTCAACCCCGCTTAAAGCTATCCACTGTCTTTTGAGTGATTAACTCCTCCAGCAGTGCATTCCAATCCGCCACCACTCTCACTGATGTAGTGCCTCCTCATCTCCTCCTAAACCTTCCCCTTCCAGCTTCAGACTGTGTCCCCTAGTGACCCTTCACCCCCTTTAAGCGGAACACTCCCTCCCTCCCGGACTTTGTTTATGCCTTTCAAGTACTTAGACGTATCTGTCATGTCCCTTCTCTCTCTTCTAGCAAGTAAATGTTGAGCTCCTTCAACCGTTCCTTGTACGGCAACTCCCTTAGTCCCATGATCATTTTTGTGGCCCTACGCTGCACCCCCTCCAGTAATCTCCCATCCTTTTTGAGGTATGGGCACCAGTACTGTATACAGTACTCCCAAGTGTGGCCTCACCAGTGATCTATACAATGGCAGGATGACCTCCCCCTTTCTAGGGGTGATCCCTCTGGCAATGTACCCCAGCATCCTATTTGCCCTTGCTGCTGCCCTTCTACATTGTGCTGATACCTTCTTGCTCCCTGTAACTATTACCCCCAGGTCCCTTTCCTCCTCTGAAGCTGTTACCTGTACTCCCCCCAGCCAGTAGCTGTTCCTGGGATTTCTGGCTCTGAGGTACATGACCTTGCACTTCTTATCATTAAACCCTAACTGCCACTCCCTAGACCAGTGTTTGAGTTTAGCTAGATCCTCTCTGAGTGCCTGCCTCCCTTCCTTGTTGTCCACTTCTGCACAACTCTTAGTGTCGTCCGCGAACAGGCTGATCTTACTCTTGACCCCCTCTGCAATGTATCCAATAAAGACATTAAACAAAGCAGGGCCCAGCACTGAATCCTGCGGTACCCCACTCATTACTGGCCTTTGCTTGGATGTCTCCCCCCTTACAGCTACCCTCAATTGTCTGCCCTACAGCCAGCTATCCACCCAACCACAGTTTTCCCCACCCCATGTCCCTCAGCTTGCTCATTAACTTCCTGTGTGCACCGGGTCAAAAGCTTCACTGAAGTCAGATACAGGACATCCACATTGCCTTCACAACCGCCTCTAGTGACCCAGTCAAGAAGTCGATCAGGTTAGTTTGGCAAGATCTTCCCGTGGCAAACCCATGCTGTCTCTCATCCTGCAGACCATTGCTATTGAGAAAGATTATCAATCTCTCCTTCAGAATGGTCTCCATCAACTTCCCCACTTTGAAAGTCAAGCTCACCAGTCTGTAGTTGCCCATTGGTCCTTGGGTCCACTCTTGTAAAGGACACCACGTGAGCCATCCTCCAGTCCCTGGGTACAGTCCCCATCTCCAAGGAGGTGTTCAACAGGTCCGTCAGAGGGCCTGCCAACACCTCTACCTATGCTCCTTCTTGTCCTCGCCACCCTCTCCCTCCTGTTTACCCTTACATCTATCCGTCCCACTTCCATACCTACCCTACAAATGTCAGTCCTCTGCCCTAGCTTCTCTTCCCCCACTTTTCCATCTTTCTGTTTCCCCACATTCCTCCATTCACCCTGGTTCATCCATACTTCTCTCCTTCAGCTTACACTTAATGTCACTTCATTCCTTCCCAACCTCCTGCAGCTCCGCCTCCATACAGACTCCCTCCTCTTATTCTCATAAGCCCTAGCCTTCAGAGGTTGATATCTATCCCTTCTAAGGTACTCATCATCTCACTGCGTCTAACAGTGGGGGACATTGAATGTAACCCTGGACCATCCCATTCTCTCCCTACCGAACTCCCAAAAGGACTAAAAATAGTTCACCTTAACATTAGGAGCCGTCTCCCAAAGATTGATCTACTCCAACCCCTCATGACTAGCTTGAAACCTAGTGTACTGATCATTGCTGAATCTGGCTCTCCTCTAAAATCCCTGGTTACTTCCTTATTCAACAGGACCGGTCTACCAGGGGGAGGGAGAGGTAGCCATATACATCTAGTCTTCCATTCAGTTTACCATCTGTCTCTCCACTTCCCCTCCCCGCTGCCTATAAATTTTGTTACTAAAACTGTCTTTTCCTGCTCCCTCCCCATCTTTGTGGGTGGGGTCTGTTGCTACCCTAGCTCCCTTCCTCCTCTCCACCTTCTATCACAGACCTCCTCTCTACGCTCTAACCCTGGCAACTTTCACCCGATATCTCTTCTCCCAGTCCTTGCTAAACTTCAAGAGCGTTTGTCTCTGGCTCAACTGTCTCCTTTTCTTGATCCCTCCTCCTCCTTCACCCCCTTCAAGTTGGGCTTCCATGAGGCCCTACTCTACAATCTCCCTCCTCTGGCTCATTGATGCTATTGTATGTGGTATGGATCAAGGATGCATCACCTCTGCCATCTTTGTCGACTTGGCCAAAGCTTTTGACACTGTTGCTCCTCCTTTCTCCTCAGTAAGCTAGGGTGGCTAGTCTCTGAGACCACTGCTCACTGATTCTGTTCCTATCTCATGGGAAGGTCCCAAATAGTCAAGATCGGCAACTCCATCTCCCTCCTCTTCCCATAAGCACATATGTCCCTCAAGGTTCGGTACTTGGGCCAAAACTATTCTCGATATTCCTCAGTGACCTGCCTGCTGCTTGCTCAACTGCTAACATCCACATGTATACTGATGATACTGTTTTTTTATGCCTCAGGTACTTCCAACTCTTCCAGCTCAGGTGGTGACCAGGCTCCAACTGGATTTCCGCAACGTCCAGTGCTGGATTTTCTCAAATCAGCGGTCTCTGAATGCCAAAAAGACAGTCTCTATGACCTTTGGCACCAGGCAAAAGCTGGCCAGACTAACTGCCACCCCTACCTTCCACACGCTCGATGGTTCCATACTAGAAGATGTCACTTCCATCAGATACCTTCGGCTCTGGCTTGACAGGGGCCTCAACTTTGCTAGTCATGTGGACATTATCCACAAAAAGCTTCTTCCCAAACTGGGTGCTTTGTATAGACACCGCAACTGCCAACCCCTGCTGGCCTGCCATCAGATCGTACAAAAGATGATCCTCCCAATCTTTGACTTTGGTGACATAGTCTATAGTATTGCTCCCAAATCCACCCTCCAGACTAGCACTCTATTCAGTTCCTTCTGCCACTTTGCTCTTGCCTTGCACCATGTACTCACCACTGTGACCTCTATACTGCTCTTTTTTCCCTTTCTAGGGGCCAGATGCTTGCTCATTGCACCTCTCAAATTGGCAAGTTCTGGCTTGGCTCCTTGCTGTCTAACCTTCCTCTCTTCTCTTCATCTCTCCTGTCCCCTCCTACTCTCTCCATAACTCCCCCATTAGGACTATTGCCCTCCCTTCCCGACCTTCCACTTAAGGGAGAGCAGCCTTCTCCTATCGCTTTCCAAACATTGGGAACTCGCTCCTCACCTAGATAATCCGCTCTTACTTGGCCACTTGTTCATTATCCCATCTTCTTCGGCACTACTTATTCCCCTCCTGTAATTGCACCTGACCCTCTTCCTCCTCTTGTCCTCCCTGCCCTTTTCTCTTTAGTCTTTCGCTGCTCAACTCCCCTCTACCCTTCCCCAGACATGCCAACAGCCTTTAGCACTAGATGGTTTTTCATTAAGTAGTGTTCACACTTCTGGAGTTTCAATCCGGTGGATAAGGTTTGACAAATGTTAAAAGTAAAATTCCCAGATCCCCCACTGTCAGGGAATGGCAGGATTTGGTATCCCAAATACATAAAATGGAGAAGCTCACAGCCATAATAAATAAGCATAAAGAGAAATTTGAAATACAATGGCAAAGGTGGGTGCTTTACATCATGGCCCACAGAGATGATTTCATCCCTTGAGGGAGCTGAGTCCTATAAAACAGGGAATCAAACCCTCTCCTCACTAACAGAAAGTAATTTATTGTGTACATCAACTTTATGAAAAGAATGACCCATTGTATTGTATTATATATTGTCCTTTGTCTTTTGTCATACTATGTAAAAGTCTTGTGAATGTAAGTGTTTTTATGTGTGGAAAAGAAACTCAGAAAAGAAATTTAATAAAAAGTTTAAAAAAAAGTAAATTTCCCATTTTGATCTGTGTGTATGTGTAAGATTGCGCAACTGTGCACATATACGTGCACGTGCAAATGAAAATGTAAAACAAACAATATATCGTGTGTATTTATATAACATTGATATATGTACATAGTTATTTATGTGGGCAAGTACTGCCCGATTTTCCCACAAAATGTTTCATGTTGCATAAATATTTTTGGTCAGACTTCATTCTATGTATAATTTATCTGTCCTGCATCAGTTGTACCCCCTCTTCCCTTTCCCCCAGAATGCATCTGGAAACAAGCTATTGTAGCTCAGTATGCCTTTCCTGGTGAAACGTTTCAAAATAAAAATTAATGCCACATAGTCAAAGGACTGAAAGTTCCCATGGAGAGTGCAGTGAGTCCCAAGGTAGATCTAAAACAGATGGCCACCCACCCCCTCTGCGATCCCTCCTTGGGGATCATTTGGATAACGTTCTGTTACAACACAGAAAAATCTCCGTTGCAAGATTATTTTTTGTTTTTACGCCGTTTGCTTCTCACAACAGAAAAAAACATTTTGTGTCGTGACAGCTGCCATCTTGTTTTCCCCTCAAACTAGAAAACATGGAAAATACATAAAAAAATTGTCATTAAAAAAAAAAAACTAAACCTAGCTAAATAACACCTGATTAGCTAGAATCTGGTGTTTGTTTTTTAAAACAATGGCCAGGAATACCTTTTCTGGGCACCCCAAAATCTGGGGGGGGGGGCCTAGCTTACCAAGAGGAGAAATTGACCCACATTCTCTGCATGAGAACAGCAAGGCTTTCTTGAATGCTGAAGCCGTAGCTGGGGTCATGCTGCCAGCTTCAGCTGAAGCAATGAGCTGGCAATCCCCTATTCTTTCTCTGTCTGATTGTCTGTCTGTCTTATCTATCTATCCAGCCATCCATCCATGACAACCCTCTATCAAAGTTTCACTGTTTTGTTTAAGTGATAGGATGCTAACACTAACAATTAATATATGTGCCAATGGATTTTTGTCTTCTTTTTTTTTTTTTCCAACTCTCTTTATCTCTGCCCCCTGGAACTCTCTCGGGCAGACCTCTCTCACTGCAACCATGCTACCACTTGTCTGGAGCCTGCCCCACTGTGAAATCGGGAGAAACACTCCCCACCCACCTACCTTAGTTCATCAAGTCTTGCCCACTCACCAGAGCCATGGCGGGGGATTGGGAGAGCCAGTGAGTTGAGCCCGGCGTTGGGTGTGTGGTGGTGGGGCATGGGAGGTTGCTGTTGCCTATCCAGGGAACAGGGCTTTTTCTATGTTGTGCGGGTTCCCGCTGGGGTGCGGATGTGCAATGATGTCTGCGCACCAATGTGCTGACGTCTGCTGCTGCACCCCTTGATATGGCATCACTCCTTGCACTGCTCCCGATCTCCATCAGGGGCTGCTGCGGAGTGATGCAAGGCCCACTACCTCCCCCATTAATAACATGCAAAATGAGTAAATGAATATGCATGGCCCAGATCAAACTTGCTACCTCCCACCATTAGCAAGACGTTTTAAGAAACTGACCCGAAATTCAGGCGTCTGAAGTTGCCTGTTGATGGCCGGCTGATGTGAACAAGTTTAGTGACTTTGGGATTCAGAATAAGATGCCCCCCCCCCCGATGCTAAAGAGCTCGGCGGTGTTTGTGTCTGTGCCGAGTGGGGACGGGCTGTGTTTTTCAGGTACGCATTATGAAGTTACAAAACTAATTTCACTATATAAAGTATGTGTGTGAGGGCTGTTCCTTAATTTAAACATTTATTTCTGTAATGATCATTTCATTTAACAAGGTAAGCAGGGTTGAGATATTGCATTAAGCCATTCTAAGTTTTCTTTACAGACCAGCGTCTGCAAGTCAGATGATTGCAGATGATCACATAAAACAACATGTGCATCCATTGCTGTTCACAGCTTTTTGATTCTCTGTCTTCCCCCACTTTTGGCAGATGAACTTAATCGCCCACAGTCAGTCCCACTCTCTGCAATAATGATGCAATGTCATGTGTGTGCAGTACATAACAATCACTACAGGTGGTGTATCATCAGTGTATGCTCGGGGCCTCACTGTTGGAAGGAAAGGCAGGGATATTGGGTTGTGGCCTGACAAAACCAGGCGGACATGCTTTTAAAAATAAATAACTATAACATATTCAATAACTGGAAAAGCTGAGTAGCTAGGGGAACTGAATATTTTTTCACATGCTGCTTGATGGATTTGTTTTTGTGGCTCAAATGTTAGGAAAAACAGATGATCACAGTCAGCTAGATCTTTTGTACTCTATATCTATTTATCGGTATGTCAAAGCAATTACAGTTGGACCATGTATCTAGCAGTGTGGGAAAATAATATGACACCAGTTTGTACATAAGCACTGTTCATTAACCTCACTCCACATTTATACGTAGCACTGTTTGTTGTCCTCTGAGCACTACACCACAGTCTGGTTCTCTGGACCGTCCATGTTCCAGGTGTGCTACACACCCTGGCGGACAGCCTCAGCAGGATGCAGTCCAGCAGCACGAGTGAGAACTTCTCTTGTCCATCGCAGAAGATCTGTTCACCAGATTGGTCATCCAGGGTTGGACCTTTTTGCGTCCCCACACAACACAGAACTGCCCAGTTTTTGCTCACTAGATCCAGGGCCTGGCAATTTCTGGTGAGACGTGTTGTCCCTCTCCTGGAGTGGGAGGTTCCTTTATGCCTTTCCTCTTATTCAGAGGGTGCTAATCAAGCTGCAAATGGAGGGGGCTAGCATGATCTTGGTAGAACCATTCTGGCCACAGCAGATATGGTTTCCATTATGGCAACAATTGGCGGAGGAGCCCCCTGCCCCTCTGCAGGGATCTGTTGACCCTGGTCCATCCCAATCTCAAGTCCCTTCGTCTGTATGCTTGACTCCTGAGGTCGTAGCTATCACCTGGTTCAGAGTGTCCCAGAGAGAGGCGGACGTCCTCATGGCAGCTCGGAAGCCCCCCACAAGGGCCACATATGCCATGAAGTGGAAGAGGCTTGCCATCTGGGCTGCCAAGCATCATCTGGATGCTTTTACTTGCCTGGTGAGCCAGATTCTGGATTACCTGATATTGCTGTTGGACTCAGGCCTCTAGTGCTCCTCCCTCAAGGTGTACTTTTCGGCTGTCTCTGCCTTTCATGAGCCCGTGGGTGGCCACACCATGGCTCAATTGGATGTATCCCATACTTTTCACAGGGGCATCCTGCACCCAAAACCTCCAATCTGTTCCCCTCTGCCGGCTTGGGTTTGAATTTTGTTTGGAGAAGTTGACCCTGTCTCCATTTGTGCCAGCTGCCTTCTGAACTATGCTTTCTCTCTTGGAAAGCGTTATTTTAGTTGCTATTACCTCTGCTCAAAGGATTTCTGAGCTTCAGGCTCTCTGGTGTGAGGAGCCTTATTTAATTTTTCACAAAGACAGGGTAGCTTTGTGCACGAATCCTAAATTTCTCCCTAAGGTGGTGTCTGAATTTACCCTGAATCAATCTGTCCATCTACCAGTTTTTTTTTCCTGAGCGTGCCAATCCATGGGAAGCACTGCTCCATACGTTAGATGTGTGTAGAATTCTGAAGTATTATCTGCTTCAAATGAAGGAGTGCAGAAAATCGAAGTAGCTTTTCATTTCCTTCATCACAGGTAAAGAATGTGTTCAGGATTCTAAATGATGTTTGTCAAGCAGTTTGGTACATGATATTGTGTTCTGCTACAACAAGCACGGCAAAGAGTTGCCAGAGTGGTGAAAGTTCATTCCACCTTTTATTAATCAGGCAGGACATCAGGTGGGGAGGAACCACGAGACATCAGGGAGAACCATCTCTTGTTCATTGAGCATAGCATCGGGTGGGGGGGACCTATAGACACCGGAGTAACTGTTCAGTTACATCTAGCATGGGTGCTGGTGGGGGGATGGATTGCTGGACACCAGGGACAATCATCTTTTATTAATTGGGCACAGCATCAGGTGTGGAGGGATCACTAGACACCATGGTAACCGTCCAGTTACATCGAGCATGGAGTAGGGGGCCACTAGACACCAGGGAAATGATGTATAATTCACGAGTGTGGGATCAGAGACTAGGCACCACTAACGCTAGGGAAATGCTGTATACTTAAGGAGCATGGGATCGGAGGGGATAGCACCACTTCTGGGACTGGGCAATTGAGGGGTCAGTGCCACTCTAAAATGACAGGCTACCCATGCAAATGAGCCCATAATGGGCATGCAAATGGCTCCTTGGCACCTGGCATGCACAGTGGACTCATTGTTATGGTCCGTTTGAATATTGCAAATTGTACTTCGGTGCAAGCCATTATGGTGGCGTACTTTGGGAGCCATGTTGGGACAGTGCTGAGTGGCTTAGTACTGAGCTGATAAGGCGCTTATATCCAGTCACATAGCACCGTGCGCCTATTCCACCAAATATAGCATCTTCGACCTTGGCTATCGCTACAGCACACATATATCTGTGCTCTGCTTTGCACATTTTGAATGACGGCCCCTAGTGTCTTAGGAGGATTGTTTTGATGAGGATGTTGAACCCATCACTCCTGAGGTCACAGGTTAAGGCTCTGGTCTCCAAAGAGAGATGTACCTTCAAAGGGGAAGTCAGGTGCCTTATTTTGGAGGTCCACCGATAACCCTTTGGTCCTTAACCATACTTCCCATTCCATGGTCACTGCATTTTACGCGGCCCCAGTTGCTATTTCTTTTATGTCCACAGCCGTTTGCAGTCGCTTATGTCTGGGTCCAAACCTGTGTTGGTCAAGCGCTGCAAGTGTGACTTGTCACCATTGGGCAGGTTATCACACAAAGGTAGCACAGCTTTATAGAGTGCTTCCTGGTATTGGACTGTATAGCTAAAAAATGCTGCTTCCCCTCATAATAAGGGTGGCAGACGAGCAGGATTCCCCCCAAGAGGTGTGTCATTTTTTTCTAGACTCCTTATTTAGGGGGTAGCGTGAAAAAGTTTGCATTTGTCTTTTCAAATGCTGTATTAGGCCCCCAGGACTTGGATGCTGTTACAGGCATTCTGACCCTGTACTGTTAATCACACATCAATCAATCAATCAAATCTTTATTTATCCAGGCGAACATCATTGAGCAAGCTCATTTACAAAATGGACCTGGTTAAGTCCAGATTATAGTACAAACAGCTATATTTACAATGTGACTAAAACATAATAGAAGTGCAAATCAAGGCACAAAAGACGTATATAACATAACAGTTCATTCGGGATGCGTCAATAAGAACATAGTGAACAGTGTAAAATAGTGGTAACAGGCTAGACCACAAAGATTCAGAGATGGATATTATCACAGGAATTTCCCTAAAAACACAAGCGAGACCTAGGTAACGCTTATCATAACAGTCAGACAAAATAAGTGAAGACAGCTTTTCTCTTGACACAGTTCACAAAAGGAATAAAACAGGTATGGTTAGGTCTGAAAGGAGCAAACAGTCTGGCAGGCACTATCCACGGCAGCCCGGGAGGCGCTTACATTAGGACTGGGGCGGCTATACCGTGACTTGCTGATAGAAGGTGTGGCGAGGTACTGAGGCAACGTTCGGACAGTGCCTACTGGACATATTTTCCAAATATAGGTGCTAGCGCTGGCTGTCCGTGTCCAACGGACCATCTGGCCCCGGGAAGGACGCAAGGCAGGGAGGTTAATGAATATGCTTAGGCGCCTAAGGCCAATCTCAGGCAACGGTTCAGAAAGGAGCATAGAAATATAGAATTTGACGGCAGATAAGGACCGCTTGGCCCACCCAGTCTGCCCATTTCCCTACCTGATGGATAAGCTGCAGATTCTAGTTAATCAACAGCTTACTTCCTCCTGCCCCCCACTAGAATTGTCTTATGCTTGTCCCATGCATTCTTGAATTCTCCCACTGTTCCTGAGTCCACAACCTCCTCAGGAAGGCTGTTCCATGCATCCACAACTCCCTCTGTGAAAAAAATACTTTCTAACATTACCTCTGAGCCTCCCCCCCATCTTCAAATTGTGCCCCTTGTTCCTGCACATCTCTTCTTCTGAAAATACTACCCTCTTGTACCTTGTCAATTCCTTGAACTACTTGAATGCCTCTATCATGTCCCCCCCCCCTTTCCTCAAGGGTATACATATTAAGCTGCTTTAGTCTTTCTTCGTATGTCTTCTGGTGCAGACCTCGCACCATTTTGGTTGCCCTCCTCTGAACAGCCTCCACTCTATCTATGTCTTTGCGGAGATGGGGTCTCCAGAATTGCACACAGTACTCCAAATGGGGTCTCATTAACTGTCTGTAGAGAGGGATAACAACTTCCTGTTTTCTACTGTTGATGCCTCTCCCTATGCATCCCAGTATCCCTCCAGCCCTCCGTACTGCCTTCTCACATTGCTTGCCCACCTCTAGATCATCTGATATAACTACTCCTAGGTCTCCTTCGATTTTTGTTGTTGTTATTAACTCACCCACCCCCCACTGTGTACTCTTCCCCTGGGCCTCCGTTTCCCAGATGCATTACCTTGCACTTCTTTGCATTGAATCTGAGCTGCCACATATGACCATTCCTCCAACCTTGCTAAGTCCTTTTCATTTTTCCACCCCACCTTGTGCATCAACCCTGTTGCAGATCTTTGTCATCAGCAAAGAGGCATACCTTTCCTTCCAGGTGCTCTCCAATGTCACTTATAAAGATATTAAAGAAGACCGGTCCCAGTACTGAACCCTCGGTACCCGCTAGTTACCCTCCTTTCTTCACTGTGGGCTCCGTTTACTATTACCTTTTACGTCCTGTTGTCCAGCCAGTTTTTTATCCAGGCTACCACCTTGGGACCCACTCCAAGGCTGGCTAACTTGTATATTAATCTTTTGTGTGAGACTGTGTCGAGTGCCTTGCTAAAATCTAGGTAGGCCATATCCACAGCCCCTCCCTGGTCTACTACTTGCACCCAGTCAAAGAAATCTATTAGGTCTGCCTGACATGACCTTCCTGCTGTGAAACCATGCTGCCTTGGGTCCTGTGCCCCACTGGCCTCTAGGTACTCAACAATCATTTCCTTCAGAAGTGATTCCATCATTTTCTGTACCACTGAAGTCAAACTAAGTGGGCTGTAGTTTCCTGCCTCTGCCCTGCTCCTACTTTTGTGAAGTGGAATCACATTTGCCTTCCTCCAGTCCTCAGGTACCACTCCATCCTCCCATGATTTGTTAAAGAGAGTAGTCGGTGGTGTTACTAGTTCTACCCTTAGTTCTTTTAGTATTCTTGGGTGAATCCCATCAGGCCCCATTGCTGTCATACTCCCGAAATTTGCACTCTAAGCCATAAAGAAGAGGATCCCATCGGTCAGGGAAAGAGGTGGTTACAGCTATTTTAGCAGAGTGCAGGCAGACCATCTGATTTTGCAGGAATTGGAAGGATCGCCAAAGTAAACTGCAGAAGCCAGTCGGGAGCGAGGGCCGGAAAGTGCTCGCACTACGATTGGTTGGCAGCTTTACTGGTGCTTTGCTAAAGAAGAATCTGGGCAAATGGTTTCTGATGGCGGTTGGGGTGCAACCACCCGAGCTGTAAAGAATTTACGCTTTAGGTGCAGATGCCCCTGTGAGACTTGGCTTCAGTATGTCTAGAAGCAAGAGGGTACAGGGACCGAAAGTAATAAGTACATAAGATTAGTAAAACATGCATGAATTAACCTGGGTAAAGTCGTTCACGGCTATGGCAAGACACGGGGGAGCAAGCTAACAGCGGTTAGCGATTAGGAGCCGGGAAAACAGTTGCACGGCTCACACACACCTCGAGCATATAATGACTTGAAAGCATCTCTTTCTTGTCAGTTGCAGTTGCTGTAGCTGGCAATAGCAGAACCTGTTTGGTCATTTTCTTAAATGTCTCATGGATGGGGATTCTGAATCTCGTAGCGGATGTCAAGTTCATCCTGTTTAAAAAGTCTGACTCTCCTACAGCAGTGTTGTTTGCTTGTGAAGGGATATTGATTATTTTCAGACCCAGTGGCTTGTGCTAGTAGTTCAGTTCACCTTTATAAGCCATTACAGTTAGAATATAAAAACACAGTTATATAAAAATAGACAAAATATTTCATTATAACGTGTTTTATCAGCGATAATTATTGCGGTTAAACATTCTTAGTGCATTAGCCAATACCATAGCTGTGAAACCATTTATTGTATATCCGGGTTTGTGTCTGGATACCTACTCTCCTGCAATACATGGCAATCCCTACAGTAGACAGTCTGATGCATTGTATAACTCTTAAAACGAAGTAGGAGTTTTTTAGCTTCAGTATCAGGAAATACTAAAATAATCATCCTAGGAATTCTTGTATCCTAAGTATGCTATCCGCAGGCAGAGTCTTTCCATTTTTTTTAAAATGTATGTTTTTTATTGAAGCTTAAAGAGACAGTTATCGTACAGATACAGGAGCATATTCACACAAACAATTTTTAAATGGCTGATATTATAAACAGCTGTTAAGGTTAGAATTTTTATAATTACAAGGTCAGCAACAATGTGCACACAATTACAAATAACTGTTAGAAAGGCCAAACCATAGCCCCGCAACCACCTCAGTATACCGTAATCTGAGGCAAAACTTCTCCCAATAACACCTGCACTCTTTCTTTCTTTTTTTTCTTAACTTTTATTTAAATATTTTATGATGATACAGCATACTGTTTCCATAAAAGGAACAGGAGTGGGTGTGCAAACCTCTGCTTACTTGTACAGAAATGTAGTACGACAATTTGCTTAAAAAAAAAATATATGGGATTCACCAGTACTATTAGGAGGAGTATAGTCCAAACTGTTCCTGCTGTAGGGCAGTAACTCTCTCACCTCCATCTGTACAGCAGGCCTATGAAGCCAGCAGGTCAGTTCCCTTGAAGAACTTGCTGGGGAGGGGCTATATAAACAGATTATAACTGTAAACCATAAAATTACCAGATAGCCTGGTCCCGATTAAGTTACCCACAGACATATGCAAGCATGGCAAGCTGCTCTGTGGGGTCAGGATATTAAGCAGGAAGTATAACAGTTCACAAATTGAGAGGTGTCAATCACCGCAACATTTAACATTTACAGTCTCCTCTTTATAGGCTTGTTAAAAAGGTATTAATAACTAAAGCACAAACATGGCAATAATATTAACTGGTCACAGAAATTACCACAACTTTATGGGTTGGTAACTATCCAAAATAGGACTTCTGTCTTTTTTTTTTTTAGACTTTTTCCTCCGAAATGGGTCATGGGGCTCCTCCTCAGGCATCCTGCCTACTCCTGCCCCGCCTGAAGTCCTACTACCTGTGCCTCCTCTAGCCACAATCAGTAACCCCAGCTTAACCCCTCTGGGGTGGGGCCGCCCCTCCTCTTGGGCGCTCTCAACAGTCTGCTCCGATGTGGCAGAGGACCCAGGCGGAGGAACCTGGAGGGCCGGACAGGAAGGACCCGGCTGTGGGCATGGGGGCAGGTGCCATCACCTAATCCACAGACCTGGGTTTTCCTTGTTCTGGTGAGCTCATCTCCCTCCCTCCCATGCGTGTGCACATCCCAACGCCAGTGCAGCATCCCTACCTGCATGAGGCACGCCAGCTATGTGCTGCTCAGCCAAGCTACCAGCACTCCGGTTTCCACCTGGGCTGATGCTGCAACCGGCGACCCCCCGGAGAGAGCAGCCCTCGGGCGCTCAATCCTCTCCCACCCCTGCCATCCCCAGCTCACCGAGCTCGCTCCCAAACTCATATCACTGGCGTAGCGTGAGGTGTGGCATCCAGCACCTCAACCCATAGCACCACCGGGCTGGCCCAGGACTTTTGTCTTAACAGGGAAAATGCTAGGAAACAGAACAAGTCCAAGATAGACTAGAGAATTAAGACAGCAAAAGTCCACCTATTTATATTGTATCCCTTTACTGCAAGGGAGTTGGCCTTCATCCGAGGAACTAACATAGGATGTAAAGTAGCGATCAGCTTCTCGGCCAAGACAGAGGCCACTTCAGGATCAACAAAAATGTGCGTCTTAGCAGCATGTTTAATATGGAGTCTGGCTGGGAAGTCAAGTCTTGCTTGTACTCCATTTTGTAGCAGTTACTTTTTAATCACCTGCAACTCCTTTTTTCCTGGATTGAGTCTGAGCGGGGAAGTCTGGGAAGAAGGAAAGACAATTCCCTTCCCTTCCCTTCCCAATTTATCTCCCCTCCGGAGCGAGCTGCCTGGAGTAGGGCAATTGATATCTCCAGTACTGAAGGAGTAGCTATTGCTGTGTGTGGCTGGCATGGGGAGTCACTGCAAGGTTTAGGCAGCTGAGGGAGAGTGAATACCTTCACAATCTGTATGCCGGAGTCAGAGGGCAAAGTTGTAAATCTTGAAAGATCATTCTATGTACTGCTGCTTGCAAGTCCGAGAGCTATAGAATTTAGAGGGAAAACCCACAATTCTTATGTTTGCCTGCCTCTGTTGATTTTCCAGGGTTTCGAGCTTTGCCTTGACGATGTGTATATCTTTTAGTAAAGCAGCGTTGTATTCTTGCTGCCTTTCCAATTCCGCTTTGATATCCTTGATTGCCACCATATTCTCCTGAGTAGTGTGATCGTTTTCTGAAAGTTTGGATTCCACTGCTGCCAAATGTTTGTGTTTCGTCCCCTAGCTCTTGATTTTTGCTAGCGTCACAAGGATTTGCGATGAGAGGAGTTCCAAAGCCACCAGTTCCTTAGAGGTGCCAGGACCCGAGACAGGGGTGAAAGCTTGCGCTGACAAGTAGATGTCCAGACTCTGAGATGACTGTTTTGGGTCCTTTTTTGAAACATAGAATTTGACAGCAGATAAGGACCACTTGGCCCACCTAGTCTGCCCATTTTCATACCTGATGGATAAGCTGCAGATCCTAGTTAACCAACAGCCTACTTTCTTCTACCCCCCACTAGAACTGCCTTATGCCTGTCCCATGTATTCCTGAATTCCGCCACTGTTCTTGACTCCACGACCTCCTCAGGAAGCCTGTTCCATGCATCCACAACCCTCTTCGTGAAAAAATACCTCCTCACATTACCTCTGAGCTGTCCCCCCTCTATGTTTAAATTGTGCCCCCTTGTTATTCCACATCTCTTTTTCTGAAAGATGCTACCCTCTTGGACTTTGTTGATTCCCTTTTGGACTCATTTTGTTACTGAAGTCCTCCGATTGTAGAAAATACAAAAATGTGGCAGTTCCGATGAGTTATTAGAGCTATTTGCATTGTTTTAATTCTGTAGCCAGATGGGATCTGATTTCAAGCTGTCACCATGTTGGAGCTCCACAGCGTGCCCCCCCACCCCCCAACACCTCTTTCTTACTAAGGATTAAATTTGCATGAGCTATTCCGAGAACCCTTCTAGGGAACAAAATCATGGTCTATAACTGAACCCAGGCAGTGTCTTTCCAACTCTCCTTTAAAACTCCCTTACACGTATATCCAGGAATAAATTTAGTTAATCATATATTCAAAGCTATCAAGAATTTTGCTGTACGAGAAAGAATATTCTTATTAGACAATGTCAGCAATGAGACCAAGAATATTTTCACATGCATCTTGCATATTAGCTAAGATAGGTCCTAGCAATTTATCACTCTTAGTTTAATGCATTTAACAACACAGTAATACATGTTTGCGGTCAACTTCATTCATGGTGGTGACTGGTTATTTGACCTTTACTGAGAGTTATGGTTCTCTATAATGATTTTGTTTTGCAACACCATACCGCTTACATATTTCTGAACCTTATGATCTCCAGTTCATTCTGGGCAGATACAGTGCTAGTAAGTAACTGGCCAGAGATGAGGTCATGAGGTGTATTTTCTGGCCTTTGTGGGATGTCGAGACAGGTGGTAGTTCCTCTTCTACGGTTGCAAGGTGCTACAGTTTTTTGTATCCAAGTATCGCCTCACAAGATTGTGGTCTGTGCTCACCACTGGGCCTAGGTCAGTGAGGGGAATTCACACTGGTGGTCCTTGAGAAGCAGTTTTTTATCCTTATGCCACTGAAAAACAGGACTGCCTAATCTCTACAAGTAGTTGCCTGTTGGTCTTGCTTCTGCCTCATGTCTCTACGGAGTGCTTCCAGTTCTAGCGACACAGCTTAGAGAACTGTGGATTCAAGTATTTCACTCTGTGCACAGCAGGCTAAAACTAGAGCTTTAACAGAGGGGACAGTTTAGCTAGTTCAAGTTAAAAGATTGAAATGCTGAAGAGAGTTTAGCCTTGGGACAGCTTTTCAGAACCTCTTGCAAGGCTTCACAGATGGACTCCAGGTGGTTGCAGAGTGATAACTTCTCTGAAGTGATAGCTAGTCACTGTTGTGATAGAAGCTGCAACCCTGCAGAGGTCTTCTCCTTTCCTCTCCGTGTCCTCTAGTGCCAGGGGCAATAATAGATTGTTCTTCATGGGGTGAGGAGCCCACTAGAACCCAACCAACAAAATAGCACTGTCAACAACCAACATTTGTTTGCTCAGTTTTGTTGCAGTAAAGTGCTAATATACAGCAAACATTCATGCTACAGCCTGAAAACAAATCATTGCGAATCTTTAGGCTTACAGGGACCTCAAACTCAATGTTCCAGTAGGATGTACGTATTATACACGAGTTCCTGTTCTACCTGCGAATAATCATATATGCTCAGTTCATCACCATGTGGCAGTCCTCAACCTTGGTATTTTTGTCTAAGGAATTATATTTAAAACATTCTTGTTGGGACTTAATTTAAACACCAGCTTTTTATGTCTAGTGAATTTCCTAACTTGTATCAGTGGTGTTTAACATAAGAGAGTGCAGTGACTGCAGTTTTTATGTGATCGCGCTCACAAAAGGTGCACGCTGTTTTTATTAAAACAAGAAAGATGATACAAACCAATTGAGCTTACATTCACTTAAAATGGTTTCCTGAGATGAATTGTTTAAAATTATACCATGGACGTAATAGCACAGCCAATCACATTAGCAGGCTGGCACCTTACCTGCATTGTAAATCCACCGATAATCATCGCAAAAGGTGCCAGCCTGCCACTTTCATGATACACCCTATTACTGAATCCCTCCATACCCAAAACAACTTCAAAGTGCCACCATATTGTATCCCGCTAACAGTGCTCGGTAACATCGGAAGCAGTAAAATAAAAAACAAAAAATGAATACCTCATTCGACCTGATCAACAATGAAGAACTGGACGCAATATTTAACAGCCTAGACAATCAGTTGAGCCCAAATGACACCATTGCCGAAAGTAACGTACCTTTACAACAACTGCATTCCCTGGTACTCCCCCACTGTTCAGCGTCCGTAACCACTGGCATTGATTCTGGCGCACAGCCTGCCACAGCATCAGCATCCCCCACAGCGTTGAACTCGAATTCCGCGAGCCTTATCATTTATCTCCAAGTGCCCAATCCTGCAATAAAAAGACAACGTCATGAGTAAGTAACACCACGGCAGATGCTTGACCTAGAAAGGGAATGTCATGAAATTGCAACACAAAAACAAACACGATGGGCCATAAATGTTTTCTTTGATTGGTCTGCACAAAAAGGTAAAGAAATAGACTTAAAAACAATCAGTCCCTCAGACCTTAGTAACATCCTACAAGAATACTACAGTACAGTCCGTAACAGTGACGGCAAGGAATATTCTCTGATGATTACACAAGCCTAAGAGCAGGCTTGAACAGCTATTTAAACAACCTTCCCCTAAGTCGTAGCATCAATCTCATGGCTGACACAGAATTCAATACATCTAACAATATTTTCAAAGGGGTAGTAAGGTGCTTCAGAAAAGAAGGCAAAGATAAAACTGACCATCACGCTCCCCTAACAATAAATCAGCTAACTTGACTAGGAAATTCTCCAGCCTTAACACCAGACACTGCTACAGGCCTTGTAAAAAAAAATTTGGTTAGACATTGTTTTACATTTTGCTCGCGGGGGGAGCGAAGGCATAAGGCAACTCACAACAGAATCTTTTCAAATCAAAACAACAGAAACTGGAGAAAAATATTTAACAAAAACTTTTAATGAGCAAAGTAAAAATCACAAAGAGATCAATGTCCCCACTAAACAATTCACCAGAGGTCGTATGTTCTCACAGCCAGACGATTCTCTCTGCCCACTCAGCAGCTACAAAAAATATTTATCCAAACTACCTGAAAACCCACCATGTCTTTTTGTCCATCCTAAAAACTTGATCAATCAGTGCTTAACAACATGACAGTGTGGTATACTACAGAGCCTATGGGGTTAATTTCTAGGCAACATGCTTCCCGTATTTGCAAAGAAGCAAATTTAGAGATAATTTCACTAATCACTCACCCCTGCCCTGCCGCACTCTTTTAAGCAATTCTGGCATGGAAGCCAAACAAATTATGATTATAACAGGCCATAAAGCGAGGCTTCATTACGGTTATTAGCACCCAAATCTGCAAGAGTTCAAAAATAAGTCAAATAATCAGTGGAGAAAGTAGCAGCGTATCTTTATAGCCTCCACCCAAACCAGTACCTACCAAGCAAAATACTGAAGCAAGTCTTATGACTCCAGTAACAGCAACCCATACAGAATTCAGCACAAATTTGCAGCCATCAGAAAAAACTATACCTTTTCCAGCACCAGTAACTCCTCATTTATTACAGCCAAGCATCATCATGAAAGGCTTCCACAACAATGAAGAAAACCCCAAGAACTTACAGCGATCACACACACACACCACATCAAGCTGCACATCGTTGTTACTGTATCAGCTTTTACCCCAAAAAAGTTTACAAGTGCTGCTTCAGTGCACTGTAGCTATGAGGTGCAACCTTTTTTTTTTTTGTAACTGTTTTACCATTTCTTTAATTTTATATCAATGGAAAACTAAAATAATGCACTATCATTTTAATTGCCAGATTACAAATATAGTGTGAGTTTCGCTGGCTCCCTCACTTACTGAAGATGCGACGCAAGGTGAAAAACCAGTCAGAGGACCTTACACCCAGGTGCTGGTATCTCTACAATTTGTTTTGGGGCTGTAACATTTTGTTGTATATCAACACTTTGCTGCAATAAAACTGACTAAAAACATGTTGGTTGTTGATGGTACTATTCTGTTGGTTGGGATCTGGTTGCTTGTTTGAATCTTGCACATCCTTTGTGGGGGATGGGGGCAGCTTTTAAAATAGGCTGCAGTGAGGAGCCTACTGCCAGGGGTTTCAGACCCAAGGGTCCTGTCCTTCCCAAGTGCTCAGTTGCCATATAAACCTGCAGGTGATGTGAGGAGTGCTGTTCACATTTCAAGCTCTACAGGGTGCCATGTGAGTCTAGTTTATTCTACTATGGCGCACAACACCATTTAGGTCCAGACCATTCTGATTTAGAAGCAAACAGTGTGATAGTCAACAGCTTAAGCTGCACTGTACCAGAACCTCATGAGTAGTATCTCATGGATGAGAAATACAAAATCACACATACTCCCAAAACAAGCTAAAAGAAAAAGAACCTCAGTGTAAAAGCACTGAGGCAAGGGTTACCCCAAAGGGCATTGACAATAAAGCTAAATTTCAAACAAATAACATCACACATACCCCCATAATGCAGTGAGCATCATGGGATGTATATGCAAATCACCATGACATTTCAGGCTGGTTCAGCTTTAAGCAGGAATGCATGGTGCCAAAGGGCCTCTCACACAATCTGCAAAGGGTGTAAACAGAAGACACAGACTCGTGTTTCATCCTACCCAGGACTCATCATTGTGCCTCTCTCTGTCACACCCCAGGGGAAGTGAACCAGCCCTAAGTTGGTCTTACGGGTTTGGGTCATGGTGAGCCCCAACAAATGGATGAGGTTGAGTGGCCAACTGAGTAAGACGCCTAGAGTGTGCTCTGTGCCACTACAGCTCCTATACAGATATTTGGTGTTTTAAACTAATTTTATGTGAATATATAGTCTATCCGTGGATAGAGCTAGTCAAGAGCCTCATTTGATCACGGTTTTATGTGGCTGACAGCATGGGAAGAATGAAAAACAGCAAACTTCGGAGACAAGGAAAGGAAAGCAGGTAATAAAGCTAGACATTAGGAACTTTCAGCCCTCCAGCCTCCGTAGACCTCATTAGCTTTGCCAGGGCTCTCCTAGGAGGTTTCCCCTGCCAAAGAAAGTGAGAAAAGATTCTGTTAACCTGTAGAAACAACGTCTTAGGCAGGACCAGGTCGAGCATGGTGAGGGGGTACAAAATGTGCGGGAACACGTTCATTTTGAGGATACTCACTCGACCCCCATGGGGATAGGGGTAGCAAAGACCAGCAATTAAGGTCGTTTTTAATTTGGGCAAGCACTTGGTCCAAATTATATATTTTAAGCTTCGATGGATCAGTACTAAGGTGCAGTCCCAGATACTTTAATTTATCTTTAACCCAAAGAAAGCCCAGGTGTTCCACACTAGCACAATCAGTTGCAGAATTCAGTGGCAAAAGTTTGATTTTAGAAAGATTGAGTTTGTAATTAGAGATGGTACCAAAATGGGTTATGATATCTAGGACTTCCAGTAGAGAAGTAGAAGGAGATGCAATGTGTAGGAGAATGTCATCTGCATAAACAGACAGTTTATATTGTAAAGCACCTAAGGATGTACTCTAAACTTGTGGGGAAAGGTTAATTTTCCTAATCAAGGGTTCAGTGTGCAAACTGAACAAAAATGGGGACGGGGACACCCTTAGTGCGTTCCTTGCTGCAAAGGGAAGGAGTCGGACAGAATTCCATTGCAAAACGTACGTGCCGTGGGATTGGTATAAAGAACCCTGAGCCATCTGGTGAATTCAGAAGGAAATCCATATTTGGGGAGCAGGTGAAACAAATATTCCCAAGACACCCTATCGAAAGCTTTCTGCATCCAGGAGGCCAGAACAAATGTTACAAAGGAGTCCCTGGATGCGGATATAAGGTGTGGAGTTTCTGGATATGATCTGAAGACAATCTGCCTGACAAAACCCACCTGCTCCCTACTAAGAAGACACTCCCATGAAGAATTTAGCCTATTGGCTAGAATTTTTGCCGGGATTTTAAGATCCACGTTAATGAAAGATATAGGTCTATAATTAGTCACTATTGAAGGGTTTCTGACCTGCCTTAGGCAGGACCACAATGGTAGCTGCTGTGAGAGATGCATCTGAAAGGCCATGTGAAAAAACATATTAAAATAGGTCCAGAAGACGAACCAGTGAGTCCTTAAACTTCTGGTAAAAATGTGAAGAGAAGCCATCTGGGCCAGGAGATTTATCTGGGGTTAGTGAATCTATCGCTGTAATCACCTCCATGCAAGATCAAGGGAGTCTTCGCAAAGCAAACCTGGGCATGACCTAGCACAGGCAGGTCCAAGTCCTGAAGGAAGGGGGATTAAAGGGGTCCGGGGGGACCGCATAGAGAGAGCGGTAGAAGGTCTGAAACTGCGAAACAATATCTCTGGGGGAAGTAAGTAGACAACCAGATTCTGAGTGGATGGATGGGACAATCCTGTCTGCTTGCTGAGTACACAGGCACAAGGTGAGGAGCTTTCCAGCCTTCTCTCCCTGAGCAAAATATGGGGCTTTAGTTCTCTGGAGAAGATGGTCAGCTTTCTCTCCAAGGAGGGCATTATATTTTGCTCAAAGAGCCTCAAGACGTTCTCTGTCCAATGTATCCGATGTTGGGGAGGAGTCCGAAAGCTCCCGCTCAGCCACCCAAATTTGTGACAGAAGGGAAGAAGAGATCTGAGAGAGTTCCCGTTTCCTTCTTGTTGCCAGTCTAATAATTTCACCCCAGAGGGTGCATTTAAAGGAGTACCAAAGAATATCAAGTTTAGGCATCGTAGGCGAATTAAATGTAAAAAATAAGAAATGAAGTGCTATAATCCCTCCGTTAGCTCTGGAAGTCTTAGTAGTTCGTTATTAAAATGCCATGTCTTATCCCATACTAGAGATGGGGCAAGGTTTACTTACAACAGGACTGGGTGACAACATCTTAGCACTGTAATGACTCAAAAGGACACCTGGCAATGCCTCTGCACTCAATAAAAAGAAATCAATATGGTCGAAGGAATTATGTGGGATGGAATAGAAGGAAAACTCCATCAGTTCTGGGTGTAAAATTTTCCAAGTGTCTATCAACCATAATGAATCCATGAGGTCTCGTAGTACAAATTGACTCGACATAAGGGGTTGACAGTGTCTTGGATTCCTGTCCAAATTATTGTCTAACACCTCATTCCAGTCCCCTGCAAGTATTACAGGAAGGGCAGCCCACTGGGACAAAATGGGGGGAGCTGGGAAAAGAAAGAAGGGTCTTCCATGTTAGGTCCATAGACTGATCCCAGGATCACCTCCAGATGCCCCAGTAGTGCCCTCACAAATATATATCTGCCGTGAGGGTCACTAACCTCCTGAAGGAGTCTGAAAAGGACAGATCTAGACACCAGGATGGCCACACTTCGTTCACGAGAGTCTAATCCAGAACCAAACACCTGACCCACCCAGGAACATTGTAAAGACATTACCTGAGCTTGGGGGAGGTAGGTTTCTAGCAAAAAGGCCACGTCTACCCGCAGTTTGCGAAGATGCAGTAAAAGTTTTGCGCATGTTGTTGGTCATTGGACTACTTTTATATTCCACGAGCAATACCTGAAATTATGCGCCATAACCCAATAAAAAGTACAGCGGATATCATAGGGAAGTGCATGACCTATAGGAGGAGCCCTATACTACACACCACACATCAGCCAGTTTCCGGAGAAATACTTCAAACCCCCACCCCAGCTCCCACCCAACCCCACAGCCTATAAAACTGCCCTACAAATGTTCCCCAGCAACCCCTCTAACCCCATACCAAAGAGCGAACACCAAGAACATGAACAGTAATAACCATAACAAGACTCAGAGCATACCTCCCCAGCACATTTCCCTCCCCAGAAAGATATGACCCTCGATATCCCGAACAATAAAAACCTTATGAACCATGAGCAGTTTAGGATACCCTCCCCACCCTCCCCCACCTCCCCCAAAACCTCTATCTCTGTTATAACACTAGGTTAAATCAACTAGTAACATGGAAATTTGCATTATCAAGTTTGCAGCAACATAGGCAGTCTAAAACAAATCAAACAAGGTTCCCCCATCCCTTGGTAGAAATAACCAATTCAGTCATTAAGATGTGAGGAGAATGGCACAGTTATTATAGTGGAGCATAGATTGCCTAAATAGTTTTTAACCAGGAGAGAGAGACACTAAGCTGGAAGCTTGTTTATGAGTGCGACCAGGGAGCACAAGGAGTTACGTGACTTGCTCAGAGTCACACAGTATGCAAGTTGGGGCTGTGGGATTCAAACCCAGGTCTCCAGGTTTGCAGCTCAGAGCCTAAACCACTGCACTATACTGCCTCCTCAGGTAAAAAAGAAAAATTAATAAACCCACATCCCACACCTAGCTCATCATAAATAGGGCCGCCATTATTGATAGGAGGATAGTAACAGCCAAGAAAGTCAGGGCTCAAAGCACAGGCAGGACCCCCTCTTCTGGATACAAGTAAACAGAGAAAGAGGCTGGCCCATACCGAGGCCCCGCTTTACCTGTTGATTTAGTGATGGTACCATGTTGCACGCCCAGTAGCTGTCCAAACATAACCTTTCAGTTAGCCCCTGGAAGGGCCATTAACTGTCCCTACAAGCAGCTAAGGTAATTGGTACTCCTGAAAGTCATGTAGGAATAGTCCAGAGAATGTCACAATATCCAAAAATGACGCAGTTTGAGGGTCCTTGCAATGGTGGTAAGCAGGCCAATGGATTATGGGGTATAACAGCTACAAGTGAACAGTTCCTCATCTGCCGCAGCTATATCCCAGAATAGACTACTGGAAAGGCAAGAAGGGAAAACGGCAGTCAAAGGACAGTCCAGAGAGAGAACATAAGCCAGCCCTATTGCCAGGAGTCTCCCATGATATCTGAGGGAAGCAGTCTCCAGTTGTCTACTAGCCAAGAAAGAAAGGAAACCAGCTGGAGTAGTCCTGGCAGAAGTCCATCCAAACCTGTTACGCTGGGCTAGTGTAATTTCATTCACCACTACGAAAGAAGCAGGCATTCACATACAGATATCTGGGGCTTGAACCTGAGCCATTTTCCACAAGGAGGCGTGCAATCTAATAGGACTGCCTTAAGGAAGGGGAAGGAGTGGGAGAAGAGGAAATAAAAAACCTCAGGAGCTAACCAGCGGACAGTCCTTGAAGTTATCAGTCCTGGATAGAGACCCACCTTATATACACATGAAGCAAAACATGATTGAAAGCTTTATTAAACACTAAATAAACATCAGTCCACATTTGACACTTTCAACATCAGGTTCTCAGGTGGGGAAATGGTACTCCAGTTATTGTAGTACTCACTGGTCCTTAAACAGTTCAGGGAGCAACTTTTTGAGCTTGGCGGTGGCAATATACACGGTGTTGAAAGAGTGCCATTTATCATTGACTAGTGTCTGTAAACGAGCAGGGTATAACATCTTGAATTTGATTCCTGCAGCTATTAATTTTGTTACCACAGGGTGAAAGGTAGCACTTTTTTGGCATGTTATTGCAGGTAGATCTTGAGAGAGCCTTAGTTTCGTGCTTTCTCATAGAATTTCTTTCAGGTCCCGAACTTTCTGGAGGATGTGTTGTTTGTCCAAATAGTTTAACAGTTTAAACATGATGGGACGAGAGGGAGAGCTTGCCGGGGGGAGGGGGCGCAGAGAGCGGTGGGCCCTTTCAACTGCCATATATACACTGGGCCATTAGGAGAAGAACCTACCACACGTTCAAGGAATTTCTGAATAAACTGAATTGGTGTGGTTCCTTCTTCCCCCTCCAGCAGCCCAAAAAGGATCAAGTTATTGTGGCGGCTTCTCCCTACCAGGTCTTCAAGTTTGTTTTCCAACTGATGGATCCTGTGCCGCATCTGTGTCTCATCAGAATCTGTGCAGATTTGTCATTTTTCCAGGGACAGTGTACGGGCTTCAATGTTTGCAACCCATCTACCCAAATCCCTGAGATCTTCTCGAAGTGATTTCAGTTAAGCAGTAATTTCCCAGAGCGTTTTACGGACAGGTTCCATCTCCATGAAGAAATGCTCCTCGGTCAGCAAAATTGGCGCCACAGTAGAGGTTGTGGAGTGGCCTGGTCCTGAACTCTGGGTCTTCGGTCTTTTGGTATTTTTCTCCAGTGTCTGAGGTGGGGTGTGCCATGGCGCAGCTTGCCACATTTCTACCTTGGACATCTTCTGAATCTGCAAGAAGAAAATTGGTAAGGACACTCCACACAGGTAAGCGAACCAGTTGCTGCCTTTAAGTTGGATAGAAATACCGATTTTCTTGCAATTTGGAGTTAAAGTAATGCGGTGAAGGAGGGAGAGTCGGAGGAGAGCTGTCACTGAAGCAAGGGCGTCACGTGACTCCGTAGTTGCTAAATTCTGATATGTCTGCAGAAATAATTGAATGAAATACATAACAATACAAGGACAGGTATACATAGTAAATTATTACAATAATGTTATCTTTTCCTGTACAAGCCAGCAGGGCTACCCATTATTCCTGAGAGCCAATAGTTTGATGCATTTTCCATTAAGTTCAACGTAATTCAGATGTAAATGAAAGTTTATTGTTTACTGGCCTGCTACAAAACTTAGCAGCATTTGGCCATTGGATAGAGATGTGAATTTTTGCCAGTGAAGTTGCTGAATTTCGCCTTAGCAAACTTTCCCTTGGACCCTAGGAACTTCGACTTCACTTGGTAGTCGTTTTTTCAGTCAGTTGGCCTTTTTCTGGGGGTGACGTGATCCAGTTCAAAATCGAGTTTTGGTAAATTAGCTGAAAAGCCAGCTTCACCAATCAAAACTGCACGGATTCACACTTTGCAATTTCAGCCACTTCACCCATCCCTTAGACCCTGGTTTTGGGAATGCCACAGCACTGCTTAAAGCAGCAGTATCTGTTAGTGGGGAAACATTTTGTAGTATAATAATTTTTTTTTTGTGAGCATTAATGTATTTCTTATCTAGTTAGGTTTATCATCAGTATATTTTGAGTTCTCTCAGATGTTTTTAAAACAGCATTTATTACTAATTGTATAATTAAGGACTCAAGTCATTAAAGATGGCCACTACAAGCAATATTTAAAAATCCCTTCCTCAGAGTGACTTTTTAACTTTACATACCAGATTCATACTGTGGTTGTATTAGGAGGGTGCTAATACACATTTCTGATGGTAAACAGAACACACACCAAAATGTTTATGATGGGGAGGGGGCAAAGAATAGGGTCTTTTAAATCTTTTGTACCACATTTCTCAGTTCAGGAGAGCAATATAATGAAAGGAAAAACATACATATTGGGATGTTGGCCAGAAATAAATTATCACTTCAAAACTATATGGTGAAATTTTGTCCGCTAACAAATATTACTTTAACATGGCTTTCTGGTCAGTCGGTCCCTTTTGCAACATGTGGTGTCATTGCAGCTTTCAGGAAAAACAGAGCCCTTGGTAATCTAATAGGTTTGGTTGATAGTACTGCATGTATAGTAACACAGATACTGTAACTGCTTTAAAACTTCAGTTCACGTTTCCTGCATTTCTGAAAAGCACATTATTCAACCTGTCGTAAATGGTAGCTGTATGCGTGTTAAGGTGGTTATAAACAACATATGGTGACACAGAGTGACTTTGGTTGAGAAATCAAAGTCAAAAGTTAAATTAATATTTGTTCTCCGATTTCTCAAGTACAATACAGTTTGGCCCAATCTTTCAAACCTGACAGATAATATTTAAGGTGGCTTAAACACACCTGCATTATGATAAAGGTTACAAATTCAGACTTAAGGGCCGTATATGTCTGGGGAGAAAAAAGCTGTGTTAGGACACAGGCAAATCTTAAATTGTTTTATTGCCTACAATTTCAAGTGCTTTGGAAGAAGAGACATGGAACCACTGAACAATGTAATCTGCAAACATCACGTAGGATTAGGTAATGATGTAGACTCAGTATGAGGGTGGAGAAGCAGGATATGAGACTTGTTTTCGTTTTGCTTTAGTGCCGCACCTGGATTTCATGCCAGTGCTCCTCTGTTACAGCAGGATATTGGCAGGGGATAAGTGGACAGTGCATACAGTAACTGGCTCCCATTAAGCTAGCAGATGTGGCGGCGGGAGGTGTGGCACCTGCGACCAGTCCGTGGATGTAAAAGCCATTGACCACCTCCTTGATCACTGTATTTACAGATCTCCTTGCCCAGTTAAAGGGGAATTAAACTCAAATTGTGAAAGTCCATGAAAAGATATTTCAAGTGGGTATTAAGCTTACTGGTAGGTGTTGGGAGTCCTGAGACTTGGAATAGCTAAATCATCTGTAAATTAAAAGAAGGCATCAGCTGTTTCATAGAATCATGTGACAGAAAGTGATGTCATTTGGGTGCAAACTGTAATTAACAACATACAGCTGACAGGTTATAGCTATACTGTAGGTAAGACCAATACAGTACTTGGTTTGAAAGATCTTTCCATGGGCTTTCAAAATTTGTGCGACCCTTGCAATGTTTACTTCCTCTAAGGGTCATTGATTTACTTCTGAAAATTATTGGGAGCTAGAAATTTAGAAACAAACTTATTTCCCAACATCCACATTGTGATCTGTAATGTTTTCTTTAATGGTGCTATTAAAGCAAGCTGAACTGTAATTTGTAGGACTTCTTTTTAGCCCCACCCTCATCCCTGCAGCTGGTTTATAATCAACAGAATGAAAATTGGTTCTTAAACCACAATTTTCAGTTAAAATATCAACACACACTCAGTTATATGGAGTATATAGAGAATAATGGCCTAGGCAACTGTGTATTTATAGATTTTTTTTTTATACACCGAGGAGTGCGTGATGTCCCATAAACCTAAGGAGCAACTAGGGTGTGTGTAAACAAAAAAAATCCATAAAAGCACAGTTGCCTATCCTCTTTTTAAATTGCTGTGCAGGGGGTTCTGTCACACACACAGGCTCCCCAACACACACTCAGTCTCTCTTGCAAAAGCCATCCCCTTCTTAAAGTGTTGAACCATGCTTAAGTCGTGGTGTAAAAGGCAAGTAATAGTGCCTCTGGAGATCGCGCTTGGTTGGACTTATGTGTTTCCCGAACCCGATGCACAGCAGGATCAACCAGATATATTTTAATAATTTAAAGGCAGGATCGACTTGATAAATTAAAAAAAAAAAAAAAAATGTTCAAGGCATTTAAAATAAGGGAAGGAAACTGTCCGTTGATG
Organism: Neoceratodus forsteri; assembly: GCA_016271365.2. Classification (NCBI taxonomy): domain Eukaryota; kingdom Metazoa; phylum Chordata; order Ceratodontiformes; family Ceratodontidae; genus Neoceratodus; species Neoceratodus forsteri. Next base: position 1,712,174,954 of record CM028129.1, on the reverse strand, counting down.
CAGCGGTTCGTCACTAATCAACAAATGGGGCCACCATGTTTGCGAATTCTTCAACCCGCCCTCTCACAGAATATGAGCCAATGAGGTAGCACAATGATCCTGACTGACGGAGAGTTAAAGCAAAATGCTGCAATAACTGGTAAGCTCGGATATTACAGAGTTTGAAATATAGGTCTAGACTATGTATTAAATGGGTTTACCAGTAATTATGTTGTCTTTACTTTTATCATAATGTCATTGTGTTGTGTATTTGAAAAAGGCAGTCTGTAAAAGGAGTGCTAGCTAGGAAAGCTCTCAACAGTCAGAAGCAAAACAGCCATAAACACAGAAATGTCCCTGTGGAGGGGCTGTGGGGTAACAGATGGACCAGACACCAAACTTCAAGTTCAACACACAATCTCTGTGTGATGTTTATTCAGAATTCAGGAGACAATCTTCAGCAATGGCATATCCCTTCTTGAGTACATCAGTTTGTAGCAACAGACTATGCAAGTCTTTCCTCTACACTCAGCCAGCACTTAACTGACTTACTGATCTCTGATCTAACTTGTCAGTTGAGATTCTGCCTCCCCTATGCGGGCCTTGTTTGCTTGGGTAGTTGGGGCTCAAACAAACAAAAAAACAAGCTAAAGACAAAGAACCTCAGTGCTGAGGACAGAGCAGCTGGTGTTTTTCCAGATAATCAGCGAGCTGGTCAGATACGATATGTTCTAGGGCCTTCAAGAGGGGCGGGAGGATGGAAATAGGTCTATAATTACCGGCAAGGCCGGATCACCATTCTGAACCCAGAAGTTGCTACATGCTTTCCACCATTGCAGGAAATTTGCAGGCTGGAGAGATAGGTTGAGGACGATGTAAGTGGGGATAGGATTTCTTCTAACGTGAGAGAAACTAGTTTTAGGTCAAGGGTATTGACACTATATCTCCCTTTGCCTAGAACGCACGCAGGTATTTCCTGGCTTCCCTATGGAAATGGCCTTGAAATGAAAAGGGGTTGTTCAGGAGGCTGAGGAGGTGCAGTAGGGCTAGGAGGAGGAGAAAAGCTACCAGGGAGGACTCCACTGAGATTAGAAAAGTGAGATTGAGGGTGTTGGCTATGGACAAAGGATCGAGGATAGGAGTCCCATCGATGTTGAGCATGGAGGGGGCAGATTTGGGCTCATGACCAGTGACCTCTTTTAGGTTTGCCCAGAATTTTATGCCATCCTTCCAGTGCACAGCAAGGGCCTCTTTATAGTAGTGTTGTTTTGCTACTCAAATCTTCCAGGTGCAGTTGTTTCTAGCCCTTTTATAGTTATTGATGTCAGACAGCTTCCCTGTTGCCCTGGCTACATGCCAGAGGTGGTCCCTGCTTTTCATGAGCTCAGTTATGTTGTGGCCCAGCCAGGGGTTGCAGTAGCTTTAGATTTTACATTTTCTGAAGGTTGCATGTTTGTTGCAGGCCAGGTTAAAAAGGTGGATGAACTGGTCAAGCACACCATCAACGTCGCTGGCACCATATACAGTTGACCAATCAGTGTTAAGAAGATTGGTTCTTAGGTGGCTGGCATGACCCTGCTTTAGGACCCCTTTAAAGACGATTTTTAGGTGGAGGTTTGGAGTACCTGTTTGACCAACGGAACCAGATGGGGGAGTGGTCTCTGATATTGTTTGGAAGGACAGTTGCATTGGTGATATCTACTTAGCATCGCTAACTCACTTAACTCCTCCTTCACTGACCTAAGCAGCATACTCCCCTGGACTTCTTCCATCCACCCTCACCACTCCCTCTCCCCGATGGAGTACCTCCTTCAGCTTGGGACTATCACACAGTGTGAGGCCTACACTTACCTTGCAAAGGTCCTTGGGAAGTCTAGATTCAGTGCTAATAGTCTGGACCTCCAGCTGCTCCACCTTGCCCTTGATGTTGTCCTCTACCCCTCACCAACATTCTGAACCTCTCCTCTGTCTCGGACAGTTCCTTACACAATGGAAGACTGCAGTTGTTGCTCCAGTCCTGAAAGGTGGTGATAGAACCACCCTTGGAAACTACCGACCCATTTCTATCCTCCCACCCCCACCCCCACCCCAATTTTCAAGGCCCTTGGAAAAATTGTGTTGGACCAACTATCAGATTACCACTCCAAAAATAATCTACTCTGCCATGAGCAACATGGCTTTAGGCCTGGCCACAGCACCATGACTGCCCTAATCGAGTATGCAGACTTCACACATAAAGCACTTGACCGTAGTCACCTAGTTGGGTCAGTTTACACTGACCTAACTAAGGCTTTTGACACTGTGAATCATACTCTCTTAATTCAGTCCCTATCCTCACTGGGCCTATCTCCTGAAGTTGTATCCTGGTTGTCTAACTACCTAAGTGGCGGATCCCAGCAAGTCAAAATTAACACTACCCTCTCGAAAAGTCTCTCTGTCCACTCTGGAGTTCCCCAGGGCTCTATCCCGGGCCCACTCCTGTTTATCCTTTTACTAAATACCCTGCCCAAAGCCTGCTCAGGTCATCTGCTCCTCTACGCCGATGATGCAGTAATCTTCAGTAGCCACCCAGACTCCCTCATTCTCCAGAATAACCTTCAACAATGTTTTACTGAAGCTGAATTCTGGTTTATTGGCCATAAACTTGTCCTTAACTATAAAAAAACAAAACAAAGCAATGATTGTCTCTCATCGCCAAAGCAGACACAGGGATGCCCTGGTTCAAATACTAAACCATCAACTAACCTCTCTGGAACAAGTTAACATCTTTAAGTACAGTGGAGTCAGCCTTGATGCCTCCCTCTCTTACCAAAATCACATTAACCTGGTCAGCTCTCCTGTCATTTTTGCCCCTACAGCCTCTGCCGGGAGGCTGTTCCATGGATCCACCACCCTTTCCATGAAAAAATACTTTCTCATGTTACTCCTAAGTCTACTCCCCACTATCTTCATATCATGGCCCCTTGTTCTTGAACATCTTTTTTTTTTTTTTGAAAGATGCTACTCCTTGTAACTTATTTACACCCTTGAGGCATTTGAAAGTCTCTATCATATATATCCCCCCAGGGAATACATATTGAAATCATCCAGTTTCCCCTCATATGACTTTTGGTGCAGCCCCTGCACCATTTTTGTTGCTCTTGTCTGAACCACTTCCTACTGTCTGTGTCCTTCCAGAGATGCGTCCTCCAGAGCTGGACACAGTACTCGAGATGTTCTATACAGTGGCATCACCACTTCCTTCCTTCTGCTGGAGATGCCTGTCCCTACACACCCTGGTATTCCACTGGCTCTCCTCATAGCCTTCTCACATTGTTTGGTACCTTTAGATAACCAGATATGATTACTTCCAGGTCCCTTTACTGTTTGGTGGCCATCAGTACCTTCCCCCGCATCGTGTACTCCTCTCCTGCATTTCTATGCCTCACGTGCATGATCTTGCACTTCTTTGCACTGAATCTTAGCTGCCACAACCTTGACCACTCCCCAAGCTTGCTTAGGTCCCTTCTCATTTTCTGTTCCTTCCTGGAGTGTCTACCCTGTTGCAGATCTTCTTGTCGTCTGCAGAGACGCACCTTCTCTTCCAGCCCCTCTGCAATGTTGCTTATGAAGACATTATAAACGACTGGTTCAAGCACTGATCCCTGTGGGACCCCTCTGGTCACTCCCCTCTCTTTGGATTGAACTGTGTTCACCACCACCCTCTGTGTCCAATCGCTCAGCCAATTTCTGACCCTGTTTACCACCCTGGGACCCACTCCCAGGCTGCCCAGCTAGTTTACTAGCCTCCTATGTAGGATGGTGTCAAGGCCTTGCTGAATCCAGGTAGTCCACATCCACCGCCCTCCCTGATCCGCATCCCTAGTAACACAGTCTAAGAAATCTATCAGATTTGTTTGATGAGATCTTCCAGCTGTGAATCCATATTGTTTAAGACTCTCTCCTTCTTAAGTGGATTGTGGCCACCTGCCTCCTACTGGTGCTTCCATCGCCTGACTTTGGTCCCTCCCCTTCCCCTTCTTCTGTGAAAATTGAACAAAAATACTTGTTCCGGATTTCTGCTTTTTCTTGGTCCCCCTCTGCACACATCCCTCCTTCCCTTTTTAGTCTCACAATCCCACTGTTGGTCTTTTTTCTTTCACTAACATACTTGAAAAAGTTCTCGGCCCCCTTTTTCTTTCCGTAAATAGTTTGTAGGTTTTTTTTTCTAGTTTTTCTCCCCGTTCCCTTCCCCTTGTCTTGGTGCGGACTTGCGCATTTGGAGGCACATGGCACTGTGAGGCACCCTTCTTTTGCATCATCCCCTCCCACCTGTGCCATCACCGGACCTCCACCTGATGATGGTGGAACTATGGAGGGGCGACCACCTCCCCGGGAGAGAAGATCTGTCGGTAGGAGGCTCAGTCCTGCTCCCTCCCTCCCTCATGCTGGCTCCATGACGACCCGAGGTCATTCCTGAACCCGGGTCACTGGCATGATGTGAGGTAAGGCGTCCAGCGCCTCAGTGCCAGTGGGCCGGCCTCTTGTCCCTTTTGTTCTTGCCTGAGCTATTTTTCTTGTTTGTGCCTTTGCGCTCCTGACTGCTTTCCTGCCTCCTCTGCTTTACAGGATAAAGTTCCTTGTCTTTTTCCCTCTCTGTTTCCTTTGTACCTCCAGAATGCCACTTTCTTCATTCTTTCGCATTTGTTTTACTTACTTGCCTAATGCAATGACTTGTTGCCTTTCACTATAGCTCCCATAAGATTCTCCCATTGTTTCTCCACCCCTCCTTTTCTCCTTCTCTTCCAGTGAATTCCTAAGACATTGTCCCATCTTTGCAAGTCGACCCGCCTGAAATCCAGGACCTTTGCTTTTCTGTGGTTTGATTCTTCTGCTTTTCTCACATTGAACCACACTGTACTGTGATCGCTTGATTCCAGATGGCTCCCCACTTTTACATCTGTAATTCTGTCCCTGTTAGTGAGTACCAGATCCAAAGTCGCTCCCTCTCGGGGGGGCTCAATCACTTGCTATCTTAGGCACGCCCCCTGCAGGGTTTCCAGGATATCTCTGCAGCCTGGTTGCTCCAATCTACATATGGCAGATTGAAGTCTCCTAGCAGCAGCAGCTCCCGGAGATGGGAAGGGATCATTTAAGTGCAAATTAAAAAAAAATCATACCCTGTAATGCAAGGCATTGTGGATAATATGTGCCAATCACTAGAGGAATTTAGGCCGGCTAGGCTTTAAGGAGGATCGTAAGGCACCAAAAGGGTTCTCAAACGTGAAAGATGAGAATACGAGAGGTCTGAGCACGAGGCAAAGAGTTATAGACATACTTTCAAATTTTTTTTTAATATTTTTAATTTTTATTCTTATCTAACGAACTAAGGCCCACTGAGCACAAGGAGCATATACAGTGGTGACCAGGGAGCACAGGGAGGTTGTGACTTGCTCACGTTCACACAGAATGCAAGGTGATCTATGCTTCGCAGTGTGTAGACTCCCTAGATTGTCTCACTCCTTTGATTTGTTTATACCTTATAAATAATTTGTAAATTGTGTGGTCAGTTATTATATGTACATGTTGTTTTCATATATTTCTCCCTCCCAGCACCAGTTCTGTCTGTCTAACAAGATTATTCTTTGTATCTCTGTCTGTTTCGTTGTGAAACAATTTCTCATAAATAAATAATAAGTGGAGGTTGTGGGATTGATACCCAGGTCTTCTGTGTGTACCAGGTTTGTTGACAGCTTGTTGCTCTTACCGCTAGTCCAGTAGTTCTCTAATGTTGTCATAGTGAGCCTCCCCAAGCCATGGAAAAAGATCTTGAGCCTCCTTGTATATACTGTGTGTGTGTGTATATGTGTGTATATATATATATATATATATGTATATAAAATACAAATCACATGCCCACAGAATGCAAAGCATCATGGGCTGTATATGCAAATCACCACAGAATGTTATGCTTGTCCAACTTTAGTAGGATTGCATGGTGCCAGAAGGCCTCTCACACAGTTCAGGAGGTGGAGAGGTCCAGGGATCTGGCCACTCAAACCTGCTCCAACGAGGCCGAGTTGGAACTCGTGCCACCTCTCAGATGATGGACTCTTGTCAAGCCAGAGCTCGCTCCCGGCGGACAGGGCGGAGGTTCTCTTCCTTGCCCGATCATTCCGTAGGGGCACTTACACCCTGCCCGACTTTCTGCACCTTCTGGGTTACATGGCAGCGTGCACCTCAGTGGTCTGTTGGGCCAGGTGGCACATGCGCCTCCTCCAGTGGGAGCTGGCTCCCAGTGGACTCAGCGCCATGGTCATTTTGACCAGCTGATCACTGTAACCCAGAGATGTGGGACGCTTCTTCAATGGTGGCCCACCACAGAATGGTTGCAGAGAATCCCGCTTGTCCCCCGAGCGACTGTCGTCCTGACGCACCGATGCTCTCTCATGGGCTGGGAGCCCACATGGGGACAGCAGGGCCCACAGGTTATGGACCCCAAGGAGTCCCGATGCCACATCAGCCTGTTGGAGCTCAGAGCAGTCAGACTGGCACTGTCAGCTTTGACTCCTCAGCTCCGGGTCAAGTGGTTCAAGTCCAGATGGACAATACCACGACCATGTACTACCTCAACAAACAGGCGGCACGCACTCCCGTCTGCTGTGTAGGAGGCCCCGATCTGACCTCGTAGCCGCTGAGGCGGATTCTTAGCCATCCATGTGGCAGGAGTCTCGAACCAGCTGGCGGATGCTCAGCCACAAGGCCAGATGTCCCATGAGTGGTCTCTCCATCCAGAGGTAGCTTACAGTCTGTTCTCCCATTGGGCAAACCATTGGTGGACCTGTTTGCCTCCAGGAAAACACCAAGCTGAGACTGTACCATGCCCGCTGGGTTCGGCTGCAGGGGATGCCTTCTCAAGGCCGTGGACCCTAGGCCTCCTCTACGCTTTTCCATTTCCCTTGATCCACAAAGTGTTACTCAAGGTGAGGAGGGACAAGGTGAAGGTGATCCTGGTAGCCCCAGATTAGCCACGCCCAGTTCTGGTATCCAGATCTCCTCAGCCTCAGCTGCAGGGCTTAGGAGCGACTTTGTACACGCCTGACCTGATATCACTAAACCAGGGAAGGTATACCATCCGGACCTTCAATCCCTGCACCTCACAGCGTGGTACCTGAGCTGCTAGAGTTCCAGGCTCTGGGTCTTTCTGAGGATGTCTACACCGTGGTGGAGGCATCTCGTAAGGAATCGACCAGTAAATGTTATGCCTTCAAATGGAAAATGTCTTCCATTTGGTGTCAGGGTAAGAGTCTGGACCCCTTATCCTGCTTTGTGGCTAACATTTTAGACTACCTTTGGTCTCTCTCCAAAGGGGGTCTACGGTCATTGACACTTAGGGTGCCACTGGGAGCCATTTCTGCTTACCAGGCACGGGCCGGTCAGCCGACTTTGGCACAGGAGACAGTGGTCGGGTGCTTCTTCAGAGGCCTGGATCACATATCCTCTCCAGTGCGTGAACCTCCACCTCCTTGGGATTTGTTGCTGGTTTTGGCAAAGCTCATGGGCAAGCCATTCAAACCCATGCACAAGTGTGAGCTCTCACACTTGTCGTGGAAGACGGCCTTCCTGGTGGCTATCACGTCAGCCAGAAGGACAGGGGAACTCCAGCGCTTTCGGTGGATTCCCCTTATCTGGTCTTCCACAGGGACAAAGTTGTCCTGCACCTCCACCCGAAATTCCTTCTGAAGGTGGTTTCAGAGTTTCACCTTAACCAGGTGTTGACTCTGCCGGTATACTACCCTAACTACCAGTGATGAAAGTGAGCAGGAACGCACAGGAACTCAGTTCCTGTACCTTTTTTGCAGCAGGAACTCAGTTCCTGTACTTCTTCCCACTGACACTAAAACTGAAATTCTTAAACCAGCAACATAGTGACAGTTTTTGGATCTGTGATCTGTTATCAGGGTTTCCATAACACCATTTGACTTGTACAATAATGCTTTTTTCCTAGAAATACTTTAATATCTCTAACTGAATCTACTAGTGTCAAATTAGATAGTTGTGGCTTGACACCACTATCCTTTGGATTGAAGATCTTTATTCTGTATTTCATAATTGCCAGTGCCTGAGTTCCTGTACTTCTTGTCTACCACTTGCACCACTGCTAACTACACCTAGGACGCCGAGTACAGGCTCTGTACTCTGGACCTGAGGCGTGCTCTCTCCTCCCATAAGGAGAGAACAGCAAAAATTGTGGAGAGGTTCGCCAGCTGTTTGTCACCACGTTGAAGCTGCGCCTGGCAGACCTGCAGCCAAATGGATCATTGCGAGATGGATTACGTCATGCATAGGTCTGTGCTATAAGCTGGTGGGCAAGAAGCCTCCTAGTGGGATAAGAGCTCATTCTACCCACCATACTGCTGCATCGGTGGCTGCTTTCAGGGACATCCCTATCCAGGAAATCTGTTGGGCTGCTACCTGGAAGTCAGCAAACACCTTCATTACTCACTACCACATCGACCTTGAGTCACGCCGGGATGCTGGTTTTGGGGCCTCGGTTCTCCAATCTCTATTTCCCAAGCAGGGGGTGTGCACCTTGCCTGCCTCCTCCTGGAGAACTGCTTGGAGTCTGCCAGAGAGTATGGATGAACAACATATCCACGCTCCTAGAAGAACAGGTTACTCACCTGTAACAGTAGTTCTAGGAGTGGTATATGTGTTCATTCACAACACCACCGACCTCCCGGCTTTAGGGCACAACCTTGCTTCCAGTGGGCTAAGATTCTGGCGCCATGGGCAGAGCCGACGATTTACTAATCGGGTGGTTGGGGAGCCAGCTTGAAGTCTTCAGGTAAGTTTTAAAGGGAAAGGACATGCCAGAGAGTGTGGATGAACAACATATACCACTCCTAGAACTACTGTTACAGGTGAGTAACCTGTTCTTTTGTTGGGGTTTCTAAAGGTATAGCCCAAAAAGGCTCTCCACAAGGGGGGTATGTTTACATCTGGTATTGCTTCCAGAACCTGTCCAGCCCGCTGGATGTTTAAAGCGATATCAAATTGAGAATCTCCCGATAACATGTATCAAGGCATAGATCTCATTAGCATAGTGCTCGTACCTTCTCAATAATTTTCTACCCACAAAGTGCCGGCCAGAACCTCATATGTCACCCCGAACTTCAACCGACAGCATTCTGCCTAACTGCCGGCTCCGCTGTCCGACACGTATCATCAGAAAGAGCTGCCTTAACTCTGTCATGCCACACATTACTTGGACGACGTGGCACTACTTCTGGTCTCTCCAGTGTCTGAGGGGTCTCAACCTCCCCTGGCTGCTGTACTAACCATTGTTCTTCTCCTTTGGGGGGGGTGGGCATTTTCAATCAAAGGAGTATCACATTCTAGGCCTCAGATCACATTCAGAACCGTATTCTGATCCGACATATCTACCATCTGTATCTCCGTTGCATGGGAAGTTTATCCAGGTGTTATAAGGGATGTAGAAGGTTGCTCGGCCACAGAGGGCCTATCAGGGCTTTGCATTATTAGCTTTGATAATGCTACTCCTTCATGCTTTAGGGAGATTAGCATCCCACCCAGAACCTGTTAGGTTTTGTACCCAGCCTGCTGCCTCTTGAGCTAAGGTTCATGGGAGAATGGTGTGGTACCTGAGGACTGGTGGAAGGCGGATGTGATTCCTCTTCACAAAAGTGGGAGCAAGGCAGAAGCAGGAAACTACAGACCTGTTAGTTTGACCTCAGTGATTGGGAAAATGATGGAATCACTTCTGAAAGAAAGAATTGTTGAGTACCTAGAGGCCAGCGGTGGCACAGGACTCAGGGCAGCATGGATTCACAGTGGGAAGGTCATGTCAGACGACTCTAAATAGATTTCTTTGACTGGGTGACCAAAGTAGTAGACCAGGGAGGGGCTGTGGGCATGGCATACCTAGGCATTTGACACAGTCTCACACAAAAGATTCATAAACAAGTTAGCCAGCCTGGGAGTAGATCCCAGGGTGGTAGCCTGGGTAAAAAAAAGTGGCTGGACAACAGGACACAGAGGGTAATTGTAAACGAAGTCCACTCTGAAGAAAGGGGGGTTACTAGCGGGGTACCGCAGGGTTCAGTACTGGCACCGGTCCTCTGTAATGTCTTTATAAGTGACATTGTGGAGGGACTGAAAGGAAAAGTATGACTCTTTGCAGATGACACATCTGCAACAGGGTTGATGCATGGGGTAGAAAGGATGGAAGCGACTTGGCAAGGTTGGAGGAATGGTCAAAGGTATGGCAGCTTAGATTCAATGCAAAGAAGTGCAAAGTAATGCACCTTGGAAACAAGGAATCAGGAGATAACCCACACCTGTCATGTGTTACTGCTTGCATACCAGATAGATTCTGCTCCACACATAGATGACACCTGGCCCCTCGCTTAAACACTGCCGTGGTTGTTGCTATCAGGATCAAGGAGAGGAAATGAGTGGATCCGAGGGGCAGACCCGTGGGACAGTGTGAGACTCTTTACTGCCATGCACCAGGTTGTTATAAGTGAATTAACCCACTCCAGAGTGTGGATTAACTGGGGAATTACTCCATGCCTGGGTGGCTGAAGGCACTTGTGTCACACACACGCAAGAACATGTCGGCAGAAGGGGACCGATGATTCATCTAGTCTGCCCAGATTGCCTACCCCCATACTGTTATTCTTCCAAGATTACCGCAGTACTTGTCCCACGCTAGCTTAAAAGCAGTTACTGTTTGGGCCTCTCCACAACCTCTGGTGGTAAGCTATTCCAAGGGTCCACCACCCTCTCTGTGAAGTAGAACTTACAAATGTTGGTTTTAAACTTACCCTTATTAGTCTCAAACTGTGCCTCCTCATTTGTGTGGTCTCGTTTCTGTGAAAGATTTTCTGCTTGTACCTTATTTATGCCCTTTATGTATTTGAAGGTTTCTATCATCTCCCCGTTTCTGCTTTGCTCGAAGGAGTACATTTGCAGTTGCTGTAGTCTAGATTCATATTGCTCCTGGTGCAGTTCCTGTACTATTTTAGTAGCTCTTCTCTGTACAGCCTCAAGCGTTCTATGTCCTTTTCTAGGTGTGGTCTCCAGAGCTGCACGCAGTACTCGAGATATGGCCTCACCAAGGACCTTTCCAGAGGGAGTATGACCTCCTCGCTTCCTACTTGTAATGCCCTGCCAGTAGATCCAAGAATGCTGCTAGCTTTTTGTGCTGCCTTTTTACATTGCCTGCCCACCTTTAAATCATTGGAAATAAGCACTCCGAGGTCTCGTTCGAGTTTTGCTTCTGTTAATTGCTCACCATCGAGTGTGTATGTTTTCCTTGGGTTTCCTTTACCTAGGTGCATGACCTTGCACTTTTTGGCGTTGAATTTCAACTGCCAGCCCCTAGACCATGCTTCTAGGCTCTTTAGATCTGCTTCCATTGCTGCTGTTCTTCAATTGTATCTACCCTGTTGCAGAGCTTGTGTCATTCAAGTAAGGCATACTACTCTCTGCAGGCCATCAGCAATGTCGCTGATGAATATATTGAAGAGGACTGGGCCAAGGACAGATCCTTGAGGCACACCACTGATCACCCTTCCCTCAGTAGACAGTGTTCCATTGACTATGACCCTCTGCATTCTATTGTGGAGCCAGTTTTGAACTCACTTGATTATTTTGTGGCCTAACCCGGAGTGTTCTAGCTTATTGACCAATCTTCTGTGTGGGACAGAGTCAAAAGCATTGCTGAAATCTAGGTAGACTATGTCTGTTGCCCCTCCCTGATCCACTTTTTTGGAGACCCAGTCAAAGAATTCAATCATATTCATTTGACATGACCATCCTGCTATAAATCCATGCTGTTTATTGTCTAGCTGCCCAGTTTCCGTAAGGAACTTCACTATTCTTTCCTTAAGTAGGGACTCCATAAGCTTCTCCACTACCGAGGTCAAGCTCACTGGCCGGTAGTTTCCGGCCTCCTCCCTGCTTCCACTTTTGTGTAATGGTACCACTGTGGCCCTTCTCCAGTCCTGAAGTATTTCCCCGTTCTCTAGAAACTGTGTAAATAATTCTGCCAGTGGGCCTGCAATATCCTGTGCCAGCTCCTTCAGAATTCTAGGGTGGATTTCATCTGAGCCCATTGCTTTATTTGCTTTTAATTTGAGAAGCTCTTTAGGACACTGTCTTTGTAAATGGTCCAGCATCTGCTTCTATGGTGAGTCCGCCTGTGTTCTGCATCTTGTGTCCATTGCCGTCGCTCTTCTTTTGTGAAGACTGAGCAGAAGAAACTGTTTAGAATCCCCGCTTTTCATATCATTTTCTGCCTTGTCGGTCGTCCTTGTTGCTATTCTTATAATGCCTCCTTTTGTTTTCCTTTTTTCTCTGATGTATCTATAAAATGTTTTGTCACCCTTCTTCACCAGTCATGCGGTTCTCTCTTCTGTCTGGGCTTTGGCTGCCCTTACTGCCTTCCCTGCTTCTGTTAGCTTCGTTTTGTAGATTTCCATATCTGCCTCATTGTTAGTATCCTTGAATCTCTTGAACGCTTTCCTTTATCCTTTATTTTTTTAAACATCCTTTATCCCCACCTACTCTCTCCGAGCTCCATTTTTTCGGAGCCCCAGTGAAGGATCAACTCTCACTCCTGCTACTCACCCGCCTCCCACGGTTGATCCCTCATGGAGTCACTGATCTCTCCGGTGGGGATGAGGTGGGGCAGAACACCCAAACTAATCAACTTTCGCTGGAGACCCTGAGACCAGGCAGGCGGGAGCTATCGGGGGTCTGCCTCGGTGCCCCGTCTACCCGGAGGTTGGAGAGTGCTTTTCCCTGTTCATTGTGAGAGTGGTGCATGCCCGATGCCAAGGCATCACCGCCAATATCTCCACTCCCCCCCCCCCCGCCAGCATCAGCTCCACGCTAGCCATGCCTCAGGCCTCTGCCACAGGCCGGTCAGGCGCCGAGCAGAGATCCCCCTCCCTACCTCCTGGGAGAGGAGAGGGAGAGCTCTCTCCGATGCTTAGTCCTCTCCTCCTCTGCTGACCCCGATGGCCTGGGCTCATCCTCAAACCTGCTGCCGGCATGGAGCAAGGTGTATGCCCAGCGCCCAGCTGTCAGCACCACTGGGCCAGCTTATTTTATCCTTTATTTTTGTTGCTACATCCTTGGTGTACCATAGAGGTTTTCTGCTTTTCTTGATTTAGAGATCTGCTTTGTGCACTGGGCAGTTGCTGTGAGTAAAGCTTCCTTCAGGGCTTTCCACCTCTGTTCCACTGTGCCCCCTGTTTCCTTGCTAAGTATTTGTTTTATGAAAGCTCTCATTTGAGCAAAGTCGGCCTTCTTGAAATCCAGGACCCTGACTTTGCTGTGGCTGACTTCCTCTTTACTGGTGATGGCACCACCTTGGTTATTACTATCGGGATCACACACACCATGGATTAATTGTCCAGAAACCCACGCTTTGTTGTGGTTTAATCCTTACTTTAATGTCTGACTGGAAAACGGCACCTCAGCAAGACAGTAAGCCCCTCCCATCATCTGCTCTGGCTGTTCGCCTGTTCCTGGTGTGCAACCTAGCTACAGACTTCAGGCCCCAAAGCTTGAGTACCACCACAGAGCCACAGTGACTTTATTAAATAAAAAAATCTAGGATTCCCTTTGGCGACATGCTGTAAAATTATTGTAACAGACGTTTCAGTTGTTGTCAAAGTATTAAAGCAGTGAAGGTGCCCTGATTACCATTAGTGTCAGCTTTGTTTATTGTGCCAGAATTGAAGCACCTGGAAGGAAGCCAGCATTGAGCTCCTTGTAGTAACTACATTCATTTTAACTCCACTTTTCTCCTTTTTTCAACAAGGAATTTAAGTGTTCCAACCTGCCAAGAAACAGCACATCTAACAATAATGTTCCAGATTATGTGTGCACCAGATCTGTCAACTTGTTTGCCCTTGGCACTAACCCCTATTGCATATTTGTTAAAATTTTTTGAATGTAGATGAAAAACCCCAATTCATATTCCTCGTAATGCTTCAGCTGCTATTTAAAGCACAGACTAAATATTACTGGCTGGGAACCATTTCCATGGAGTGGTGTTCCTTCTCGCCTGTTGTTTCTTTATGTGGCACTGCAGCCAGACCAAAACATTTGCAAACTGGCAGGCTGACTCTAAAATAGACCTCCCAGTAGTAGATTGTTTTGTATGCCCATTTCATCGCTTTTTTTTTTTTTTGCAAGCTCATTGCAAGGCTGTTTAAAAAGGCTAATTCTGTCAACACACCGAGTGACTAACATCCCTGAACTTGCAGTCAGCTGCTGCACATTAAGATCAAATGCTGTCAGATTTCTAGACCAGAAATTTCAATGAAAAAACAAACAAAAAACAGTGTTCTTGTGGAGGGATGTTGTTGGGAAATAACGTTTTCTGCATGCACCTCAGCTCAGCAGCTGTTGCTTGTAAAGGGAAGGTCTCATACCTGTGAGCATTGAGCCATGACAAAGGAAGGTTCTACTGGGGAGTTAATGCCTGATTGGGGGGGCGGCCTTGTGTCTCCAACCAGGCATCAATTCCCCAGTAGAACCCTCCTTTGAAGTAGCTTAATGCCCTTGTAACATGGCAAGTGTTTCCAGAAATAAGCAGATTTATTATTTGTACTGCTAACTTGTAATGCAAAAAAGACACACACACAGTTATTATATTTCTTATCTTTAACAGTGAATTGATAGTACACATTCTGCTGAATGTAGCCTGTCTTATATATATTGGGTGTAGGAAGGCATTACTTTGCAACATTTTAATTTAAGTGCATGGTGTTATTATTGCCAAATATACATTTATAATTTTTACTATTATGGTACTTTTTCTCGTAACTTACTGTCTGGATCAGTGCTAGATACTTCGATTTTCACCTGTGTGTATTACATGATATGGGTTGCACTGCATGATGGAACCATGCTAGGGTACATTTTCTTTCTTTTTTTTTTTTTGCCCTTGGTTGCCTTGCATTCAATGCCACCCCCCTCAGGTACCTACCTTGCTGCACCTAATAGCTGTACCTCCATGATACCTCCTGGCTTACCCCCCAGGGTGGGGCCACAGCATCTTACTGGATCCATCTATGACAGGAGAAGGTGTTGGCGATAGTCGACACTGCCTCTCTGGCTTACCCCCCAGAGCGGGTTCGGGTTCCAAGGATGCTTGTGTGGTACCATGATAGGTCGTTGGAGAGGCAGGGGAGCCATTGAGGACAGGTGCTTGGGGGTGACCGTCATCCACGGCATTCAATGATTTTCTAGTTTTAGCCCCAGGGGCTGGGACGTGCAATGATGTCCCATGTCCGCCCCGCCTCTTGTAGTTCCCCTAGCCTCTGCCAGGAGTCCCTCGAGCACTGGACACACTACCCAATTCTCCTCCGGGAAGGGAGAGCAGTCCTGGGACGCTCAGTCCTTCTCCCCGGCCAGTCCTCCAGCTCTGCAGGTCCTTTCCCGAACCAGAGTCGCTGGCGTCACAAGCGGGAATCCAACCATGGGCAGGCTTTAGGGTACATTTTCATGTTTTTTTCCTGTCGTTCCCTTGGCAGGCAAACAGATGACTGTGATTGCTGACAGCTAATATTGTGAGTAGAAACTGAACAACTTTCAACCAGTAATTCTATACATACTAGCTTTACATTTACTAATATGGTACTTTTTCTCCTAATTTACTGTCGGAATTGGTGCTACGTACTTCAGTTTTCGTCTGCATGTATTACAAGATATGGATTGCACTGCATGATGGGACCAGTTTTATTCTTGCAGTTCCCTTGGCAGGCCAACAGATGGCTGTGAAACAATGCTAGCAGCACAGCACGGTTTTACAGCCATCTGTTGGGCTGCCATGGGAACTGCACTTGAACAAAGAATTTACTCTGGTTCACAAAGAGCAACAGGGCATTACTAGGGAATTAATGCCCGGTTGCTCCTTGGTCAGCCGTTGCTATTGCACCAATGAAAGGTGCTTATTTGTGTCTAACATTTATTGCCATGTTACAACTTTTTTTGTGTGCTGCTACCTTCTTTCTCCAGGTGTCCAGTGAGTTTTGTAATTGCTTGATTCCAGGAAATGTTTAATAGATACAAGCACTCCATTAATTGATATGTAGAAGAGCTCCATTGTGTCTCCTTGAGTTCCATGCTTTCCAGTGGTTCTTTTTCTTTGGTGGGCCTGATAATGTAGCAGTGCTTTTACATTGCACCGAACAGTAAACACAGGCAGTATGGGAGACTGGTGTAGCTGCGGACTGCATGCTGCTCTGTTAATTAGGGAGGTCAGGGTTTGTTAACGGACCTACTGAAACACTGCTCACCATTGAATACCACGGTGCATATTGAGGAAGTTTGACATTATAGAAACACAGAAAAGATAAGAACAGAAAAAGACCTAACAGTCCATCCAGTCTGTCCCAAGATTACCACTCGGAATCTTCCTTCCCGACTTTCCCATCTACGTTATCTCATCTGATAACCCCCTTAAAATTCATTCCCATCTTCTGCTGAACCCTACTGTTGTCTCTTCCTCTACAAGGGCCTTGTTAGTCGACCGGTGACCACGTTTCACTACCAGCTGGCCAATATAATGTTAAAAATAGATTGTAAAGCTGCCGCCCATTGATTATAATGGAGCATGGCCCCACACTCTCCCTAGGATCTCAGCATAGCATTGGTGAGCACCGGGGTGGAGCTAAGTGGCTGCAGATAAACTGGGAAGTCCTTGGGACTCTGATTCATTTTATGACGGATATAATTTTTACTCTGCACCATACTTTTGGGACATTTCAACAACTAAAACTGCTGTGGCGGTAAGGCAGGTGCAGATGCTTATCTTGGTAGATCTCTTTAACTCCTGCATTATGAACCCCCCATCTGCTTAAAGACTTGCCTTGCCCTGGATACCCTTACATATGTACACACTGAAAAGGCGTTATCCCATGATTGCCCCCGGCTGTATATCACTAGTGACTTCCCGTCCTCGGAGAATTCACCATTTAGGATACCCTCTGCCCTGTGGGTTCTATCAGTCAGATTTTTATTTATTTTTTATATTCTACTATTTTGCCCCCTCACCTACCGCCAGAGTTATCCGCCCTAGTCACTGCATCTCTGATGCTTCCACCTCCTACTAAGCCCTTTTGTGCTCCCCTGGTTACCCCTGGCTTACCCCCGGGGCGGGGTCACGGCATCGTTGAGTGAGACTGGTACCACGGTACCGTATCTATTTGGGCAGTGTGGGGCCAGGGAGGCTAATTGAAGCCCAGAGATGGGACTTCTGTAGGCGGTAGGTGTGAGGATTTTTTTCCCTTGTTGGGGCGGAGACGTGCAATGACGCCAGCATCTGTCCCCCACCAGAGTTTCTTGATTTTAAGGCCGGTCCAGGGCTTACAGCTCTGCCTCCGCCAGACATCAGGGCCACATGATGTCAGCCTGACTATAAAAAGGCTCTCAGCTCACCCTCCAGTTCTTTCCCACCATCGCCTCAGTATGTTCAGCCATGAGATAGAACAGTGATCAAACGTCCACGTTTTTCGTCATAGTTTTCTTCATCTCGTAAATATTTTTCTCTTTAAATTGTCTTCGATTGATGTCTTCTAGACAGAAGAAGAAGTGCTCAAAGTGTGGCGCCCAAATCCCGCATGGGGACAACCATTCCCGCTGTCTCCTCTGCCTTGGTTCAAAGCACAACACAGAGGAGTGCTCCATTTGCCAGGCCTTTAACCAGGCAACTCGAACCAGGTGCAAGCGAACCCTCGAGGCCCACCTCCTGACCTGACGACTGGCGTTGATGGAAAAGGAGCTCCAGGAACTTAGGGAAAGGTTGTTGCTGCCGGCCCCAAAAATAAAGAACAAGGAGAAGCACCGGGACAGGAGTTCATCACCACACGGGAGGCCTATCAGAACCGTCAGTACTGCATCTGGTACCCTGTCCGCCTCTTTGGGCCAGGCACCTTCTCCCCCTCCTGCCGAGGTGAGCGGGCAGCCGGGGGTAGCTTCTTTGAAGGTCTCTGTTAAGTCACCTTGCCTAGCCGATAAGTCACCCCTCGACCCCATTGAAGGGCGCTGCTCAGATGATCAGTCTAATGGTGGTCTCCTGCCACGCCAGCTCGGGGTTCGCCTGGATCAGTCGGACGACTGCTCCTCCATCACCCACCTAGATCTCCCCACTGTCCCATTGGGCTCCAGTTTGGCCCCGACGTCGGACAGAGTAAGCGGCACAGCGACATCTCGTCTCACTGGGTCATTCACCCCGGGACTCGCCACCCAATCCTCATCTTTTTCTTCCAGCAGGATATCTAACTGACCTGTCGTTGGGGTCCCTCTTGGATCTCCCCCCCCCCGCCAGGTCTGCTGCCGTCACTGTACAGGAGTCAGTCGCCGGCAGGGGATCCTTTCATGGAGCCTCCTCCCTCGGGACCTTTGGGGGTCCTCCCGGATCCCTCGCCACCTAGTGGTGCTATGGCAGATCCCCCGGTAGGACCAGCTCCATCTGGCGGGGTTCCTGGGTCCAGAACCCCATGTCCCACCTCCGGGTGGCCCACCGTGGGCTCCGCAGTACCCGATGCTGGAATTCCCGATGCCGGGATACCTGACGCCGGGGTATCCTGGGTACCCCTTTTATCCGCAAGCATTGCCAGGCTGTCAGTATTCACCTTGGCAATACCCTCAGTACCCAGACTACCCTAACTTCCAGCCTCCTCCTCCGCCACCCCTGGTGCCGGACTGCGAGTCGATTCCCCAATGGTGGCTGGATGCCACAACCCAGCTCCTAACGGAGATCAGGCAGTTGGTGGGGATATTTCCCTCCAAGGCCGCCTCCACTGCCTCCTTCCGGAAGAGCTTGGTGATTTAGTAGTGGGATCTGCTGGGGTGGATCCATCCATCTCCAGTGGCTCTGAGCCCTCCAACTCGGAGCCTGGCTCTGAACCTTCGGACCACAGCCTCCCCGTGGAGGTCCCTCCTAAGGAGTCCTCAAAATCCCCTCCAGAGGACTCCTCTTTCGGAGACCTCTTATGAACAATCCAGGCAGCTGGAAGCTGGCCTTCTAAAGAGGTGGACCCACAGCGAAAAAGAGTGGTGGAGTACCTGGATCTTAAGACTTCTGATCCCATCCCCATTCCCCCATGGATGGGCCCTCATGAAGACTTGTGTGACCACAATAAAACAGCAGCCGCCCTCAATCCAAACAGTCTGTAGAAAGGCAGATCGCCTTTATTATCCCCGGAAGGGGTCCAGCATCTCAACACCCATCCAAAGGCTGACTCCATGGTTATAACTGCCACTCACGATCGGTCAGCCCAACTGAGGTCAGGATAGTTAAGTCCTCGTGTCATCACATACTCTGTGCAACGTCACGACTCTGTGGACTCAGTGGCTAGGCGGCAGCCCGCGAGGTTGTCTCCGCCACCTTTCCTGGCTTTGGTTAGCAGGTCTGGCACATGATCTACAGTCATCCTTTTGGATGCCCTTTAGGGGTTCTGTCCTCTTTGGCGGTGATGCCAAAGATATCATCACAGGACTGCAGGAGAGTGGACGCTCCATGATGTATGCTCCATGCACCAGCTGGTAAAAAGGCAATCTTTTCGCCACCAAAGAAGGTGGAATAAGAACCAGGTAAGCCGCTAGGAAAAGACCCCCGGCCAAGTTCCCCAAACAGGCCTCTGGGGCAAAGGCTCCCTTCCCCTCGGCATCCTGACTCCTTTCCCCTCCTTCCGCTCCCTCCCTTAAGTCAGGAGGAACCGGTTGGAGGGAGGTTCGGCCTCCACCTGGATAGCTGGAGGTTTGTCACCGCAGAGTCTTGGGTGCTTCAGCTCTTCCAGCAGGGTCACTCGATAGAGTTCTCCGAAATCCCAGCCCCTCTCCCGCTGGGACAGTCTTTCTATCCATGGGATCAGGTCTCCACTGTATCCCAAGAGATCCAGGTGCTTCTACTAAAGGCCATAGAACCCGTCCCTCTAAACCAGATAGGAAGGGGATTCTACTCCCACTTCTTCCTAGTCCCAAAGAAAACAGGCGACCTAAGACTGATCCTGGACCTCAGCATGCTAAATATCTTCGTCGAATACAAGATGTTTTGCATGTTGACTCTTCAGGGGCTCCTCCCCCTGCTCCATCCAAACTCCTGGCTGTGCTCCCTGGATATGCAGGATGCTTACCTGCACATCCCTATCCTCCCGGCCCACCGCCGCTTTCTCTATTTTGTCTTCATGGAGAATCACTTCCAGTTTCATGCTCTCCCATTTGGCCTTTCTTTGGCCCCTCGAGTGTTCACAAAATGTTTAGCGGTGGTGGCGTTCCTGCGCTGCCAGGGCATCTATGTCTTCTCATACCTGGACGACTGGCTCCTCACAGCACCCTCTCCTTCCAGCCTGAAAGAGTCTCTCTCTTTCACTCTGAACTTGTTCTCCCTCCTGGGTATTACAGTCAGTTTTCCCAAATTCCAGCTAGTACCATCTCAGCGTCTCCAGTTCATTGGAGCAGTACTAGATATAGTTCAGAGCAGGGCGTTTCTGCCATCGGATCGAGCCAAGACCTTGGTTGCTCAGACCACTGTCATGGCCCAAGCTTGATGGATCCCAGCACACTCTGTGCTTTGTCTGTTGGGACTGATGGCAGCGCTATTTTGACAGTGCTCCTGCCAGACTTCACATGAGGATCACCCAGTGGTCTCTCCAGTCCATTGGGATCAGAGAACTGATGACATGAGCCAAACAGTCATGATTTCCAACAGCCTTCAAAGAGATCTTCGCTAGTGGCAGGTCTCTCCAACCTTTCCAGGGGACACCTTTCACTCCCTGTCCCGACCCAAATCCTCTACGGACGCCTCAGATTCGGGCTGGGGAGCCCATCTGGGGTTCCACAAGATCTTGGTCCGATCAGTAGCTTATGCTTCACATCAACGTTCTGGAGACCAGGGCGGTTCTTTACACCCTTCAGGCATTCCAGTCACTTCTGGTAATGGGACCACTCCTAGTCCAGACGGACATGTCCACTGTCTGGTACATCAAAAAAAAGGGGAGGAACTCACTCATACCCTCTCTGCAGAGAAGCAATGAGGGTCTGGTACTGGGCGATTTCAGCATAGCCTTTTCCTGACAGCAGTCCATGTGCCATGCGTAAGCAACATCCTGGCGGACAGTCTCAGTCGATCAGTAGCCAGGGCTCACGAGTGGGAACTGAAGTCAGAGGTGGTCAAAGAACTCTTTCTTTGATGGGTCGACCAGAGTTAGATCTGTTCGCCTCCCCATTCAATGCAAAACTGCCCAGCTTCAGTTCGCTCATTCCCAGGCATGGTGCTTTTTGGTGAGAGGCACTGTCTCTCTCCTGGACAGCGAGGTTTCTCTACGCCTTTCCTCCCTTTCCTCTTCTTCAGAAGGTTCTGGTGAAACTTCAGCAGGAAGGAGCACACATGATTCTCATAGCTCCTCTCTGGCCACGCCAGTTTTGGTATCTGCTCTTACAACAACTGGCATCGGAGCCTCCGGTCCCTTTGCCACTTTCACACAACCTTCTGACTGAGGAGCAGGGAACCCTGGTGCACCCGAGCCTTCAGTCTCTCCATCTTCATATGTGGCACCTGTGGATATAGCGGTCTCCCACTATGGTGTCTCCTTGCAGGTGGCACAGATCTTAGTAGAAGCCAGAAAACCCTCTACTAGATCAACGTCGCCATGAAGTGGAAAAGATTTTCGATCTGGGCCCTAGCAAGGCGCTGGGACCACTTTTCGTTAGCGGCCCATGTGTTAGAGTACCTCCCACATTTTTCTGAGGCGGCCTTAGCTACTCCTCCATCAAGGTCCATCTTTCTCACGGTGTCCACTTTTCCGTGGAGGGCAAAACCTTGGCTCAGCTGGAGGTTGCCAAAACCTTTCTGAAAGGCATCCTTCACTTGAAACCTCTGATCCGGAATCACTGTTCCCCCCGGGACCTGAATTTCATGTTTGAGAAGCTAACTTTACCCCCGTTTGAACCAGCTTCCACTTGCGACTTAACGGTTCCTTTCATGGAAGACTTTATTTTTAGTCACGGTCACTTCTGCCAGAAGGGTCTGTGAGCTTCAGGCCTTTGTCTGTAAGGAGCCCTATTTAATTTTTCATAGGGACAGAGTAGTCCTTGGGACTAACCCTTCATTTCTCCCCAAAGTGGTTTCAGAAACCACTTTGAATTAGAGCAAGGAATTACCAGTTTATTACCCTCAAAATTTCAAAGGGTTGGGGGGAATACTTGCTGCACACCTTGAATGTGCACCGGATTCTGAGGTACTACACAAACCGAACTAAAGAGGTTCGTAAATCCAGCCAACTCTTTGTGGCCTTTGCTCCCCAGTCTCAGGCCAAGGCTATCTCCAAACAGACCATCTCCCGATGGTTAGCTAGTTGCATCCACTTCTCTTACAAGAAACTTGGGAAATCCCTTCTGGGGGCAGTCAAAGGTCACTCCACCCGCAGTGTGGCTACCTCTAATGTCTTTTTCAGGAATGTGTCTTCTGCAGAGATCTGTGCAGCGGCCACGTGGTCGTCTGTTCACACCTTCACTAAGCATTACAGTCTGGACATTGCCTCTAGACGCAGAACTGGGTTTGGGCTTGCAGTTTTGCAAGGCCTCCTGTCATGATTCCCTATGGCGACTTTTCCTCCTCCCAGATGCACCTCAGTATTGGTTATTTTGGGGACTGCTTGGTATTCAGTCCTATATGTGAAGACCTACTGCAGGAACCTTCTCGAAGTAAGATATTGCAGTTACGTAAGAACTTACCATAACAGTAGATCTTCGAGAGAGGTTCCTGCAGTAGGTCTAGTTTCCCACCCACCTTCCCCCAGCTCCTGGATGTTTTTCCTTTATTTTTCATCCTGCCTAGTCCTTGGGTCTAGAGAGGAAGCAGGGTCCTAGGAGTCCTTACTCCTACTTTACTCTTACCTTTTCATAGGTCTCCGGTAGAAAAGAACTGGAGGCCGGGTGCAGGACCGCCCCTTTTATAGTAGGGTTGACGTCACATCGCTTGACGTCGGGGGTGGTGCCCACTGATGATTGCTATCTACAAGTTTGCCGTTTGGACCTGACGCCAGGGGGTGCAGTCCTATATGTGAAGACCTACTTCAGGAACCTCTCTCGAAGATCCACCGTTAAGGTAAGTTCTTACGTAACTGCAATTTTCTGATCCAACCAGTTTTTCCATTCTCTGGCCCTATGTCACTTGCCTCACTGACTAGTCTTTTATGTGGTAGCGAGTTAGATGCGTTGCTTAAATCTAGGTATATGCCATCCGCTGCCTGACTCCTGTCTGCCATTCGTGTCACTACATTAAAAAAGGTTTTATTAAGTGAATCCATGGTGTTTTACATCCATTATGGCATTTTCTTCCAAGAATACAACTATATTCTTTTTTTTTATCTTTCTTTATTTCTCTCGCCACACTCTTGAACTCTTTTAGAAGTAGTCGTATGAGGTACCAGTCCTCGTTCCTGCTTGTCTGAATCCCCTCCTCGTCCCTTCCGTCTGCCCATTACCACCCAGCCCCCCCGGCTCTCAAGTCCCCCGAGGCAGGACTGCCAGATACTCCTCCTGGCGCTCTAACAATCTAGTCTGGTGGAGAGCAGACAGGGGTGAGAGGATGACCCAGCCCTGAATGTGGTAGACCCCCCCCCGGACCCTACATCACCTATCCGGAGGTGGAGGGTTTTTCTAGTTCTTTTTCCTCGTTGTGCCCTCACCCCCTGCTCCACCCAGGTGGAGCCCCAATGTGAAATGATGCCAGGGAATGTCTTGCCGTGACCCCGCAGCCCTCTCGTTAAGCCCTGCAGCGTTGTGGTACCTCTGGTCTCCACCACAGGTCACCGCAGTGCCAGGCTTAGTCCCTGGATCCCCCTGAGGAATGAGAGCTGTCCTCCGGACGCTTGATACTTCCCCTCCCCTGCTGACCCCTGGCGACCCAGGCTCGCTCCCTAACCTTGGTTGCCGGCGTGGCGCGAGGTGTGGCGTCCAGCGCCTCAACCCTCAGCGCCACCAGGCCGGCCCAACTATATTCTCCCTAAGGCTGGCCTGTCAGTGCAGCAGGAGCACTACCACTCGTGATGCTGGCAATCCGGGTTTGAGAATGAGCCTGGGTCATTGAAGGGCTGGCCTGGGGAGGGTGGTAGTGTGCCCCAGTGGGCAGTTGACACCTTGTGCAGGAAGGGCTCCTGGTCTCCACTGCAGTACTGCCATCTGGGTAACCACAGGTGGCAATCAAGCTGGAGATATTACGTGAGGGAAGGGGACATCTTGGCTCCAATGTAGGTAGCATGCTTTGCATGTGTCTGTGCATCGGATGGGGGCAAGGGAGAAAATGAGGATAAAAAGCAACCACATGGTATGCTGTCCACCAACCACTGCAGGTCCTGCACAGTTGACTGGGCTGTCGCTCCTGCAAAAACACTTAACCTCTGTTGGGGGAGGTGGGGTGGCCTCTGGCAGCCCTTCCTGTGGTGGGGGATATTATCCATGGGGGAGCAGGGAGTAAAAATTAAGTCCTGAAGATGGGTGGTGACAGGGCTTTACAAAGCAGCAGACCGATGTGGGCTGGTTGGGAGCACAGGGGGTAAAAGCCTAGTAAGTTAAATAAACAACAACAACAGAAAAAACCTTCAGTGATTAAATGTCTCCAAATGCGTTTCCCTCCATCAGTGTCTGACTCACCAACCTACAGATCTTTGAGGATATCTTCTTCATTAGTCCACACCTTTGGAACTACAGCTGTCAGGCTGTAGGACCACACAGAAGCTTTTGCTAGCTGGGAGATGCCCATGACAACATCATGTATCAGCATCTATATAAACATGGATGGTCCCATCACTCCTCACTTCTTTTCCCGCTGTCAATCATCCTCACCGGACCTGACAAAGGAAACATCAACTAGCCATTGCTGTTTATTCTTTTTACTGTTATTATAAGTGTATTTCTTCATCCCAGCCACTGATGAGGCAAGGTAATTCTACTGTGTCATCGACCGCTCAGTGGCGTTGACTACTGCGCTTCTGACTGTTGATGAGACACTAAGGTCAGGGTTTGGCATAGGCGCTGTCATAACCTACTATGGATGGTAGCACACCATCGTTTTAGTAGTCCCAACCCCTGTCCAGGGGTAGTTAATTCTCAGATTGTGCTGGCGTCGTTTTCAGAGATATCTGATGCATGCTGCCTAACAGCTATGCAAAGAAACAATAGCACCACAGAGTATACGAAACAACACTTTATTGTAGTTTCACCAGCAAAATAACACAGCCCATGTGCAGTTCAGGCTCCAAACCTTGACTAGTTTTGCACTACAAGTGTCATCAGGAGGACTTGTAGTGCGAAACTAGTCGAGGTTTGGAGCCTGAACTGCATGGGCGGCTGTGCTATTTTGCTGGTAGAACTACAATAAAGTGTTGTTTTGTATACCTGCAGTGCTATTGTTTCTTTGACTGCATTATGGACTACTTCTTAGCACGCGTGTGTGGAGCTGAGGATTTTCTTTACACACACACTGGCTTACCTATGCAGGCAGCCATCCCATCAGTAGGGCCTCAGAGCTCTCAAATACCAACAGTGCCTTCTAATAGCACATCACAGTGTACTCCTCAGCAGCTGCTGCGTTACCGGTGTGCAGTGCAGCTCCCGTCATCGATAGGGACATTGACGACAGGATAGAATATAATCCTGACCTCATGGTGTTAGAAGAGGATTTAGAAGGAGATTATTTTTATTTTTTATTTTTTTGCTCCTCTGGGCTTCCTGCAGTCCCACTCTTTCAGGTACTTAACACCAGTCTCTGCTGCCTGCCAGACTCAGCCCTTGCTGCCGTGTCAAGCCAACGGGCTGCCCCTCATACTTGACTGACCCCCCCCAGGGGGCAGATACACTAGGGAGAAGTCCGTTGAGGGGGCAACACGGTGCGCCAGGCAGTCAAGTGGCATGGGGAAACATGGCAGAGGCTGTCATTCGGCATCACAGGCTGTTTTCCATTTTTGGGGCTCCACCCACCTCTCTCGTGTGTGCAGCCGCAGCAGCATCCTGGGGTGAGGGCATTTGGCATATGGTCACCAACGCCAAGAGCGCCTCCATAAGTTCACCGCCAGAAGCCACTGTAAGAGTGGCCAGCACCAACCCTCTTCTCCCTTGGGAGAAAGCATCAAAGGACATCAAGACTCCTCCTGCCAGCCTCCCTCCTGACATCCTTGCTTGGAGCGTCAACATGGATCATCAGCATGCCAGAGAGTGCTCCATCACTCAGTGCCATGGAGCCAGCTGTAGAAGGAGAGTATGAGGCAGAACATTACATGCCACCTCGATCTAGTTTTACCCTCTCATCTTGCAGCGAGGATTCAATGATTTGTACTGTACCCCAAGCTCTCCTCTTGAGGATCCTACTTTTCAAGTCATGATGCAGTAAATGCAAACAGCCATGGGCTTTGCTGTGGAGGAGAAAGACTCCACAAAAAGACCATCTGCTAAGCCTTATTGTTCTGACCTGTGACAGTATTGAATATGGCCCTATCCCAACTGTTTTGGAGAAAGAGTTTAAATGCAAGGGTTTGTTCTATTCTCTCCTTTTCTTTCTCTTCTCTGTCTGGTTGCGCAACCAAATTTTCTCATGAGACCTAGGACTTAATCACCCCGATGGTCTTGCAATATTCTGCCTCTTGCTATTTCTCTCTACTTTCTCTTGCTGTCCTGTCTTTTCTCCCCCTTGCATATCTGCTGGTATAAAAATATATGTGAATCATTATGTGGAAATGTAATTGATACAGGGATTCCTTTGTTTAAAAGTGTATATAGTTATACTGTTGAAATTATTGCAAAGCTAAAAATGTATGTAGTTTATACTGTTGAAATTTAGAAAGCTGTTTGGAATTCAATGGGTTAACCTGTGAAACTAGTTTGCAAACTCTCTGAGAAGCTGTAAGCAAGAGGTCAGTTCTGGGTCAGAATGTTCTTTTTGCTTCAGTTGTTGAAACTACAAAAACACTGTGTGAGAAGCATACTGTTTTCTTAAGTGCTGCATTGACTTGTAAAAAGGAGCTGCAGTGTTTTGCAAAGAAGCGACAGAAAAAACAGAGACTGGAAATTGAGAAGAAACCTAGATGGACTTTCTCTGTTTATACTGCCTTTAATAGTTATACTGAACAATTTTTTTTTATTTTACTGTTAACAGTAAATCACTTGTTTGAATTTTACAACTTATTCTGGTTTTCCTATGCTTTCTGACCTGCGCCTCGATGACATGAACAGCCAGAAAGTGATTGTAGTCATAATGGCTGCTCATGAGAGGTCTGATGCACTGAGACATAGATACATAGACAGTGTCGGCAGATAAGGGCCTACGGCCCACCCAGTCTGCCCATTTGAGCTTGTAAGTTTACTTTATGTTTTCCTAGAAGTATGTTGCCCCTTAACCCTGACCTCCAGAATTTCTTTATGCCTATCCCATGCATTCTTAAATCCCATGATTGTTTCAGCCCCCACCACTTCCTCTGGCAGGGTGTTCCACTTGTCCACCACCCGTTCTGTGAAGAAATTCTTCCTCATGTTTCCTCTGAATCGTCCTCCCTGCAACTTCATCCCATGCCCTCTAGTCCTGGAACATCTTTTTTTGCTTAAAAATAGTGTCTTCCTGGACCCTGTTCCTCCCTGTAAGATATGTGTATGTGTCTATCATATCCCCTCTCTCCCTCCTCCAGGGAGTACATATTCAGTTCCTTCAACCTGTCCTCATAGGACTAGTGATGCAGTACATGTACCATCTTTGTTGCCCTCCTCTGAACCTTCTCTATCCTGTCTGTGTCCTTAGGTAAGTGAGGTCTCCAGAACTGACTCGAGTACTTTGCCTCCTGATAAAGAATCGAGGAGGCTAGATGTAATGGGCAAGCACATGCATATCTCTGCTGACTAGGCCTTATAATTGCAAATTATCAGGCCCATATTTATTTATTTTTATTTTATTTTATGTAGTTTTTGTTGACCGGGTAAGTGCACTAGACAGATCCTGCCTGTTTTCAGGCATGACCTGGGGAAGGGGGATACAGATGAATGCCAACTGACCTTGAACCAGATTAAGCTGTTGGTGGTATTTTTAGTGAATGAGGGAAATTTGGCCAGGACACTGGGGAAATTCCCCTACTCTGCTGCCAGCAGGGGGCTTGACTTCCTGTGAGCGGGGATGGAGGAGCCCAGTTGGGAGCCGGATCGATGAGGAGGAGGAAGTGCTGATGTGGCAGGGGAGATGGCCTCCTCCCATGACCTCATATTTTGCAGGATGGCCACTTGGGCTGGAGCACCAGAGAGTGCAGATGTCATGGAGGAGAGAGACTTGGCCTCATCTCCTTTCTTGTTTCCACCGGAGGCTGAAGTAAATGTTGAAAGATTATTTGAAGAATATGCTATGGATATCTACATTTCTACAGAAGATCTAACCTCACATCCCATTTTGGTAAATGCAATGAATTTAGAGGATAATTTAAATTCAAAAACAAGAACTTGTGGAGTTGTTTGTGGCTATGGAGGAATGTCCACAGTAGGAGAAAAGACCACTTAGTTACCCGGCCTGTTTCATTACAACAAGAACTTGCTTCTGTCATTTTGAAGCCTGACCTGTCAAATCAGGGGATGGCGTCACAGCTCCTATCACAGCGCTGAGGTCTGGTAAGCCTGAGTCAGGTTTAAATGATATTTTACAGTTACAGGCTGGCAAATCAAACACGAACACTCGTGTGTGCCTACAGCCTATTGTTAGCTTTCACCACCACTGCTGCCTGAAACTCATTCCTCTAAAGAACACAATTTAGACTACAATGTGGCAGAGAGTACTGCTTTCACCTCTCCGTAGCTACTCTTTCAAAATCGACTGGGTTTGCTTTCAAGCAGCCACAAGCAGAGGAGATGCAGCTTTGATTAAATATCAAACCCAACAGAATGACCAAAAGATTGCAATTTGTTTCTCTGGAGCAGGGAATAAAAAGGATGCAGATTGAAGTAAAATGAAACAGGATGTGTTTCTCCTTGCTCACAGGACTCTCAAACCTTGTCTCGAGACAACACATAAGACAGCGCCATCTGCTGTTCAAACAAAGTTAAAAGCTTCTAATGATCAGTGGTCTCAAAGCGTAGCATTAACTAATGCAGGATGGAAACATGGCCCTGGGGGAATTTAGATCCCTGATCCAGCCTTGGACTGTCCTTTTCCTTTCTCTCAAGTTTCTCCTGAATGGAAACCAAATAATTCTGTTCCCCTGAAAGATGCGTCACCACAACATCCTGTTGCTTCTCGTCTATCTGAAAATGCTTCTTACACAGAGACTGTTGCAGGACAAGATTTACAATCCTTTCCCCCTTTGAAGTCCCCTTCTCATAACAGCCTTCACATCCCTGCGGCATCTAATACTGCACCTATTTCCGAAAAAAGCCTCTGTTATCTGACTTATTTAATAAAACCAAAAAAGAAGCAGCTCCTAGAAGAAATGCTGTAAGGATACGATACAAAGGGGGTTTGGCTGATAGGCCAGACAGATATCATGTGGGAAAAGTATTACTTAAAGATTCATTGCATTTCTCCCCATGGAGGTGTACGCATTTATAAACATTTCTGGGGAGGACAATTTTGATGTCAGTTTTCGAACTGCATATGCTCTAGACTTATTTTGGGAAAGATATGGACAGGTCAAGTTTTCTCCTACATGGACTCCTTTTGTAGTAATTCCTTTAACTAAACCACTCATCAAGCATGTTACAGTCATGTTTCGTAATGAAGGAGTCCATGTAGAAGACATTATATACTGGCTTTCTCAAAATGTGAGGTCATGGGAGCTCCTGAAGCCATTTTAAACAGCAAGCTTTTTTGGACTGGGGTGGAAATATAAGGTTAAACTACACCAGAATGACTCAGGCATTGAGCATATTCCAAATTCTTTTTTGCTTGGTAGAGATCGGGGGTGGGGGTTGTTTTTATGCAGGGCAGCCAAGAGCATGCTACAAGTGCGGATCCCGAACACATCTATCTAGTACTTGTGATCAACCCTGATGCAATAATTGTGGGGAAGTAGGCCACATTACTTTGCAATGTGCTAATCACACTAGATGTGATTTGTGTGAAGAATTTGGGCATGTCTTTGGGGAATGTCCTTGGGCTGCTCGGAATAAAGCATCCTGTATGAGCCCGGAGCTTCTTATCCAGCAAGCACAAGATTCAGCTAGCACTGTTCCCGTTGATGCTCAAGGCCCTCCTCCAGAACCTGCCCCCTTTTCTGACCATTTAGTGGTTCCCAGTACGGTGCTTCCAGATCTCCCTGTTTTAGGCCCAGACCTTTCTCAAGACTCTGCGGATAAATCTACAATATCTGCATCCTTGGTTCCTGTTTGTTATGAGGATCCAGTTATGGTCCCCAGTGATGAACCTGACCCAGATCCTTTGCCTCAGAGATCCTCTCGGTTCACCAAACCTGTCATTCCTGATATACCCCCCCCCCCCAGTAGAGACAATTCTTATGCTGCCCTTTTTCCAGTCGGGGTGATTGGAGATGGAGGTTGGGGATTCTGACTCACAGAAATCTTCCCTAGGATGAGGTTCACAGGTTTTGGAACAAAGTACTTATAAAGGAAAGAAAAAGAGGAAAAAACTTTAGTCCTGTTTCTTTTTATGGTTATAAATGGATCAATGTACTTTAGGTTCGTTAAATGTGCATAGTCTATTGAATATAGATAAAAGACAAACTGTTTTTCCATATTTTCATGATTTGGCGCTAAATGTTTTAATTATACAGGAAACATGGATGTATTTGGAACATCTAATTTGGAGTTTTAAAGAGAATGGACATGGGGCCCTTCAGTATTGGTCCTTTGGTCTTGATAAAGCGGATGGGGTAGGGATTCTTTTTCACTCCTTTTCCTTTTCTCTCAGAAACTAATTGACTTAGTGCCAGACCGAGTTTTAATATTAGATGGCCTTTGAAAAGCATGAACTGTAGGTTCATTGCAGTATATAATTCACAGGTGAAAGCAGATAAAGTTCTTCACATGAAGGCTATTCAGCCATTTTTAGTTTCCACCTATAACATTTTTTTTATGTGGGGATTTCAACTGTAGCCTTATACAGGATAAAAAAAAGAAGCGGGATGAGGGACGGAAAATTTATTGTGATTCTAATGCACTTAACAACCTTATAACTACAGCGGGCTTAATTAATAGCCATGTTTATCATACTAAGGGTCCGAATTTCACTTATATGAGAAATTCTTACACTTCCATTATTGATTATATTTTTCTTTCCCCTAATTTATCCAAAGGTATTTTAGATATTAGACCTGTAGAATTTTCAGACCACTTATTATTAATTCTCTGTCTGGACCAAGAAGTCAAAAGACCTGCATTTGAGAGAGATGTAAAATGAATACTTCGGTTTTGTCTGATCCAGTTGTAACTCGAGCCATGGGTCATTTTTTTACTGCTAGATCATCTGTAGAATGTTTATATCAGGACAAGGGTGAATGGTGGTCAGATACAAAAAAAGGATATAAAATGCTGGTTTATGAGATTTGGTAAATCACAGGGTAATAAAAGCGTTTTCGTTATCTAACTACGGAAACAGTTGCAAAAATATTTTCTATAGCAAATCTTTCAACACTGGATTATTCATCACAGATTGATTTAATAAAAGCTGAAATGAAAAAGTTCCAATATGACAGGGCTCGGACTATCCAAGGCATGCTACACGCTGGTACTCATAATACCCCGATAGGAGATCCTTTTGAAGCATGTAAACAGATAAAAGAAAGTATGACTATGGAATATTTGATTTCTGCTACTGGTCAAAGGGTGAGTTCTCCTGAGGATTAAGATAAACTGATTCAACAGCATTTTAAAACACTTTTACCCACTTCTCTGATTTCTCAAAATGATATTATTGCTTTCCTTCAACCAATCATAGTCAACGATTTTCCAGATGATGTGTTACATTTACAGACCCTATTACAAAACAGGAGATTTTACAGCCCATTTCAACCCTAAAAAATAATGTTTCATCAGGTTTAGATGGTATCCCTCATCTTTTTTATAAAACTTTTTGTCAACACATAGCAGATAGTTTAGTATCAGTGTATAATTATTGGTTTACTACTGATACAATACAATCTACTTTTGCAGAAGGATTATTGGTCTATCTTTTTAAAAAAGGGGATAGAAGTCTCATTAGGAATTGGAGACCCATTTTATTGCTCAACACTGACTATCAGATTCTAGCCCGTATCCTAAATAACAGATTAAGGTCCTATGCTTCCTTAGAGATTTCACCACAACAATATTGTGGCCTTCCTGATAGGAAGATACAACATGCCTTAATGATCATTAGGGATGTGATTGAACACTGTAATATGGCAGGATTATCAGGATGGGTGGTAGCAGCTGACCAGAAAAACATTTGATAGGGTTTATCCGCCTATTTGTTTGAAGTTCTGTAAATTTATAAGGTTCCTTTAGCTTTTATACAATAGCTAAAATTGCTGTATTCTTTTTTTTCAGTGCAAACGTTTTTGAATGGATTTATTGGACAGAGTTTTGATATTGGGATAGGGGTTCGCCAGGGATGCCCCTTAAGTCTACTTTTGTACATTTTTTCACTCGACCCTTTGTTGAGACCTGTTGAAATGCATCCTTTTTGGGAAGGGGTGTCAGGTATAGGGATCCCACGAGGCATTCGGATACAGGCATATGCAGATGATATTTGTGGGTTCTTTTTAAAACAAGAGCAGATAGAATTTTTTTTATCTGAAATATATAAATACCAATTGGTTTCCAATGCCAAATTAAATGTTGATAAGAGTAAAGGGCTTTTCATAGGCAATATTATGGATTTGTCAAGTGAAACAGGGGGCATTACTATTGATTGTGAGCCATTAAAAATTTTAGGAATTATTTTTGGATCCCAAAACCTTCCTGAGGCTAACTGGGAGTTAACATTAAGAAAGGCAGAATTAAAGGTGTTCAGATGGAAACACTGGAAATTCACAAAATTTAAAAGAATTTTGATTTAAAAAAATAAGTATTTTGCCGCTTTTACATTATGTGGCTATGCTGTACCCAGTTCCAAGTAAATCTGAAACTAGATTATATAGTCTTTGCTTTCAAATGTTGTGGGGTAATAAACTCAACCCAATCAAGTGCTGTTACACATATCTAGGGGTAAAGGAGGGGGGTTTGGGAATGATTGAACCAGTAATTTCTTTGCATATATTATTTTTTAAACACACAATCGGCAGTGCCCTTTCTCAGTCAGAATTGGTGCATGATGTTTGGCTTTGAACTCTCTAAATAAATATATCGCAGTCTGGAGTACTGTGGCTCCTAAATTACACCCTCACATTAATATTCCTTCTTATTTTAAATCAGCTGCACAAAAATTATATAAATGGAGGGTCTTGAAACCTGACATAGTAACTCAGTCTGCTGAGTCTTTATATCAGACTATTCCTTCTAGAATATATCCGTTGGAATCAAGTTTTAAAAATTGTCCTTCAACAGATAACAGTCTAATCCTTAGCCAACTTACCCTTAATAGGATTC
Source organism: Neoceratodus forsteri (assembly GCA_016271365.2). Lineage (NCBI taxonomy): Eukaryota > Metazoa > Chordata > Ceratodontiformes > Ceratodontidae > Neoceratodus > Neoceratodus forsteri. The sequence goes on along the minus strand of CM028129.1, from coordinate 1,712,141,402 downwards.
TCGTAAGATGTGGGAAAATCTTTGGCTTATTGCATATGGCAGATTGAATGTAGAGAGAATGCCAAACATAAAGTAGTTGAAGAAAAATTGCCCATACATGGATTGTATTTCATTACTTGAAACTATGGAACATTTTCTGTTGGAATGTTCATATGTTACAGCTCCATGGTTTTTCTGGCCACAAAATGGCAGATGGATTGGTTAAAGCGTTTAGATTATGATATTTTAGTTGTGGGGAAATATGGGGTGGGGTTAGCAAAGTATCACCCTGACACTTTATTTTTCTTTGTTGTATTAAATTTTACATTTGGCAGGCAAGATGCCAATGGGTATTGCATCAACAGAAAATGTCTTTTGACTGTCTTAGTAATTTAGTCACAACTGAAATGATGACTGTTTATAAAAAAGATTGTGCTATGAGTTCTGCACAACAGGTGTCTCATTGGTGGAAGGGTTTCACGTATTTCATCAAATTTAAATAATGAAAGTTTGGGTTCGGGATAGGAATTATGTTTAAATTGATTTATTGTTTATTTTTCCTCCTTTTGTCCTGATGTTCTCTTTATAAGAGAGTCATGTTTTGAGTTTGTTGTCACAAATTGAGTTATATTTCACTATTTGACTCTGTATCTATGCTATTTTTATATATATATATATTTTTTTTTTTTCAATAAAATCTGCCCTACTCTTTTCGATAACTGCCATGGGATCTTTAATATCTACCTGAACTACCACCAGTCCAGGCAGATGGGACCTCAGATTAACGTCTCATCGAAAGACTGCACCTCAGAAGTGCAGCACCCTCTCATGCTGCACTACAGTGTCAGTACTGGGATATTAACCCAAGTGCCAGATGTGGGAACTGAACCCACAGCCCTCTGATCTCCGGCCTCAGAGGCGGTGTGCTACCTACTGTGCCAGTGACACTGTCAAATCAGATATCAAAATAACCTGTGGAGGGCTGCAAAAGCTGAAGCACAGGCTTTGCCTGAGGGTTCTGCCAGGAATGAGTTACTTAAAAATTTAACATCTGGTGCTGAAGTTGGCAGACAGTTGCGCCACTCAGCCTGCAATGTCTCTGATGCCTCTGCCAGGGCTGCTGCTTCTGGCATTTTTATAAGGTGATATTCTTGTCTCAGGGTTGCTGGTTTTGCAACTGACATGCAACAAGCAGTATTAAGTGCCTCTTTTAGAGGAATACAATTGTTGGGTTCTGATGTAAAAAGAAGCCCTAAGAGGCCCTCGGACATCCAAAATTACTCTTAAGCTTTGTTAAATCCCTGTGTCCCACTCCAGTTGGAGGTCATGGGAGTAGCTGCTGTCAACAGCCTGCTCCCAGAGGTGGCCATGCCTTCCGTCACCAAGGCACACATAGGGGAGATGGCACTCTGCCTGGTCCCATTCCCCCAGGTACCTCTGAAAAAGCACCCAAAACAGTAGGTACTGGTGGCACTAGTACCACCAATTCTGCATGACTATTTTCAGGATGTATCCCAACTTCAAAGGTTACATCAAGGAGTGGAAGTGGGGGCCACCTTTCCCTGTATTTGAAACAATAAAGGGAGATTATAACATTGCAGACTGTCCTTCCGCTATCATAAGCGAGTTGCCTTTGTTTCCTAGACATGATGGAGGCATACTGTCATGTCAGGATCAGACAAGCTCATAGGCAATACTTCCACATTGTCTTGGGCGAGGAGTACTACCAGTTCAGAGTCTGGCCCTTTGGCTTGGCGTCTGTGCCACCGTTCCTTACCAGCTGCTTAGGAAGGCCTGAATGTCTTTTCCTACCTAGAGACTGGCTGTTGGATGTCAGTTCCAGGAAATGTCTCCTACATACATTGTATCGGACAAGGTACTTGTGTGAGACATTGGGGGTCATAGTACTTGTGACAAAGACTGATGAATCTCTGGCAGTAACTGCAGTACATACGATCAGTTTTGAACACACACAAGGGTTATGCTTTTCTGCCACAGGACAGGGCAGACAACCTGATTGCCTTAGCACAGCAGGTACACAGAGGTCATCTAAGTCTTCTGGCAGTGGCCGTGGGGGACGATGCCACTACCAGTCTTTATGAAGAATCCTTCAGTCAACACTAAGGGTCCAGTTGGCAGTGAGTATGGTATTGGGTTCTGTCCCACAGCCTACATATGTCAGCCAGACATCTCCCAGATCTCCAAAATGTCATAGCAAGCAGAGTTAAGCAGGTTACAGTTCCAAAGTCACAGATGGGAATTGTTGACTTCCGTGATAAACAACCTCTTTGCGAGATGGGGTCATCCAGAGTGTGACCTGTCTGCATCCCCACGCAGTGCAGAGCAGTGTGTCTGGGCCTGCTGTCACAGGACAAGTGATCGCCTGTCCATCCGGAACTGAAGTCTGTACAGCTGCCTGCATGGCTCCTGAAGATGTAGCTATTGCCCATTTTGGGGGTATCCCCGAAAGTTGCTGATGTGCTGATTGCTGCTAGAAAGCCTTCCGCCAGACATATCTATTTCTTGAAATGGAAGTGGTTTACTCTGTGGGCTACTTCCAGGAATTTGGACCAGTTTACATGTCCTGTAAATGCTGTGTTTGAATACTTACTGTCGCTGTCAGACTCTAGTCTACAGTATTCCTCACTGAAGGTGCATTTGGCCACTATATTAGCTGTCCATGATGTTTGCACGGTGACCCAATTAGTGGTGCTCCATACGTTTCTGAGTTGTGTTCTTCATTTCAAAACTCCTGTCTGCAGTCCGGTTCCACTTTGGGACTTAAATTGTGTGCTTGAGAAACTGACGTTGGCTCCCTTTGAGCCAGCCGCAAGTTGTGGCCTTTGTTTCCTGTCATGGAAAACGTCATTTTTGGTTGCAGTCACTTCTGCTGAAAGTATTTCTGAGCTTCAGACTCTAATGTGTGAGCCTCCTTATTTAATGTTTTTTGCCATATTTTCCTTTATGCTCCTCTGGCAGGCTAGGCGGCTTGATCAGCTGTCCCTTCCGACACTGCAGCCATCCCGAGTCTCTGACTTTTCCTTCCTCCAAGCCCAGGCCAGCAGGCGGTGCTAGCTGGGGGGCTTCCTTAAGCTCCAACCCCCAGTTTTTCCACCTATTTTCTACCCTTGTTCCCCGGAGTCTCAGACAAGATTGAGTGCAAGCGTGGAGGTGCGCACTGACGCCTTGGCCTGAAGCAACTGCTCTCCTCTCACCCCCTGGCCTAACGGCTAGCCCCCCCCCCCGACACCCGCACCACTAATACGCCTCCACATGGTGGCAGTCAAAGACCAGTAGAACTAACCTCCCCAGTCCAGGAGAGAGAACTGTCTGGTGGCCACTTAATCCTCACCCAGCCCCCCAGCAATCCATGCTCATCACTGAACATGGGTCACTAGTGTGGCAGGAGGTAAGTCTCCAGCGCTTAGCCCTCCATGCCACTGGGCCTGACCTTGTGTGATGTTTCACAGACAGCGTCTCTTGCCTACCAATCTGAAGTTTGTACCAAAGATGGTATCTGAATGTACACTGAATAAAATGATGCACCTTCTTCTTTATTACCCGAGCATGCCAGTCTGGTCAAGGCACTACTCTATATGTTAGATGTACATAGAATACTCTGATACTATGTGAATTGCACCAAGAACTGCAGAAAGTCCTCTCAGCTTTTTGTTTCATCCCCGAAAAGAGGGTGCTCCTTTGTCTAAACAGTGCCTGTCCAGATGGCTGGCACATTGTGTTATGTTCTGTTACAGGAAGTATGATAAGGAATTTCCTGGTATATTTTGTGGTCACTCCACCAGGGGATTTGCCACTTCTGTTGCTTGTTTCAAAATTGTTTCTGCAGCTGACATTTGTGCTGCAGCCACATGGAACACTGTCCCACACTTTCACTAAACACTGCAGTCTGGACATAGTCTGTTGTAGATGTACTGGTTTGGGGAATGCTGTACTATAAGGCCTGCTGTCCTGAATATTTATCAGACTGTAACCATTTCCCATTTGGTGTTTGGGACTGCTTGGGAATTGTTCCAGAGGTGTGGACTAATGGAGGATATCCCCTCAAAGAATATGAAACAGTTACGTACTTAATGTCATAAGCCCAGTCCCGGGGGCACGGCAGGACCTCCTGTTTGCAGGGAAGGTCCCCCTTTTTACGGAACTCGTGAGCAGTTGTAGGGTTCAAGAAGCGTCACCAACCTTCCTTTTTCCAGTGGGAGGTTGGAAACTGTAGTCTCGAGTCCCCCTGACTCCATTACTACACTCTCTGTTAGAATCCCACCACAGCCACTGGCAGTCTCTTTGCCTATTTGGATTTGTAGAATAGCTGACGGTTACTATCTTTGTTATCAAGAGTGTACAGTCTTTGGAAAACCCTTCTGTTTAAAATGTTAGATCACACAATCAGACCCCAGGCAGAGTTGATAAGAATTATAAATTTACTTAAATAAAAACAACAGTAAATTCTACATTTTGGAAGATTTGAAAAAGCAGACAATATCAGAAATAAACACTGGATGGTTCACAGAAAACACTATATACTGTTGTTCTAAACTATACCTTGTTCTGAGGTTTTGAGTTCGAAAAGTGTCCTTTTGAGACAAACCTCTCTGTGTAGGTGAAGAAAAGTTCTTTGGAAACACAAGATTTGTTGGAATTAAAAATCAGTCTCTGAAATTTCCTTTTATCTATGAAAACTCAGGGGTGGGGGTTTGTCTTGAAAGTGAAGTCCTTGTTCCCAAATTCTGACTTAAAATCAAATTTCCGTTTAGCATGTGATAATTCAGTTTTCCACAAAAATACAGGTCTTGTTCTAAGGGTAGTCCAAGACCCACATTTACTTCAACCAAAGTATTTAACAGCTTAAGTTCTCTCAGCTCTGAGATGTCCGAGGAAGAATCCTTCTCAGGTTCTTAATTTAAGCTAATGCTAATGCACTGATTTCAAAGTGTGTGTTCTGTTAAATACAGTCTGAATGGTAATTTTCAAGCCACACCCATCCCTTTGAAATGGGGTGAATACTCTTGAGCTATACAGAGACTGGGGTGCAACAGTTTACCCTTTCCTGTAGGTGTCACCGTGATTCCATGTGTAATACCTCTAAGATACGGTTTATGCGTTTGGCTTGGGCCCTTGACCCTAGGTCATCCTCCTGACCTCTTCCTGTTATTGGAATCTAAGTGTCCAGTTTTATCTGAGTTATGACTTTTTGGGTGCATAAACCTGTCTGTTCCTTATCTAGGTGAATGCCAGGCCTGAGCTGGCTTTAACAGAAATTCTTATTTGCTTAACCTTCCCTCTGCCTTTTAGAGGGACAGTGTCTTAACTCTAAATTACATTACAGCACATACATAGGAACATTAATAATGGATATAGGCCTGTCTTGCCACACTTAACATAACAGTAGATCTTCGAGAGAATCCCTTGCGTTAGACCATGCTCTCTGTCCCTCTGTCTCCCTTCTGCTTTCATGAGGTTGCAACAGATATTGTGCAACCGAACCGAATATATCATTATATATCTAACACTGTGCTTCCCTGGTAGGCCTGGGCTGGTCTTCTCTCCTGGTTCCCCACGGTTGGTCCTCCATGTCTAATCTCTGGTGAGGAACTGATGAGAAATGGGGTCTGCCTATGTTATATAGAGCGCTGGCACCTGGTGTCGTTGCAGGCAGCCCCTGGCTAGCAAACATCTCCATGTGGTCCTAGTGTCTGGCAACTGTAATTCCAAAGGTATGGACTAATGGAGGAGATTCTCTTGAAGATCTACTGTTACAGTGAGTATGTAACTGTTCTTTTTCCAGATTTTCCATGTCACCCCCTTTATATAGTGGAAACACATTAGTCACCTTCCAGTCTACAGACACTGTACCTGTTGCTAGTGTGTGATTCTCCACAGAGGATTGATTGCGACTCTGCCAGCAGCTGTGCATTGCTTCCTCTAATAATACTCTTTGATAAATCTCACCTGGGCCTGGGGATTTATCATTTAAGTTTCCTAAACCGTTTAGTACTGTTCTCTGTGACTAAAACAAAACAGCAGGATTGCACTGAAATGTCTTCAGGACCCATAATTCACTGTGATAGGTCATGATCCCAGTACTAATGCCAGTCACTTTTTTTTTTTAAATGGAACCCAGCAAAACATTTCTGTAGGAGTGCTGTAGACTGCACGTCTTTGAAGAGAAAGTGGTTGATTAGCTCTCTCCTTTAATCCATTCAGGACCCACCATTAATGGTCCCTGCAATGCTTTCAGAGTGGTGCCAGTGCTTAAGTGTAAAGTCTCCTTCCCGTGCCATTTTCTGCAGTGTCCCCCCCCCCCGTTCCATTTAGTGTTTCAAAAATGCAAAACATTAGGGGTTCCAGTAGTGCTGCTGTTTAAGAGCAGGTCTGCAGATTGCTGTGTTGCTTCTGACGCTGGCTGCTGAAACAGTTTCCTAAGGATCGTCACAGATAGCAGTTACCAACACCAGCACTGAGTTACTGAATGTTATCTACTATAAATCTCATTCCAAGGATCACAGAAAACGGCAGCTGGTTAGTGGGTGTTTCCATCAGAATTTGTAACTTTTTAATAAAATGTTTCTCGTGCATACATGTGATCAAAACCAGGGAAGGGATCTATTTGCATATAAACAAATACTTCATGGTCAAAACAAAGCCTCTCCCAGTCCCACTGCATGTTGGATGAGCAGTTTCTAAAATGAATAACTGTGGTCCGTACCCTTTTTTGTGACCCTAAATTGGTGTTATTTATAGTTAACTTCTTTTAAAATTGGGCTTGTTGCTGGCCCAGTAGTGTAGAAGTTGTGGAAATTTTGCCATGTCGGTAGCTGGGTTTGTGCCTTGAGCTAGGGAAATTGCCGTTGGCTTACAGAAGGCTTGAAAGGTGCTGGATGGACATTGCCACTTTGGAGAGAGAGGCATCTCTGTCCCCTGCTGTTGCAAGGGGAGAAAAACGTTTCCATTTTCTTTTAAAAACTGAATTTAAGAGCTAGTCCATTGATGAAACGGTAGCACTACCGCTCGAGATCGACATCCCGGTTCGGAGTGAGCCTGGGTCCTCAGGAGGCCAGCCAGGGAAGGATTGACCATCCCATAGGACGAACTCACCTGGGGAGGGAGGGCACTGTCCTCTGCCTCAGTACTGCCACCTGGGTGACCACAGTTAGTAGTGTTCCTGGAGGACCGACGGTAATGGGCAGACGTTGCCGTTAGTGCTGGGCATGCCTTGTGTGCGGGTGCCATGACGACATGTCACGTGACCCTTGCAGGGGATTAAAAAAAACTTGAAAACACAGTCCCAGTCATTGAAATGATGGACCCTGGTATGTCCGGGCCTCCCATTCCTGTCACGACACAACCGGATGTTGCATAAGATTCAGGGATGCACTCCTACCCCTCCTGCCTGGTGGGTACAGCCATGACTAAATGGGCTCTTTGGCAGGTAGTGGCTGGAGCTCTGGTGGGCCTTGGGAGCTCAGGAGGGCATCTGAGACTAGAGTGGAGAAGGGGCTTAATAGAAAGTAACAAATAAAAAGGAATTAACCATTTTAAAAACCACTGAAGAGTCAGTTTTCATATAAAGAAAACCTGTTTGCCTCACGTTCACATCACACTTGGTGCTAAATTTGTGTAAACCCTCATTTTGCATCCCATTTTGGTGCAAAATATGCAGATTTTCACTCAGTTTTGGAGGAATGGATTTTAAAATTTTATTTATTTATTTGTTTATTGTAAACATCGGAATTACAGCCCTTTGAATCAGGGACTTGTTTCCAAAGGCTCACGATCATAATTACAGAAAGTACAAGCAAGTATACATGAACATAGTTACAGACAGATACAATACAAGGAACTAATATACAGTACAATTTACAATATGAGCACAGCAGGACATAGTCAGAGATTATACACTGGGCGCCTAACAACAGTTCTGTACAGGTGAAAAAGCAGACCTATACATGGAGGCAGCTAAGGTAATTAGTCAAAGTTAACCATCTGTGTCCTGGAATTGAGCTGGGTAAAGGCCATTCGGGATACACTTTGTCATCGGAATGGACCAAGTACAGTTGTGTTACTTTGGTGATTGTACAGGTTGAGCCGGCTTGGTCCAAGAATAGACTGGGTAATGCTGGCTAGATTGCCATTGTCATTGGCTTGGCCTAGACCAGACTGTAGCAAGAAGGAGGGGTGGACTAAGGGCTGGGGCTCACCGCAGAGGGTATACATGCATGAGCGAAAGGGAGAAGATGGGTTTCTGAGAGCTTTAAACTGTGCTAACTTTAGGAAAACTGGTTATTGAGGTAGGTAGGAATTGAATCATGATTAACCCCTGTAGCAAAGGCCCTTTGGGCTAGGGAGGTTCTGACCCTTGGGATTGTGAGAGGCCTTGGAGGCACTGCAGATGTAGACTAAGGGGTGGCTGGAGTGAAGAGAAGAGGCAACTCCTGGGGCGGTAAGACCGAGAAGTATTTTTGGCCATGAGACAGGACTGGTATTCAAGCCTCTCTTCAAAATTAAGCACATTTGTGAGGGAATAAAGTGCGAGGTTTGGGTGTGCCGATCAGCACCAGTCAAGAGCCAACAGGCCTTTTAATGGACAATTAAATTTTGCCGAGGGAGGTACTTCAGCCTCACCATAGATGAGCAGGCTATAGCTCGACTAAGGAAAAGACTGATGAGGTGAGGTGATGGCCAGTCTAAGCGCTTCAGGTGAAAGACAGTCTTTGTGCCGACAGAGGAGGCCGCACGTGTGTTGGTGGCAGTTAAGAGGGTACTGATGTGGGAGTGGAGCGTGAGGCAGAGTCAAAGTGGATGCCCAGGTATTTATAAGGGATACTTGTTCAAGGGGATGGAGAGTGCTAGAGAGGACCTGCAGGGGCAGTCTTTAAGTTTTCTTTGGTGGTGGGTAAGAGCATTGACTTGTTTGTTTTAAGGTTAATGACCTGTCTTCTGTCTGTGAACCAGCTCTTGGCCTGATTAAAAGAGTGTTGGAGGGTAGAGGGGCTTGAGTGCGAGGCAAAGAGGGCTGCATCATCGGCATAGAGAAGAACCTTACCAGGGCAGAAGCTGTGTAGGAAGTTGAGATAAAGGCTGAAGTGAAGCGATCCAAGAATGGAGAGGGTGCTGTTTATTTTGATGCATTGGGACCTGGAGGTTAGGTAGCTGGTGAACCAGGCAAGGGGTCCTTGGCAGAAGCCAGATTGTAGGAGGGTATCTAGCAGAAGTGAGTGGTTGACCGTGTCAAAGGCCTTTGACAAGTCGATGAAGACGGTGCCCACTAGGTGACTTTTGTCAAGGATGGAGTGGAGGAAGGAGAGCAGTAGTTGTGCTATGGCCCGACCTGAAGCCATGCTACTCCCTGCAGAGTAGGTCATGGGTGGTAAGGTGTCGGTTAGTTGGTGTACCACTATTTTTTCCAGGGCTTTTATAAAGTGGAATTGTCCATTTCTGAAAACAGAAGATCAGTGGCTCCAGGAGAAGGCAAGGTACAGGTAGAGATGGTGTTGTCCCCATGTCTTAATGGAAAGTATGCCTCGGGTGTGTACTTGCTTGGTGACCTAGCGGGTGCCATCAATGGGGAAGGAGAAAACCAGGAAAAAAACAGCCTGCCGAACAGAAGCTGAAGGTGACCGGATACTATCTGGCTATTCAGCATGCCAAACCCACCTGGATTGTGCACCAGAAGGAGTGGTACCTTGTAAGCTGTGCTGTGTGGGGTGGGGTGGGGGGATCTGCAGGAGCACCAAAGTCGTCTAAGTGGCTGTTGAAGCTAGGAGGTTTCCCAAGGAGGCACATTGGGCTTGGCTAGGTAGAGGAGAAGAAAATGGAGCGTTGAAAAAAATAATAAAATTGACCTGTGGCAGGGTATTAAATAAGCCCAAAAAATTGGTTAGCAGTTTTACGCTAAAGTGCTAAAGAGCTGAAAAATGCATAGTACTTGTCCATGCAATGGTTAGCAAAATCTTAAAAATATACAGTATATAATTCTATTAATTTTTCTGCTGTGCCATGCACTTTTTCAAAAATGGTTAGTCTATTGCTACTCATTTCTGGAAATGGCATTAATTACCCCCCGTTTTGAGTAGCATTTTGCTGTGCTGTACCAACTATTTAATACACTGCCATTGGTCAACCTGACAACAGTGCATAGCCAAGGACCCAGGTTCAGTTTCCTTTCTGTATTTACATATACCACCCTCCCCAGCACATGTCCCATCTGTTGGCTCAGCCCTGTTCACCCACATCTCCAGCTGTTACCTCCTTACTCCCTGATCCCCAGTTTAGCCGCTGAGGTGGGGCCTGGTTACAGTTAGGCAGGATGCACCACCGTGCCTGCTAAAACAGTGGAGAAACCCATGGTGGAATCAGAGTGGCTGGCAGAGGAGACCCGTGGCCTGGTCATGCTAGCTATTATGCTGTTTTACTCTAAGGGTATTTCTGGTTTGGTCCTCCCACCTCCCCAACACACCACCAGTGAGCACTCATGGAATCAACCTGTTTTTTTTGGGGGGGGGGGGTGCTGCCATTACTACCAGGCCCTCTTTCTTTCCTGCAGGCGGTGCTCTGAGAGTAGGATGCTCAGAACCATCCCCTGGAGTTGGTGGGCGATGCTTCCACATTGTGTTCCAGATGCCACCAATCTGGGTGAGGGAGCTGGCACTGAGACTCAATCCTGGATCTCCCACAGAGTGGAGCATTGCTCCGCCAGCTGACACCACTGAGCCAGGAACCCTGGTTCAATTTTAATTTCAAGTCTGAGCCTCTGGTTACCCCAAAGGAAAGTGCAGCACTTCTAGAGAGGGTGTGAGACAACTGGATGTATGTGCCTGCTTCCTGATGGCATGGAAGATAGTGGTGACAGTGTTTGACTGTAGCTTTCATCTGGCCCTGAGATGAGGTCATGTGCAGTAGCCCTGCAGTTTGTCTTTCACACCGATGGTAACAGAGCTACATGTCCTGCGAGGTTTGCACTGCCACCTGGAGGAATCCATGAAGCTTAATTTAGCAGTGCATGGAAAGACTGGATTTGACCACAGCACATGGAGGGCCAGGGCAAGGGGAAACCATGGGAGAGAGAAGAGGGGACTAGTGGAGGAGCAGTGGGGATTAATAGGAGAGTAAGAGGTCTGCAGTGGCAGTCAGTCGCCTGCCCTTAAGGCTGGAGACAGAATGCAGCCTGTGGTGGCTCATGCAGGTGGTCTAAGGGAGAAAGGAAGTTTGACTCACAGAAAATGAAAGGCCATTTGGATTGACACAGCCTACCTCCTAAGTAGTTTTTCATTAACCCACTCACCCAGCAGCCTTTTAATTCAGCTACTTATGTTGTGTTCAGCATGTCACCTGGATCACGCTGCAACATTCAGTAGGCTCAGCCTTGCTCTTCTCCTGCTCATAGCGGGTCGGGTCCAGTCTCGCACATCTTGTAATCTTCTATAAATCAGGTTCCAGCCATGCACTCTCCCAACTAGTGAGACTCCGTTTCCCACTATTCTTGCAGTGGGGTTGTGTCCTTGCAGTGCCCTTCAATTAGGACTGTGTCCTCACTGGGCCTTTCTAATAGGGCTGTATCTTCACAGGGCCCTTCCAATGTAGTAACATCATTCTATAGCCCTTTTGACATTGTTGCATCCCAGCTGGGCCTTTCTTTTCTTTTTCTTTTCTTTTTACAATCTGTTTGTGCCCCCTCCTACTCCTGTCTTCAGGACTCCTCTCTCTAGACAACCGTACAGGCTGCACCGGAGGTCGGGAGGCTATCCACTCCCACAGGTGCCCCGCTCCCATGACCCTTGAAGCCTCAACTTGCCCCCAAGCGGGGAGGAGAGTCCCCTTACCTTGAAGTGGAGTTGGCACACTCTGCAAGCTCTCCCCTGATCCCTCCAGTCACTGGTGCTGGGGACCCATCTTCAGGTGCTGATGTGGGGATTTTCCATTTTCTGATCCCACCCTCTGCAGACGCCGACATGTGGGAAGGACCCAAGGAGATGAAGGCACGCAAGAAACATGCTTTCGCCTCGGACCCTTGGCCAGCGTCTGCCCCTCCCTGAGATTACTTTTTTTTTTTTTTTTTTAATACTTTCTGTTTATCTCCTCCTGTCTACCTCGGTGCCCACTCCTTCAGGCTGCTCATCACCATCTCTGCCCCTACTTCCGGATCTGCCCCTAGAGTGCCTCACCTCTTACTTCCTCCTGCCAGCGGTGTCTGTCTGGAATCTATAGTCTTGGATGGCCCGGAGGCGGTGCGTCATCTAGGACTATCGGGGTTTTTTTCCATTTTCTGTGGTTTCCCTGTCCCAGCCCCTGAGATGCGGCGCAGGGCCATGGCGTCAGAGAGGAGGCGTGCTGATGCCGTCCCTCTCAGCGCCTGAATGTCCCCTGCCCGACCCCATTGGACAGAGCCGCCAAACCCTCGAGCCCGTGTTTCACGGCGCTCTCTCAGGGCGTTGGATCGTGCTGCACCCTGGTATCCCTCCCCAGAGGAGGAGGCATCCGTCGGGATGCTCAATCCTTCCTCCCCTGCTGACCCGAGCTCATTCCCAAACCAGGTCGCCGCATGGCGCGGGTGTGGCATCCAGCGCCTCAACCCTCAGCGCCACGAGCCGGCCCTCCCTGTGATTACTGCTTCCCAGCTGCACCTCCGCCTGTGGTCACCCAGTTGGTAGTATAGCAGCAGAGGCATAGCCCACCTCCCGGGGAAGGAGGTGGTCCTCCGGCACTCGATCCTTCACCCCCAGCCGGCCTGCCAGCATCCAAGGCTCGCTCCCGAACCCAGGTCGCTGGCGTCGCAAGCAGTAGTGCTACTGCTGCACCAGCAGGGCAGCTCCAGCTGGGCCCTTCTGACAGGGCTTCGTTCTCACAAGGCCCTTGGGGGGGGGTTTCATCCTCGCGGGGCTCTTCTAACGGTACTGAATTCTTGCAAGACCCTTTCAGCCGGACTGTGTTGTTAGGAACCTGACTCTTTTTTAAAAATCATCCATAGAGACCTCATGACTAATCTGCATCCTCACATGGCCCTTCTAAAGAGGCTGTATCATCGCAGGAGCCTTCCGAAGGTGCTGCAGTGTCTGGGGCCCTTCAACAGGGCTGCATCCCCACAGGGCCCTTTCAAAGGGGTTGCATCATTGCAGGAGCCTTCCAAAGATGCTGCATCCTTACAGGGCCCTTCCGACAGGAGCTGTATCCCCACAGGGCTCTTCCAAAGGGTTGCATCTTCTCAAGGGCCCTGTAAAGGGGCTGCATTCTTGCAGGGCCCTTTGAAGGTGTGCATCCTTGTGGGCTCTTCCCACAGGGCAGCATCCCCACAGGACCCTTCTGACATGGTTGAATCATTGCAGCCCCTTCAAAACAGGGCTGCATCCTAGAGATTATATAAAGTTTCATTTAAAAAAACAACAACTCAGTTTTGATGATACGAGGACTAGGGGATTTGGCGTATGAGGACAGACTTGAGGAGCTCTGCCTGTTTTCATTGGAGGAGAGAGAGAGACAGGGGACATGATTGAGGTCTTCAAGTACCTCAAGGGAATAAATAGGGTAAACATGGAGGGATCTTTAGACTAAAGCAGGAAGGTATCACCAGAGGGCATGGTTTGAAGTTGGAAGGTGGAAGGGTGAGGGAAGAAGAGGAGATTTTTCACTGAGAGGGTGGTGGATCTTTGAAGCGTGCTGCCTGGTGAGCTGGTTCAGAGATCCACAGTGGAAACTTCAAGAGGGTGGGACAGACACAGAAAGCGGATGTATCAGATGATGGCCCGGCCCAGGGGTGGGGATGGATGATAGGGGTTTCTGGAACACAAGGGGAGGCCGCCGGTGCCAACTAGGGATCTGAGGTTCGAGCAGACTTGATAGACCGTCAGGCCTAATGTGCTGGCAATTAGTATGTACTTACTGGTGAATGTTTTGTGGAAAATACTGCTGAAATTCCACTTACAGAATTTAAAGTTAACACAGCCCTGGGGAGCAGTGCACAAATGGGCGAAATGAGACCTGAAAGATTGCATGTTAGGCAGAGCTGGGTACTCTGTCAAGATTATTGTGGTGGGATGGGAGAATCACAAAAAGAAGTGGGTCATCTGTAGTGGATATATGATGCTATCCCCCTACCTATCCAGTCAGTCGAGCAGCACTGACCCCTGTGGCAGTGCCTCTCAGTCCTGCTCAGATGGGTCATGGGGGGATGGCCGTGGACCCTGTTGAGGAGGGTAAGGCTCCAAGGGATCTAAAGAGATTAGCAGTGGCTCCAGAGGCAAGTGGCAGGCCGTCCAGCTGTGGAGATCAAGTCCTGTGCACACAGGAGTGACAGACCACTCCTAAGAGGACCATAAATAAGCAAACATTGTTCAGGGAAAGGGGCAGTGTCTCCTAAAGTACTTTTCCTTTCCAGCTGCCAATTCGTTTCACAGTGTCTACTTGGGAGTGAGTCCTCGGCTATATCTTACACAGAGACCACTCTTACAGTTGTAAGAGTGGTCTCACATGCATTCTTGTGACATAAAAAACGCCAACAGAAAGTGAGTGAGTGGTTCTGATACCCCTAAGGCAGGAGTCAAACTGGCACCAGCCCACTAGCCAAATGCTGGTCGATTTTGTATCGAGCTAGTAAGATTTTCCATTAATGAGCCCTGCAGGCTTGTACCTCAGAAAGGACATTTCAGTAGGTACACCAGCCAGGCCAGTGGAAGAGTCTGTGGAGCTAGTGGATTTTCAAGTCACTAGCCCTGCTGGCTAGTGGCTGCAAAACTTAATTCGACCCTTGCTGAGGGTGTAAGTGAGACCACTCTTACAATTGTAAGTGATCTCAGTAACTAGCCCAGTCTTGAGGAGAGCAGGGCAATGATGCCTCACTGCATGCCATGCCAGTGACCTGGGTTCAGGGATGAAGCAGGGTAGGTTGGGTGCAGCCAGGGGAAAGATGACTGGGCATGCAGAGACAGCTTTCTTCCTTTATGGGGGAGGGGGTGCATGTAGCTGCTTGTCTACCATGTGGTGGAGGCTAAATGATGCAGTATGCGCCACATCTCAGAGGGCAGCGCAGGTGTCCAAGAATGTGTGGCATTTTCATACATGCGCCCATGCCATTGCATGCAGGTCAACCTCCAGGAAGGAGACAGAAAAAGCGAAGGAAAAACTAAGCTGGCTTCACCAGGGTGGCGGCAGTCCCGCACCACCGATCATGCACCCTCCTCTACCGGATCCAGATATCTGGGCGTACATCCCAAATGCCCCTTCATAAGAGGCAAGCCATGAGGGCGGAGGATGGGGTAAGTACCTGGGAAAGGGGAGACTGGGCTGTGGGGGCTGACCTGACAGGGCACGCCAGCAAGTAGAGGATAAACAATAGAAAAAAAGAGTGATCTCAGGGGCCATATATATAATATTGATCAAGATTGATCAATAATATATTAAGCGATGAATATGTAAGCACCCATACAGCAATAAAATGGACAACAGACAGACTATAACTCCAAAGTTTATAAATATGCAGACAAGCACAAGTACAAAATAAGCTTAAACAAGTACTAACATTTCACCTAGTACACTACCAGAAGCTACGTCGAACTCTGATGAAGTCTTGGCAGCCCATTTCAAATAAATATACTGTTTAAACCCCTATGCCAACAGATTATAATGACTCTGTGTCCGTTCATGCTGGTGTGTCACCGCTATCATCATTATCAGCATAGCACCATACAACCTGGTGCTCCTTGATTCTCTTTTCTTTTGTATCAATAATATATTACAATTTTAAAACCATTTCCTCGAATGGCCTGTTTCAAGGGCAGCTGAGCATGGGACCTCTTAACAAAATAAGTGCACTGCTCGGTTGTGGAGCTTTCCTCGATCTATAATGTATATGTAGATAATGTATACATGGCAGAAAAAATTCTGCTTTGAAACATTAAACCGGCATTAAACAGTACAGATGAGCACTTTTCTGTTTATCATGTTTAAAATTCTAACTGCAGGTAAAGCAGCAGCACTCCACCATAACCCATTTCTAGCAGTGTTAGCAACATATAGGGAGGCAGTATGTTATAGCAGTTAGAGCATCAGCTTGGGAACCAGAAGACCACAGGTTCAAAACCCACCAAAGCAATATACTCCCTGTGTGATCTCGAGCAAGTCAAGAAAATCTTAGTTGGCCCTCCCTGGAGGGGCGGATGATGTACCCCCGTCTTATGCCTAGCTTTCAAGTTCATCTCAGTTTTTACCCCACCACCACCACAAAACCTTTCTGGCTTATTAGTTCCCAAGCCTGAAAGGCGCTTCCTCTGGGTCTCGGGTTATAACTTGCTTGAAGTACCCAGAGTTAAACACAAATATAGGTAAGAGGTCATTTGCTTATTCTGCCCCCCCCCCCGAACTCCCTTCCTACCAAGCTGCAAAACTCCTCCTCCGTCAGGTGCTTTAAGAAAGGGCTAAAAATCTTTCTACTCGAAAGCTGTCACTGTACTTGCTATCATTGATAGACTGCCTTGTTTTGCACTGCCTCCCCACGTTTATAATGTCAGCTGTGCTTGTTTTCTATGCCACACTTTGACGGGGTGTGGGTTATGCTGGGATTTACCCACACTTGGTATGGTTTGAGTACACCACAGAGTGGGTAAATCCCAGCATAACTCACCCTGTCATGGTTTATTGATTATACAATGGTCCACTCCTGTTTTGAGCAAAAAATAAGATTTTTTTTGCATTTTATATTATTTTATTGCTCCACCATAAAAAATAGCCCTGGGTTGCTATGGCTCCCTTCGGTCTGTGCATGCACGGCAGTGGTTATTCATTCCTGGGACCGATGCTTTCCCTGAGGCCAGGAAACATTTGTCAGTGTGCCCATGTTGTCAGTTCACTGTGTCCCTGCTTCATTTTTTTCATGTAGCAGCTGGGACAGGCTTTTGAAGTTGATGCTTGGCTCCTTTTGAACTGACTCAGTTTTTTGCGCAGTATGCACAGACATGCGTGGTAGCCCGCTAACAGGAATTGAGTGAGTACAGGTGTTTTTGCAGCTCAACTGGGAGCTGTTTTTAAATGATTCTTATTTTTTCCAAATGGGCTTCCAACTTGAGCAGTGGGTATCCTATATGGGGACTGGGAGGCTGCCGGCAGTGCTATGGAGGTGGGAGGAGTGACTGTTTAGCAGTGACCACTTACTGCAGCAGAGGGTGGAAGGGGGCGAGTGTCAGAAGAGCCAGTGATCAGTGAAACTGAGGTGGGAGGGAGCAACCATTGTCACTGAAGTATTGTGATTTTTTTATAGATTTTTCTTCCATGAGTTGTTTGGGAGAGAAGTGTTTATTACGTAAAAGAGCAGTCATGTATGAAGTAATTGTAGTCTATGTTTGAATTTCATACTTCCAATATGCAGTATCTCACCTTTGATGTTTGGGGTTGGAGTGATTTTTAAAATGTAGGGATTCAGATGCAGCTGTCTGGCACCTTTTCCTGTGGGTTATGCCAGGATTTACCATGGCTGAAAGGTGTCAGTCAGGTTTCAGCATTCTCGAACCCCATTGTATAATGTGTGCTAATATCTTGTGTTCATGCTCCTCCAGTAATTTGTTGTCATGGTTGTTTTGTGCTATTTATAAAGTGCTTGTCAATTAATTTATCTTCATTTTTATTTCACATAAAACCGTTTAGGCAGAACCTATTTTCGAACGATTTAGTGTCGGAGACAAAAAAAAAAAAAAAAAAGAGTAAGAGATTGGTGCAAAATAGGTGTTACAGAGATTGGTGTGATACAATTTCCGAATGGGACAGTAGACAGTACAATCTGAGCACTTCCTCAATGCAATTTTAAGTAGGTGCAGCATCATATAAATAGTTTCTTCATTCGTTTACAGTAAAAGTGCCATAACATGAGATAAGCTTATAGTGTAGAGGAATCCTGTTATTTAATGTAATCTATTCTCATTATTTCCATCCACTGTTTATATATTTGCGTGCACTTAAGCCTATGCCTTGTAAAGTAATGTATTCAGTGTTATGCTCACTGTCTGAACTCCTGCTTGTAATTAACTCCGGGTCTCCGCTGAAAAAGGGACCTCTGGTTCCAGTTGGCCCACCAGTTACCAAAATTAAATAAAAAAAATTTTACCTACCAGTGCTCCAGTCCACCCTACTGTAGAGATGAGTAAAACAAAATAAGGCAGGACCCCACTAGAAATGAGATGTTGCAGGGTACTGAAGGGTAGGAGAGGTTCTGGCATGCCCATTGGCAGACCTGTTTAATGCCTCTCTGGACTCAGGAATGTACCTCAGAATTGGAGGATGGCTCACATGGTTCCAGTCCATAAGAGTGGTCCCAAAGATGAACCAGGGAACTATAGACCAGTCGTCTTATGTCCATAGTGGGAAACTGATGGAGACAACCCTGAAGGAGAGTCTGGTGACCCTGCTGGAGGTCAGTGGGGTGCAGGACAGTCGGCAGCATGGCTTTGTCAAGAGCAGATCTTGCCAGACCAACCTAGTGGACTACTATGACTGGGTGACTAGGGAAATGGACAAAGGACATGCGGTGGCTGTCCTGTACCTGGGCTTCAGTAAGGCATTCGACTTGGTGCCACATGGGAGACAAGCATGTAAGCTAAGGGGCACAGGAGCGGGGCAAAATTGGTGGGATGGGTGGAGAACTGGCTGAAGAGATGGCAGCAGAGGGTGGTGGTGAGAGGTGTATTATTATCCCCAAGGGCAGTGACGAGCGCGGTCCCACAGGGGTCAGTGCTGGGGCAGGTGTTATCTGGGGTATTTATTGCAGACATTTTGGTAGGCATAAATAGCAAGATCAGTCTGTTTATGGATGACACCAAAATGGGAGCAGTGGTGGATGACCAAGGAGGGTGGCAGGGATTGCAGAAAGCTTTAACAAGGCTGGAGACGTGGTCTGACACCTGGCAACTTGGTGTCTATGCCAAAAAGTGCAAGGTGCTGCATTTTGGGGCAAAGAATCCAAAGAGGAGCTACCATCGGGGTGCAGCTGGCTGTGACTGAGGAGGAGAAGGATCTGGGGTGTTCATTACGGGAGCAATGAACAACTCAGCACAGTGTAGGAAAGCAGCAGCAATGGCCAACAAGATGCTGGGTTGTATTGCAAGGAGTATAACCTCTAGAAGGAGGGAGGTGATTCTGCCATTATACAGATTGCTGGTCAGACCCCATCTGGAGTACTGCTTCAGTTTTGGCGCACTTACCTAAGAGGACATTAGATTGCTGGAAGGAGTGCAACGCAGAGCAACAAAGATGATTATGGGTCTGGGGGAGTTACTATATGAGGTTAGGCTGAAGGAGTTGAACATGTACTCTCTGGAGGAGAGGAGGGACAGGGGGGGGATATGATTGAGACCTTTAAGTACATGAGAGGAATAAATAGAACAGGCACGGAGGGACTGTTCAAGGGAAGGGTAGGGAGAGACACTTGTGGTCATGACATAAGATTGGAGGGTGGAAGGTTTAGAGGAGATGAGGAGGCATTTCTTTATGGAAAGAGTGGTAGCAGAGTGGGCAGCACTACCGACAGAGGTGGTGGCCTGTAAAACAGTGGGATACTTCAAGAGGGGCTGGGATAGGGTAAAGAGAGGGTCATGGGAGGACAGGCGGAGGGTGGGAGGGCAGCTGCAGGAGTAGGGGTGCTAGCTACAAAAATCGAGCAGGACAGCATAGACAAAATGACCTTTTCCTGCTGGCAGTTTTGTATGTATCTCAGCTGAGCTATCCTGGGTAAATAAGTGAGAAAAAACATGGTTATAGGCTGTCCCTGTTGCACTAAAGCCCTTCATATCCCTCCTTTTGCACGGTTGTCATTAATTAAATCAAAGCAGACTGGATCCAAGGATTCAGCTTTTCTTTCAGAGCAGAAATGAAGGTGAAAGTTTTGCATAATAAAGACTGCTTTGCAGATGTGTATCGTCTGTTCATGTGATGCATCTTTAAGGGAGTTCTTTCAGAAATGTATTCTGAATTAAAACTAAGTGCTGGAGATGACGCTACAGCACTGCCTGTAACAGATGTCATTTAATCTGACAGTTGAAACAAGCCATCATGGTTATGAGCTCTGAAAGTCTTGAAAAAGGCTGCTTTTGTTTAAGACATTTTTCTTGATGAAATGTGATCATTTGGGCTGTTCTTAAAGTAGAAGGAGACTCCTTTTCTTTACCCAGACTGGGCCATCAGCTAAAGGTCCTGCTGTATTGTCAGAAGGGAGCAGTGATTTGAAATCCATTGCACGGAACCTGAGATGGGCTTGTGTTCAAAACGTGTTACTAGCATGTCACGTAAAAGAAGTACTGTATATAGATGGGAAGTAGCTTGGATTTTTAACTCGTATAACGTAGAGAATGTTACCATTGAGTGGTTCTGATGACATCATAGGAACATTGAGATGAAGCTCGAGGGTCTCTGGTGACATCACTCTGAGATGGAAACACAGTCGGTAGTGCATGGTTCTGATGTATTATTTCGTATTGCATATGATTGAAGAATAACATGCAGCTGTTGAAAATCTTCCGGTTGAGGAATGGTTTTCTGTTTTTGTTTTTTTACAGTGGTGAAAGAACAAGATTTTATGTTACTGGAAGGTGTGAGTTCTGTGTATATGGGAAAATGAAAGTAAATGCCAGGTGGTGCGAGTTTCCATTCTAACTAAAAGGCATTTACTTGAGAGAGGTTCCTGTGGTGGGTCTTCACATATGGGACTCGCCCCTAGCGTCAGGACCGCGACTAGCAAACTTCTAGCTAGCAATCATTAGCAGGGGCCATACGAAGTCACCTGATCGGACAACAGCGTAACCATATGTAGGGGTAGTCCCCATGCCCGCCCTCCAGTTCTTTCCTGCCATTGACCTGAACTCGTCGGACCTCACGGTGAACTAGCTTAGTAGTGTGCCATTTCTTTCCATATAGTGCACATTTTTTTGCTCTCTTTTTTTTCTATAGTCTTAGCGTATGTCTTCGCGTAAAATGAAGACGTGCTTGCAGTGCGGCACCCAAATTCCGTATGGGGACAACCACTCCCACTGCATTTCTTTGCCTGGGCCGCAAACACTGGGTGGCTGATTGTGAAGTCTGCCAGTCTTTTAATCAGCCACGTGCCTAGCCAGAGAAGGCCCTCAATGCTCACCTCTTAAGCATCACCCTTCATCGATATTAAAGAGCTCCAAGAGCTGAGGTAGCAGCCTCATCACCTCGCCTGAGAAAAAGTGAAAGGAGAAGCACCGGAGCGGGTTCTTTCTCCATCTCATCGTCGTCCAACAGTCGACGCCACAGCAGGTGAAGCCTTCACACCTGTGAGTACTCCACCTCCAGAGTCTTCATCCATTCCGGCGGATCAGATGCCTTCTCCCCTTCCTGCTTTGGTCCGTGGGCAGTCAGGGGGTTCCTCTCCGGAGGACACTTTGGGTCCTGTCGAAGGCTTTGCCGCTAAGTTTCCCCCGGCTCTGCTGTTGGGAGTACGGCCTTGGGCACTCCGCCTGACTCCAGCCTCTCAGCTGTTGTAGGCCGGCCACCTCCTGTAAGTCGGATGTCTACTTCTCCCGACACCCGCCAGGTCTCTGGTGATAAGTCGGTGATTGGCTTGCCAGATGTCCGCCCGGCGGGTACCCTCCTATCGGACACTCCTGTGGTCTCTGATGTTGTGCAGGGTGAGCCTCCAGGCCCTCCTTCGTCCCGCTAGGGTTCTCCTTCACGGGATTCCATGACCCTGCCCTACATCTTGTTTTCCCAGGCCAGGGAACCAAGTGTGGCTATCAAGGAGACCTCTCCTGCGTCAGGCCCTATTTCTGAGATTCCAGCCTTTGGGCGGGATCAGGTGACGGGGCTATCTATTCCTTTGCCTCCCTCGCACCAGACGTCGAGTCACTTTCACCCCCCGATGCTGGGCCATTCCCCGGTCTATTTTCCAGTTCCTGACATGGACCAGGGCTTTACTGCTCTGACATTGGAGCCACCTTCTGGCCTGCTCAGGGTCACAATAGAGACCCCAGGTCTGCCGACGAACCCTACCCCACCCAGTGGTCCCTCGGCTCCTCCTATCCCTGAACCCTCCACCCCTCCTGAGTCGCTGGTCCTTCTGGTCTGTATTCCGCTATCCGCACCCCAGTTTCCATATTACCTGACACCGGGGAGGGGGCGCCTCACTGGGGTACCCGACACTGGGTCTCTACTGTCAGGGACACCAGCCGTACCACTGTTGGTACCAGCCTTCAGGCTACCCTCCTTACTCTACAGGGTATCAGCCTCCACTACCCCCTCTGCCTCCTCAACCGGAACCACTCACTACTATTCTAGCCTGGTGGCAGGATGCAAAGTCCCAGCTCCTGCAGGAACTGGGACAACCCCATATGGTCAAGGTCCCCCCCCCCGCCACACCATAGGATCATTACCAAGAGCCCCCTCCCCCAGGATGGGCATCTGATAGAGGTTCAGGTGGGCATTTTGTGGAGCCCCCCTCAGGAGCAAGGGTGACAGAGATAGTCCCAGACATTACACCTTTGCCCAGCAGACTGGAGTCCACCGACTGTGATCCGGACTCTGAGTCTGTCGGTCCTCGGAACCTCACTCCCATTGAACCCCAGCCTAGGAGTCCCGAGGAAGTCTCTGCTGGACGATCCATCCTTCACAGAACTCCTAAGGTCCATCAAACATGCCTGTAGCTGGGCGTGTCAGGAGTTGGACCTTAGAGGAAGCGTCTGTCAGAGCACCTAGACTCACTAGCGTGGACCCACTCCCTATTCCTCCATGGATGGGGCCTCATGAGGATCTTTCCTCAACAATTGGCAACAGCCGCCCCTCTAGTCCGGCTGTCTCCAAAAGCTGACAGAACGGATCACCCCCGAAGGGTTGGTCATCTGACCAGTCAACCAAAGGCCGACTCCATGGTAATCACTCGGCCCATGACAGGTCAACACAGCTGAAACACCTGAGTGCTTCTCCTCCAGATAAAGAATCCAAACAAATGGACCAATATGGATGCAAAGTTTATGCTTCTACCCGCGCCATCCAGTCGTAAACTCTGTGGCCCCTATGGTGTCCTTCCAGAAGCTGGCATTATCACACTTCAGGGTTTTAAAAAATTGATTAGCACTTTTTTCTTGTGACAATACTAACTGTACAGAAAGCATTTGTACAGGTTTTCTAAAAGTGTTATATTTGCTAAACACAGTGAGGCTAGTGGTATGCATTTTCACAATGTTTTAGAACTTTTATGAGCAAAACGCTAATCAATTTTTAGAGTTAAATAAAACCCTGCACTTGGAGAAGAACTTGCAGGAGATTCCAGATGAGGATCTCAGGAATCTGCTCTTGGAGAAGGTAAGACTGAATAAGTCTTCTTGTCGCCACGCCTTACGGGCCACTTATGATACGGTCGATTCAGTGGCCCATTACGCTGCTACGGGCATTTGCTTGAGGTGCCTGGTTTGGCTCCATCTTGCGGGACTGGTGCAAGACGTCCAAAACACCCTACTGGACACCCCCTTCAGGGGCCCTGTCCTGTTTGGGGCAGATGCAAAGGACATTGTCATGGAGCTACAGGAGAGCAGAAGGTTGCTTAAGAATGTCCGCTCTATGTACCGCTTGGGCCATAAACCCAAGCAGTCCTTTCGTCACCCTCGGAAGAGGTGGAACAGGCAGAATCAAGGTAGGCGACAGGGTAACCTTCGTACCTCCGGTTCTGGCACCCAGACCCCTCAGGCAAAATCCCAAAAGACCGCCGGAGGCAGTAAGGCAGCACTCCCCTCAGTGTCCTGATGTGAGGGGGTCCCTCCCATCCTCTCCTGTCTCCTGAGGAACCAGTGGGGGGCAGGTTCGCTCTCCACCTGGAGGGGTGGAAGGCGATAACTGCAGATGCTTGGGTCCTACAGCTGGTAGTAAGAGGACAATCAATCGAGTTTCTGGGCAGACCCTGGACAACCCACTGGGCAGGTCTCACTACCTGTCAGGCCAGCTAACCCTTATCCATCAGGAGATCAGGCTTTACTTAAAAATCAGCCATAGGCGGTTCCGCCAGAACAAATAGGAAGGGATATTACTCCCATTTCTTAATGGTTCCCAAAAGACAGGAGATCCGAGACCAATTCTGGATCTTAGCCTACTCAGTCTCTTTGTAGAATACAAGAGATTCCATATGTCAAGCTCAGGATTCTTACCCCTGCTCCAACAGAATCAGTGGCTGTGCTCCCTGGATATGCAGGATGCTTACCTGCATATCCTATCCCTCAGGCCCACCGCCACTTTCTGATATTCTTCTTTCAGGAGAACCATTAATAGTTCAAGGCCCTCTCATTTGTCTTCTTTCAGGCACCATGGGTTTTACCAAATGCCTAGCAGTGGTGGCTGCAGCCTATGCTGCAAGGATTTATGTGTTCCCTTACCTGGACGACTGGCTGCTGTCAGCACCATCTCAGGACAGTCTGAGGGATTCTCTTTCCTCCACCCTGGACCTCTTGTCCTGACTGGGCATCACTGTGAATGTTCCCAAGTCTCAGCTTTCACCCTCCTAGTGGCTCCAGCTTATCAGAGCAGTGCTAGACGCGGTTCAGGGCAGGGTCTTCTTGCCTACGGACAGGGTGGAAACTCTGATGCAACATGTGACGTTGGTATCCTCCTCTCGGTGGACCAAGGCATGGTCTGTCCTCCACCTGTTGGGTTTAATGGCGGCTGCCATACCCACAGTCCCTTTGGCCAGACTGCACATGAGGGTGACCCAGTGGTCCCTCCGGGTCCACTGGGATCAACATTTGGAAGACATGGACTATATGGTCTTAGTCTTCAACAGCCTGAAGAGGCATCTACTCTGGTGGCAGGCTCTTTCCAACCTTTCATTGGGGATTCCCTTCCACCCACCGCCCCCTCCATGAACCTGATGACTGATGCCTTAGGCCAGGGATGGGGTGCACTCCTGGGAGACCATCCAACTCGGGGGGTGTGGTCTCTATTAGAGGAATATCTACAGATCAATATTCTGGAGATGAGAGCAGTGTTCTATGCTCTCCAAGCATTCCAGTCCCTCTTGTTACCGGGATCCAGACCGACAACACAGCGACAGTCTGGTACATCAGCAAGCAGGGGGGCACCCAATCGTAACCCTTCTGCAGGGAGGTGATGCAGGTGTGATACTGAGTGTAACGGGAATCGCCATCTGCCTGTCATTTGTATATAATTTTGTTATCTATGGCAAGTCTTTGATCGCTGACTGCTGCATTTTATGACTTACCAAAAGGGAAACTGTTCTTTTGGCAGAGCTATGTCAAGTTTTAACTAGCTATGTGAAACAACTCATCAGGATGGTTTGCTGAAGATCAAAGTGGGAATGCGGTTATAAACTGTGCTCTAATGAGGAAATAGACTGTCTTGTTGTAATTAAAATATTTGCTGTATTTGCAGATTCTAAATGTAATCTGACCTGTTTTCCTATGTAGCTGCATGTTACAAATTAAGTATGCAGGACTGAATCTGACCTCACACTAGCAGCTCAGAGCAGTGACATCACAAGGAGGGAGGGAGGGACATCCTGGCCTCTTTGATACAGGTGAAGACTGCTGAAAGGACTGACACTCTTGTTCTGAACTTGGAAGGGACACTTTTGTTCCTGGACTCAAAGAGAGGCACTTCTGCCAAAATAGGTCATTGCATTCCATTTGTTTACCAACTGGAACTAGGGTAGGCTTAGTTATTCAGTGCAGGGCACTTTGTTTATTACTGTCCATTTATTTTCTGACTGTACCCATAATGTATATATGTTCTGTGTTTTGTATTTTATTTACTATTTTTAATTTTAGTAAACTTTTTTTCCCCTTAAAACACTGCCTGAGACATGCTCATTTTGTGTGTGAATGGTGGAACGGTTTTAATATTCTAACACAGCTGTTAAATGCTTATTGTGTCACCTTTTGCAGCAGCTAACAGGATCTGTGTAAAGATCCAGCAAGGTAAGAAAGATACCAGCGTCTCAATTGAGTCGGAAGGGGTTGTGAGCCAGGTTGGTTGTATGCCCGCTGGGCCAAGTGTATTGCGCAGCTTTCCCCGAAGAGAGTGTGAGATTTGGACCTGTCCCAGTTTGTCCACTGTTCACGAATCGCACGTAAAGGTTAGGCACTATTGTAGCAGAGGGCCTGACCCCAGGAGTGGGTTTGTGACACTGGACAGTCCAGCATGGCCTGTCTTTAATAGCAGTCCATGTTCCAGGGGTGAGCAGTGTCCTGGCGGACAGTCTCAACTGCACCGTTACGCGGGCTAACAAGTAGGAGCTAAAGCAGGAAGTGGTGGAAGACCTCTTCCTCCAATGGGGTCGACCAGAGATATACCTCTTCACGTCCCCATTCAATGCAAAATGACCCAGTTTTTGCTCGCTCATCCCCAGCCATGAGGTTTTCTGGTAAGACGACTGTCTCTATCCTGGACAGGAGATTTTATATGCTTTCCTCCCTTTTACAGTTCTACAGAAGGTTCTGCTGCAGCTACAGGCAGAGGGGCACATATGATCCTCATAGCCCCCTTAGCCTCAGCAGATCTGATTCTGTCTGCTGCAGCAGCTGACTTTGGAACCCCAGTACCTCTTCCTCTCTCGCATGACCTTCTGTCTTAGGAGCAAGACAGCCTGGTGCACCAGGCCTCAAGTCTCTCCACCTGCATGCAGTGGCACATTTGGACATGGGTGTGCTCGTTATGGCATCTCTTCTCGAGTCGGCTCTGGTTCTAGTAGAGGCTGGAAACCCTCTACCAGATCCACGTATGCTGTGAAGTGGAGAAATTCTTTAGCTGGGCCACGGCCAAGGCCTGGACCCATTCACTTGCTCAGCCCCCAGATCCTTGAGTACCTCTTGCACTGATCTGATTCAGGCCTCAGTTATTCCTCTCTGAAAGTCCACTATCTGTGGTTTCCACCTACCACCTTCCGGTTTTGGGGGAGGGGCGAAACCCTTGCTCAGTTGCAAGTCTCAAAACCTTTCTTAAGGGGATCCTCCACCTTAAGCCTCCAGTCTGGAATCCGGTCCCCCCAGTTTAAATTTTATTTTAGAAAACTTACTTTGCCCCTTTTTGAGCCGGCAGCAAGTTGCAACATGTGTTATTTGTCCTGGAAAATGCTCTTTTTGGTTGCTATAACATCAGCATGAAGGATTTCAGAGCTTCAGGCCCTCATCTGTAAGGAGCCTTACTTGATTTTCCACAGAGACCGGGTGGCTCTGTGGTCTAACCCTTTCTTTCTTCTGAAAGTTGTTTAGGAATTTACTTTGAACCAGAATGTTGAACTGCCGGTATATTACCCACAGTATTCCAACGGGGGAATACCTCTTGCACACTTTAGATGTGCACAGGATTCTGAGATTTTACATCTCTAGACCCAAAGAGGCTCGGAAGTCTGACCAGTTGTTTGTGACCTTTGCTCCCAAAATGTCAGGCGAGGCCGTTTCCAAACAGGGTTTGTCAAAATGGTTGGCTAACTGCATCTCATACCTTTACCACAAGTACTACGAGAAGCCTCTTCCGGAGGAAGTGAAAAGCCATTCTACTCGGGGCATGGCTGCTTCAATGGAGTTCCTCAGGAATGTGTGCACCATGGACATTTGTGTAGCGGACACTTGGTTCTCTATCCATACATTCACCAAGTATTACAGTCTGGATATTGTCTCTAGGCGTAGAGCCGGTTTCGGCCTTGCCATTCTGCAAGGCCTTCTTTCATAGCAGCCTTCTAGGTGTCCGGCGCTTCTTCCTCGGAACTTAGTCTCTTGACTCCTTGATTCTTTTGACTGCCTGGTATTCAGTCCTGTATGTGGAGACCTACTGCAAGAACCCTCTTGAAATAAGATATGACAGTTACGTAAGAATTTACCATAACAGTAGATCTTCAAGAGAGGTTCGTGCAGTAGGTCTAGTTTTCCCACCCACCTTCCTCCAGCTCCTGTTATTTTGTCCTCTTTTCCTTTACCAAGGCTTCGTTTCTGGAGCCCAGGGCCTAAGGAGGAGTTTTACTCATTTCTCCTGTTTCCTCTTTGGAGGTCTGTGGTGGGAGAACTGGACGTCGAGCGTGGGGACGGCCCCCTATATACGGTCATGTTGACGTCTGATCAGGTGACGCCAGGGGTGGTTTCCCGCTAATGATTGCTAGCTAGGAAGTTTGCCGTGGTGGTCCTGACACTAGGGGGCACGGTCCTATATGTGAAGACCTACTTCAGGAACACCTCTCAAGATCTACTGTTATGGTCAGTTCTTACGTATTGTCATTTATTTATATAGAATTCAGACTATCAAAGCGCTTTACAATAATTGGGCTAATAAATGTTAAAACTATAAATATGTTAAAATTCAGTGACAACACAGATCAAATCAGGATCAAATAGTTGAGAATGCTAGATTAAATAAAAAGGTCTTTAGTGCAGTTTTAAAACTCTCCACAGTCAGGCACTCATGAACCCAATGAGCTAGAGAATTCCACAAGGTGGTGGATGCAAATGCTCAAGCCCCTGATGTCTGCAACCAAACCTTGGGAATCTCTAGTAATCCCTCATCGGTGGAGTGGTCAGGAAGGGCAGTAGGGGCAAAGAAGCGCTTGCAGGTAACCCTGTCCATGGAGGACTTTGTAGGTCAGCAAGCCGA
This sequence comes from Neoceratodus forsteri, assembly GCA_016271365.2. Lineage (NCBI taxonomy): Eukaryota > Metazoa > Chordata > Ceratodontiformes > Ceratodontidae > Neoceratodus > Neoceratodus forsteri. Next base: position 1,712,112,833 of record CM028129.1, on the reverse strand, counting down.
CCTTGAAGGTGATCCTCCATTGAACTGGCAGCCAGTGCAGCTTGCGCAGCACAGGTGTAATATGGCTAGATTGAGAGAGAGTCCAGTCAGTAACCTGGCTGCCACATTCTGCACCAACTGCAGACGGCGGATATCAACCCCCGGTAGCCCACTGTACAGGGCGTTGTATTAGCCCAGATGCGAGGTCACGAAGGCATGGACCAGAGTTGGAAGATTGTCAGGCGGAACCAGGTGTTTTATCTGAGCGATATTCCTCAGATGGTAGAATGAGGTCTTGACGATGGATGACACCTGAGATTTCAGGGTCAGCCCCTCATCAAGAATAACGCCCAGGCTCCACACCTGTTCAGAGGTTCTTAGCTGGCAGCCCCACGAGTATAAGTCCGGATGTCTGCCCTGCTGTAGATCCCTGTACTCGATGACCTGGGTCCACGAACAAAACCTCAGTCTTGTCGGGATTCGGCTTCAACCAATTGCCACACATCCAGTCCTAGATCTCGGATAGGCAGTTATTAAATACCAAGACAGCTACATCCTGTTAAGGTGCAAAGGACATGTACAGCCGAGTATCATCTGCATAACAGCGAAAACCGTACTGCCTTACAATGTCCCCCAGCGACAACATGTACATCGCGAACAACATGAGTGACAGCACAGAACCTCTGCGGAACCCACATGGTGAGGAGAATCGTCCAGAGGAATAAATCCCAGACACAACTCTTTGAGACCTGCCAGTGAGGGAAAGATAGAACCATCTGAGGACTGTACCCTAACAGTCCGCAGGCATAGGTCCACTGTGTCAGATGCCACAGAGAGGTGGAGGAGGACTAAAATGCAGCTGACTCAGTCTCTCGCTAAGAGGAGATCATTGAGCACCCAAAAAGGGCAGTCTCAGTACTGTGCCTCTTCTTAAATGCCGACTGGAAGGATCAAAGATGTCATGGATGGCAAGATGACCCTCCAACTGCAGCGCAACCACTCAGTAACCTTCCACAAAGGGAAGGTTAGAGACAGGCCAGTAGTTGGCGAGAGAGTTCGATTGAGAGAAGACCTTTAAGGAGGTGTCCTCACTTCCTCCTTCAGGGAGTTCAGAAACTCTGGTCTCTAACGAACACTGGACAGTCTCAGCCAGGACCAGGCCGATGACCTCAACACACCCCACAAGGAGGCAGGTTGGGCACAAACCACAGTAGGTCAGCCGCAGACTCTGGATGAATCATCATGACATCCGAGATGCTGCTTGGTCAAAGCCGACCAACGGACCGAGACCCGCGACCTCTCCCGATCACCACAAGACCCAGTGGAGCAGGCTGAACTGATCTCTGATCTGATGTCGACAATCTTATCTGCAAAAGCGAGCAAACTCGTCACATTTCTCTTGTGACAAAGCCCTCAGTGACTGTAGACAGGCTGGATTGCACAGTCTCTCCACAGTTCGGAAGGGCTGAGCAGGTCAGTTCTGTGCAGCAGTGATCTCCCGGACAGGAACTCTGCCTTCTACGGAGATCACTGATTAATAGTCCACAAATGACATCAATCTAAGCTTGTCGGCATCAAGGCCAGATTTCCTCCAGCAATGCTGCAACCTTCGCCCAACTCTCCTCATCTCCTCAAGGTCTCCTTAAACCATGGAGACCAAGGTGAAGGAAGAGGGGCGGACCCGGATAGGAGCAGTGGAATCCAGAACCGCCAGCACGGCCCTATTATAAGCCTGTAGTAGAACTTCTGGTCCCATGCTAGCACTTGAACTCCGATAGGTCCAGTACCACCATCAGACCTTCTGGGGTCACACCCTTAATGAGTGGTACCATACCATCTCCGAAGGGGTAGGACTATAGGGGGTGCTTGGAAGTTGAATCTGATAGTGCAATGGTCAGACCATCCAACTGGTTCCACCACCAAGTCAGAGCTCTCCACACGCAGTAGGAAGACCAGGTCAATGAGTGACCCGAAATATGGGTCGCAGCAGGAACTACGTGCCTCAAGCCCAGCAGAGTCATCAGCTGGAGGAAGTCTTGCCCAAAGTGTGAGAGTTTGTCATCGATCAAAGCGTTGAAGTCACCCAGTACCATCACTCTGGGGGATTCCCAACACCATGTCAACGACGAAGTCCACGACGTCCTGCATAAATTGCAGTTGTACCACAGAAGGATACAACAGCATTCAGTGACCTCTGAACTGTGGTACAACTGCTTTGATTTATGATGGAAATCTGTGCACAACAGTGGGTGACTGTATACTAAATTTTCATTTTTATTTTGAGCTACAGCTGTGGGTTGGCATGAGGGCTCAGCACATCTGTGCAGTTATATCAGCACTTTAGTCACTACCAGTTTAGATCTGAATCCAGTTGAAGTGGTTGGCATTTTCAGTTAGATTGCCATAGAAAGGCTAAGGACAGAAAAGAGTAGGAGTCCATCTGCCGTTATGTACTACGCGGAATTATTTCTGTTCTTTATATATCCAGACCTCTGTACAATGTGTGGTGCTTGAAGAAGTTTCCTTCTAGGTATTTGCAAGGATAGCATCCTACCAGATTGGATACCATCATTTTGGCCAGATTTTTAAATGGCATAGCCATCTGATCAGGATCTGGTGGATCTTACCATTGGATGCAGGTAGCCAACCGTCGGATCCAGCTATGAAGGTTGGATCAGATTGATCTGACCTCGTGTGCCTGGATCGAACCTCAGATCTCAACTGTCTGACTATGAATCTGGAATTCAACTTTGACCAGCTTACAGTCAGATTCAGAGGTGGATTCCAGCACCATCTGATAGAGGGTAGTTGGACAAAAGCACTATCCGAGCACCACTGCAGCAAGGAGTGGGAAACTGTTAGTACAGGCTGCTGGATGTGTGCAGGTTATCACTGTTGGTCAGTTCACACTGCATCACTCCCTGATTGCTGTCCGAAGGTACTACTGTGGAATTCAGTGGAAAGAGGGGTATATTATTGGAGTGAGGTAAAAGGTAATCAGTGAATTCAAGAGGAAGGATGGGACTAAAATATTCTAGTGAGCTGGTGCATTCTTCAAGGTTATGGACACTGCATGAATACTAGTGGATAAAATAAGAATGTGCTATCATTTCATTTGTAAGTATCAGGTTCCGGCACAGTTTCAGGCTAAACCTGTATCAGAGGCCATGCAGTAGGCCACAGTCAACAAGGACGTTCCAGATCACGTTTCTGAAAGAGAATTTGGATTCTTGGGTCAGACAGATGGCTGGCTTTGTTGTTTTGTTTGCCCTGGTGTGTTCATGGAGTTTATTTTAGCCTGTTGTTGGCAAGCAGTTGCTTGGGAAGTCAGATCTGGGAAAAACCATGCCGTTGAATGCTGAGGCGTCATGGCTTTGATTCTCGTAACCTCATGGGCTGGTGGTCCTCTAGTGATTTATAATACATTTTAGTGAATTATTACACTTCATATAATGCTGTGCTGTGATGATCTTGGCATGTGTTCTTTACATTTTCTCACTGTGATTGCTGAAAAATGTCTGGATGCATTTTTTTCCAATTTTAGTTAATGATTATTGCTAGCTAAGGTGTCATTACAATTTGGGGGTGAAAATTGATTACGGATGCCTGCCAAATGGCTATCCTTTTTCCTGCCATGTTATGATTAATAACCTTGAAACAACAATATTCTGTTTCAAGTTGTTATTACAAAATATATTGAAAACCCTGCATGGTATCATTTGATGAGTTATACACACAGATTGAAAGATCCAAGTTCAGAATAAGGTTATGTTCTTTTTTTAATTTTCTTCAACATTGTGCACATTCAGAAACAATGTATGTACTGTGTGTAATCCTTTAGGGCCCTGTCCAACAACACTTGACACACAGTTGACGTATATCTTTCCTAAATTTTTATGGCTGTGTAATGGTGCAGTGCAACAGCCCTGAGGCTATGAGCAAGAGGGTGGCTAGAAGCGAAACCAGAAAAGTCGGTCCTTTCAAGAGGAGAGTCACATCACACTAATCAGAAAACTAGCCTGTCTGCTACCGACAATCTTTTTTTTTCTCACTTCTGTTTATCATTGTGAATCAGGCAGGGATATCCCTGACTCAGTGCCTCTGCACCCATTGCGGCAGCCTCCTGGAACCCGGGCCCGTGGCTTGCTTCTCATGGCAGGGTCCCGAAGAGACTGAGATCAAGCCGTGTTCGGTCCTGGGACTGGCTGTGGCATCGTTAGGCATGGGGTCAGAGGACTTCACTCACACTGCTACAGGGGTTTTCCTCTTTGTCCCCCTGGAGGCATGGAGTGTCAGTGTGGAATGGGTGCGCTCCTGCACACTCGATATGCTGGCGTCCGCCATCACCACTAGCGTTAGGTGATTGGCTGTTGCACACCCAGCCTCTGTTGGGTGTCGCTGAATGCGGAAAGCACGACTCCCAACCCTCGTCGAGGAGAGTTTCCATCAGACAGTCATCCTGCTGACCCTGTGATGTCCGTTGCTCACTTCGAACACTGGTCTTCAGCACCGCAAGCGATAGCACTACCACTGCACTGGGACAATCTGTTTTTCTGATTTGTGTGTTGCAATCTTTTTCCCCAGCTGCTGTTGTCTCTGCTTCAGTTTTCCAACCATTTGTTCTCTTTGTTTGCCTGCCTGCACTGATTGCTACCCAGTTTTTGCTGGGTGAGGGTTGGGGGATAAATTTATTTAGAGCTAGCCCATGCAGTCCACTTGCAGTACCAAGGTCCATGTAGTGTTTTCTTCCCTTTAGTATATTTTGTTGATTTTTGTTATTCTGTTGGTTTATGAGGCAGAGTTATTTTTATGTATTATTTGCCATCTTTATGTGCTGGTTTTTATTTGCAGTCTTCCGCCAACCTGCGGCTCCTCTCGTGGCTCAGATCAGGCCTTTGCCATGTGCCACCAATCAGTGTATCCCCCCCTGGCTGGTGTCTTATGTGCTAGTGTGCCTGTGTCTGGTGGGGAATTTCTACCCATGGTGGGTTGTGCCAGTAGTGTCCCCTGGCTTGTGGGTACTTTACGCCAATGGCAGCCCTGCAAGGCCTGTTCACCCCTGACCAAGCTGGACTCTAGAGCGGTAGCATGACTTTGATCCAGAAGAGTGACTGCATGAATAAATAGGACTTTGCAGACTAGAAAAGTATTGTCAGAACCTAGAGGACTTGAGAGCAGCAGCAGGACCTCCAAATGCAGTACACAGTCTTAGCAGAGTACTGAGTAACATCAAAGCAAACCAGAACACACTGTGATCTCGCTGGCTGGCAGAACTGTGTGTGCATTGTGTGACCGAGTTCTTTGGTTTGTGGAGGGAGGAAATATGTTATCAAATGTTGTGAGTCGCATGTCTAAGGGGTGTGTACATGTTTTGAGAGAGAGAGTGTGAGGAGAGTGTATGTATATCGTGTCTGAGGTGTGCTTATGTGTATGTGTCCAAGGTTGTATGTTCCCTTATCCCTGTCTTGTGTAATACAGTGTTTTCCCATTTGAGTCTGCTGCAGTATTGTTTTTTAAACATTTGAAGTAATAAAACGTGCTCCTTTTATTTATTTTATTTTTATTTTTCTGTTATCTTTTTATCTGGTGTTTCTCGTTTTGTCTGCCCCTTCCCCAGGTGCACGCTGCAGTGTTCGAGAGTGCCCACCCGACTTGCCACCCCTCAACCTGCGGTGCCACGGACCACACCACCCAGTGGCAGTGGGACTTCTGGTGGGGCGACAACCACCTCAGGAGAGAAGAGTTGCCAATAGGCTGCTCGATCCTGCTCAGTCCTCTCTCTCCCTCACCGATGACCCAAAGTCATTCCCAAACCTGGGTCACTGGCGTGGTGTGCTGTCCAGCACCTCAGCCTCACTACCACCAGGCCAGCACAGGGTGCTTCTTTTAATATGACCATCCCCAGGTTCTTGTCATTATTCTCAGCTTTTATTGAACACTCACTGTCCCATAAAGTTTGGGATCAAAGTCTGCTGCATGCTAGTTCAGTTTTTTTTGGGGGGTTGGGAACAGTGCTAAGAACAGGGACCCAGTACTGGAAAAGCGGGCAAAAGTGGAGTGCAGTAGTTTACACTGTGCTTGGCCTGGTCCATGACCCCAGGGATGCTATATTCAGTTGGATAGCACACGGCACTAACCGACTGACTATGGGGCCATGTTAGGGCAGCACAAAGCCGACTAGTGCTGCCCCAACAGGAATCTGGGCTGTATGCAGCCCATATGGAAGTGTGCAGGACTGCTGCATACCCAGACCCGTTAAGCGCCGGGAGACCTGGCAGGATTTTCAACCGGCAACATGCAAATGAGCCCGTTGGGCGCAAGGCGCAGGGGGCCATCTACATGCCCAATATGGGGCTCATTTGCATGAAATTGCTGGCAGGTTTGCGCCCCTGTCACCGCCCCACCCTGATCTCCCGTTCGTACAATAAGGAGATTTCTCTGGTATCTTGTGGCAACCCCACCCTCTGATCCTTTTCCCCATTAAGAATCACATTCCATTTGTCCAGTGCACCCACCCCTCACACTCGATTACTCGCTGCAGTTTATTAAAGAAGTCCCTGGCGTCTAGTGCCCCTGCACCACCCACACTGGGTACACACTCTAGAATATAGTATCCTTGGGGCCATGGGCTGCGCCCGTATTTGTGTCCCCTCCTCCCTTTGTGCACGATCCTTGCACATCTGTCTCGCTTTATCATGCACACCTGCCCCTTTGAATATAGTGCATGGGTGCAAACCCAGGGTAAAGGCACACACTTTACCCACCAGGCAAACTTTTGACTATTGGACGCAGGTGTTCAAAACAGGTGAGAACACTAATGAAGATTTGGTAAAAGCCATATTAAAAGAGCGCCTTTTATTTTAGATGTAAAATAAAATGCTAAAGCAGACCCAAGATGGGTGGAAATGAACACTACTAACGGAAGATATGGGGCAATCTAAAATAAACAAGCATTTGACAGTGCCCTACCAACAGTTTGCTTGCAAATACTTGTATATTGCATAATTGTATACTGAAAATTACCAAAGTTATGAGCGAACATTTAACATTTTTCAACATGTTCGTCATAACTTTGGTGCTTTTTAAGATTTTGACCCAAAATTTTCAGCATAGTGTTTTTATGACCCCCCCACACACACACCTCGTGAACTTCTTAGGTGAAAGTTTTCAAATCTGGCCTGAAAGGTGATTTCATGGAGTGACCGCAAAATTGCCTTTCAGGCTACAGTTAAACATTTTCACATACCTTGTTTATGAGGTGGGGTCATAAATATACAGTGCTGAAAATCTGGGGTCAGAATATTAAACATTACCAAAGTTATGAGTGAACGCTGAAAATGTTCAACGTACTGCCATAACTTAGGTGTTTTTAAGATTTTGACCCCAAATTTTCAACACAGTCTTTTTATAAACCCCACTTCATGAACCTGGTAGGTGAAAGTTTTCAAATCTGACCCAAAATGTGATTTTGTGGAGTGATTACGCAATCACCTTTCGAGACAGATTTCAAACATTTTGGCTGTCTTATTCATGAGGTGGGATGCAAAAAAGGCCATGTTGAAAATCTGGTGACAAAGTATTAGAAAATGATCACGTTGTGAATAGAAGTTTAAAATGCATTGACAGCACTTACCTTATTTCTTCAGTTTCCGGATGACATTGGAGAAGGACATGTTTTGTTGCAGAGTGGTGGTGGGCTATTTCTAGGTGATTGAGGGGTTGGGGATTAGGGATGGTAGGTGTTGAGTGGTGGGTGTCAGGTGAGGTGGGAGGTCAGCAACAAAAGACATTGATGGATGGTTTTCTTCTTTTTAGGTTACAACTGCTGAAAAAAGTCCATGAGGAAAATTTTTTGTTGTTACAGGTGCAAGGGTAGCACTGGGGATTGGTCATCCCAGTGTCACAGCTGTATGGTGGCAGTAAGGTGGGCACCCCAGTATCTGCACAAATGAAGTGGGTGGGGGCACCTACATAGGTAGAGTGATTACATTACATATGCGGTATGGAGGGGTGAGAGTTGACACCCCTGTGTCCACATACATGAAGTGGGGGTGCACTGCATGGAGGGTGATTATATCACAGATACCCACTCACAGCAGGTCTTGGTACAATGATCAGTGAGGCTGATAATGATGATGCTGCTTGCTGAACTGTGTCATACAGATGAAAGCACTGAGCTGCTGTCCCCTAGGAGTGGCTCAGTCATTTCAACTACACAACGTTTTCACCCCGCAAACACTGAACAGTGTCATGATCAGCCTTGCTCATCATTATTCTGTTGCTTTTGCTCACTGCAGCCCAAGCTGTATTGGACCTGACAGTGACACACCTCTGAAACCACGTTCTTGTAACAAGATGTTTGCTGTGTATGTGCAAGCAAACATAAAAAGTCACTTTTTTACTGTTAACATGAATTGCAGTTTCCTGACTTGCTCAAGGTCACACAGGATGCAAATTGTGGTTGTGGGATTCAAAAACAGGTCTACTGGGTCTCCAAGTTTGTAAATCTGTGCTCTGATTACTAGAATGTATTGCCACCCCTAACTGAAAATCTGAGCAGTTGCCTCTACGCCTGATGAGGAGTCCTCAGATATTCTGAAAGCTTGTGTATAAAAGTGTCTTCTGTTATTCTAGTAGATGGTATTACCCATAAACATGTACAGTACTTTTTTTAAATTTTCTTTATGTTCGCTAGCAGAGCATACAAACACGTTGGTATCAGTCTGAACTTGGGAGGGCTTTTGGGGGCATACCCCTTTTCCATCTGTCACAGCCTCTGAGTACTAAGTCTCCTCCCAGTTTTGCCACTCTCTTCCTTTTAAGTTATTGCCCAACCTCAAGGCTGGAAATGCATGGTAGAGGTTTTCTCCGGACCTGCAGTTCATAATCCCTGCTTGAAACTATACCCCTGCTTTTACGTTCCACATATGTGCTACTGTTTAGTTATTTCATGTGTAGTGCTGTTTAGTGCTTTGTTTCTCAGGGAATGGTAGAGTTGTTGAACAACCCTTATCATTTACATAACTATGATGCAGTACTTGCAATTGTGGAATCAGTATATTCTTGTACTGTGGTGAAAGCAAGTAAACACATTTTACATGTTCCTACAGGTAAGAAGCTGTGTTGTTGTTGTTTTTTTTTCAATAAAATTTGCATTTTTCAGGGTAGGAAACAGTACAAAGTAATATGAACATCAACACGGGACTTAATAAAGCTGTTAGTCATTATATAACATTTAACATCTAAAAATAATCATTGATCATTCATACACTTTCATTATCATCATGTTTAAACATTATTATAATTTTAATATACAAAACCATTGTCTCCATATTAGATGTGATTTCTGATAAAACAATGTAGGTAATGAACATGAATCTTGAAGTTCAAAAGACTATCATAATATAACTAAATAGGTAAATAGTTATAAGAATCAACAAGTGAAGTGAAACACTGTAGAACAAATTTGACATTAAAAATAAAATAAAAAAAAAAAAAAGAATTGAGATGCCCAAAAATGTAAGGATTTTCAATATGAGATTGTTTTCACAAATATTTTGTATACCACTTTTGAATCAGATATTCAGAGGAAAAATCCTGTCCTCTTATTATCAGAAACTCATTTATGAGCCTATAACAATAAAATTAAAGATCAGTTGTAGGTAGACCACAGGACAACAGAGAAAGAGAGAGAAGACAGGAAAGGTGAGAGAAAGGAATAGCTAAAAAGGGGGTAGAGTGGTCTGTCAGATTACCTGTAATGCCCACTTACATAGTAATTAAGAAAGTTGAATATGCTCACAAGAGGTCTGAACCCAAAATATAATAGAGCACTGTTTAGGGAGTAATATGGGGCTAAACATCTGGACACAATGATTTATAAATGGTATCCTATTTGTTTTAAAATTTAGAGTATCATCTCTTAGAGACAAAGCTAATTTCTCTAACCTGAGAATCTCCAGTACACTGTTTCTCCATTCCTATATGGTTGGTGGCACTAACCACTTAAGAATTATATGTCTAATTGAGACACCTGTCAGAAGAAGTGTATATTTCTGTTCTCTAGTCCAGCATACAGTATATTCTTTTCAAAGTATCCCAAAATACAGGTGTTCAATTGAATATTATTAGACATTATAGGAATATCCCGGAATAAACACCTTACCTCAGCCCTTAAAGGTTAGACAAGAGAACATGACCAGAACATGTGTAGGAAGGTGCCCGCACTAAGCTTGCACTTATGACAAAGTGGGGAGGAGTACAGAGTCATCTTATGTTTCTGTACTGGTGTATAATAGAGATTGTGTAGTGTCTTGAAATGAATTAGCCTGTGGTCCACTGTACGGAAGGTCTTGAATGCCAGAGACCAAATGTTGTCCCAGTCCCAGTTATCTGTGGACCTCCCCAGTGTTTTGAGACCACCACCTAACTGACTTTGTTGCAGAACCCTGACCAGTTCTATTAGAAGTGCATAAAGTGTAGGTATAGAACAAGACAGCTTTAAGCATCCCAGAAGAGAGAATTTTCATTAAGTGGAAATGATAGATCAATCTTATTTTGATATATAAAATTCACTGTCTAAGGGAGATTTCAAATTTATCAACTAGAAATGATAAGGTATGGAAAGAATGGTTCCTAGTGACATCATGTACTGACTGAATGCCTTTTCCTCCACACCTTATTCAGAGGTTTCCAGTCCACTAAAAAGTTAGGATTAGACCATATAGGTTGGATCTTAGCTTGTGATAGATCAAGACCCAGCAGGGTGATATCTGCTTAATCTGCCTGAGGAGTCCACAAGTATTGTTTTTTATACATACCGAGCGGTTTTGAAAAAAAAGCGATCTTACATCTGTACTTTGTTTGCCCATAATTTCTTATTCAGTGTACACCCAATCAGAATGTGTGTCTTCTCTATCCCCAAGTTAAACCAAAATGCTAACCTGTGCAGTTCTAGCCACCAAAAATAGAGATAAAGTCGGTGCCTTCAGTCCTCTCTTGTTTTTAGCTTGGCACATTTTGGTGTAAGCTAGCTTGTAACGTTTATAACCTCATATGAAGTGGGCAGCCTGGGTGAAATTCCCTGAATCCATTTCTTCGTCAGGCTGCAGGGATCATCATAAATTAGTAAAGCAACCTGGGTAGTAGATTAATTTTAACAGATTCTAATCTCCCCAAAGGCCCAGTGGTAGTTTATCCGTTTAATTAGATCTTCTGCAACTTTTGCCTAACTTTTGTTATATTGCTGGACACAGTCTTATTGATAGATTTAAAATATGAATTCCTAGGTATTCTATATATTCCTTAGCCCAAATACTCCTGGCATTATCTATATCTTCTTTAACACAATGTTCATTGAGAGGTACAAATCTTGTTTTTTCCTTTATTCAATTTATAACCAGAGATTTCTCCAAAACGTTGAATTATATGAAAGACATGAGGCAATGAGACAGACAGATAAGATATCATAAGAAATGTATCATTTGCATAAGCCGCCACCAGTTGTTCTCTCCGACCCACTTTAATATCTTTTTTTATGGGTTAGTCTTCTTATTAAAGGGTCTATAGTGATGTTGAACAATAGAGGCAATAGAGGACATCCTAGTCTGGTGCGTCTCTCTATTTCAAAGAATTGCAAAATTACCCCATTAGTTACTACTGCAGAAGAAGAGTTTTGGTATAGGATTCATACCCAATTTATAAAAGAGGCAGGAAATCCATATAATTTGAGGGAATTGAATATGTGAGGCCAAGTGACCCGGTCAAATGCCTTCTCGGCGTCAAGTGACATAAGACCACTAGGAAGCAACTGACTGTTGGCCGCGTGCAGAACGTGGAATAGTTTTCTTGTGTTAACTGCTGCATTTCTTCCCTTCATAAAGCCTGTCTATTGTTTGGATATTAGTAAATGAGCTGCTGTCTCCAGTTTGTTGGCAAGCACCTTAGCAAGGAGCATGACGTCAGAGTTTAAGAAGATTGGCCTATAACTACCGCAGTCTAAGGGGTCCTTACCCTGCTTAGTAGTAGGGTTATCAGGTCCTTGGTCATCTCCTGAGAGAGTCTACCATCCACTAATGCTTGATTAAAGACTTCCACTAAGATGGGAGCTAATTTTGCATCAAATTTGCTATAAAAATTAGCAGAAAAACCATCTGGTCCTGGAGCTTTATTTTTTTTAAGCTGTTTGATGGCTACTAAAATCTCCTCCTTTGTTATGAGGGCACCCAGTCCTTCCTGAAGTGAATCTGGAACTTTAGGAATGTTGATGTCTGCAGAATTCCTCTAATGACGTATTTGTATTTCCCTCTTCCCTGTGGTAGAGATCTTTGTAAAAGGTAAGAAATTCTTCATTTATTTGAAGCTGCCCACCATAATGTTACCAGGCGTTTTATTTCTGATGGCTCTAATGCCAGTGGCATTACTATTCTGTGTGAGCTGTATGGCCAGGATTTTTGGCGCTTTGGGCCCTGAATCTATATAATTCACTTGCTTTCCTAATGGCAAATATTGCCTCATTTCTAAGGGATTCATTATACTCTAACTTGAGTTTTACCATGCCACCCAATCCTCAGATGAATTGGTACTAACCAATGTCCTTTCTATTTCTTTAATTTTCTCTAGGACATCCTGTTGTTTTGTTTGTTTTTCCTTAAAATAGCTGCCTCCTATATTAAGACACCCTCAAGTAACATTTGAGGCTATTCCATGAGATATCCCCAGGTCATTGAAGTAGAGGAATTCCTCTATGTTAGTTTTAACCTTGTCACTTATCTCAGTGTTTTCTAATATAAAGTTATTGAGTTTCCATCTCCGTGTTCTGTGGGTGTTGGTCTTGGTGTTAAATAATAAAGATACAGGAGAATGATCTGATATTACCTGTGGCTCAATAATTGCTTTAATAATTCTAGGAATAAAAGTACCTGAGGCGTATATGTGATCTAACCTAGAACCTCTGGCCTCATGCCACAACGGTCCCAACCATGCATTAACTCCCCATTTGATGCCACCTTCATCGGTGATTAGTGCTTACATAATGGCTGCTTTAGAAGTGGCCTTATCTAGGGATGTACCTCATTTGGTTAATATTCACTGCTTTGGCCAGTGGACATTTGGCAAGTCTTGAGAACAAGCAGAACTACCCAGCCTTCTTTTCCAAACACATACAGATTATAATATAAATAATAGTGTCAGCAATACTAGCAGAGTCTGCAGCTCAGTATGCTGCACGCTCACCTCTGGGACTGGATTATCAGAAGGTCATGGGTTCTAGTCCAACACCAGGAACTTGATCTCATATCAGATACTGACATAGTAATGTAGTGCAGCTCGATGGGGGATGCTGCATTGTGGAGAGTGCAGTTGTTGTATTCCCCTAAACAGCACCCCCAACACATCCACTTGGAATAATTGCTAGTGAATCCACCCCAACCCCATTTACACACACCACTGCAGTATGGTTTACAGCATTTCCGAACATATTTTGGTTATTACATTTCTAATTGCAATACTGCCACCACTGTGTGCTTCTGTTAGACCTGTCTGAAGTGCTTTTTTTTTTAGTCTGCTACCCTATCTAGGTGGAACTGACAGCATTCTCCATACCATGACTGATTGTAAATGATTAACTTTATTCCAGAAGGAAGACAGGTGGCTATAAGATGACTTTAGCTGCAGCATTCAGACCAACAGGAGAACAGGATACAAGGACACTGTCATCCTTTTGTGTAGTTATTTATACTGGTGCATGTTGCCATCAGTGGTCCAACAGATACTATAATGCCCCAATTTTGAGATAATTATACATTTTGCATTTAATAAAAATCCTATTTTGAACTACCTGGCTCACTGCCACCACCCCAGGCCTGAGTTCATGTTAGCAGTATGGCACTGAAGGTACGGTAAACTCGTGTAGGCATGGTATTTGAATTTACATGAGTGGATGGTACAAAAGCTGACAGTCACATAAACTTCTGAAAGTATGTCTAACCTCAAAATGAGCACTCATAACATTGCAAATGGAGATTTTATACATTCCATTACCTCACGTGGAATGAAAATTCAAGTACTTGTCACGCACTAGTTTACCAGTGCCTTCACATCATACGCTGTCATGAATGCATGCTGGGTCTGGCGGCATTCAGATGGGCAGATCACTCAAAAAGGATTTTGTAACAAACAAGAAATTCATAATTATCTCAAAACTGGGGCACTATATTATCTGTTGGACCACTGATAGCAACATGCACCAATATAAGTACCTACATAAATGATCACCTAAATGATTGACAAGTGTTCCTTTAACTAGTTGTTCTTTGCTTGGTTAAGTTTTCCATAATGTTTGCTGGCAATAAATTATTTGGCACTAGGCACACACAGTGGGCCAGTGTCTGTCAGTTGATCGCTCCTGCTCATACGCCTTTATGCTTCCACTTTTAAGCGAGGCTTGGAATGGAAACAAAGTAATTGATTGGCTGTAGGCAGAGGAGGTTATAGCCCTTCCTAAAGTCTGTTTAATACCCCCAGTGCATAGTTTTGTGTGATGTTATTGTTTTCTTTTTCATGCCTCATATTCATTTTTAATTACTTAGATGAGTTCCAGACCCTGTAAAACATCAGTTGAGTGAAGCCTGTAGTGAAGATTTAAATACAGGGCTGCCACTTAACTGATGTCACTAATACTGGAACTGAAAAGCTAAAAATAATAAATAATAATAATAGTAATATTGGGCTTGAGAAAGGCAACATGAACACAGGATTCATAATAAGGAAAAAGTAGACACTAGTTCAAAGAAGCACATTAAACAGTACACCGACGTTGTCAACAGACCTCACAAGTACCCATATTTTAAATTTTTTTTTTGTTGTTAACCAGTTAGGTGCACTAATAAAAAAAAATTTAGAAAATAAGGACCATGTTCCCTTAAAGCAGCCTCTGTAACTGCTGGTTGCCCAGCTGTGTATACAAAAGATGTATTCGGAAAGCTGGAGAATGTCATCTGGTGGTCAAGGTTGATACTTAAATATGTGGAAGACTTTAGTCCAGTAATAAAAATTTCCCTGTAAATGAATGTGAGCTGTTGCCTATCAGACGAGAGATGTCTGGTTTGACCGCAGCTGAAAGGTGGCTATAACTTTTTTTTTTTTAGAAACTTTATTATCTCTCTTACCTCCTGAACTCTTTCAGGAGTAGTCACACAGTGTCCGCCTTGATCCCCCGCCTGAAGCTCCCTCTCACTACTCCGTGACTGGTCTCCCCAGCCACTCCCTCGACCACCCAGCCCCCGGCTCTGAGTCCCCGAGGTGGGACCACCAGATTACACCTCCTGGCGCTCTATCTAGAATCCAGTTGGGTGGCCCGGGACAGAGGAGAGCAGAGGAAGCAAGAGAGGCCCAACATTGAGTGTGGTAGGCTGGCACCCTGGACCCTCCATCACCTATCAGGAGGCAGAGGGTTTTCCTGGTAGTGATTCGCCCTCAATTCTCCCCGAGAGCTCGGACATGCAATGGTGTCAGGTGCGTCTGCCACAACTCTCGTCCCGCTATGTGTTGCCGCCTAATATGCGTGGTACCTCTGGTCTCCACGGGGGCCCTGCAATGCTGGACAAGCCTGAATCCCACCCCAGAGAGAGGAGAGCTGTCCTTCGGACGCTCGATCCTCTCTCTTCCCTGCCGAACCCAGGTCACCAGCGTGACCCTCAGTGCCACCGGGCCGGGCTAGGGTGGCTATAGTTAAGTTTGCAGATGATGCCATTGTAGGACAAGTAGTGGATGATGATGAATAGATTGTCGCTCTGCAAGGGCAGCTGGATGCTGTAGCATTCTGGGCTGAAAAAGTAAAACCGTCCTTTAACATCGATAAGTGTGTGGTAGTACATTGTGGGTGTAAAAATTAGCAGGTATCTTATTTTGTAAATGGAGTGCTCTAATGGAGTCTGATAGCGAAAGGGATCTTGAGGTTATTATTTCAAACAACCTCAGTCAACACGGTGTCAGAAGGTAGTAAATAAATACTATAACATAGTACACTGCATAACAAGAAACTTTCTTAGCAGTGATAGAAAGGTGGCGCTACCTTTGTACAAGTCCTTGTGGGGCCACATGTGGAGTATTGTGTATGATTTTGGGCACTATACAATACGGTGATAAAAACAGGCTGGAACAAGTTCAGTATAGATGCACAAAGTGTGTAAAGGGATTATAGGAACTCTCATGTGAGCAGAGACTAGGAGAGTTGGAATTGTTAAAATCAGAGTACAGGAGACTGCGTGGTGACCCAATTACAGTGTACAAGGGGCTTAAGGACACAGATCTTCAGACATGCATGGGTCTGAACGTTAGGAGCACTGGTAATGAGAGCTCACCCCTTTCAGCTAAAGAACTGTATGAATCCAAGAAAAGAGGGAGCTGATTTAGCCAGAGGGTAGTGTCAATGTGGAATTGTCTGCATCCAGACTGGTAGAGAGTATCACCCTTGAAGCACTGAAAAGGGGCCTTAATGTTCACATGGGGAATGTTCATATTGCAGGTTGGTGGTAGTAGTAGTAGTAGCAACATTTTTATTCATCGTATAAATGAATAGGAAAAGTCATCCGAGCCAAGCTCATTTTCAGTGAGGTCCTTAATACAAATTATCAAAGTTGCTGATCATAGGTTACAACTGCTAAAAGTAGTGGACATTCTAGGTGGGCTTATCACCTCCTTTTGTTAAACTTTTCGTATGATCCTAAGATCTATAATTCGTTGTGAAAGATGCTTCCCTCCACTGTCTGGATAATGGCAAAACAAGTCCCCCAAATCAAAGGCAGTGCTAACCATCAGTCTAGAACTGGAATGCATTCTTAGCTGCATGTTTTATTGTTTCCTGTTGAAACCTCACACAAGGGATCATTGGCTGGACACAAACTGCAAAATGGCATCACAATAATACCGTAATGATTACTTGCGAATGCACTTACCATTCCGATACTGGGAGGTGAGGGGTGTCAAAGGACAAACGCCCAAAACATGTCATCAGTGCTCCCTTCACAAGTCTCTAGTGACCTAGATCCATGGATGAGTAAGGCTCCAAAATCTGAGTCCATCCAGTTGGTACTGATGCCTCCTTTATATTATTCTGGATTTCTCTGCCCTCTGAGTCCCCCTGCCTTCATCTCTCTTTCTTGTTCCTAGTAACTCCCTTAAGGATATCCCATTGTGCTGTCGACCCTGTTATAGTCCCAACATTTACCATATTGCTGGGTAGACTGTCCCACCTATCTGTCACCTGCTCTGTGAAACTAAGGGCTTTCTGGCATCATTTTTGAATTCCCCCTTTCCTGATTGATGTTGTGCCCCGTGATGGTTGCATCGTTCCTGGGCTTGAACAACTCAGGGGAGACCACCTTATTTGTATCCCTGTATAGTGTATATTTGTATATTTCTGTCATATTCAGCCCTATCTCCTTGTCCAGAGAGTGCACATTGACACTCTCCTGTAGCTCTTCAGTAAGACTTGCACCTGGATTATTTTCATATCCTTCCTCTGAATAGTCTTTAACCTTCCCTATCCTTCCACCCACAGATAATGGGCTCCCAAACTGTACTTTAATACTCGAGATGTGGTCGAACCAGTGAACTCAAGCGCAGTGGTAGTACCTCTTCGGTCCTCGACTAGTGAAACCTGCATCCTCTTTCCTTTCAGGATGCTGTACTGTACTTTACTGCATTGGAAAAGGATTTTGAACTATTGCTGTTTATCACCCTGAGGTCTTTTCCTCCTTCCAATGCTCCCTATACCCCATTGATGCATTGAATGACAGTTGCCAAATACCAAATCCTTCTTCTCAACCTCTCTACATCCCTTTTCGTGCTACAATTCCCTCCTCACTATACACACTACCGCAGAGTTTTGTGATGTCTGTGAAGACTCACTTTCCCCATGTATCCCCACTCCAGTATTACTAGTGTACATGTTAAAGGCAAGCGGCTCCAGGATGAACCCCTCTGGCACTCCTCCACTAGTAACCCCCAACATCAGAGAATTTTCCATTTAGGACTACTCTGCAAGTCTGATCTATAAACCAGTTCCCAGTCTACTTAGTTAGCTCTTCTTCTTGTGCCATGTGACCCACCTTCTTTGTTTGGCTCCTGTGCGGCACCAAATCAAAGACCTTGCTGAAATCCAGGTGCTAGATGTTGACTGCCTGGCCCCATCCACCATTTGTGGTACCGAAAAAATCCATCAAGTTTGGTGAGGCTTGCCTCTTGAAAATCGGTGTTGATTTTTTCCATAGGTTCTGTTCCTCTAGGAAATCAACAATATGTTCTTTAATAATTGTCTCCATAAGCTTGCTTGTCATTTAGGACTCTCACTTTCAACTATGGCTCAGTCTATGATGTGGATACTGACTGCGGGTGGTGTCATTTGAGGCTCTCCTCTGCCTCATATCGGAGTCCATGAGTGTGACTTGAGAGCCAGTTCAGAAGAGGGCTAAAACTACTTCACTAACATCCTGGACAGGGATGAAATCCCAGGGATTGCCTTTCCCTTGGCTGAGGCCATCTTGAGACCAGCTCTGGAGCTTTTGCAGTAGCTAACATTTTGCCCAGCACTCTCCACCCATAGGGTCCACAAATATGCAGTCCCTGCAGGTTTCCTTTTGGGTTTCTCAGACCACCATTTGGCTGAATGGTTGATCTTGAACTCCGCCTTCCAGAAGTCTGGTGGCCAAAGGGACATGGACAAGACCCCAGACAAAGAGTCTAAGAAGCTTGACCATGCGGCCAAGAAGGTCTTCACTGCTTCTTCTCTTGGTCTCCACCAGGTAAGCTATGCCTTGATGATTCCCAACGTTTGTCTCTCCCTATTTGGAGTGCAGGATAATGTCCTTCCTTGCGTTCCTGCTGACCAGCAGCTTGAGATAAAGTTGATCATGGACCAGGGCCTAGTGCTGGCTAAACACCAGCTTCAAATGGCTTTGGACATGGGGGACTGTTGCGCCTGTGCCATGGCATCAGCCATCTTGATGCATCACAAAGGCCTGGTTGTGGCCTTTCACCTTCACGGCAGATACCAATCACAAACTGACCAGTGCCCCTTTGGGCAATGACCTCTTTGGCCCTAGGGTTTGGAGCGTCGTCTGCCACCCTAGATTCAGTGCCATTGTCTCAGAAGAACCATAAGGTCCAGAAGCTTAGGAAGAAGACAGCCTTCCAGTACCAGTCCTTTCAGTCACAGTAGCCCAGCAGTGCAGTACCTAACCTGGCATCCAAAGCCCAAGTTAGATGGTCAGGGTATGAAAAAAGTGGGGAAGGGGAATTGGTTCCCCTCCAGCTCCAGTGACTGGTGCCCTTCCAAAGCTGTCCAGGGACAGGTTGGGAGGTGTTATCCTCCCACTTGTCCAGTTCCTGACTCAGCTCCCAGTGGGGGGGTTCAGCTACACCACTTCTGGCCACGTTGGTTCATTATTACTACAGACAGTTGGTTACTGGAGGGGGTAGGCAGAGGGTTGCCTCTAGACTTCAGGGCTGTCCACCTTACTTACTCCACACTCCTCAGGAGTCTTGGTGTCGCTTAACACGCTGTCCGCCCTTAGGGAGGACCTCACTCAGCTCCTTGTGAAAGGGGCAATAGCCATGTCCCAGATGCCTAACAGTTCAGGTGTATGTGTCCAGGTAATTACTGATCTTCAGACAGGCGGGGGAGGGACTGGCACCCCATACTGGTTGCACAACCTGAATCAGTTCATGCAGAAGCACAAGTTCTGGATGGTCACTCTGAGCCAGGTTATACCGTCCCTGGAGCAGGACATGTGGTTCTGCTTCCTGGATCTCAGGATACTTTCTTCCACATCTCAGTCTATCCATCTCTGCTGGCACCTACAGTTCTGCACAGAAGGGTTATTTCTAGGTATGTGGATATGTTTTCTTAGCCACATGTTATGGCATGTCCTTTCCTTTAAATATCTTGCCAGAAGTCTTTAAGCTGGCTCTGCTCACCCTGGGGGTATGCCCCATGATGCCAGATCTTCCTTTCTGCTGGAAGATTCAGGTTCCCTCCTTATCGCTCCCACACTGAGTAGGCCCTGGCGCTTAAATCTTAAGATTACTTACCAAAACTTAAACTTAAACTCGTTAGAGTTTCACCGCATCGATCTTCAATCGCGACCGTGCTGAAGGACAAGTCCTCGCCCAGGTTCTGCCACTGCTCCTGTGGGCAGAAGATGTCTTGCACTGACCCGCATGCCACGTGCATCTATTGCCTGGGCCACGATCATGATACCCAGGCCCACGATTTTGTCACTTGATACAGCCAGCGTGTTGGACTGAATGCCTCGCACAGTTACTGTTTGGCGATCGAACAGAACCTGCTGGTCAAATCTAAAGAGGCCCATTGGGTGGTCTCCACGGCTGTGGAGTCTGCAGAACAACTCGAGCAAATGAAAGCTTTTGAGGAGGAGGCGGTCGGGCAGCTGATCAGTCCTCTTCAGCATCAGTCTTGTACTGCTCAAACTGGGCTCTACCTTTAAAGGCTCCTTCAAGGAGTTGTGCCAGTCTCTCCCAACCAAGAGGGAGGGCCCGTTGGCTTCACACAGCTACAAGTCCCATAAAAAGGATTCCAAGGAGTCAAGATAGAAGGAGAAGTCTCATCGATGTCGTTCTTGGGATCAAAGCGGATCTCGTTCCAGGAATCTCCAGTTTCGACTTCAGTCAAAATTACGGCCTCAACCTCTGGCTTCCACGAGTGCCCCCGTCAGGCCAGCTGGCTAAGGCGCCAGGGCGGCGACCAATCCGAAATTATTATCAACCCAGTCGACCCATTGTCGCTAGATAAGGCAGACAATTCCTTGTTCAGGACTCCGGTCCTGACTAGCCGTACCAAGGAGACGCAGCCTGCTGGGAACCTCTTCCCAGTCCGTCCCTGACCTAGAGGAGCCGTGGGTCTCCCCGGCTCCTTCTGAGTGCCCCTGACGGTCGAGGTCATGGTCAACTTCGACCGACAGGTCGAAGCGAACTCTCAAACGCCACTCTGGGCATTCCAGAAAGTGGCACCACCACTGTTCATCTTTCTCGGAAGAGGAGAGGCTTCGGTGCAAGTTGTGTCTACGCTACGAGGATCTTATGTGTCAACAGTTGGCGTTTGCTGGTCTGAAGTCAACCCCGGCTTCCACGCCGGCCATCACATGGTTGTCACTTTCTAGGCTGACGCCACCTCCTCCGGTGCGGGCCGACATTATCCCTCCACCCACGGAGCTGGTGAAGGCGCTCCTGGCTTGGTCGAAACCAGGCTCTCCATTGATTGTGGTGGAGCTGCCACATAAACAGCCTCCCTCCGGGGCTCCTGTCAAGGAATCTCAGCCCGTTAAGGGCTTCCCGCACAAGCTGTCGGTCACCCTCACTCCCGATCGTTGTGGTGGGTTGAAGGTTTCTCAGGTGGTCGGCCAATCTATCTGGACTTAGAATCCAAGGACTCCTCTTTGCACTGTCAGCCATTCGAGGTTTCGCTTTGGGGGTGTCTCGACAGAGGAAGGTTCCACATCCTTGATGGGCATTCTTAGTCTCATCTCTGAATCCACGAGGATGCTCTTGCTGCCTGTTCAGAAATGAGCTCGATATCCCCTGACAGACATTCTGGCAAAAGAGGATTCTCCAACAGAGGCCTTCCCAGTGGTCGAAGCCATCACTGACTTGGCTCTGGAGCTTTGGCGGCACCCTGCGCCATCAGCCCGGATGGCCCGCAAGTATGTGGTTTCCATCGGCTCCCTTTCTGGGTTCACGGAGCACCCCTTGGCTGAGGGATTAGTGACCGAATCTGTGTTTCAGTGCTCGGGCAATTCAGGAGACACTGATTGACCACCAGACAAAGAGTACAAGAAACTGGACCACTCTGCCAGAAAAGTCTATGCTGCCTCTGCGCTTGGTCTCCATCAGGCAAGCTCGGCTGTCATCATGGCACACTTCTCCCATGCCCTCCTGGGATCTCTAGATGAGGTGCTTCCTTATCTCCCCGTGGACCTTCAGACTACGATCAAATAGGTCTGGGATCAGGGTCGGGCTGTGGCAAAACAGCAACTCCAGATGGCTCTGGACGTTGGGGATTCCTGTGCCCATTCGGTGGCGGCCACAGTAGCCATACGCGCAGGGCCTGGCTGAGGGTCTCAACCTTTATGTGCGACACCCAACACAAACTGGCGGACGTTCCTTCCTGGGCACTGACTTGTTCGGTCCAGGGTTGATGGTCACCTTCAGCACATCGAGAAGTCCAGTGCCACCTTAGACTCCGTTGGTTCTGCCCAGAAGGCATCTCAGGGTTCCAAAAAGCAGAGGCTTAAGCCCTTTTTTCCTTCTGCCCCTACAGCCAAGCAGGTCTAGTACTAATCTGGGCAGCAGCAGCAGGCTCAAGCTTGGTGCCCTCGGCCCAAACCAGGGGGCTTCAGTGCCCCGCAAGCCCAGAGGGAAAGTTCCCATCGGTCCCTCGGCCTGATCCTCCTCCTCCTCCTCCAAACCTGCACAGTGATGGGATGGGGGTTGCCACCCCCATGCCCGTCACACTCACTCTGGGTCCTCCCATGGGGGTCTGGCTTCGCCACTTCCTTTCTGCCTGGTCCACTGTCACAACAGACAGGTGGGTCTTGGAAGTGGTCAGCCAGGGGCTGCCTCTGGAATTCAGGCAGTACCCACCAAGCCGAGCCCGTGCCCCATGGGAGGAGAAGGTATCCGTGCACACTCAGTCAGCTCTCCAAGACAACATTGCCCAACTCCTCCACAAGGATTTCAGAGTCACGGATCCCCCTGTCAAGCCAGGGTTCATTTCAGGTACTTCCTAGTCCCGAAATGGACAGGGACTGGCGCCCCATTATAGAGCTGCACAACCTGAACCAGTTTCTCAGGTCTCGCACCTTCAGGATGGTAACTCTCTCTCAGATCATACCTTCTTTTGAGCAAAACATGTGGTTTTGCTCCTTGGATCTACAGAACGCGTTCTTCTACATCCTGATCTGTCCGTCACATCGAAGATTCCTGCACTTCATGGTGGAGGGAACTCTGTATATATAGAGTTCCAAATCATGCTGTTCGGCCTGTCATCAGCCCCCAGGGTCTTCACCAAATGCATTGCAGTGGTGGCGGCCCATCTTCGGTATTGAGGGATCAGAGTGTACCCCTGTCTGGATGATTGGCTTATAGTGGATCCCTCCAAACTGGAGGTGGAGAGGTCCAGGGATCTGTCCCTCCAGACCTGCATCGATCTTGGCCTCCTGGTCAACGAGGCCAAGTCAGAACTCGTGCCTTCACAAGTGATCTGCTTCATTGGGGCAGAGCTTGTCTCTTGCCAGGGCAGAGCTCAACTCTTGCCGAGCCAGAGTCAGGCTGCCCGTGGACAGGCAGAGATTCTCCCCTACTTTGCCCGATCATTTCGGTTGGGCACTTTGCCCTGCCGGGATTTCCTGCAATTTTTGGGTTATATGGCGGTGGGCCCGGTGGCATATGTGCCCCCTTTGAAAGAAGCTGGCGAGCCGGTGGACTCAGCAACTAGGTCATTTTGACCAGCTGGTCACTGTGAACCAGAAGATGTGGGACGCTCTCCAGTGGTGGACCATCCTAGAGCATCTGCAGGGAGGGATCCTGTTTGTCCACCCCTAGCCAATGGTCATTTTGACGACCGACACCTCTTTCATGGGCTGGGGTGCTCACATGGGGGACCACAGAGTCCATGGGCTCTGGACCCCTGAGGAATCCCGATGCCACATCAACCTGCTGGGGCTACGAGCAGTTCAGCTGGCACTGACTGCATTTGCTCAGTTCCTTCAGGTGGTTCAGGTCCAGACAGACAACTCCACGACCATGTACTATCTCAACCAACAGGGCAGCATGCACTCCCAGCCTGTGTGCAGGGAAGCTCTCCATATCTCGACCTCTTGAGCTGACTGGAGGTGGATCTCCTAGCCATTCATGTGGCAGGAGTCTCAAATCAGCTAGTGGATGCTCTCAGCCGTGTGGGCGAGGCATCCCACAGTGGTCTCTCACCCAGAGGTAGTACACAGCTTGTTCTCCCAGTGGGGCACCCCTCAGGTGGACCTGTTAGCCTCAAGGGAGAATGCAAAGCTGAGGCTGTTTTGTTCCCACCCCTCTCAGTAGGGCTCGCTGCAGGGGGGTGTCTTCTCGAGGCCGTGGACCCCAGGCCTCTTTTATGCCTTCCCACCTCTTCCCTTGATCCACAAGGTGCTCCCCAAGGTCAGGAGGGACAAGGCACAGGTGATCTGGTGGCTCCAGACTGGTCTCGCCAGTTTGGTACCCCAATCTCATCAGCCTCAGCATCAGGCTCCCGAGACATCTTCAGCACACGCGGACCTGCTCTCAGTCAATAAGGGGATGGTCCTCCACCTGGACCTGAGCGGCTAGAGTTCCAGGCTTTGGGTCTCTCCAAAGATGTACTGACTGTAGTTGAGGCATCTAGGAGGGAACTGACCAGGAAATGCTATACCTTCAAGTGGAAGAGATTCTCCATTTGATGTCAGGGCAATGGGCTGGACCCTTTGTCCTGTCCAGTGGCTAGCATTCTTGACTACCTTTGGTCTCTCTCTCCAGTGGGGGTCTTAGGTCTACGACCCTTAAGGTGCACCTGGCAGCCATCTCTGCTTACTGGGCGAGGGCTGTTCAGCAGACGGTGGCACAGGAGAAGGTAGTCTGGCATTTCTTCAAAGGCCTTGACCATATTTTGACTCCAGTGTGTGAACCACCACCACCATGGGATCTACTGCTGGTACTGGCAAAGCTCATGGACAAACTATTTGAACCTATGCACAGGAGTGAGATGTCACACCTGTCATGGAAGACCGCCTTCCTGGTGGCTATCACGTCAGCCAGAAGGATTGGGGAGCTCCAGGTGCTCTCTGTTGTGTCTCCTTACCTGGTCTTCCACAGGAACATGGTTGTCCTTTGCCCCAACCCGCAGTTCCTTCTGGAGGTTGTGTCAGAATTTCACCTGAACCAGGTGATGACTCTGCTGGTGTATTACCCCAGTCACACCTTGGATGCGAATACAGGCTCCATACTGGACCTGGGAAAACGCTCTTATTATAAGGAGCCTAGCTGAAGTTCGGGAGGGCTCGCCAGCTGTTTGTCATCTACGCTGAAGCCGCACCTGGTAGACCTGCAGTGGGCGATGGATTGGCAGATGGATTACATCATGCATTGATTTCTGCTATAGGGTGGCAGGTGGGAGCCTCCCATGGGGTTAAGGGCTCATTCCACCTGCCATACCTGCATCAGTGGCTGCTTCTAGGGACATCCCTAGCCAGGAAATCTGCAGGGCTGCTACTTGAAGTCAGCAGCGCTTCATTTCCCATTACCACATTGACCTAGAGTCACATCCGGGATGCTGGTTTTGGGGCCTCAGTTCTCTAGTCTCTGTTCCCTGAATAGGGTGTGTGCGCCTTCCTTCCTCCCTGAGAACTGCTAGGAGTCTGCCATAATGTGTGGATAAGAACAACATATCCACATCCCTAGAAACACAGGTTCCTCACCTGTAACAGTAGTTCTAGGAGTGCTATGTGTTGTTCCACACAGACCCACCCAACCTCCTCGGCTTTGACGCACAACCACTGCTTCCAGCGGGTAAGATCTGGTGTCGGGGGCGGAGCTGAGGGATATACCACCCAGGTGGGTGGGATGAGCCAGCTTAAAGACTTTCGGCAAGACATTTAAAGGGAAAGGACATGCCACAACATGTGGATGAACAACATATACCACTCCTAGAACTACTGTTACGTGAGTAACCTGTGTTTCTAGGGACATGGATATTTGTTCATCCACACTCATTAACATATCCTTGCCGCTTTAATCTTGCGGAAGGTCTTCAACTTGCTCCTCCCACCCACCGGAGTCAATAACTCAACTCCGCCCATAACATAGATCTTCCTCGCTCTGAGCTCAGGTTCCCTCCTTAGCAGCTCTGCGTTTGCGACTGGTTCCTATTTCTCCGTTTGCGGTTTAAAAAATAAAAATTTGCAAAAAGACTTCAGTCTTGATCCCTCGCGGCTCGCGATGGACCGTCGACTCCCGATTTGGAGATGCCCATGCGGGCGAAGAGATGTCTCCGACGGATCCACACTCCGTGTATCTGCAGGCCTTGAGCGACCGCGGGCTTAAGCCTGTGCTCATCTTTCTCGGCCTCGTCCTCGAAGACGTGCTGCCCGATTGCAACTGGGCGTCCGAAGCGTTTCCCTCGGTGAAGTCAGGCCCGGTTGGCGGGTGTCCCGGCGGTAGCCCGGGCTCGGCGGATCAGCTCGGCGGATGGTCGCCCTCGAAGAGGAGGCGGCGGGACGAGCCTGTATCCTCACGACGCAGCATTATCCGCTCTCTCTGGGTTCTTCCTACGGCTTCCTTTAAGGAGCTGTCTGTCACCTCTCCACTAAAGGAAAGGGCCTCGTCTGCTGGACCTTTTCTCGGTCAAAAGAGGACAAGGGTAGAATCCCTCGTCGGCCAGCTCTTGGGGCGGGAAGGTCCCTCTCCCAGGCCGTCGGCCGTCGGCCGGTCGACGCTCGGCCGGACTGGCCTCCCGGTGTCCCGTCAGGTCAGTTGACCGAGACTCCCACTGATGAAATCAAGTTTTTCTCGACCCATTGAGCGAGCTGTCGCCTTTAACGGCAAGTCCCTCTCCCGGTTCCCCGGGAGGAGTTGAGATCCCGTGGGCTCGCCTGTGCCTCGGTTCCGGACCCCCTCGGATGGACCTTCGAGCGAAGGAAGGTCGGTTCCGGCCGACACCTCCCTGCACCGACCCGAAATTCCGGGACTCTCGGTCTCGGTCTCCGGACCTCTTGGCGGTCAGCCGTTCCCACCGTCATGGCGGTCCCCGGTCTCGGCACGCGAATGGCGGCGTCGCCCGCTCATCCTCGTCCTCCTCCTCGGATGAGGAGGCACAGCGTAAGTCGTCGTGATCGAGACCTTATGTTGCAACAGCTCCTCCTGGCCGGGAATAAGCCGACTCGGCGCCTTCCCGGCCGATGAAATAACTGTCACGGGCGGCCGACACAACCTCGACTTGCCCGAGCCTATATACCCAGGCGGTTGTTCGGCCAAAACCAGCTGCTCCACCGATTGCGGTGGAACCTCCGCCTCCACAGCCACCAGTGGGGCTCCAAGCCAAGATTCTCGGTCGGCTGAGGTTTACCCCGCCAAACATCAGTTACCCTCCTCCCGACCGACCTCGGCAGGTGAAGGGTGGCTCAGGCCAGAAGCAGCTCTTGAGGATCTTCCGAGTCGAGATGATTCCTCCTTCTTCTCCAGCGACTGGACTTGGGTCTTCAGGAGGTCAGCCAATGGGCGATAGCCGTCGTCCTTCCTAGGACTGCCCGACTCATCTCGAGTCTCTACGGGATGGGCTCGAACCCGTTCCAAGCAGACCAGGTATCCCCACCCCAGATTCTGGACCGAGGGATTCTCGGCGGAGGCCTTTCCGGTGCTTGAGGCCATAGTGGGTCAAGCACTGGAACTTTGGCAGCGCCCTGCTTCCTGCCCTGCGCCTTGACCAGGATGGCCAGGAAAGTATCACGGTCCTCCGGTTCTTGTCGGTTTTGGAACACCCCCTGCTGAGGTTGGTTACCGACAGCGTTTTCGGTAGCGCCCGGCTGCGCCAGGGATGTGGACAAACCTCCTGACAAGGATCAAGAGATGGACTATGTCCGGAGACGAAAAGTCCTTCGTCCTCTCTCGGCCTTCGTCCAGGCCAGTTCGGCCGTCCTCATGGCACATTTTCTCATGCCTGTTGGGCTCCTGGATGAGGTCATCCCTCATCTTCCGCCGATCTGCAGACTACGGTTAAGCAGGTGCGGGACCAGGGCAAGGAGCAGTGGCCAAACAACAGCTCAGACTGCTTTGGATGTAGGGACTCATGTGCCAGATCGGTGGCGGCCGCGGTGGCTATCGTCGGCGGGCTTGGCTGAGATATCCACCTTTGCCCGGATACAGCACAAGTTGGCGGATGTTCCCTTTTTGGGACTGACCTCTTGACCCTGGGGTGGAAGGTCACCTGCAGAGGATCGAAAGTCCAATGCCACCTTGGACTCGGTCTCTTCCGCTCAGAAGGACAAAGGCGCATAAACCACAGCCCTAAGCCCCTTCGTCCTTCTGTGCCCCAGTGCCCGGACCCAGCAACGTCGAGGCCGCTTGACCTTAGCATCCCAAACCCAAACCGCGGCTTCCTCTAACAGGAGGCAGGAGGAAAGGCCCAGGGAGGTCCCTCGGCGGTCCTCCTCACAAGCCTGCCCAGTGACGGGCTGAGGTGTCGCCCCATCCCGTCACCACCCCTAGGTCCCCGTGGAAGGCTCACCAGCTGCCGCTCCGCCTGGTCGCTGTTACCACGGACAGGTGGGTCTTAGAGTGGTGGGAAGAGCCTCTAGAGTCCGACAGGCACCACCCTTCAGAGCCGTCGCCCCTCGGGAGCCAGGATCCCAGCCTCACTGGCGGCTCGTCGAGCCGACATCACTCTCCTCCTCCAGAAGGAGGTGGTAAGAGGTGGTGGACCCTCCCTTCAGACCCAGGGTTTGTGTCAGGTACTTCCTGGTTCCGAAGCGAGACGGGGGCTGGCGCCCCATTCACCAAACCTACGACCTAAACAAGTTCCAAGGTCTCGAACCTTCAGGATGGTCACTCTGGCTCAGAATAATACCATCCTTGGAGCAGCGGGTGGTTCTGCTCTCTGGACTTGCAGGACCGCGTTTTTCACGTCCCTATCCGTCCGTCTCACCAGAGATTCCTTACGCTTCCGGCGGAAGGATCTCTCTTCGAGTTCAAGCCATGCCCTTCGGCTTGTCTCCGCTCCCAGGGTCTTCACAAATGCATGGCAGTGGTGACAGCATTCCCTCACGGCCGAGGGGTCGAGTGTACCTTGGACGACTGGCTGATAGCAGCTCCCTCCAGGAAGGAGGCGGAGTGGTCAGAGATCTGGCCTCAGGTCTGCTCTCAACTGGGCCTCCTTGTCATGAGGCCAGAGTCGAACTCGAGCGAAGCAGGTGATTTTATTCATCGGGCGCTGCGACTCTCTCGAACCAAGAAGCGCGGCTCCCGGCGGACAGGGCGAGGTTCTTTCCTCCTTTGCCCGATCATTTCTGGTTGGGCAATTCGCCCCCGGGACTTCCTCGCCTCTGGGTCTGTGGCCTGTACCAGCGTGGTCCGTTGGGCCGCTGGAACATCGTCCTTTCAGTGGGGACTGGCCAGCCAGTGGTCTGCGCTGCGATCCCTTGGACCAGCTTGTGTGGGTGACACAGGGATGTGGAATACTCTCCAGTGGTGGACGTTCCAGATCCAATTGCAGGGAGGGCATCCGTTCGTCCGCCCGAGCAGCGGTCTCTCTGTCGACGATGCCTCTCTGATGGGTTGGGTGCCCATCTAGGGGTTTCCAGGCTCATGGCCTCTGGTCCCAGCGGGAGTCCCGATGCCACATCAACCTGCTGGAGCTCCGACGCGGTCCGCCTAGCTCTCACCGCCTTTGCTCCGTTCCTCCGGTCAAGTGGTCGAGTCAGGCGGACAATACCCACGACATGTACTATCTAAACACAGGCGGGCCCAGCTCCATGCTTCTATGCAAAGGCTCTCCGCGTTTGATGCTAAATGCGCAGCCTGAAGGCGGATCCCCTAGCCATTCACGTGGCAGGGCCTCCAACACCCTGGCCGATGCCCTGAGCCGGATGGGGCTGCATCCCAGTGGTCTCTCTGCGGAGGTACAGCATCTGTTCTCACTGAGGGCACACCTCCGGTGGACCTGTTTGCCTCAAGGGAGAGCGGCTGAGTCTGTTCCATGCCCGCCCCCTCCAGCAGGGCTGGCTGCAGGGGATGCCTCTCGGGCAATGGACCCAGAGCCTCTTCCTTTCCCCATTTCCTTGATCCACAGGGTGCTTCTCAAAGCGAGGAGGGACAAGGCGCAGGTGATTCTGATAGCCCCCAGACTGGCCTCGCCAGTTCTGGTACACAGATCTCCTCAGTCTCAGCTCCAGGACTCCGCTTGACCTTCCAGCTTCGCCCGGACCTGCTCTCAATCCAATCAGGGAAGGTGTTCCATCGGACCTTCAATCCCTGCACCTGAGGCCTGGTTCCTGGCTAGAGTTCCAGGCTTTGGGTCTTTCCGACGAGGTCCTCAATATAGTTGAGGCGTCCACGTAGAGTCGACCAGAAAATGCTATGCCTTCAAATGGAAAGGTTTTCCATTTGGTGTCGAGAGCAGGGCTTGGACCCTTCCTCCTGTTCCTTGGCAAGCATCTTGGACTATTTATGGTCCCTTTCTAGTCAAGGCTTAGTCGACGACCCTAAGTTGCACCTGGCAGCCATCTCTGCTTACGGTAGCGGGCCGGGAAGCAGTCGATGTGCGCAGGAGAAGGTGGTCTGGCGCTTTTCAAAGGCCTTGATCACATTTCCTCCAGTCAGGAACCCCCACCTCCGTGGGATCTACTGCTGGTACTGGCAAGCTCATGGGCAAGCCATTGAACCTATGCACAGGTGTGCTCTCTCTCACCTGTCGTGGAAGACCGCCTTCTTGGTGGCTATCCGTCAGCCAGAAGGATGGGAGGCTCCAGGACGCATGCGAGTCTCCTACCTGGTCTTCCACAGGGACAAGGTTGTCTCTCATACCCCCGGAATTCCTTCCGGAGGTGGTGTCGGAGTTTCACCTTAACCAGGTGTTGACTCTGCGGTGTTCTACCCCAATCACCTCGGAGGCCGAATATAGGCTCCATACTCTGGATCCTAGAAGGCACGCTTATTATAAAGGCGCCAGGCTGAAATTCGAGAGAGGTTAGCCAGCTGTTTGTCACCTACGCTGAAGCCGCATCTGGCAGACCTGCAGCTGCAGCGGACGATAGGCAGGTGGGCAACCTCCTGCATAGATCTCTGCTATAAGTTAGCGGGCATGGAGCCTCCCAGAGGATAAGAGCTCATTCTACCCGCCTATACTGCTGCAGTAACGGTGGCTGCTTCCCAGGGACGTCCCTATCCAGGAAATCTGCAGGGCTGCTACCTGGAAGTCAGCAAACACCTTCATTACCACTACCACATCGACCTTGAGTCAGCTGGGATGCTGGTTTTGGGGCCTCAGTTCTCCAGTCTCTCTTTTCCCAAGTAGAGATATGGGGTGTCGTCTGCCTCCCTCCTCCTCGGAGAACTGCTAGGAGTCTGCCAATGAGTGTGGATGAACAACATATCCATGTCCCTAGAAATACAGGTTACTCACCTGCAACAGGAGTCTAGGAATGGTATATGTTGTTCATCCTACGACCTCGACCTCCCGGCTTGACCCGCAACCCTGAGCTTCCAGCGGGCCAGATCTGCGTCATGGGGCGAGCTGAGTTATACCACACCCGGTGGGTGGGAGGAGCAAGCTTGAAGACCTTCCGGCAAGATTTAAAGCGGCAAGGATACTGCCAATGAGTGTGGATGAACAACATATACCATTCCTAGAACTCCTGTTACAGGTGAGTAACCTGTATTTATTGGCTCCAGGTCATGTCCTTCAGCCTCTCATTCATGCCCAGGGTCCTCACCAAGTGCATGGCATTGGTGGTGGCCTTTCTGCAGCGCAGGGGTGTATCCTTACTTGGACAACTGGTTGATTGCCAGCCCATCCAAGGAGGCCATAGTGCAGTCCAGAAATCTGGCCCTACAGACCTGCAGAGACTTGGGCCTGTTGGTCAACCTGGACAAGTCTGAACTTGATCACCAAACAAGAGCTAGACTCCCTGCAGGCCAAGACCTGTTTCCCTGTGGAATCGGTTCAGGATCTTACCTTCTTTGCCTGATCATTTCAGGTTGGACACTCACTCCCTGCCTGGGATTTCCTCAGGCTGCTGGGCTTCATGGCATCCACCACCAGCATGGTCCACTGGGCATGCTGGTGGATGTGCCGCCTGCATTGGAAGCTGGGTTGACAGTGGTCCCAGTGCTAGGTCATCTGGACCAGCCGATCCTATGATCCAGTCAATGGGGATGCCATCCTGTGGCAGCTAGTCCCTCAATATCTGGCAGAAGGCATCCCATTTGTCCACCTAGAACTAACAGTCATGCTTGCATTGGACATGTCAGTGGTGTGGTGGGAGCACACCTGGGGACCACAGAGCCCATGGTTTCTAGTCTCCTGGGAGTCCCATCACTATATCAACCTGCTGGAGCTCCGTGTTAGTGCAGCTGGCTCTGATGGAATTTGCTCTTCTGATCAGGGGTCAGGTCATGCAGGTCCAGACAGACAATACCACAACCACGTTTCACCTGAGCAGGTAGAGCAGATTCACTCCTTTTCCATGTGTTGGAAGGCACTCCACACCAGGACTGTCATGCGAGCTTGGGTACAGATCTTATGGTGATTCATGTCCTGTGAGTTCACAGTCAACTGGCAGATGCTCTCAGACAGGTGGAGATATGTCACACAAGTGGTCCCTGCATCAGGAGGTGTGCATACCCTGATCTCTCAGTGGCACCCTCTGATGGACCTGTTCACCTTCTGGGAGAACAGAAAGCTGAAGGTGTTTTTTTCCTCACTCCAGAATCTGGGACACTGTTGGGGATGCCTTCATGACGCCCTGGACCCCGTGCCTCATGTATGCCTTCCATTCCTTCCCCTTAGTCCACGAGGTGATGGTCAAGGCCTGAAAGGACAAGGCACGGATGATCCTTATAACTTCAGAATGGCCCAGACAGTTCTGGTACCCGGATATCCTCAACCTCAGCAGCAGACCTCCATGGCAATTGTCTCTTCGTCCAGACATGCTGACCAGACAACAGGGGATGGTGCTGCACCCAGATCTTCAGTACCTGCACCTTTCAGACTGGTTCCTGAGAGGCTAGAATTTTAGCCAGTGCTATGCATTTAAATGGAAGAGGTTCCCTCTTGAGTGCCAACAGGTCAAGGAGCTTGATTCCCTTGCTGCCCTGTGGCAGGCATCTTGGAGTGCCTTTGGCCCTTCTCTCAGTTGGGACAGCAAGCGATGACCTTAAGGTGCACCAGGCAGCAACCTCTGCTTATCGGGAATGCCAGCCAGGACCTACTTCTGGTGCTGGCTTTGTTCACGGCAAGCCATTTGATCATATGTTGTGGAAGATGGCCTTCTTGATGACTCTGTCAGCCAAGAAGGATTATGAACTCAGGTTCTCATGGTGAAGTCTTCTTACCTGGTCTTCAACAAGGACCAGTTCCTCCTGAAAGGTAGTATCGGGTTTCTCCTTAACCAGGTGAATAACAACACCTGGTGTACTTTAGTGGTCTATATTCGGAGACAAACAGCAGACTGCACACTTTGGACCTGCAGAGAGCACTCACTTATAAGGAGTGCATGGCTGGAGTTTTGGGTGTAGCTCATCAGCTGTTTGTAACATACAGTGAAGCTGCACCTTGCATACCAGCAGCAAAGCGTACGATTGCCAGGTGTATCACATCCTGCATCGAACTCTGCTATTGGTTGGCTTGTGGGGATCCTCCCTGAGGGCTTAGGTTTCTTTCCACCAGGCACACCGCTACCCCAGTTTCTGCCTGCGTGGAAATAGTATACCCATACAGGAGATCGTCAGGCTGCTACCTGGAAGAACACACACACCTTCATCTCTCATTACAGCACTGCTATCATTTTACGTCAGGATGCTGCTTTTGGGACCCTGGTTCTTCAGCCCTCTTCGCCAAAAAG
The DNA here is from genome assembly GCA_016271365.2 of Neoceratodus forsteri. NCBI lineage: Eukaryota > Metazoa > Chordata > Ceratodontiformes > Ceratodontidae > Neoceratodus > Neoceratodus forsteri. The sequence continues at coordinate 1,712,079,216 of CM028129.1, read as the reverse complement.
GGGTGCACGTCTTGCCCAGTCCTCTCAGAGAACTGCTAGGAATCTGCCAGAGTGTGGATAGTGTACTGAATCCATGCTCTTAGAAATATAGGCTACTCACCTGTAACTGTAGTTCTAGGAATGGCATACATTTCATATCCCACCTCACCTTTCCTAGCAAGTGGTACATGGATCCCTGCTTCCAATGTGGAAAATCTAACATCACAGGGTGGAGCTAGAGGATATACTGCCTGGGTGGTGGGAGAAGCTTAGCTTGAAGATGTCCAGATCAGACCGTTCCAGTAGAGCTGCAGGAGTGTGGATGTGAACTGTATACTACTCTTAGAATTACAGTTATATTAAGTTATATTTACTGCTGTGATGTCTGAAGTAAATGTGTAAGGTTCCCCAAGACATACTTCTGATGTTGAAGCTGCAATTTGTTTTGTAAAAAAATCTGTCATAATAATTTTATATTACGTTTTATTAGTGTTTTGTCCTAGAGTTTCCAGTGTGTGGCCACACCCCAAAATGATATCATACCAGGGAGCTGTCATTGTTTTACATACAGCAACAAGGAATTCTGAGTAATTTATAATGTTGCCTTAAATGTGCTTTACTCAGACATACAATCCGTCATGTTGCTGGTGGTGAGCAGTTATATGTAAATAACTCTAGCAAAGCACTGTGGGTAAAATACAGACCTGTTTTACAGTTTCCTTATTCTGAGATGCTGTCCCATATTTGTGTGGTGTTGTCAACAATATAAACTTTTGTTTATTTTCACAACAATGCATTGTACACACCGTATCTAGCTACAAGACTTCAATACTGAGAGATGCTGGATCCTGTTTCTTCAGTGAGCACAGAAATATAATACCGGTATACTAATTTGCATAGTGAGGCATTGTGGGTACAGTAACTTTGTTTCCCTGGTATGACGTCGCAGCACTGAGAACAAAAGGGGCGAGTTATACAAATGAAGCAGAGCACCAAAATGAAAAGGATTTTTTTTTTCATGGAAAACAGCACTGTTTGGCAGTTTGAATGATAGGAGACTGATTCACAGCACCTACAGGATACTGCTCTATGTTTCTATGTTACTGCCATTTGCTATGGGAACCTTCAACATTTACTATAATATTTGTTCTGTCTGGTTGATCCTGCCCACACACCCAAACATGATGCCAATACAGCCACTTTAGCAGCATCCCAGAATCTCCCATAGCCAACATCAGTGGGTTCAGGGGAAATTGCAGGAGATTCAGTTGTCCCAAATGCATCTAGGAGTGCTTTACAGCTATGATTTGCCGGTTGCTATCCTGACGTACTCCCAAGGCTAAATATGGGTCACGTGACCTTTAAATGCCCTCAAGAGCACAAGGGAGCAGGCAAATCAGAGAGGAGATAGCTCCAGGATGCATTTGGTACGATTAAATCTGCAGAGACTGACCCTTGATGCTGATGCTGGCCGATAGGGCATGCCAGATGATGCAAAAGTGTCAGAATCAAACAGATAGAAAAAAATAATACAGTAAGCAAATAATTTTATTGTTTAAGAAGTGCCGTCTGAGGCAGTTCCACGCTTATGTGCATGGCTTGTAACCATGGACGTTCCACTTTAACAACCATTGCCAGTGCCATTCTGTGATTAGCTGGCAGAGGGTGCCGTCAATAATCTATATGATTTACTTTTAAAGCATTAATGACCAAGGAGTTGGTCATTTCCTGGAGCTTAATGACTGGATGGGGGTGGCTGTCCTGAGGTGCATTCGAGGGCCTCCTCCCACCAGCCAGTTGTTAATCTCAGGAAATGACCAGCTCTGAGGTTGTTACAGCAAATATAAGTCTTATCTCAACAACAACCTTTTTGGGGTGAGGTTTTTTTTTTTTTTTTCGAGCTGAACGTATTGGTGTGAGCACATTTTCTGCGTGAAACATGCCATCGGCAGCTGGATTGGTGATTACTTTTTTTTTTTTTTCATCCACGTTTTTATCCTTCTTATGTCCAGGGGGCGGCTGCTTCAGCCCGATCTCCAGTCCCTCTGGCTGGCTGTCCATCTCTCCCACCGGCTGCCCAGTCTAAGGTCTTCCCATGAGTTCTTCTTTTGAGGTAAGGCCGAGGGTGGAGGGCCATCCTCTCCCCCCCCCCCCGTCTTGTGTACACAAATCCGAGATGGACCAGGTCACTTTTTGCTGAGTGGAAGGGCGGGCGCGGAGATGGCTGGGACTGGCTTCATATAGCCCCTCCCCCCATGTCCTTTTCCCTGCCTTTCCTGTCCCACCTCTTCTGCGAAGCATAAGGCTCGCACATGGAGGTGTACCCATTCTACATGCCCCCACAGTACCCTCCTTACTTTATCTACCCCAGACCTTCACCTTGGGTAGGGGCCAGCGAAGCTTGTCGTGACAAGCCTCCCTCCCGGAGAGGAGGCAGTCCTTTGGATGCTCAATCTCTCCCTCCCAGCCAATCCCCTATGACCTGAGTCCATTCCTGAACCTGGGTCGCCAGCATGGCAGGAGGTGAGGTGCTGTGCAGTGCCTCAGCCCTCCATGCCACAGGACCGGCCATTGGATTGGTGATTTCCTAGCCAGTTAGAAGCCTGAAAAGGCTCATTAATATGAAATCCTGAATTCAGTCCTCCTGGATGGGGGCCCAACTGGCCCCCTTTAAGACAAGTCCCCCCAGCCCCGCCACCTGACTTCCCTGGGACTTACCTCGCTCTGGTGCATCCTTACCACAGGATCTATTCCAGAAGAGTCCAGCAGTCAGTGCGGAGCCGGCAGTGGACTGGACCATATCCCAGCTGTGTTTGGAGGTGTTTTCCTCTATGTTTGTCCCAGGCCTATGCGCTTGCAGTAACGCATTATGCGTACTCCATCTTTACAGTTATGCCCCGGCATCTGGGATAGGGTCCCTTTCCCTGTGCCTGGGGTCCCATTGTGCTGCCAGCCAGATTTCTGTAAGTTGCCACTGACTAGCGGGGTGCATATTTTCCCCCTCCCTGTGGGAAGAGAGCTGTCTAAGGGATGCTCAATCCTCCCTCCCTTCCCCAGCAAGCCGTCGTGTGTAGGGCTCCCAGGTCTACAGGGATTCCTGTATTTTACAGGGATTTGGAGCCATCTACAGGGAAAGGTTTCCCTTAGACTTGCACTGGTTATACAAGAAAACAGAATACTTTATTTCAAATGTAAGCCAAATTAATCTACTGAAAACACAAGGAAAATTGCCCTGCAGTTACAGGGAAAATGCCAAATCAGTCTGGGAGCATTGTTTGGCCCACGCCCACTCTTGAACCCAGGTTGCCAGCATAGCTGCGGTAGTGCCACTGCCGTGCTAATCAAAATTAATTTTAACAGCCCTGCTTACAATAATGGTCTCATCCAGTAGATGCTCAGCATAGATGTTTTCAGTCCTGGAGAAGCCCTAATGGTGACAGTGGCAGCTGTAACTTGGTCAGTTGGTGCATAAGATAACCATTTTGTTTTATACTACTTTTTATTAAGCATTACAGAAAGCATAACCCTTTGTTTTATACTCCTTTTTATTAAGTATTACAGAAAGCATCATTACATATGGTACAAAATCACACATGTCCCCATAATGAAAAGCATCATGGGCTACATATGCAAATCACCACAGAATATTGTGCTGTTTCAACATTAAGCAGAAATGCATGGTGCTGAAAGGCCTCTCACACAGTTTGCAAAGTGTGCCAACAGAAGACATAGACACGTGTTTCAACCCACCAGGACTCATCAGTATGCCTCGTCTGTTTGACTCCCCAGTGGAATGACCACAACATAACCCAGATATACCATCTTAGGGTAGCTGGTTCATTCCACTGGGGAGTCAAACAGACGAGGCATACTGATGAGTCCTGGTGGGACGAAACACGTGTCTGTCTTCTGTTGGCACCCTTTGCAAACTGTGTAAGAGGCCTTTCGGCACCGTGCATTTTGCTTAAAGTTGAACCAGCACAATATTCTGTGGTGATTTGCATATGTAGCCCATGATGCTTTGCATTGTGGGGGTATGTGTGATTTTGTATTTCTTTGAAACTTGGCTTCCCAGCCAAATGCCCTTTGGGGTAACCATTACCTCAGTGCTTGCGCTCAGAGGTTCTTTGTCTATTACATGTTGTGTTGCAGTTGTATGGTGTTGCAGTAATTATTATTTTACAGGAGTTCTGGAATGTAAAACTATTAAGATGACTGTACATGAAAATAGTCCATAGCAGAACAAAGAAAATTGCTCTTAGAAAGCTTCATGCTGGGGAAGGGGGTGCTGTTGAGCACACCTACCGATAGGACATGTTCCTGAGTAGCTCTGCATTTTGGGGGACCTTTTTCGCAAATCAGCCACGTTTAGACCCCTTTGAAGTACCAAACTTGCTGAAGCACCTAATGGAGTGTGTTGAGCAGAGCAGAGTGGTATTACATTTAGTGATGAGTCGTTCTAATAAAGGAGGAGCTGGTGGTTAGAAATCCTAGGCGACAGTGGAGCTACAGGCCTCAGTACCTATGCTTGAGACAATGAATACAGGACCGCCATGGAAAGCTTTACAGCTATCAATGCAAGCAATAGGTAACAAGATCAAGACTATTCTGCAAAGAATTGGTGAGCAAGACCTTAAAACTGAAGCTGCCAACAAAACAGCAGCCTCGTCGGAGTTGCAAGCCACTAGAGCCCTTTCTGCGACAACTAAGCTGGTTCAGGAGAAAATCCCAGCTTCGTTATAGGTTAGAGGCCTTGGAAAATGTGCACCGTGCTGCCAATGTATGTCTAGTTGGGTTACCAGAAGGACACGAGGAACCTGATCTTTTATCTTTTAAAAACTGGCTACCTGGAGTACTCCATCTAGAATTGGAGGTTGTGGATAATTTTGCAGGGCATACAGAATCTCACGATCAGCTGAAGCACAGCAAGATACTCCGAGAATGGTGTTGCAACACGAGACACACTTCTGCAGACAGCAAGAACAGCCGATCGACTGAGTTAAACAGCGGTAATGTTGTTCACCTGTTCCAGGACCTCTCATATGGCACGTGAGCCTGCAGGAAAAAATCTGATGGTGAGGGCCAAACCTTGAAATGTAAGTGTGACCCATTCCTTGCTGATGCCGGCCCACCTCCATATTTACTACAGCAGACATACATACTAGTCCACGGACCCTGAGGAAGCTGGAAAACGGGTCCAATAAACTGGAAAGGAATTCAAGGCCACCAGCAGGAGAAACGGCTGAAAGATGATTCCAATTAAGTCGACACTTGATTGGATGAGCTGTTGCCCATGAGATACGCTCTTGTGCCTTCTGTTAAAATGATTTGATGCAACGCATTGTGGCTGTTCGCTGGAGGGGTATATTGTCCTTTTACTATCCTGCAGGAGAGACTAGCAGATGTTTTGCTATTTGGACTCAAGGGCCTGGATATTCAGACTGCGCCAGGCTGTGGCGCAAGCCTGGGCGCAGTGCAAATGGACTGCTCAGGGGCGTTGACAGGGTGATATTCAACGGAGCTGCGCCATGGCACAGCAGCATTGAATATCACACCCTGGCCACCCGCATGGCACAGTGGCCAGAGTGGAGCAGTGGGATGCGCTAGTGCAAGTTCTGTTGCGCTGAGGCAACAACCAGGATATTCAACAGTGCACATGCAAATGGGGCCATAATGCATGCAAAGGCGCAAATGGGGCTATTTGCATGTCATCTCTTCATTGCATGCAGGTGCACTGATCCCCAGTGACTTGCGCCTGGCGCCCTGCCAGGCTGCAGCCGTCGGGGTCCGACGCCCCCCTGCACAGCGCAGCAATGTGTCCCACTGCCCGATCTCGGGCATATGTAGAATTAAATATTCGTCCTATATCCCTGGTGGTCCAGTGGACTGCTCGCAGCCCGATCGCGGGCATAAGTTAAAATAAAAGAAGTCCAGTATCCCTGGTGGTTCAGTGGACCGCTTGCAGCCCAATCGTGGGCATATGTTGTAAAATGTAGGGTCTAATAACCCTGGTGGTCCAGCGGTACCCCTCCCCACCCGCCCACTGGGCCCCACTGCCCGCTCCCCGTGGGCGGCACCCACCACGCCCACCGATTGACACTGTATGGAAGGACTATCGCCTTGGTCCACAGCATGAGCCAATGGGCGTGCAGCCTACCGTACTACACAGTCCAGATATGTGACCATTCACATATCTGGACTGTCAACAATGTGACTCTGACTACCCGCCGATTGGCTTACGCTGTGGACCAATGAACATACAGCCCTTCCGTCAGTGTGGCGTGGGCGGGAGCGGGAGGTGCTGCCGCTGACTGGGGAGCAGGGCAGTGGGCTCCAGTGGGGAGGGGGTACCACTGGACCACCAGGGTTATTGGACCTCTACATTTTACAACATATGCCCGTGATCCGGCTGTGAGTGGTCTACTGGACCACCAGGGATATTGAACCTCTGTTTTTTAAAACATATGCCCACGATTGGGCTGCGAGCGGTCCATTGGACCACCAGGGATTTAGGAGGATCCATTTACTATGTATGCCCACGATCGGGCATGGGGGGGTGCCGCCAGGTGCAGCTGGAGCTCAGGTGGCCACCCACAGGTGGCTGCTGCTGTGTTGCGCCCTGCAATATGGCAGCTCACCTGTGGGTGGTCAGCCGTTGTTCCTTTTTTTTGGCTCACCTGTGTGCAGCGCAAGTAGGGGTTGTGCATGCATGGGCTCAGCACATCCCGGGCTGAACTCGGGATGTGCGGGTATCGAAGGCGCCCCCCCACCTGCGCTGCATACATTACTGATATGCTCCGGCGCGCCGAGGTTTGTGTCAGGCACAATCCCGTTTGAATGTCGGCGGGGCACATCAGTGGGTTGCACATGGTGCAACAGTGTTGTACCATGCGACCCTTCTGAATGAATATCCGGGCCAATGTGCCTGGATTCTTTTTTATCTCCTCTGCATGACATTATTTTGTGTTCTAAGGTTTATATTGGACAGGCAATCCTTTGTTAGTTGCAGCATTTGGCTGAAATATAAATTAGCATTGTTTCCCTGAATAGCAACTATTTGGGGACGCTATCCATTTTTGGACTGTATCGTGTTTGGGACATGAAAATGCTGAATTTTTTTACCTGATGTTGGGACTGTATTCATTTTGGACTGACCTCCACAATCATGTAGGGTGCAGCCATCCAATTTAGTCACCTGTATAGTAAGTATGCTTACATATGGTTTTCCCCCTGATCCGTTACCTAAATGAGAGACTATGTATTTCTGTTGCATTGAATGCCTCCTTTGTTCTATTGGGATGTCTGACATTTGTATTTATTGTTACTTGTATGTTGCTTTCTTTAAAAGCAATAAAGATAAAGTAAAAAAAAAAAAAGAAAGCTTCATGCTAATCTTGTACAAAATGGAGTTTTTTGGTGGTGGAAGGTGCATATGGGAAGCAACCATGTACCTCTAAACTAAACAATATGGAAAACGTACTGTATAACTGAGCCAGTTTAGTTTGCATTCAGCTGCTTAATCGTTAGTTTCAGCAGTGACTGACACTAGGGACTGTTTAGTAATTCATCTTCAAGGACGCAGGAGCCCTACAAAGGGAATTCCGAAACGGAGACACTGACTAATATTCATAACTGCGAACTCCAGTTAGAAGGAGTTAAGGATTTATGTTTATGGGTATAATCATTAGAATGCAGCACCTTGAAGCAGGATTTATAGTGCCCAGTGGGATCACTTGGTATGAAAGGTACATAATACATGCATGTACATACAGTATGTTAAAAAAAAGCATTCTTAGAAGACCTTCAAAACATTCCTTTTGGCAGTTCTGAGAGCTTTTGATGTACAGTATTTTGACAGCAGCTTGCGTTTACAGTCGATGTCACGGTACATCTGTTAATTATGTGATCTGTTAATCTGAAAGGGAGCATGTTTAAAGAGCACAGTTTCAGTGTTTTAATCAAGCCCACAGTGGTAGCTTACCCGAACCAGACTTCAACCGGCCACTTTGCTGAATTTTGCTAGTCTTGGAACTGCAAATCCTCACTTTGGTACTTTGGTGTTTAAGGAGTAGGAATGCACTGAGGTGATTCTAGCCCACTCCCCACTATACAGTGGTGGTCACACAAGGTTTAATTACAGCGGCACCATCACGTCATTGCGCAGTAGTGGTATACATGTTATTCAGTGGGTACCACGTTTGCGCAATGCTCGGTATACCACACTACCGGTAAACCTTTGTGCAGTTACCACTGTATGTTCCTAGTTGTCCATAAAACCGTCAAGATTCCTTTTAAAGCAGTCAGTGCTAGTGGACTCCACAGTATGTTTGGGCAACTTGTTCCAAATTTTAACCACTCTGTATATTAAAAAAAAAAAAAAGGATCCTCTTCTGTTGGTTTTATAGGATTTCCCTAATAACAGTTTGTTATGATGGCGGGAACGAAATGGTAATTCCTTATATGAAAGTCTTGTGTCAAACATTAATTTACTGTTCATTATAACCTTGTATACTAATATAAGGTCTCCCTAAGACATCTCCTTTCTAGGCTAAAAAGCCCCATTGTTTGCAGCTGATCTTGATAAGTGAGACCATTTAGACCTTGGACTGATTTGATGAACCTTCGTTGTCTCTTTTCAAGTTTAATTTTGTCTTTTTTAAAATGGGGCGACCAAAACTGGGAACAGTAATCAAGGTGGGGCACACCAAACTTCTGTACAATGGCATTAACACATCTTTGTGTCTGCTTACAAAATGTCTTTTTATACAGCCCATGAGTTTAAATGCCTTAGAAGATGCTGCTAAACTGTTGGAACTAAAGGATAAGTTCTCTTGTATGACAGTTCATGAATCCCTTTGTTCCCTAACAGCATTTACCCTAGTTGTTCCCAAATAGTACACATTACAGGAATTTTTCTTGCCCAGGTGTAATACTACACATTTATCTGAATTAAGCTGCATATTCCACTTATAATTACTGGTGACGCCCTTTTAGACACGAAACAGAGCCACATTTCAAACGCCGCATTCAGAAAGCACCTTACTTGCACTGTCCTCGTGACTGCCAGTTTCATTTCTTTGCAGCGTAGCATGACCGAGTGGTATTCCTTCAAAAAAAAAAAACGAAAATGTAGATAAACTTGAACCCTTTTTCAAAAATCCTGTCCCTTGTAGCAGTTAACTTAGTTTTACTTATTTATTTTGTCTTAAAGCCGCCGAGTACAGACTGAGGAGAGCGAGTGACTCGGCGGCTTCAGAAAATGACATTCAAGCGTGAGCGAGTGTTTCTATGGCAACACTCGATAACACTTGAATCTCATCTTCTGAAGCTGCCGAGTCACTCGCTCTCCTCTGTCTGTACTCGGCGGCTTTAACACAAAATAAATTCTAAAACGAAGTTAACTGCTAAAAGGGACAGGGTTTTTGAAAAAGGGTTCGAATTTGTCTACATTTGTTTTTTGAACAAACACTGCTTGGTCACGCTACCTTGCACCAGCAATTATAAAAAATAAAGGTTATGCAACTGCTGTGTTATTGGAATGTTTTTACACACCCTTGAGTGTGATGACCTCATAAACCTCTCGAGCTTTGCTGTTGAGGTTTATGGGTCATCACACCCCTTGGGTGTGTAAAAAAATTCCATAACACACAGTTGCATAACCATTATTCTTTATATTACGCCATTCATAGACCATATTGAGGTTATTCTGGATATGTGCAACCTCAGCATTACTAGAGGCAATAGCCCAGATTTTGATATCATCAGCAAATTTGCCAACATATCCCCTAATACCGTGATTCATGTCATTGACATATATATTGAACAGTACTGGGCCCAACACAGAACCTTGAGGCACCCCGCTAGTTATGCTGATATACCCAGAATTGTTACCACAAATTCTAACCATTTGTTTCTGATCTGTTAACCAGTTTTTGATTGAGTCTATGATTCTCCCATCCACGTGCAGGCTTGTGGGTTTTGTTTTTAATTTCCCATGGTGTACCCTGTCAAAAGCTTTGCTTAAGTCGAAGTATATAATATCACAAGGAATATTATTATCTAAGCATTCGTTGATGGGTTCATAAAATGATGTCAAATTAGTAATGAACGAGTGTCCTCTAGTAAATCTGTATTGAATTATATGTGTTTCTAGTACTGCTTGTATATTCCAATATTTCATCCATAAGTATCCCCTCCATTGTTTTACACAGAATTGAAGTCAGGTTAATTGGTCGATAATTATTTACAAATTGTCTGCTACTCTTTTTGTGGATGGGCACAACTGTTGCTGTGCGCCCGTCTTGTGGTACCACACCAGTGTTAGGGGAAGAGGACAAAATTACACTTATAGGCGTTGCTAACAAATGTGCCCATCTGCTTAATATCTGTGGGTGCAGCTCATCAGATCCTGCTGCTTTTCCTGGTTCAATTTTAAGCAGTATCGACTGAATTTTGCTGACCTCAAATAGTTTGCTGCCTAGATCATCAGTAGACAACTACCACTGATGCTGTCGTCTAAGGGATTGCTCAGGTTTATTAAAACTGGATCCAAAATAATTATTCAAATGTTCAGCCATAAGTGATGGATGATCAACCACAGCTCCTTCCATTTCTAGCGGGCCCTATTTTGGAGTACTCGCTTTTAAGGAATTAACATAGCTGTAAAATGCTTTTGGGTCCTTGGTGTTACTTGCTGTACTGATTTCTAAGTCCTGTTTACTTTTTTTAATAGCGTTTCTGCAATATTTGAGGTTACTTTTATAAAGTTTGTAATTACTGCTGCTTGGTTCCCCCTTGAACCTTTTGAAAGACTGTTTTTGCTTAAGTTAAATGTTTCCTTATACTTTGTGTAAGCCATCTAGGTTTTGTCTTGTTTTATAAAATGTTTCCTGGTGAGTGCCGTTTTCCTGTAAGCATAATAGTTTTTCCTTAAGGGTTTCCACATATAATCGGGTCTTACCATTAGCTAGTTTTCCCACTGCCAGTGCTGTAATTCTTTTCCATCTCCACATAATTAGCCTTGTTATAATTCTTGACAATTTGTGTTTTAGTAGTTTTTTGTGATATGATAAAGAAAACTGACATTATATTGTGATCACTGTTGCCTAGTGGTTGTATGACCCTACAGTCTGTTACCTTATTTGTAATGCTAGTTGGACTAAGTCCAATATGTTTCATCTCTGGTGGGTTCATAAACCCAGCTGGTTTAGATCACACATGTTCATTATATCCAGTAGTTCAGTGGCCAGTGGTTCAGTAGCTGTATTGTTGTTCCAGTCTACATTTGAGATAGTAAAATCACCAAGGATAATAATAATATAATTTCTGTTCATAGACATCTATTTTGTATTACCTCAAACAGCTGATCGCTATACTTAGGGCTGCTACAGTGCTCCATTGCTATAATGAAACCCTCTATAAGGAATCTCTGTTATAGTGAACACCTGTAATGGCTCCCACTGTTACCTAATTAGACATATTAACACCTCGCTACAGTGAATAATAGCTAGAGACCCATGTTTTTCTTAAATAAGAAATAGCAAGAAATAACAAGAAATTTAGATTTAAAAGAAATAATAAGAAATTCAAGGTATAACAGAAATAGCAAGAAATTCAGCATATAAAAGGAACAAAATAAAAAACACGAATAAAGTGAAAAAAAACTGCTTTTGGCAGGCAAAAGCTAAATAAATGCTTGCAGCAGTTGTTGTTTAGGCTCTGTTGTTACCAAAGAGGCGGTCCACAAGGAGGCGACTGCGGAATTGTTTCGGTCACAAAACCTTGCAAGACCGTAGCATAATTCTGCTTAATACAATGCAGTATACTAGGAATGTGATTTCTAGTTTGTATAAGGTCATTTTGAGGTAGTTTAAGAATGTAAATGTGACAAGAAATAAAACTAAATTTTCAATGAATAAAAATAAATAACAAGAAATTCCAAAAATAAAAATAATTTCACGGGTCTCTAGTAATAGCTATAGTGAACACATTTGCTGGCTCCAGAGGTGTTCCTTATGAAGAGGGACCTACTGTATAATAGATCCCAATAATGAGCGGTCTTTGCTTTCCCCGGGCTTTGATCCAAAGGCTCTCAACATTTAGACTGTCATCCTCTAATACTGTAGGTAAGTGTATGCTCTTCAGTCTGTTTGTGACATATATTACGACCCTGCCACCTCTGCAATCTATATGATTCATCTTATATAGTGTATAGCCATTTATTTGTTGTCCCCAATTGTCTGAGTCATTCCACCAGGTTTCAGCTATTGATAAAATATCGTAATTGTGTTTATTATGTAAGTACATATATATGTTATATACAGGGGTTCAGTCAATTTATTTTCAGTGGAAGTCTAAAACTTCCGTGAGTCAAAATTTGGAAGTCATTCTAATTGTTTGGCAGTCAAAATACTTCCAGAATGCCACCTTTGGAAGTCAATATTCCAGGAAGGACAAACTTATGGATATTAATATAATATATCAGGCCACATATTATGGCGGATTGGCATAGTGGTGGGATTGTGTGAATTGGCGCTGTATTGGAGACTTAAACAAGTCCCCTACGACAGCCTCCTGGATAACTTCACTTATGCAGGAAATGACTTTGGAAAGGACACTGTGCGAGTCAGAGGACAGCTAGGCAAATGCAAAGACATTTGGCTCCCTTTGGAGCAGGCTCTTTCTAGGGACTGGTTCCCAGCTTCTGATAGGGGAAGAGATCCATTGATCATTTCCAACCACCTTCTCTAGATCCCTTCATCTTACAATGTTATGTAGATATGACTCTGAAAAGTCTAACAGCTTAAGGGATAACTTGATGTCTTCTTTTTTTTACTTTCTATTTATTCTTCCTCTCCTCAGCTCTGGTCACCTCAGAAGCACCTAGAGTCATCCCTCTATGGTCCCTTCCTACCTGGTCAACCCTCCTTTGCCCTGTAGTCATGGTTTACTCCCGGGTGGGAATGAGGTTGGCCCCAACACTACAAACTTCTTCTGGTGGCATCTTGTACAGAAAATGAAGACCGTTTCATCAAAGTGGGCTGAACACGTTGAGTGATGTGGTGAGGAGGTGGGCTCTGTAAGGCATATCATAAGGTGTCCTTGCTATGGAAAAGTCAGATTTATTTAGGAGCCAGATACCACAGGGAGTTATAGAGCTTGGATCTCAATTCCTGTGTGACACTACTTCTGTTCCTGAGAAGGCCTCTAGGATAAGAAAACAGATTTAAGTAAGAGTCAGTGAGGTTTACCCCTTTGCAGTTCTTTCTGTTTAAAAATTGTTTGTTTGATACATTTCCTAGTATTGTTGTATGTCCTTTAGTTTGTTGTATAGCTTGTAAATTTAGTGTAGATATTACATTTTTTATATTTAATGTAAATGTGTGACTGCTGTGTTTTAATAATCACGGTTAATCCATTTTTATTGGGCAAAATCTGTTACTCACTTCTAGAGACTTTATACCACATGATAAATAAACCAGCATCTGATGCAGAGTTGGGAGAGTTTACCTGGAGTGACTTAGGGGCTCTGAAATCCAAAGGGCCTTGTACTGTGTGATCAAGCACCTGGCCCTGGCTGTGTGAGGAGTAACTTGTGGTGGGACTCAAAGTAATAATCATGAGAGAGTTGTAACCAGGTTGGTGGCAGCATAATTTAGTAAGTGAATCAGACTGATCTTGTCATGCCATCTAAGTCTTTTGGGATTGTGTTAAGTGTGTATGACTCCCTTGCAGGGTCAACTTGGTGACATCCCACCCAGTGAAACCTGTGTGGTCAGGTGGGGACTGAATGACTAGGGACAGTGACTCCAGTGCATGGCAGGGCCCAGTGACGTGGAGGTGCAACTGGGGAGCACATCATCAATCATTCAGTTTTATTTTATACTGAAGAGTATGTGAGCAAAAATGCCCGTTTTCACAAACATCCAGTTGTACAGATATTTTTACAAAAAAACTGGACAAAAAAGTATAGAACGAATAAGTTAAAACATCAAACAGTGAGGTGAGAAATAATACAGTATATACACTTAGTTAATACTCTTAATTACAGCAGGTTTATAAACAGGGGAAACATTTCATACCGTGGCAGATATTCAAAGGGAAAAAGCCTGAGAAAAACACACAGGAAGGGTGTATTTGAGGCCTGTGTTGGGGTGGGGAAAACATGGGAGCAGAAACAGAGGAGTGGAATGGGGGGAGTAGGAAAGGAGGTAAAAAAACACAATATCTTACTTCAAGTGAGAGCTCTTGCAGCAGGCTATAACCATTAGGACTTACGTCACAGCCTTAGGACCCACCGGAAAAATCTTAGCTAGCAGTACCCAGCAGGCCCCCCCGCCCCCCAACGTCAGCTCTGCCCTGACGTCGGTCACACTGTAAAAGGGGGTGGTCCCCAGCTCCACCTCAGTTCTTTCCTACTGCAGACCTACTCTCAACAGGAAGTCTTAGTGTGTGTTTTTCAGCAGTTCTAGCAAAATCATGACTTTTTTTAAGTTCTCTAATTTTTTCCATCGTTCTCCAGATTTCTACCATCCTCTACCAGTGGTTTACTGTTGTACGTTTTCCCAGTCCTTGGTCTTGTCCTCTGGCCAGAAGAAGATCAAGTGTGCCTGTGGCCGCCAGATCCCATCAAAGGACGGTCATGAAACCTGCGTCATCTGCCTGGGACCAGACCACGACATTTAGACCTGCAAGATCTGCAAAGGCTTCACCGGCAGGACTAGGATCTGATGCCTGAAGGCCCTCAAAGCCCACCTTTTGGAAAAGCAGGTGAAAATCGTGCAGACCTCTCCCTGGAAAAGGCCAAGCACCGGGACAAATCCCACCATTAAGTCCCGTGAGAAGGACCATAGCCGATCCTGCCAGCGGTGCAGATTGCGTTCTTCCCACACAAAGGTTTTGTCTTCCGGATTGGGTGGTTCCAACTGTTCGCACCACTCCAGGCATGAAGAAAAGGCGAAGTCCGTTGCTTCCGCCAAGACACTGATGCTGGCCCCTGCAGGGGCTACTTCTGAGAAAATGCTGTCCAAGGCTAAGGTCACACTGCTGCGCATCTCTGCGACCTCAGCGAAAGCCTCTAAGGCATCTTCTTCGGCACATGCCTCGGCCCTGTCAAAGAAAGCCTCTGTCATGGCTTTACCCAGAGCTTCGAGGAAGTCGTTGACCAAGGAGTGGGACCCTCTGGCAAAGACTTCTACAGGGTCCCATCCCCTCTAAGCCTGTGAAGCCTGAGCTGGCCACAGCCAAGACACCAGCCACAGTGCCAGCCTCTGGTGCCAAGGCTGACTAACCTCAGAAAGAGCCCACAACAGTCAAGGTACCATCTCTGGGCCTGATGTCTTTTACTCCATGAGGCATCTCTTCAGAACCCTCTCCCAGGGCCCTCCTGAGTCTCCCAGCTTTGCTGATTCCCCTGAAGGGGACTGTAGCCTCCATATTCAATAAGGAGGAGCTCATGGAGCTTTTCTCCTTCTGGTGGAGTCAAGTCAAAAAAGATATTACTCCTCTGAAGCCAGATTCGACACCGGTCCCTGATAGGCCGGATAACCAGGATGCTGGGTGTCTGCCCCCAAAGTCGCCTATTCAGCCTCCGGAAGAGCAGCGTAAAGTGTCTCGGTCCCATTCACCCCCGGTGATCAGGTCCAGGTCTCAGGACCGCCAGCGGCACTGCTTACGGTCCTCTAGCCATTGCCGGTCCTAGCCTAAGAGCAAGTCTCGCAGCTGGCATAGATCTTCTTCTAGGCGCGGACACTCTACCAGCCGTCGCTGTTGCCAAGTCTTTGCTCCGTCATCGGTCGGGTAGCGACCAACATTGTCGAGAGGGAAGTCCCTCCATGCACGGTTCGGCCTCCTCTCATCCCAGTAGGAGTCGGTCCTCATCGTCTTCTGCTTCAGACCACTTCCTCTCAGGAGTTGGAGGTTCTCCTTAGGATAAGGATACACCTTGTTCGCCGCCCGATGATAGGACTTTTATGGACGTCATGTGGTATATATCCAGGCCTCCAATGAATGGGAGATGGAGGACCTGGGTCCGGAATGCTGGAGAATGGCTAGGTACCTGAGGCAAAAGGAGCCTAAACCAATAGTAGTGCCTCCTTTAATGGATACATTCCAAGATCTAGCAAGGCTCACTTTGAAACATCCAGCTACAGTCCCGGCAGTTCCCAAAAATCAGACAGGCCATATAGAGCACTGAGGGATGAGCCCTTTTTGGCAGAAAACCCTCAGGCCGAGTCAATGGTTATAGTGGCTACCCACGACAAGTCTCAACAGCCCAAGCACATAAGCACCCAGCCTCCCAATCAGGAGTCCCATTACTTGGACCATGTAGGTAAGAATGTGTACTTGGCATCCACCTGCTCCATAAGGTCCCGAAACTTACTTACACATATGGTCCAATACCAAAATGCATTATGGAAGAAGGGGCAGGAGATGGCCAGTGCCTTACCAGACTCTGCACAGAAGATGGAGCTCCTGGAAATCTTAAAGTCAGGCTTGGACATAGGCACACATGTTCTGCATGCCTCGTATGACACTGCGTATACGGCGTCGAGGGCGGCAGCATCTAGTGTCTGCCTGAGACGCCATGCCTGGCTACACGAGTCTCACGATTCTCTGAGGATCTGCAGAATGGGATCAAGGACCTTCCTTTCCATGGTTCCATACTGTTTGGGTTGGAAACTGAGGGTCTCATTTCTTGTCTCTTGTCTCCAGGAATCGGGGAAGTCGGTCTGGGCCGTCCGTCAGATGTATAAGGGGGACCAGAAACAATTCCGCAAATGGCCTTCTCGGAAAACCTCAGGCCAACTTGCCTGTGGCAACCAAACAGTGCAGAGAGGAGGCTTTAAAAGGAAGGCCTCAACTCAGCAGTCTGGGGGCGGTCCCTTTGAGAACCGAGTCTCTGTCCAGCCCCAGTTCTTCCAATGACTCCGTGTTGACCCTTCTGAGGAGAGGCGAGGGAGAGGCAGTGAGGGGTCGCTTTCCTCTCCACTTGAGGGGATGGAGCAAGATCACATTAGACCTTTGGGTTCTCGATATTATAAGGAGGGGATATGTACTGGAGTTCACTCAGGCCCCCCCCCGAAACACCACCAAGGTCCTCAAGATATCCTCCTCCTCACATACCTCTCACAGAAGGAGAGATTCAAACCCTCTTGCTAAAAAGGGCAATAGGACCAGTCCCCCTGCAGCAGGAGGGAAAAGGGTATTACTCCCACTTCTTCCTGGTGCCAAAGAAAACTGAGAATCTTCAGCCCATCCTGGGCCTCAGTTCCCTCATCAACTTTATAGAATACAAAAGGTTCAGGATGGTGACCTTCCCAGGTCTAATTCCTCTGCTGCACCAAGGGGACTGGCTCTGCTCCCTGGACATGCAAGATGCTTATATGCATATCGGGGTCCTTCCTCCTCACTGGAAGTACTTGAGGTTCCGCTTTCAGGGGAGACACTACCAGTTTTGGGTTCTGTTGTTCGGCCTCTCCTCTGCTCCTTGAGTCTTTACTGAGTGCCTAGCAGTGGTAGCTGCTGCTTGAAGGCGCAAGGGACATTATGTCTTCCCTTACCTGGACGACTGGCTTCTGGCAGCCTCATCAAAAGTGTGCCTTCTTCATACTCATGGAGACACCTCTACGCTATTCCAACAGTTGGGGATCACCCGGAATCTTCCCAAGTCATCCCCACAGCCCAGCCAAAGACTCGCCTTTATAGTTGCGATCCTGGACACGGTCCAGGGCATGGCCTTCCTCCCACAGGAAAGGGGAGATTGCCTGTGGGAAGTGGTCTGAATGGTCCTAATAGCCCCCAGCTTCAAGCCAGGACCTTTCTCAGGCTTCTGTGGCATATGGCGGCAGCCATCCCTGTAACTCCATTGGCTCGCCTCCACATGAGGGTCCCACAGTGGATGTTCAGGGGGTTTGTTTCAGCAGGAGCCCCCGAGTCGGACGTTGGCGACAGATGCCTCTAACCTAGATAGGGGGGCTGACCTAGGGGACAGCCAAACTCAGGGTGTTTGGTCCCTAGAGGACCGAAATCTCCATATCAGTGTATTGGAAATGTGGGCAGTCCTCAGTGCCTTGCAGACCTTTCAGGAGGACCTAGTGCCAGGCTCTCTCCTCGTTCAATTGAATAACATGGCCGTTGTCTTCTACATCATCAAGCAAGGGGGAATTCACTCTTGCCCCCCTGTGCAGGGAGGCGATGATAGTCTGGTACTGGGCACTGCAACATCACGTCTTTCTGACCGCGATGCATGTTCCAGGTGTCCAAAATGCCTTGGCACACAGCTTAAGTCGGTCTTAGTTCAAGGCACATGAGTGGGAGCTACTCCAATCAGTAGTGGACCAGTTCTTCAACACTTGGGGTCTTCCAGAGCTGGACCTCTTTGCGTCCCCATGCAATGCCAAACTGCTACTGTGTGTTTCTGCTCGCAAGAGCATGCGCCTGGTATTTTCTGACCAGACACATTGTCCCTTTGTTGGACAGGGAGGTTTCTTTCGCCTTCCCACTAATTCAGAGGGTTCTGTTTAGGGTACAGGCTGAGGGGGCTCAGATGATCCTATTAGCCCCGCTATGGCCACAGCAGATTTGCTTCCCACTACTGTCATTGGAACCTCCGATTCCACTGCCAATATGCTTGCAGTTGCTGTCCCAGGATCAGGGCAAGCTGGTACACCCAGATCTCGAGTCCCTGCACCTTCATGCATGGCTCCTGCAGACATACAGTAGTTAAGATGAGGTATGGGGTCTCCCAAGAGGTGGCAGATGTTCTCATTTCATCAAGAAGGCACTCTACTCGGTTACCTGTCCAGTGAACTCCGCTTTACAGTACCTCCTCTCCTTATTACATCAAGGCTTGAGCTACTCTTCCATTAAGGTGCATACGTCGGCCATATCTGCCTACCATGCATTGGTAGATGGCAGAACACTAGCCCAGTTGGATGTGGCCTGCACCTTTCTACGGGGCATTCTTCATATAAAGCCTTCCCTTAGGGATCCTATTCCCCCCAGGATTTCCTTTTTGTGTTACAGTAGCTTACTTTTCCCTCCCTTTGAATCTGCAGCAGAGTGTGAGCTGCGTTATATCTCCTGGAAGGTGTCCTTTTCAGTTGCTGTTACTTCAGCTCAAAGGGTTTCCGAGCTTCAGGCCCTGATGTGCAAGAAGCCTTGTTTGATTTTTCATAGGGAAAGGGTTTCCCTCAGGACTGATCCTAAGTTTCTGCCCAAAGTGGTTTCTGAATTAACCCTCAACCAGTCAGTTGACCATCCAGTCTATTATTCTACCCCTTCCAACAGGGGAGAAGCTCTCTTACACACTTTGGGCGTCCATAGGGCGTTGAGGTACTACCTCAAGCGTACAGTGGCACACTACAAATCGGAGCAACTTTTTGTGCCTTTGCACCTCAACACCTGGGCAAACTGGTGTCTAAACAGACTATATCTAAGTGGCTAGTCCACGGCATAGTCTTCTGTTACAACAAGCACAACAAACCTCACCTGGAGCGGTCAGAGGTCATTCCACCAAAGGAGTTTCTACCTCTTTTGCTTCTCTGTAAAATGTCTTTATTAGGGACATTTGTGCAGCAGCTACTTGCAATTCAGTACATACCCTGGTCAGGCATTACAGCCTGGACATAGCTTCCAGGTGCCGTGCTGGTTTCGACCTGGTTGTCCTTCGGGGACTATTATCCTGATCTACTGCCTCCCTGCCTATTTCGACAATGCCATCTTAGTTGGCGTCCATCTTCCTCCTCCTGGGGCTTGTCACCTCCTTCGCGCGGGGCTGCTTGGAATTCAGTTCTAATGGTTATAGCCTGCTGCAAGAGCTCCCACTTGAAGTAAGGTAGTACAGTTACGTAAGAACTTACCGTAACAGATCTTCAAGAGGAGCTCTTGCAGCAGGCGCTGCTTTCCCGCCCTCCTTCCCCATGGAGAGTTTTCAGCATGACAGGAGCACACTTTGCCTGGTTCGCTTGCTGGGGCCTGTTCGCGGGTCCTCGGCGGGTGAACTGAGGTGGAGCTGGGGACCACCCCCTTTTATAGCGTGACTGACGTCGGGGGGGGGGGGCAGGCCCTGCTGGGTACTGCTAGCTGAGATTTTTCCGGTGGGTCCTAACGCCTGCAGCACAAGTCCTAATAGCCTGCTGCAAGAGCTCCTCTCGAAGATCTACTGTCACGGTAAATTCTTGTGTAACTGTACTATATTTGATGAGAGGGACACTAACAGAGTATTTTAGTGTATTCGGGGGGAGGGTCAGGGGCTGCTTTCCCTGTTATGATGAGTTCTTTCTTTTCTATATATGCATTTACTACAAAGGCCTGGGAGGCATGTCCTGCAGTGTGTGGACACCCACACCACTGAGGATGTCTCCACCAGGTTGCCCTAGGAGCTGCTGTTGTGGCAGCACACTACAACCGCCAAAGAGGAGAGTGTCACTAGGATGCTCTGAGCTCTCCCTGCCATCTTCTGCTTACCGTCCTAGCTTAGGGCCCCAACCCGGATCGCTAGCATGCTAGAGCACCCCCCCCCCATACTTACACACACACCCCAGCAGCAGCATGAAGCCAGCTCATGTGTTCATACTTTAAAATTTGAAGGAGTTTATCCTCTTGATTACAGCACAGAGCTGTGAACCATACGACCTGGGTTTGAAATCCACAACAGACACTTTCTCAATGGGTGATCCTGAGCAAGTCAGTTAACCTTCCTGCAGTCTCAGCCTCCCTCTCTCTCGCTCTCATTTCAGTACTGTTTGAATCTCTTTGTAGTCTGAGAGAAGCAGAAGCAATATTCTGCTTGTTTCCACATGTGCCCTGGGAGCTCAGGGAGGTTAAAGCAGCAGTGCAGTGAAATTGGACAAACACTGTGCCCCTACTTTTTTTTTTCACTATAAAAGACACCAGGCATCTTTCAGTTTTATTTGGTGCTAAAATGTTCTAGTTCCTGCAAAATACGTATATTTTATAAATGTTTAATATAGTTTTTTTTTCTCAAGAAAGAAAGACAGCTGCCATATTTTGCTTAGAAATACCATTTGAAGACATGGAAATTGTCAGGGCTGAGAAAATAAAAAACTCATGGTATGCAACTTAGGAGGTTACGAAATAAGTAGATTTGACAGGTATGCTAATATTTTTATCTGTAGCTGAAACTAGCTATTTTTAAAATATATTTTATTGCATAGCTTTTTTAAGTGACTTGCTCAGGGTCACACAGTATTAAACTGGAGGTTGTGGGAATCGAACCCAGGTCTGCTTGATGCTGCAGACTTGTGCTTATTACTCTAACTTCTAGGCTATACTGCCAGCACTTAGTGATTCAGTTAGTATAAAAGGTGCTATGTAAAATCAAATTATTTTCCTTAAATGTGCATGGCATTACAAAACTTGTGATGCCTAGTGGTACAAAACCCAGTACAACTGACTTGTACATACTTAGCTTAGCAACTTGGAGCAGAAAAGGTTGCATTGACCAATTTGTGATTTTATCCCATTGCCAAAATATATGCAGCAGTAGGTTACTGAGCATCACAAACTGGGGGGGGGGGAGATGTATTTGTTGTGGAAAATGGCTAACGTACGTTTTCGGTACACAGAAGCTCCTGTCCTCGGAAGATGAGAATTGACATCTCTCGCAGGTTACATAAACATCCTGCCTCTACTAAACTGCTTCACGTTAAACATGACTTGCACGCAGCCGCATTCATCTATCAGCTGTCAAGAGTTTGACATGCCGGATAGCTGACAACCGTGCCAGCAATGTTTCTGCTCCATAAACTCTCCCACTTACTCTGAAAAAGGTGTTTGGATCTGGCTTCACCCTTGGGGAAACCTGCATTGAACTGTGTGAAAGCAGCAGCTGAAAAGGAAAGTGGGCAAGGCAGGGTGCATACAGATGTTTCCAAGTATTTATTTTTGAATCTTCGTTCCCCCAGCTTTCACTGACAGAAAAACAAACTTTACAGGAGAGCTACAATATGGTAATAAATCGTGTATGTTTGTGTGAGTTTGTCGTGGTGGTGGTGGGAGTTCTTTTGTTCCGAAAAACAGTACATTCTAATTAGGGAACCGTACCAAGGTTTTTCAGTTTGTGGCCATTTGGTATGTAGTGTAATGTGGGAGAAAAATTAATTGCAACAAGCGTTCATTCCACTCTTTTGTCCTTGAAATTCCACACAGGGAGGTGCAAGTCTCCAGTCTTAGGCAAGAGCTAGAATGCAGATCTGTTTAATTCTTGTGTACTTAAACACAGCTGACATGGATTTGTGCTCAGAAATAAAATCCTTTTAATGTCGTAACTCAGTCGGGTGCCAGCTTCCAACGATGTGATGGTAGGCAAAGTGAACTGCAGACCCTTTGCAGAACTGTATCTTTGAGAGGCAATGTCCTTTTAAATGTACACAGATTAGAGTTGTCTATGATAATGCAGGTTGTCATGACACAGTTACTGCTCCCATGATACACAATGATTAACTATCTTGACTTTTTCACCACCACTATTCTGAGAGTCTCTCTCTTTCTCTCTCTCTCTCTCCACGCTCTCTCTCTCTTTCCAGGTGCGGCTGAGGTGCTCCACAAATCACATTTAAACTCTTTCCTGAAATGATAAACACCATGCATTTTCAAGATTATCAGTATAGCATGACTGAAACTGGAAAAAATATAACATTACACAAAACTGAATGTTGTGACATCCCTATCAGAGATGTTATGGTTGCAGTGTAGTATAGTATTATACCAATATAAACATTGACATCACATTTAACTTCTGTACTAGGCATAATAGTCTACTCCTTTTTACATGTGTATCAAGTTTTTAATTGTAGCCCCTTTCTGGTGCCGTCCTAGAGAGGGCCACTACCCCTGCTTGCTGGCCAGACCAAGGTTAAGGACCCTGGGTTTCCATACAGCTGTTACATGGGGGTCCTTTCCCAGGATATAAAATAAAATAAAATGGCAGTGCCTCCACCCAGAGTACAAATAGTGGGTCTGATCTATACCAGTATGACTCCCTGGGATATTGCACTGACCCACCTCCCCAAATGCCTGTCCCAGACCTGAACTTCCCAGAATCGAACTTCCCCACATTTCAAACAGTTGGCGTTCTACATTTCAACTAAACAGACGCTCGCACAAATCAAGCTGTTGAGTCCGAGCTTTTCAGAAACAGTCACATCATAATTTATTTACATGGGGAATGTTAGGTAAGGGGTAAGAGGAATAGAGGTCATGCTGAACATTTAAATTTGCTTTTAAAGATTGGCATTTCCCAAACAGTCATTTTCCCCTTTTAATATCCAGACCCACACATTAATCAATGCAGCCACCAAACTATCTAACTGCTGCAGGCATTACCAAACCCAGACCCACTGGTACCAGTCCAGAACAATACCCAAATTCTGCCCTGGGTACCGAGATCTTAAGTTGCAGGCTTGAGGTGCAGCTGGTCGTCTGGCGTTGGCACGCTTGCTGAATTAAATTAACTTTTTACATCTTTCCTTTGATTTCTTTAAGGTTCCCCCGTGCCTGCGGGCACTAAACTAAAACAACTATGTACATTACCCAGCTGCAGGGTCATTCCTGCTTTTACTCACAGTTCTGCTGAATCAGTCCTTGGGTGGTACGGCTGCCTGAAGCCGTGGGGTTGGTGGAAACAGTAGATGCAGAACTGGGTTTGAGGCTTGAACACATTTGAAGAGGCATGGGAAGCTGCAGCTGGGATCTTCAGCTTGATTGAAGGTCTCGCAGCTCGTCCCCTTCGGCCTGTTGAGGCCCATTGCAGAGCTCTGTGCAAGGCCTGCCAGCCACAGGGGACCCAGACTTGGGAGTGGCCCCACAGCCCAGCTTCCTCACATGTCAGAGTGCCCTAGCACTCTGAGATTAAACCTGTGATCCCCTGCAGACCCCACTTGGTGAGGGTTAGCGAGTTCTCCACCTAACCCTGGATTCAGAATGGAAACTTTGAGTCATCTTTCTTTTTCACAGTACCAGCTATGGTGTGTAGCCCAAGAGGTCTCGGTTTCTTCTCTGTCTCCCAGACTCTGGGGGTGCAGAGTCTAAACTATAGGTTCATCACGACAGTCTCTTTTCTTAGCTGTATCTCAGGAGCAGACAGCAGGTACCCACCCAGAAAGCACCTGTCCATCCTTCTGCTTTCACAGTCTCTCATCTTTACCACAGCCGCACTCTTGCTCTGGCTCACACACAATTCCAGGAACTCTTTCTCAGCAATACATCAAGGAAAGTATGTTTTCTCACCGTGCAGGTACAGTACAATTACAGAAGAGGCTCTCTGTCTCTCCAATTTCGCAGCATCTGGATTCCCATCCAATTTCCAGTAGCCATTCCAGCTTCCAGTAGCCATTCCTCAATGCTACAACCAGTCCTCGGTATCTTCTTCACAACTCTCTCATCACACATCATGATTCGCCCATGTCTCACCAATGAGGTGCACACGAATACCAAGGAGACTCACTCCTCTTCAGGATCAGACGATTCCCTGAATTCTTTTTTCCATGTTCAGAACATCCCTTTCTCAATATCTCGACCACCTTGGTGCAGCTTCCTACCACAGCATCAAGATCCCTGCAGCTCTCTTTCTTTGCAGAGTTGCCTGCCCAGTCCTTCTCTCTTCTCCAGATGGGGAAAGACACAACCAGTCCTGGAGGACAGATTGCTGGCAGCCCCCAGGCGGGCCGTCTCCCAGCCTTGCGTGTTGCATCCCTATTCTCTCACTGGGGCTGGGCCCCCCGAGGGGCTCCACGAGCTGACTCACAATCAAAAGTTCCTTTCTTTTGGGAGTTTGTTGGCAGCTCCCTATTGACTGGAGCCACTGTCCTTAAAGAAAATGAATATGTATGTGGCTCCCCCAACACCCCATTGGATGCACAAAATGGTGCCAGAATATTCCCCCCAAGACTCTTTACAGAAGAAGCCCCCAAATCCTCCTGTGAAATCCTTACCCCTTTTGTTGGTTGATTGGCTGGAGTCACATGAGTGCAAAACTGGGCTGCTGAATAAACAGTCCAAACCCAGTTATGCATTGTCCCGAGTTTAACGTTTTCCTGCAGCCAGACAGTGAACTTTAATTTGACACTTTAACCACACATTTATAGCCACCCCTGTGCCCTGTGTGGCGACTGCATATTTCAGAAATTCCCCTCAGCCCAGTCCCAGTCGCAACTGCCATTTTGTATTACCCTTAGGCAGCCACACACAGTCCCATGACAGTCTATACACTTTCCCAATTTCCACTGCCTCTGTCTTCAATATTTACACTTTTATGTACCTATTCCCCACAGAGTGATAGCCACACCTTTCCCCTGTTGGCTCCTTTTACACTTAAACATTTTTTATTTACTCATTTTCCTGTCACTATCGCCATTTTCCTAAACCCCCAGGCACTGGACAGGCTCTCCTCATTAATAGTCATGAGCCACCTAATTAATATTCAGGCTGCTCCCCGATTCTCAAAGCACAATTGGCCCTCGGAAAAACTCCTTTTCTGCATCTACCATTTGCTTCTCTGCCTGCCAAAGGTCTCCAGTCCCCCTTTTACTCCATTACGGGACCGGGACCACCAGACGGGCAAAACAAAAGTCTGTCAAACAGCCGAAATCCATATGCGCTACTGCACATGCTCAGATCTCCGGTATGCACTCATAGTGCAAACAAACTGGCGGCCTGTGCTGTTGCTCCCTGGGCACTGCTCTTTCAGAAAACTGCGGGTGCCCAAGAGAGGATCAGAGGGCTAACCAAGGCTGGAGGACCACTGGACACAGCTAGGAAATTGGGGAATCTACGGGAAAAATCAGGAGGCGACCTCGGGGCGGCTAACAGGTATGCCCCTGATGTTACATAATGGTGATAGGAAAGAATCTTTACATAGTCAACTGCTCTACCATTTTTCTTCCATTCCAGTTATGTATTCTGATGTGCTTTGACCAATTTAGAATGAATAAATAATGTAGCTTTGGGTGCCCTCAGATTTACACAGTTTCACTCTCATCAGCAGCTACTGTTCTTTCTTTTCATATTTCTTAGACATTCCATGATATTGTTTACACCAGTCTATGCTTTTCAACTGAAGGACCTGGAGTAGTGTTACTGATGTCATAGAATGTTCGCACAGTATGAAATGAGGGAGCAGCAACTGCTGAGGAGAGAGGGATTTCAGATAGTTACAGAAGCAATAAAATAAAATTATTAATTTAGCCAAAAAAAAAAGGTCAAAACATCAGAATATTACATAGATGCTGAAAGGAAAATAGGGCATCTAGAAGTGTTAAAAAAACTGTTTCCTATCACCATTAACAAGTTACAGATTGGGCATAAGCATATGCAAGATACATATTCTGAATTCCATCCCCGTTAATTAACTATAGAATGATGTATGGGTTGGGGTGTGTAACGAGATGTTTACACACACCCGAGGGGTTTATTAAAAGCTGCTAACCCTTTGGGTGTGTGTAAACTTAGAGTTTCAGACAGCGACCCATATTTTATTTTATATAATTGCTGGGTTTGTCTTTTTCGCCACAGCAGTTATATAAAATGAATGGAGGTTCCTGCACGGCCCGGGCCTGGTTCGATTTCAGCATGCGGTCAGTGACTCACGGTGCCATTTTCTATTGATTTAAAACTTTTTTTTTTCGGTCAGCAGTAAAAACAAGTTTTCTTTCCCCTTGTAGATTTTCTGTTTAAAAATAACACTTACCACCGAGTCCAAGTGGCGGTTCAATCTTCGGGGGGAAAAACCACGTGGCCAGTGGTCTGAAGAGAAAAGCTGCAGCGGGGCATGCACAGAGCGAGGGAAACTGTGCATGTGTTTGCCGTTATAAACACTCCTTTATAACAGCAAATTACGTCACGGTTTCCCTATGGAAAAAAGGCAAAGCCAGTTATTATATATAGAATAATGGATAGGGTTGTGTGTTTTAACGAGTTATTACACATATCCCGAGGTGTTGGACGCTACATAAACCTTGAGCTTTGTTCTCGGGGTTTATGCAGCATCTAAACCCTCAGGTGTGTGTAAACTTCCCGCTACACACCCTGGCCCATACTTTATTCTCTATTTTATTTACTAATCACCGTAGTATAGTAGATCTTCCTTGCAAAAACATTGTTAATGCATTAGTTAGGGTGAAACCGACAGAATTAGGGAAATGTGGCATTAGGATTCCCAACCCTAGTACCCCACCCTTACCCTGCAGGCAGCAACAGGAAAAAAACATCACCATTTGACATCTCTTGTGTATTCTCAAATCTGGCATGGGGTGTGCCTTGGGGTTGCCAACCCTAACACTCACCCCATTCCATTAGTAAATAAGCTGAGATGGATACAGTATGTGAGAATGGGGTGAGCATTGGGGTTGACAACCCCAAGGCACACTACGCCTGATTACAAAGATGCTGGAAGGTCAAATAGTAATGAATTTTTCTTGTTGCTGCCTGCAAAATGAACATTAAGTTGGAAACCCTAACACTACATTTCCCTATGTGTTTAACCTAACTAGTGTATTAAAGAAAAGCCGTCCTTATTACCAACTGCCCAGCAAAGCTTACCCTCCGGTTAAGCTTCTAATGTATGTTTTCTCGCTGCAGCATACATTATTTTAACTGTAAAAATCTGCAACCAGGAAGTATGGTGGTGTGGGGGTCCATCATCTGTAAAGGTGCGCAGCGCACTGCTTACTTCAGTACATTTTGTATCGAGCGAGCGGTGTTTGCGAACCTTTACAATAATGGAACCCTTCATATCAGTCATATACAGGTTGCAATTTTCTGGAAATAAAAATAGTGTGTTGCCGCGAGAAAAATGCCAGAACATACATTAAAAGCTTAACTGGAGGGTACGCTTATGGGAGCGAGTAATAATGATGGCTTTCCTTTAACAAAGTTTTTTTCCAATAAATGTCCTTACTTTCTGAGATAATACAATTGTATCCTCATTTGCCTGTGGGAACACAGGCTCTCTAGGCCCTATGCTTCCATGCCTCCATAGATGTATACAGGTATGTTGCCGTGGAAGTCCACGCTTCCATTTCTGCCAAAACAGCAGTTGCTTTCCTTTGTTGAATAGCTTGTTGAAGTTCCAGTGTTATCCTGTGGGAATCTGCAGTTTTTATTTTGTACGGTTTTTTTTATATTGCCCTTGAGTGTTAATGGGGGTGGGGACTAATTTTACTTACTTCCAGGCTGACATCTGTAACTGCAAATCCCAGAATCACCTGCAGTTGACATCAGAGCAGGGCTAAAGCAGTGGGAGATTCAGTAGCCTGTAGTGCATGTTAGAGCTTTTAGAAGCTCAGATCAGATATTTGTCAGTCCCGCTGTTCTCCCAACTAAGGCTAAGTACAGTCCTCTGAGACTGTACTTTGCCCCTGGAGGACAGTGGGACATGCAAACAAAAGATAAGAGCTTATATAAACTCACATGCACTGCAGGCTGTTGACTCTCCCATTGATGTAGTCCTGCTCTGATGTCAGCTGTAGGAGATTCTGGGATTTGCAGTTACAGATGTCAGGCTGGAAGTAAACCTAATTAGTTTGATACCATATAGTACTGTGTGCAAAAACATCTTTTCATTACTGTTTATTGTAATGTGGTAGATGTTATCAGACTAATTTTGCTTATGGCTGACATTTTCTGCAACTGCAAATCCCAGAATCCCCTGCAGCTGTCATCAGAGCAAGACTGCAGTAGTGGGAGATTCAGTAGCCTGCAGTGCATATTGGAGCTTTTATAAGCTCAGATTAGATGTTTGCCAGTCCTGTTGTTCTCCAAGGGCTATGTATAGTTCTTTGTGACTGTTTACCCCAGGACAACAGCGTGACCAACAAAGAGAAAATTGGAGCTTATACAAACAATAACACACGCTGCTGGCTGTTGAATCTCCTACTGCTGCAGTCCTGCTCTGATGTCAACTGCAGGGGATTCTGGGATTCATAGTTACAGAAAATGTTAGCCTGGAAGTAAGTAAAATTAGTTTGATACTGTCTACCGTACTACAGTGAACAGTACATTAAAACAAATATATATATATATATATTTTTGCACATGGAGTGCAAACTGGGACCAGCCCCACACTTGAACGTGGAGCTCGTAGTGCTGACTGATCCCCTTTAAATGCAACATCCTGTTTACAGCTTGGGGTCCTGCTTATGCCTGACGACACAGCTGGGTGAACCCAAGAACATGTTCATTTAAATGACCTCACATGGTCAGAGAGTGACTGTCAGTTGGATTTAGACCAGAAGAGTTGTGTCTAGGTTCAGATGCACTAATCTAGTAGACCATAGTTGCTTCCTGATGCTTTCTTTGACCTCTGTGAGTCTATATACTAGATCATATCAGCAGGACATTGGGAATAGAACCAGTTAAAGAGGCGGTCTGACCACTGGCAAAAGAAAAATGAGTTGGCATCAGCAGAACTCAGTTGATCTTCGGTCTGAAAAAAAAAAATTTTGAGCCATGCCCTTTTTCAGTCCTGAGGGCCTTTACGTGGAAGTGGGAGCTTTGCCGCTTATAGATCACTTGCAACTGGTGCGGACTCTGGAGCCGATCTTCTAATGCCCTGTTTGTGACTTTGTAGTAATTTCCACAGCAAGAGATGGTGATGTCACACGCAAGAGATTATGACATCAGCTCCAGACTCTGCCTCAGCTGTAAGTGAAGGGGCAAAGATCCATTTCCATGGTGATGCCATTTAAGCAATAAGGCATGACCAAGGGTTATGTTAATGGTCTGTTAATCACCTTCTAGGGGTGTACTGTGTACAGGTGTGGCCGAGTGCCACAGCACCCTAGAGGGTGATTAATGACCATACTAATAATCCCTGGAGTGCCTTATTGCTATTACAATAAAAAATGTTTTTAAACAGTGTTAAACCTTGTTCAGCATATGGTTAAACTCTACATGTATGTTAATAAAAGAGTAACATAAGGCTACTAAAATGTTTGCAGCCAATCAGAAAGTTCCATTTCTCAGACCCTTTTTATAATAATGATGAACAGAATGGGAAGAAATTCAGTTTTATTTGGAATGATGTGTAATGTAGGTCTTCTGATCCCAGTGATCAGTTTATGCCTGTGTCTAGAATTCCTTTTTTTGTTCTTTTTTTGTGTAATCACCCAGTCTCCTGGGGTTACTAGAATCTTGTCAGTATTAGTGTTAGGAAGGTTGCAGGCAGCTGGTAGGGAGCTCATTAGGGGCTGCTTACATAATGACATCAGTGTTTACTCAGCTAGCCTGAGGGAAGAATGATGAGGCCACTCAGAACTCTCGCAGCAGCATGAGCCATACTGTGTGGACAGCTGCTCTGGGGAGCTTAGACTGCTCAGTTCTGTCGGAGTGAGTTTGAATGAAGAAGTGAGAGTGGCAGGAGGACTGCCAGTGAGCTCTGAGGAGAGGGCCCAGGATTTCTCACCCTAGTGGAATGACATTTCCAGCTTCCAGTGAAGTGATGGAGACCAGTGCTGCAGCAGGATTTCCTGATTTCTACTCCCAGTGAAGTGGGAGGAACTGCTTGTTCTCAGTGGACTCAAGGGGCAATCCCCTGAATGTTCTGGAGTACTGCATCCAGTTCTGGAGACCCCATCTCCGCAAGGACATAGACAGGATGGAGGCAGTCCAGAGGAGGGCAACTAAAATGGTGCAGGGTCTGCAACAGAAGCCATACAAGGAGAGACTAAAGTAGCTTAATATGTATACCCTTGAGGAAAGGAGGGAGTGGGGGGACAAGATAGAAACTTTTAAGTACCTCAGTGGAATCAACAAAGTCCAAGAGGGTAGCATCTTTCAGAAAAAAGATGTGCAAGAACAATGGGACACAATTTGAAGATAGAGGAGGGACAGCACAGGGGCAATGTGAGGAAATATTTCTTCACAGAGAGGGTGGTGGACACATGGAACAGCCTTCCTGAGGAGGTTGTGGGGTCTAAAACTGGGGAGAATTCAAGAATGCATGGGACAGACATAAGGCAATTCTTGTGGGGGGTAGGACGAAATAGGCTGTTGGTTAACTAGGATCTGCAGCTTATCCTGTAGGTAGGGAAATAGGCAAACTAGGTGGGCCAAGCAGTCCTTATCTGCCGTCAGAGTCTATATTTCTATGTGTCTGTGGGGTTTTCAGCTGCCTTGGATAGGACCTGAAGAGAGACTGTTTGATCGGCTACCCAGGAGAGTGCCTTTCCTTTTATTTTTGTTGTTCCATGCCTTGTGGATGGGACAACCTCTGTGAGTACTGTTCTAGGAGACTACAGCTCCACATCTTTTAGGGGACTAGATAGTCTGGAGTGCATGTGCCTATAGATAATACTGGATCGCACCTGTCAGTGCTGCTAGCTTCACCCAAGTGAGTGAAGTACTGTTACACTATTCACCCAAGTGAGTGCAGTTTTGTTCTTTGGTTACCCCAGTGAATAACGAAGTTAAAGTGTGGGACCTCTAGCATTTCAGTGGGTAATGAGGTTTTAACTGTGTAACCCTGAAGAATGGCAGAGACTGTCAGATGGCGTTCCTCCCTTCCTTGGCCCCAACCAAGTGCTTACAAGGCAGGGCTTCCTGGTTCGCAAAGGGCACCAATTTTACCTGAGCAAGGGCCAAGCTGCAGGTTGAGGTGTGTGGCTGTGTTTCACTAATGCGCACCTATGTGCGAAGAAGAGTTTGGAGTGTGTGGCTTAGATTCACTAAATGACATTCTTGGGAGGAAAATGTTCATGTGCGTGGCCAGGTGTCCACATATGCATCTTTTGGGAATTTGGGAAGAAGGTGTTCTTTTCGTGTGTTCATGAACTGTACTGTATGCAAGTAGAGTTTGTGAATTGTACCTGTCCAGCCTGGACCGACCCTTGGGGGGGTCCACTTCTGCTTTAACTTTCCATCTGTTGAATAAAGCCATACTGCACAATCCCATCACTGTTATGGACATTCTGATTATTGCTTCTGGTTGTGTGGATTTACTGGGGCCCCCTCAGCAGGTTAGATCTAGCATATGCCTAGCAGCCTCCACCCAGGACCTGGTTGTGTTAATTACACAAGGTTCATGTTGTTTTGTTTCTGTACCCCCACCCCTCTCTTCCTCTAGTAAATGAGCCAGGTGTACATCCTAACGCCAAGGGTGGTACCTACCTTTTGTGAAGTAAAATGGTATGCCAGTGTGTGGGTACCAGTGTTTCCAGATTTTAATAGGGGTTGTGCTCACTAGTTAAAAGTGGCTTGGGAGTTGCACTTGTTTGTTAAACTTGCATTTTATGTTTCTTCTCCAGAACTGCCCTTTCCATGGCTACTGCAGTCCCATTCCCCAGCCTTGTGCAGCCAGTTGCCTCCAGCAGCACAACCCACGGCATACCTCACACCCACCCCCAAAGGCAGAGCTCGTGGGGGGTGACATGACCAGAAGAGCTGATGGTCCCGATGAGCACCGCCAGGTTGGGAGTGGCTGGTTGCGCATCCCAGGGCCTGAGTGTGCCCTTTCATCATGCTGCACTTTGGGGCCTTTCCCGTATTTATTATCCTGCCCCTCTGCAGGATGCCATCACACAAGAGGGATCAATGCACATGCACACACAGTGCTTACACAGTGGGGTTCCCGTGCCAGGTTCTTCCCCTTCCCACACGATGCCCTGCCTGCACTGCCACCTCTGGTCACGCAAGTGGCAGTATTGCAGCAAGGGATGTGTCCCTCTCCCCAGAGGAGGAGAAGAGCATCCCCTGGGATGCTTGATCCCCCTCTCCACTGCTGGCCCCTGATGCCCATTGCTAGTTTTTGAACTCAGGTCATCGGTGTCGGTGTCGCAGGCATCATCTCTACCCCTGCACCGACAGGACACCTAAAGGGCTCCCCTGTAATATTTAAAAATACTTTTTGTGAGGCTTTAGGGAAACTTAAATCCAGCAGATTATTCAGTCAAAGTATTGTAGAACTTTATTGTCATTTGGATGTAAAGAGTATAAGATATCTCTGGAAAATCATGGCAAACACAGTATTTACGTGCATCCCCCCTTATGTTATATGTGTGCTGTATTTATCTTCCCCTCTTTCTGTATTACTCAGGACAGCTGCTTGAAAACAGGATCCTTGTCCTCAGACTTCATCATTTTCTGCAGCCTACATGACTGCACCTGATGTCCTAATCCCATTTATGAATCAAAAGTGGTTGCTGTGGAAATGATTGTGATGTCACAAGCAGGAGACCAGGGACAGCGCTAACATGCACCCAAAGGGCAAAAGTTGCATCCTGTCCAGAAGTGACCCCTCTTCCCTTTGCCAATGGGTCCAAATTGATGCACCCAGTCTGTAACAATATCTAAAGGAAGGGACATGAGCTATTAAAAATCTGCCACTGATTATGTTTTGATCCAGTAGGTTCATCTTTAGACCCACATTTGTTACACCAGTGGGTCCAATTTGACTCATGCTGTAAACCCTCCAACATAGTCACTGCAGGAGACAGATATTAGGGATACTCTGAACTGGCCAGTTCTGATCCAGTAATATTTTACTGGAATTTCCAGTTCCAAATCCTGTTCAATTCCGATTATTATAAGGACCCTGTAATAGGAGTTGGAATTAGAATCCTAATTCCTAAATCAGAATTTATAATTTACATTATTTTACCTTGAATTTCAGAATCCAGATTATCAGACTGCAGTTCTGCCTATCCTTATTCTGAAAATTGGATTGGAATCCAATGATTATGATTCTGAATCCGTAATTCCAAGCATCTTTAACTGATGTCATATGTCAATAAAGAGCAGGGGCACTCCAGCTGTCCAAGCAAAGTGTATGGGTGAGGTTGTGGCCCATTGCTGGAAGGGTTGGAGGCATAGGGTTGTGAATCATGAACATATTTTTGGGGCATATCCACTGCTTCAGGGAGTTTGGAAGTGGGGGAGCAAACAGATACCATATTTGCAGATTCTGCATTGGTGACGACATTAGCTGTCCTAATATTATCAGTGCTGGCCAGCTGCTTGGGGCGTCGGACTTTCAGGTTCCTTCCTATATTGAGCAGAGGCGAAATGGCATCACCGATGGGAACAGCAAGGAGGAGGAGGAGGCATGACATGTACACGTGTCAGTGTATACTTAAGTTTGCATGTTACACTGCTTGCCAACTCCCTGGGAAACTGAAGACAGAATACTGAAGGAAAACGCTCTGACCCTCTCAGCATTCCCAGTAGGCACCACACAACCCTATGGGGTAGGTGATTGAAGTGGGGGGAGGCCACCAAGACCAGGAATGCCAGGAGTCACAGTATATATGAAACTCCCAAAAAACAAACATGCAGGTAATTTAAAGCATACTTTTTTTCAATATCCATTGTACACACAAATTAGTAAAGCAAACACTGTTAGTTTGTGTCTTGAAACGTATGCCCTCTGTATGGCGACAATATTACAGCGAACACGTCAATGCCAACAACATCGACAGTTTGCCCAAGACCCCGGCACTCGGTCCCCCGGTTCTGCAACCCCTCCCCGAATCAAGTTCCGACTCGGAGTTGATAATCTATAAGTTCGGGGGGGTTGGGGAGGCGAGCCCCCCTCATAGAAAAGGAATCTGGTCTCCTTTCGGATTTATGTCAACCACAACTTGCAGTCCACGTAAATCTATCGCTGTGATGTCGGTCGACAAAATAGTTGTCGAACCAGCATCGTAGATCTGTCTT
The DNA here is from genome assembly GCA_016271365.2 of Neoceratodus forsteri. Lineage (NCBI taxonomy): Eukaryota > Metazoa > Chordata > Ceratodontiformes > Ceratodontidae > Neoceratodus > Neoceratodus forsteri. The sequence goes on along the minus strand of CM028129.1, from coordinate 1,712,044,566 downwards.
TAAATACCCCACCCATTTTTGTACGTTTAATATTTTATACCTGGAGTTTATCTCTTCAGGGGGCTTGGTCAAAAGGAAACAACTGGGTAGCAAAACCCTGAAAATAAGAGTCACAAAGATTGAGGCGGTCCAGGGACTATGTGCGATGGTAGCCGACATCTGCCCAGTCATTTTACATATCTTTGGGGGGGAGGGGTAGTTGTACCCTTCTGTGGATACCTGGGTGAATGGACTTGTGTGTGTCTCCAGTATGTAGGGTATAAGGTTAGCTGACGCATCTGCTCCACTCCTCATGAGAAATAGTACAACCAGCAGGCTCCCCCTGGGGTGTTCATGCCCTTCAAAAATGCCCCCCAAGCTGGAATGACTTGATAGCGTCCTATCTCCTATTCATTGGCGTCTGGCTTGGGATGCATATGCTAAATAACAGCTCTGCCACTGGCCCAGTCTATGGGCCTGCTCTGATGTAGCTCCTTTATAAAGTTCAGTGTCTGTGTGGAAGTATAGCTTCTCTCGACTGAGAGGAAAACTGATTCAGACTCATTAACCCGATAAGAGTGTTCTCCCGTCCCAACCAGCCAGTGTATTGAGGGCCATAAGGTTGTAATAGAAGAGGTGTCTGCAGTTCAACCTGGTGACATTCTCTGTGTTTTGATCAGAGAGGGGAAATAGAAATTCAGGAAACAAACACACAAGAAACCAAGAGAAGGAGAGAGACTCAAGCTGAACGGAAAGCTGCAAGTGCATTTTAGCTGTGACAAGGGGACGGACTACATTTCAGCAGATTTTATTTTGAACTTGTATTTTCTCCTTGTAGGGCAGATAATCAGGTTTCCTCTAACATTCCTACTGCATGCTACACTACCTGTTACACGGGTCTGATTTAGAAGAATTTAACAAGGTAACCTTAGGCTATCGGATACCAGCTAAATGCCGGCTAATAGAAGCAGAAACACTGAGGGGAAGGGAGGTAGACACAAGTCTTTTTACAGAAGAGAAAGTCCCGAAGGGACTCACAAATCTGAAAGTTGACAAAGCTATGGGGCCAGACAGGGTACACCCAGGGGTTTTGAGGGAGTTCAGGGAGGTACTGGCTGCACCGCTGGCAGCCCTTTTCAACAACTCACAGAAAACAGGTGCGGTTCCAGCCATGAGACTGGAGGAGGGCAGATGTAGTCCTGCTTCATAAAAGTGGTAGCAGGGAGGAGGCTGGCAACTATATGCCAGTCAGCCTGACATCAGTGGTGGAGAAGTTATGGAGTCTCCTCTAAAAGAAAGGAATATGGAGTATTGTGAATCCAGCATGTTAGAAGACCCGAGGTAGCACGGATTCATGTTTGGGAGGAGGTTATGGCAGACTAATCTGAGGGATATCACCAGTACAAAGATGGAGGTAGTATCACCATTGTGTAGATTGCTGGTGAGACCCCGCCTGGAGTACGGTGTCCAGTTCTGGAGACCACATTTCAGGAATGATATAGACAGGGTGGAGGCTGTCTAGAGGAGGGCAGCTAAAATGGTGTGGGGGCTGCATCAGGAGCCCTACAAGGAGAGACTAAAGGACCCTGAATATTTACACCCTGGAAGACAGAAGGGAGAGGGCGACATGATAGATACCTGTATATACCTCACGGAGGTTAAATAAGGAACACGAATGTAGTAATTTTGAGGAAAATAGCACAAAAGCAAGTGGACATGGAATGAAGCTGGAAGGGGAAGTTTTAGGAGAGATATGAGGATGTACCTCTTAAGTGAAAGAGTGGTGGATGCCTGGAACAGTCTTCCAGTGGAGGTGGTTGGGGCGAAAACGGTGGTGGGCTTCAAGCATGCATGGGATAGGCATAAAGGAATTTGTAGGGGGTCAGGTAGGGTCTGTGGTGACAGGATAGGATAGGCAGGGAATACTGGGCAGACTTGATGTTCCAAGCAGTCCTTATCTGCTGTCAAATTCTGTGTTTCTATGATAGCAGGGTGTTAAATAAGGATCAGCTGTTTTGTTTGTGAAAGTGCTACTCAGCTATGGAAATATACAGCACATAGCGCAGACTAACAAAATAAAAAAAATGCTTTACTTTAAATGTGTTTTGAATGTGTAAACCTGAATAAAAACATAAAAAATGTTTAGCGGTCTAGTGATATGCAGTTCAGAAAAGATAGTTAGCATTGCCCTCTGATATACGTAGTGTTTTGCTGTGTTATAGGGGCCGTTTAACACCCTGAAGTTCTTTGACTGGGTGACCAGTGAACTAGATCAGGGCGGGGCGGCAGACATGGCTTACTGTATATAGATATCAGGAAGGTTTTCGACACTGTTCCACATAGGAGACTCGTAAGGAAATGGGGCAGCTTACGGGTGGGTCCTAAGGTGGTAAATTGGGTAAGAAATTGATTGAAGGATAGGTAACAGAGGAAGGGGGTAAATGGAGCTCACTCCAGGGACAGGAGGGTGACCAGCGTGGTGCCACAGGGCCCAGTACTGGGACTAGTCCTCTTTAATGTATTTATACGTGACATTGCAGATGTGTTGGAAGGGAAGGTCTGCCACTTTGCGGATGGCACAAAAATCTACAGTAGGGTGGGCACTCCAGAGGGGGTGGAAAGGATGAGCAGAGACCTGAGAACTTGAGGAGTGGTTAAGGGTATACAGATCGGTTTCAGTGTGACAGTATGAAAAATCATGCACTTAAGGCACAGAAGCTCAGAGGCAGAGTACAAAATGGGAAAAGAGGTACTGACAGTCAACAAAAAGGAGAAGGACCTGGGAGTAATCATATATGATGATCTCAAGGTGGTGAGGCAGTGCGAAAAGGCAGTGGGTAGGGCCATTAGTATGTTTAGGTACACAGGAAGGGGCATCACTAGCAGAAAGAGGGAGGTTGTGTTGCCACTGTATAGATTGCTGATGAGATTCCCATCTGGGGTACTGTGTCCAGTTCTGGAGTCGACATCTCTGGATGGACATAGACAGAGTGGTGACTGTCCAGAGAAGGGCAACTAAAATGGTGCAGGGTCTGCATCAGAAGCCCTCTGAGGAGAGACTGAAGGACCTCAGTATGTACACACTTGAAGAGAAGAGGGAGAAGGGGGCGCATGATAGAGATCTCTAAATACCTCTTTGGGGGCAAATAAGGTACAGGAGGGAAGTATTTTCAGAGGAAAAGATGCACGAGAACAAGGGGACATGCAGTGAAGCTGAAAGGTGGTAAATTCAAGAGAGATGTGAGGAAGTACTTCTTCACTGATACGGTGGCGGATACCTGGAAAGTCTTCCAGCAGAGGTGATGGGGGGAAAACAGTGGTAGGATTCAAGAGTGCATGGGATAGGCACAAGGGAATCTTGGTGGAAGGGGGGGGCTGGAGATTAAGTAGTGTCAGTAAACATAGGGAAAGAATTAGCAGATTGGGTGGGACAAGCGGTTCCAGATTCTATGTTTCTGTGTAATAATATAGCAGAGGCATTTAACTGACTGGATTGGAGCATTGAATGGTTGGAGGGGTAGTTAGCTGTAGGCATTGTGGGGCACTCGTCTCCAGGATTATGCTTAGGAGAAGGGGACAATGCCCTATTTGCAGGAACTTCAGGGAGCGCCATGCTCAGCTGGCAGCAGCAATGGAGGAAATATTCTAGCTGCGACTCCAGCTATGCTTGTGCTTGCACCTCCACTTCCTCAGAGGCCCTCTGGCCCAGGGGGATGGAAAGTGTTGGGCAGAGGAGGTTCAGGTGGCAGGGATGGGCACAAAATAGTCAGCTCTTCCCAGGAGGTACCAATGGCAAAGCGCTTTGCGACCCTGAAAGAGGGATAGGTGCATGACTCAGGTAGGGGTGACCATGGGGCTGCTGGTGCTGACAGGAGGCGGAGACGTGGTGACACCTGGGGGCTGGGGTTGGGCAGAAATTAGCAAGAAGAATTCTAGTGATGGGAGACTGTACTCTTAGAGAAGTGGAGAGGGTGGTAAGTAAGCGGGAGTAAGGGGGGTGGTGCCTATTTGGAGCAGCTCTCATCAGAGACTGGGATAGGGAGGATAGCGGTGGGGGCAGCAGAAGTGCTGGTATACCTTGGTACCGACGATCTTGCATATTGGCCTGTGCTGTAGAGATGGTGAAGTGGGGAGTGGTAGGTATGTATTTCTGGCAGTCTGGCTGACAAGAAAATTAGCATGCTTCTTGTTATCCCTCTGGGTGTCTTCTGTTGGCACACATGGAGCTGTCTTTCACTTCCGGGGGCTCTAACTCATAGACTGCAGGCTGCTGGACATCTCTTAAAGATACAGGCATGTGCAGGGAGAGTACTTGTTGTTTGATGATTTCGGTAGAGTAGAAAGTCGTGAAATCTTGATTTTAACCACAAAATGTGATTTGGCAAATAGCAGCTTAAACACCGAAGTAAGGATGCTACTACCATTGGGGTTAAGGGGTGGTGGATTCAGCTCACAGAGTTGTCTGGTAGGAAGATTTGCCTAAGGGTGATTTACAGGCCAGCGGGGCAGGGAAAAGAGAGAGATAAGGAACTGGGTGCTGAAGTAAGGGAGGGGACGACAAAGGGGGAGGGTGTAATAGTGGGAGATCTCAACTTGCCAGACATCGACTGGGACATCCCAGTGGCCAGGAGTGTCAGAAGCCTGGCCCTGCTTGATGTCTTGCAGGACTGCATGTTGGTGCAACAGGTTAAGGATCCCACTAGACAGTCAACCATTCTAGATATGGTATTCACCATCTTGGAAAGGAGTAGGTGGAGTACAGATTGGGGAACTACTGTGGTCCAGTGACGACAATACTGTATAGTCAGGGCCCCTGGTGTTCTGCGGCAAAATTTTTTTATTTCTGCGGCAGGGCTCCTTGACTTCTGCGGCAGCATTTTCTGATTTCTGCGGCATGATTTATTCATTTCTCTGGCAGAATGCAGTCCTGTCATTGGCTAAATATGATGTGATGTCATCGATGACATCATATGCTGAACATAGAGGAGGGGCTTCAGGATAAACAAGGTGGGAAAGAAAGCCTGACAATATGGAAAAACAGTATATTTATATGAAAATTCACCAAAAACAATGAATTCTACGGCACTGTATATATTCTACGGCATGATGCAAATTCTGCAACCACAGAACCGCAGAATTCAAGGGGTCTTGTGTATAGTTAAAGGTGGCTCTGGGCACTTGTAAACCGTTGTCTAAGGCTGATGTGCTAGACTTCACCATTGTGACTACAAGCGCTGAACAAAGTAAGCTGATCTTTTACTAGCTTTCAAGGAGCCATAAAATAAATGCTGAGACCACAAACAATTTGTAGAGCACACTCAGTGGTTTAAAATATAATGTAACATCTTTTAGAAAAGAGAAAGCAAAGATATTGTTTTGATTATTTCAGAAAGGAAAATGAAACGCTCCTGCTGTAGAGAGCACTGTGCAGGGGGACCGAGTGCTTTCTCAGTTACAAGGTTAGTCAAGCTGGAAACAGCAGTACGGAACTTTTTAAGTGTATTTAGTGGTTGTTAATGAATAAGGGGAAAAAGGAGATATAAAATATAAAAGTGCAAACATGATATTTAAAGAAATGTGAAACGTGTATTTTATCACAGAATGCTTTAAAATCTTTTTTACCGTTTTTTTCATTATATAAAATTATGGAGCAATATAAAATATTGGATGAAACAATTTAAAGATGCAGAACGAAAAGCAAGGTAGCAAAATTTATGAAGGTATATAAATATAAAAGTGTTTTCATTTAAAGACTGTTTAAACCACAATTCATATGTTATATGTGTACATTAAGTATAACATTATGTCTTTATTACAGACAATTAACTGCATTTCATGGCAAGTACTAGGAAAACAATGTTTAAAAGTAAAGACAAGCCTGGTAAATATTGTCAGTTCTAAAGAAGAAAATATAAAGAAAAATAAAAAAAAATGTAAGAAATGTGAAATACTGTCGGTCCGGTAGTGCGGAGGGTTGAGGTGCTGGATGCCACACCTCGCACCACACCGGCGACCTGGGTTCGGGAGCGGACTCGGGTCGCTGGTGGGTCGGTCGGGGGGAGATGGACTTGAGCATCCGTCGACAGCTCACCCTCTCCGGGAGGGAACAGGCCAATGCCCGTGTACTTGCCTGACTCCCAGTGGGCTCGGAGTGCCTGCAAGCCCTAATTGTAGGGGATGGGTGCCAGTGTACAGTGTGGATGTCGGTGCCTTGCGCCATGACGTTGGGGGGGGGGGAGTTGCACGCTGTACAGGGAGGGAGAAAAGAGCCTGCCACCGCTGGGAGAAGGGAGCCAGGAGACATGCCCATAATGTGCCTGCCGACAGACCCAGACTGACAAACTGTAAGAATTCGGGTGTCCACCCACCTCATCCCCGCCCGGGGGGTAAACCATGGCTCCATGGGGCACTGGGGTCCATTCTGGGCAGGGTGGCAGGCAGTGTGACGTCTGCCATGTCTCTCCCGATGCGTCGAGGGTGGCAGACTGGGAGACAAAATAAAGAGTAGTTTCAAAAAAGATTAATGTAAAATACTAAAATGGTATATATTTAATTGCAGAAATCTTTATAAGGCCCTTTGAAAAAGCACTTTACGTGTGAAATGTCAGGGCGAATTTACAAGAAAAATAAACTGATGGATAAATCTGACCATGTGAAGGTTTTTTTGCACCCTGCATATCTATTTTGAGACTGAACTGAGGACACCTCAGGGGTGCAACACCAAATAGACTGGCCCATTTCCCACGGAATCCTGTTTTTATAGGACATTTTCTTCAACTTAATATTGATACGGGCAGACTGGATGGAGCGTCTGTCTTTTTCTGCCACCCTTGTCTATGTTCCTGTAACTACCCAGATCATAAACTAAGAATGTATTGTGCAGTTGGGTAATCGTACAATTACGCCTGACTGAATTAATTCCCATTAGACCTCCTCTGGACCAGTGTAAGCTTTCCATACAGGCTTTGTCCTCATAATGACACCTTGCTGTGCCATGTGAAAGTTAAAACTGTAACATTAATTATGAAAGCATCTTTATATGCAGGAGTAAGAGTGCTGGCCTGATTGTTTCCTGGTCTTAGCGTCGTGTTTTTCTACACTGTATCAGATTTTAAATAGATGATAACAAAAATGTTTGCTCAATATTACAAGTATCGGAGTAATCCAGTTTTGAATTTGTTTTGACCTGGTAGCTTAACTCCAGATTGGGTACTTTCACACAGAATAATAACGCTAGAGGGAATATGACATGGCGTGACTTAAGATAACCGTTTTATCTTCATGAGAGGGTGTTGATCTGTTGATCTCTCACACGTGGCGAAGCCACTGAGATAGCAATAGACCAAGAGCCTTAAATGAAAGTAAGAATGATGTCGTAAGTCAGGCCATGTCATATTTGATTTAGACAGTAAGTGTTAAGTAGGTTTTGTGCTGGAAATGGCAAAAAACTAACAAAAGAAAAAATAGAACATATATAATGTGCCCCTCTCTTCAGTGGCCCAGCATTACAGCAAACAATGTTTGTAATGATCAAAAGATACATGGTATCTCACATGGGAGAATACTTTTCTTGGGTATGCTGAGCGTGGCCAAGATGAGTGAGATAAATGTATAAGCATGTTCAGTGACCAGCTCAATTTATCTCGCTATGTTGGGTCACAATAATACTTTTTCATTTTATTGGTTGTACTGGAAAGGCATGTGAGCATTGCTGCCCGTTTACACAAGCATCCAGTTACATACAATAATCATGAGACATGACATAGCCTAAAACATTTAACTAACAATGAGGATTAATAAAATGGTACATAAAATTAGGATAATATATATTAAAGAGCAAACCATGAACTAGCCTTGGTGAATTAACAAATACAAGGTGACACTGAGCATTCAGTGAGGATTTAACAATAATATAATATAACAGTGGGAAACAAAACATTTTAAGGAAAGCTGTCCAAAATGTGGGCTCCCACCCCCCCCGGACAGCTTGCCCTCCAGTTTAGATTTTAACAGGAAGAGCGGCATTTTTCTCATGCCACAACTTGCTATATTTTAATTTTAAAAACTATGGAACCCGGAACTATGGAAGAGGCCGGGGCTCCATTTGCTGAAAGATGCAGCGATGCGCTGGTTTCAATACAAAAGTATTGAGAGTGGCGGTGTCCTACACCTTTTCAGCGAATGACGTCCTGCCTCTTCCATACTTTCGGGTTCCAGATTTTAAATTAAAATACAGCAAGCTGCAGTCGAGAAAATGCCACCTTGCTGTTAAAATTAAACTAGAGGGTAAGCTGTCCGGGGCAGAGCCCATGTTTTGGACAGCTTTCTTTAAGTGCAGTCTAAAAACTAGCCTAGGTGGATTAACAATACTACAAGTGCTAGAAAGAGAGGGTAAGTGCCTGGGGTGGATAACCAGAGAGTGAGGGGAAAAAAGTGCAGAAGGGAAGCCAGATTAGGGCTGCGAGCAGGTGCAGGAGGGAGAAAAATGTCTCCTAGTATTGTGTTTGAAGACATTTGTGGAGGGACAGAGTTTTAGTTCTGGAGGGGGAGAGTTGAAGAGCTTGGGTCCCATAAAAGAGTGTGTTTTCTGGCCATGAGTGGTCCGGCAGAAAGGAACCGTGAAAGAGAGAGTGGAGGATAGTCTAGTGGTCCTGCTGGTGGTGGCTGTCTGGAAGAGAGAAGTGAGGCAATCAGGGAGCAGTCCACGGGAGAGTTTGAAGAAGGCGGCCATCTTGCAGTTGAGGTGGGCCTCAAGGGAGAGCCGACTGGTCAGCTTATAAAGGTCACAGTGGTGTGTGAGTGTAGGGAGACCAGAGGCAAAGCGAATAGCGTTGTGGTAAGAGCTTCAAAGTCTGGAGAAATTTTTGATGGCGAGGCAATGGAGGGAGGCAAGTGAACCATAGTAGAAGACAGGAAGGAGAAAGCTGGAGACTAAGAAGGATTTGGATTCCTTGTTAAGGTAATGCTTGGTTCTGTGGAGGATACCAAGGCGTTGGTGGGTTTTTTTGATTGTGAAGCTAGTGTGAGCATCGAAATTGAGGTGGCTATTCAGGAGTAAGCCAAGGTGCTTGAATTCACTGACTCTTTCAGTGGAGTTACCAGGGTTGTCGTAGAGGAAGAGGTCAAAGCCAAGGGGGTTGTTTGGGCTGGAGAAGACCATGAACTTAGTTTTTTTGGAGTTGAGTATAAGGACCTTTGGACGTGAACCAGGTGTGAAGTCTGCTGAAATCAAATTGGAATTTGTTAATGAGAGCGTTGGGGTTTTTTGTCCTGACAGAAAAGGGTTGCATCATCAGCATAGAGAATGAGTTCAGAGGTGGTGCAAATGTCAGGCAGGGAGTTAATGACCAGAGGGCCCAGGATGGAGCCTTGGGGGATGCCATATTAGATGGGGCAGGATTCAGAAAGAACACCGCCAATAATGGTGCAGTGGGATCTGCCAGTTAGGTAATTCTTGAACCTGAGGCAGACCTCGGGTGAGAAATGGAGGCCAGCCAGGGAACGGAGGAGGACTTCATGATTACCAAGGTCGAAGGCTATTGTGAGGTCTGTAAACGCAGCACTGGTGTAGAGGCCTTCGTTGTTAGCTTTGTCTGTGGAGTGGGTGAACTTGATAAGGGCAGTTTTGGTATTGTATTGAGCACAGAACTCGTGCTGGGCCTTTGTGAGCAGGTTGTATTTGGAGAGGAATTCCAAGGTTTGCCTGTGAACCACTTTCTCTAAAATTTTGGAGAGAGAGGGCAAGGAGGGAGATGGGATGGTAGTTGGATACTAGATCCTTGGAACCAGATTTGTGAAGAGATTTAATAATGGGACCCTTTCAAGCTTTTGGGAAGGACCCTGTGCAGAGGGAGTGGTTGAGGATGTTAGTAAGAGGGATGGCCAGGGAGTCATAGACAAGCGGAGAACTCTGAAGTCAATGTTGTCGGCGCCCTTGGATAGTCTTGGTTCATTTTTATCTTATTATTTATCAGTACACATGTGTTGTGTCAATCAAGTTTTGTTTGTATAAGGAGTCAGTTATTGCAAAATCTCTGAGTTTGGAACTAAATTGAAAACTGTGGTCCTAGTCATGTGTAATGGTTATTTGCCTTTGGGATATTAGAATAGTCTTGCACCCCAAACTCAGTATTAAACAGTTTTATAGTGAAATCCAAAGAAGGGTTTCATTCCAAACTCTCTCAGTACATTTACAGTACATGAAGGCAAACAAACAATAAACTGCCAAGCTAGAGCTAATGGGAATAACATTGCACAGCCAGTCTGTGGTAAGCACTACAGCATCTGAGGCCTAACTCTCCTCCCTATCGAAGGTGTGTTTATACTACCTTAGTTATTTATTAATTTAAAAGTTGACAACGGAAAGGCACCAATGAGCCAATGCTCATTTCCAGGAACAACCAGGGAAGGGATAAAATTGCATAAAAGCGTGAAAATACAGTTAAACACGGGTCATGGTTACAAGGTCCAAAACAGTGGGTAACATGAATACAGGGACACAAATAATAAAAATAAAGCCAATTTACATACAGTGTGAAAAAAATGGCAGATAAGTCAAACAAGGGGCATGGTTACAAGACCCAAACGGTAGGTAACATCCAGATACAGGGATACAATATAAATATAAGACAATAAGAAACATAGTTGTATTACATTATACAGAGTGCTGACCCTGCTGTAACATAAAGCATAATTGCGACCAGACACTAGTGACAGGAAACAGGGTCCACGGAATAAGACACTGAGGAAATCATCAGAAAGAGGGAAGAGAGGGCAAAAGGGGAGATTGACAACTAAGGGGGGAGACAACAAGTAATTAAGGAGGTGAGAGCTGGAACATTGAGAGAGCATTGTGGATGAGGTAGAAGTCTTAGGGTTTTTCTGTTGCAGTGCATTGTGCTCTGATGCTGTAACCCTGTTGATGCAGCTGTGTAGACTTGTGCTGTACTGCCCCACTGTATTTCCAGCGTTTTACTTGAATTTCCACCTGGGATGGGGGTGGGCATGTGACCTATGGGGACAGAAGCATGAGGGGGGGCGGGACACGTGACAGCTTAAAGAGCTAGTGTACTGCTTGGGATTAATAGTAATTTTCCAGATGCAGTCAGCTATCACTTCTTATATCTCAAGTATTTTTTTATTTTCTGTTTGCTAATTAGAAGATGTTCCACCTGGCAGTACTGGGGTGATGTGGGGAGCAGCATTCTGTCTGGAGGGGGAAAAAAGTCAGTTCTATTCCTCCCACTACATCGTCAGAAATGAGACCAAACACCTTGAGGCACCACAATCCTTGCAGCCTGAGCAGTGACTTTCACAAGCTACCAATCAAAATGCAGGAAATTGTGACATCACTAGTAACCAGGGAGAGACAGTCCCTGCCGCTTCATGTGAAAGTGAAACCCGGCAGTGAGAAATGGTTCTCACTGGTTACTAGTGATGTCATAGTCAGTATGATCTCAGTGTTGATGTAGTGGGAGGAGCTGAATTTACTTTTTTTCCCCTCCAGAGTGCTGCTCCACACATCACCCAGTACTGCCAGGTGGAAAAACTTCTAATTAGCAAACAGAAAAGAAAAATACTTGAGATAGAAGAAGTGATAGCTGACTACATCTGAACATTACAATTACTTGCAGGCAGTTTCCAGGCAGTACACTAGCTCTTTAATGTACACTGTAGGGTGGGGATATCCAGAATGTCTGGAGAAGATGGGTCATGTTACACTCAGGCCACTGGGCTGGGAGGATATTCAAGGGTGGCTGAAGAGATGTGGCAAGTGACCCATTCTGCTGTGAGCGCAGATTGCTTGAATAGTAAGGAGTTGTCTGCTTAGGAATGGAATCGTGACATTCTGATCTTGTAAATTGTCAGAACTGCTTACTTTCCAGCAACAAGAGTGTTTGGATTTGTGTAACGAGCTTCCCGGTGACATTTGAGAAGGGGCTTGCCTAGTGATGCTGTGGTGCTAAGTGTTGCGGGTCTGCACCTGCGTAGGTGGAGCAGCGGGTTTAGATGCTAGCAGAAAATGCCTGCACTGGAACAGCTTCCACCAAAACACTGATTGCTCCGGGCCACAACAGAGTGACATACTACGCTCTGCAAGTCGTTTACCTAGCCTGATCCATACCCATACACTTGTAGTGATGCAGACCAAGCCATGTAAATAGTCCTTAAGATTAGTTTGCTTAAAAAACAGAGGCACTTTGTTCCAAACATTGCCTGCTCTAAGCAGAGCCCTTAGGCTTCTTTTGAGTATTAACACCACCATGTGGCTGCTTTAATCTGTTTATCTTTTTATTTATTTTGTTTCATCCAGCTGCCCAGCCACGACTTCCATCTGCCAGGCAACTGCTCTGTCTGTTGCCTACCTGGACCCCAGAGAGACCCTCTTACATGCTCTGGGGGTAGAACCCTCCCACAATAGGACCTTCAGGGTGAGGCTCCCCGTCTTCTCTATATTTGGTGGCAGGAGGCTCCGAGTGCTGGACAGGTGGACAGCACAGGGCCAAGATCGAGCATCTTCTTGCTGGTGTTTTTTTTTTCCCCTATGTTCTTTCTTTCACAAAATGGCCTGGCTGTCATCGCATGCAGTGCAGCAGGCGTGCACCTCATTAAGCCACTGAATCTCCCCTCTCTGCTGTCTCCAGCTGGCTTATGCCACCTGGCACCCCAGGAGGCACTCTTGCAGTGACGGTTGATCAGCCACCCACCTAAAGGACAAGTATGTGTTCGAATGCTCCACTTTCCTCCCCTGCCAGCCCTTCAACCACCCCAGATAGCCAGCATTGTGAACAGCAAAACTGCAGCTCTGCCGATGGGCCAGCCTCTACCATGTGGCTTCTGAAAAAGTGATTAGCAATGCTGCAAAGTCATATCAGGATTCTTTGGTGCTGTGAATTCAATTTTAATTAAATAGTTAAGCTTGGCACCATACCTAGCTGTTCAGTATCCATTTGCTCAGCAATTAAATTACACAGGGTTACAGTACGTCCGAGAAATCAGCAGTTTCCAGTTTAACAGTTGATGGCTGTTGGAGATTCTAAAGGTTTTGTAGTACAGCAATAGTTTATAGGGATAGAAGGACCGGCCCTTTGGTAGGTCAGATCTCCACCCACCCCATATTGGTCTGTAAATTGACTCTGAAACATTAGTTATTAGTCCTTAACTCATGTTTGACCTAAGCTCAGGTACCGATTTGGATCTGCAGTTGGCCTGCTTCTGACCAGGTCTGGATTGGATAATGTAATTGAGTTGGATAGTTAATTCCTAGTAAAATGAGAAATGAGTGGAAAAACAAGTAACTATTCTGAACATTAAACAGCATAAAGAAAAGACATATTATGGGAGAGCAGAAACAACCTGAGTCTGTCATTTGATCCAGTCTGAATATATATATATTTTTTTTATTTAGTTGTTTAACCAGGTATAGCACACTAAGCTGAAAGCTTTTTACAGGAGCAACCTGGGAGCACAAGGAGGTTAAGTGACTTGCTCAGGGTCACACAGTATGCTTCTGATGTGGCTCTGGACCAGTATGGAAAATGTACCTGCTTTGGAAAACCGGAGTTAATAAGAGTATATCAGGATCAGAACTTCCAGACAAAAGAATCAGAGTCAGAATCTGAACTGGGTTGGAGCCAACCATTCCATCCACAGAAACTTAGACAGTGGAAGATCAAGGGTCCAGCCAGTCTGCCAGTAAAGTAGTTCCCTATCTTCCTGGAATCTATTGTTCATATCCTCCCTGTCCCCCTCCCTACTGTTACCGACCTGAACAACCACCAAACTCTTCACTCTGTCTCAGCCATGCTTGAAGCTGTTTATGGTCTTGGTGCCCACCACATCCACTGGCAGACTGTTTTCACAACTCCACCACCCTTTCCATAAAATAGAACTTTCTCAAGCCGGCCTGTTGGATTTCCACTTGCGACGCCGGCAACCCGGGTTCAGGAATGGACCTGGGTCGTCGGAGGGCCGGCCAGGGGGAGAGGGATGGAGCATCCCATGGACTACTTTCCTTCTCCGGAGGGAGGGTGGGGAGAACATCCGGTGCTCGATGGACCCCTGGCGGAGGCCAGGGGTACCGCAGCAACTGGCATCTGGATGTCTAGGGGGTGAGGCAGACTCAGGATGTCATTGCACGTCCCGCCCCCATGAAAAATATCCTCTAGGGGACAAACAATGCCGCAGCCAGTGCCTAGATGATGCCCACCTGGCCGCTTCTAATCAGCTCCCAGGCTGGCTCTCCTGACCTGACGTTCACGACACCTTGGCCGGTGCTGCAGTCCCACCCTGGGGGGCAAGCCAGGGGACAATGGGGGAAGTCGCGACTCATGTGGGAGTGGGGGGCGGCAAGGTCCGTGACCAGGCTGAAAGTACTGATGCTGGCTTGCGGGGAAAAAAGTATACTAAATAATAATAAAAAAAAAAAAAAATAGAACTTTCTCACATCCTTCTTTTTGTTTTGTCAACTTTCTTTTATGCACTCCTAATGCAGCTTGGGGTGAACTTACCCCTATCAGGCAATGCACGCTGATGCTTAGCTGATCCAGGTGGAGCCAGCCAGCCTTCGCCACGCCTGCCGAAGCGAGGAGGACCATGGCTTGCCCCCCCAACAGCGGGGCCTCTCCCAGCGAGGGGAGAACCGGGAGAGAAGACCACATCACCCTAAGCCCTCGTCCCCGACTGTCGGGCTTTGTTTGGCCCACTGATCAGGTCGTCAGTCGGTGCCTTCATTCTGCTGCCAGGAGAGGATTTTTTTCTTTCGTAGTTACCCCCAGGAGCCGGACGTGCAATGACGCCAGCACGGAAAGCCATAGGTATCCGCCGTGCTCCTCCCATTAGCATGCCTGGCCCAGACGATACACCCGGTCACCACCAGTAGTCGCCACTGCGCCAAGGGAAACCCAAACCCACCCCTGGGAGAGGAGAGCCGTCCTCCGGTTGCTCAATCCTCTCCCTCCCCCACCAACCCCCGGCGACCCAGGCTCGTTCCTGAACCCGGGTCGCCGGTGTGGCGTGAGGTGTGGCGTCCAGTGCCTCAACCCTCAGCGCCACCGGGCCGGGCTTCTCACATCCATCTTAAATTTTCCCCTAGCCAATTTCTTTGTGACCTTGGGTTCTTGAAAACTCCTGCTAAATAGTTCTCTGCACTTGTTTTCCTGGCCTCCAGTGAGTACAGTTTCAGTGCCTTGAGACAGTCCTCGTAAGATCTGTCCTGCTGGCCCTGATCTAGCTTGGTCACCCTGTGTTGCACTGTCTTTAGCCTGTCCCTTTCCTTCCTTAGGTGAGGACTCCAGAGCTGAGCACAGTATTCCGGGTGCGGCCTCACCAATAACGTATACAAAGGCAGTAATACCTCCGTTTTTCTATCAGTATCCCATCCAATATGCCCGAGACTCCTATTTAGCCTTACTAAAGGCCTTGTTACACTGGCTAGATTGTTTGAAGGTGTCGCTAATGATGACACCCAGCTCCCTTTCTTCTGCTATAGTACTCAGTTTACCCCTTCCATCTTGTACTCTGTCCTGGGGGTTTTTGTTCCCTAGTTGCTTAACTTTGAACTTTTTGGTGTTGAATTTCAACTGCCAATCCTTAGATCACCTCTCTAGCCTTTGTGGATCCCACCCCGCCACTGAGCTCCTACCAATAGGGCTACCAAACATTACCTATTAACAATGTCTCCTTTGGCTGTACTCACAAGATATCTATCTAATTCTCTACTTCGCTGTAAATATCAAACCTTTACTCCCTCCTCTATCAGCAAACTTATTGTTCTCTTGAAAACTGTAAAATACAGCTCTCGGTAACATGTTCAATGCAATGTATAGCTGATCTTGCTTCTGCAATATTGTATAACTGAAAAACTGTAACCTTGGCTGCCATTCTGTGTCTATATGTATTAAGTGTGTGTGTGTTTTTTCCTGACGCAGAGCCTTTGTAAATGAGTCCCTGACTCAAAAGTTGTAATCCTGAAGTCTGTTAAATAAATAAAGTAGATCCCTTTGTTGCTAATCTACTCTACCACAGAGCTTTATGTCATCTGAAAAGAGACATAGCTTGCCTCAGATACCCTCTTCAGTGTTGCTGATAAACATATTAAAGAGGACAGGACCCAGAACAGATCCCTGCGCCCCCCCCCCCCTTGTGACCTCCCTTTCTTCTGATGTGACCCTGTTTGGTATCATCCTCTGCTGTCTCTCCTTCAGCCAGTTTCCCACCCATCTGACTATGTCCCTAGCCATGCCCAGATCCTCCAGTTTCCTCAGCAAACATCTGCAGGGGTCAGAATTAAGTTTTCAAGCCACTAGCCAGCTGGGCTAGTGACAAGGAAAATCTACTGGCCCCACAGACTTTTAACTGGCCCAAATGGTGAACAAACTGAAATGTTACCTAATCCAGTACAAGCCAGAATGGCTAGCTGATGGAACATTTTACTAGTCCAATGCAAAATCTACCAGCATTTGGCTAGTGGGCTGCTGCATCTGTGTGGCAATGAGTCAAAAGCACTGCTGAAATCAAAGTAGAGTAAATCCACAGCATGGCCCTTATCTACCGCCTTTGTTACCCAGTCAAAGAAAACTGTCAGGTTGGTCTGTTGGCACGACACCTGGAGCAGTTTTGGGGAGGGGGGACACAAGCTGGTGCCGCGTTACGCACACTCGTGTGTGTGTGTGTGTGTGTGTGTGTGTGTGTGTGTGTGTGTGTGTATGCATGCTTACCCTAGTTGCTGACATCACAAAGGAAAGGATAAGGAAAATGGGGCAAGAACCCTGACCAGTTTCAGGTTGATGATCTGGCCTTCTGTGGGCCTTGCACCAGCATCATGGTCCCCCTTCGAGCTGGATCCTGAGTTGCGGCTGGAGTTTTGGAGCCCTGCTGCTCAAGCCATGGGGGTGAGTCGCAGGAGCCGGAGCAGAGGTAAGTTCATCGAAAGCCGGGTGATGGGGCTGGGGTGGCTGGACTAGAAGGGGGCATGGCTGGTGCAAGGGAGCGTAAGCAAAATAACCCAAACTAGGCAGAAGCAGGACCTCCGTGTAAATGAGATGCGACTTCTTAGCTGGGCTATCCTGGGTGTATAAACTGCAAAATAAATAATTGAAATGTCATATACAGTGAAATAAGTTATACATTTAATTAGGTCTCTGGACACCAATATATAAACTGAATCCCGAAGCAATGACGGGGAATAGTATTCCTAGAAAATGCTGTACGCTGGCACTCTGGTATAAACATCCGTGAACTACACTGTCACCCATGAGAATGGGTTATTTATAATAGCAGCTCAAAACCATTACAATTAAACTACTGGCAATGGCACAGCTGTTCACATGAGCATGATACACAGACCAGCGCAGGGGGAGAAGGTAGACGGTTCTTTTGGAATCCATTCACATGATGGCAGTTAAAGGGGAGGTGCTGCCGTTAGGTGATTTCAGTCTGCCAGATGTGGATTGGAGCTTCCCAGCTACTGCCTCAGCCAGGAGCAGGGACATCCTGTACTCTGTGCAAGGGGTAGGTCTCAGGCAGCTAGTGCTGGAGCCCACCCAGGCGGGTGCAGTTTTGGACTTTGTACTCACCAGCGGGGACAGAATTGCAGAAGTCAAGGTGGGCAGACACCTGGGATTCAGTGATCATCACACGGTGTGTTTCAGTATGAGTACAGTGGCAGAGTCACGCCACGCAAAGGCGAGGGTTCTGGATTTGAGGAGGGCGGACTTTAGTAAGATGGGGCTATGTCTCAAGAATGCCCTGGCAGGCAGGGATGAATATGGGGGGGGGGGTTTGAGAAGCAGTGGGCTCATCTGAAAGGAGCGATAGTGGAGGTGACAGACCTTTGCATTAGGCAAGTAAACAAGCCCAAGAGAAAGAGAAATCCACTATGGTTCTCAAAGGAAGTGGCTGGAAAGGTAAGGGCGAAAAAGATGGCTTTCAGGAAATACAAAGAAACACAGGAGGAGAAGGACGGGGTAGTGTACCTGGATAAATGGCAGGGTTTTATTTAACTCTAAAAATTGATTAGCGTTTTGCTCATAAAAGTTCTAAAACTTTGTAAAAATGCATAACACTTGCCTCACTGTGTTTAACAAACGTAACACTTCTAGAAAACCTATATAAATGATTTCTGTACAGTTAGTATTATTCCAAAAAGAAAAGTGCTAATCAATTATTTAAAACCCTGAATGGTGGGAGGCAGGGAAAGCAGTCAGGAGCGCAAAGATACAAACGGAGGAAAAAATAGAACAGAAGGTAAAAAAAAAAAAAGGGGGGGGGGAACAAGACTTTTTATAGATACATTAGTGAAAGGAGAAATAAACCAGGGGTGGGATTGTAAGGCTTAAAGGGGAAGAAGGGGAGTGTGTGGAAGGGAACCTGGAAAAAGCATCAATACTGAACAAATAGTTTTGGTCTGTATTCACAAAAGAAGGAGAAGATGAGGGACCACAGTTAGGCAACATGAACAAATATGGGAGGGAGGTGGAAACCAGTCCAGCTGTGGAAGAGAGAGTCCTAAAAGAACTCACAAAACTGATAGTGGACAAGGCAATGGGACCAGATGGGATACATCCTAGAATATTAAGGGAACTATGGGAGGTGCTGGCAGCACCACTGGCAGCCCTGTTCAACGAATCACTCAATACAGGAGTGGTTCCAGAGCATTAGAGGAGGGCAGATGTAGCCCCTCTTCACACATGTGGGAATAGGGAGGAGGCTGGGAACTATAGACCAGTCAGCCTCACCTCAGTAGTGGGGAAAATGATGGAATTACTACTTAAAGAAAGGATCGTGGAACACCTTGAATCCAGTGGAGCACAGGATCCGAGACAGCATGGATTCACAGCGGAAAGGTCATGTCAAACAAATCTAATTGATCTCTTTCACTGGGTGACTAAGGAAGTGGACTGGGGGAGTAGTGGATGTGACCTACCAGGATTTCAGTAAGGCCTTCGATACTATTCCACATAGAAGACTTGTGAACAAGCTGGGCAGCCTGGGAGTGGGTCACAAGGTGGTAAACTGGTTTTGGAACTGGTTGAGTTATAGAAGACAGAGGGTGGTGGTAAATGGAGCTCAGTCTGAGCAAAGGAGTGTGGCCAATGGGGTGCCACAGGAATCAGTTCTGAGGCCAGTCCTGTTTAATGGGTTCATAAGTGACATTGCGGAGGGGCTGGAAGGAAAGATGTTCCTCTTTGTAGATGACACTTAAGATCTGCAACAGAGTGGACACTCTGGAAGGGGGTGGAAAAAAATGTAGGAATGGTCTAGAGTGTGGCAGCTGAGATTCAGTGGGGAAAAAATGCAAAATCATGCATTTGGGGTGCAAGAACCCAGGGGAGATTACATGATGGAGGGGCAGGGTACTGACAGTCACCAAACAGGAAAGGGATTTGGGGATAATCATATTGGATGACCTAAAGGCGTCCAAACAATGTCCCAAGGCTGTGGGGCGAGCCAGTAGGACGCTAGGGAGCAGAGGGAGAGGTATCACCAGCAGAAGGAAGGAGGTGGTGGTGATGCCACTCTACAGATCATTGGTGAGGCCTCATTTGGAGTCCTGTGTCCAGTTCTGGAGGTCACATCTCTGTAAGGACATAGACAAGGGTGGAAGCAGTTCAAAAGAAGGGCAACAGAGATGGTGCATAGCCTGCACCAAAAGTCATATGAGGAGAGACTGGGAGCCCTCAATATCTGTACCCTGGAGGAGAGGAGGGACGAGAGATATGATAGAAACCTGCAAATGTCTTAACGGCATAAATAGGGTACCGGAGGGTAGCATCTTTCAGAAAAGGAGATGTTAAGGAACGAGGGGCACGACATGAGGTTAGAAGGGGGTAGACTGAGGGGTAACGTGAGGAAATATTTCTTCACAGAAAGGGTGGTGGATGCATGGAATAGACTCCCAATGGCAGTGATGTGGGACAGACACAGAGGGGGAATTCAGAAATGCATGGGACAAGCATAGGGGAACCCTAGCGGTAGGAACGAGAAGGTAAAGACGGAGATCAGGTAGAGTCTGCGACTTTTGTAGTAGGTAGGGAAAATGGGCAGACTGGATGGGCCTAGTGGTCCTTATCTGCTGTCAGTTTCTGTGTTTCTTCTGGCAAATAACAAAATGTCAGTCACGTGTCTGTTGAAAGCGGCATTCATTTTCATGTAGCATTTATTGATATTGAGTATCGGTGTAAGGGAATGACATTCTTTCAGCTAGCACTAATGCACCATGGGTTGATGATATTTCGCCCTATTTGAATACTTTTGTGCTTGGAAATTCGAGTGTCTTAATGGGTTGTGATGGTGAATGTCTAGTCCAGTCTTAGTTTCCAGTGTAGGTGGCTGCTGGGTCATAATTATGGGGTTATGCAGTGAGTGTGTGTGTGGGAGGGAAGGGGGGAGAGATATGGTGATCAGATAGAGCAAAATATGACCTGATAGTCAGATGTCAGACTATTTTCTGATATCATAGTCCAAAATCAGAAATTTAGTTGTGATTTTAAACCCCCTCCATGACAAATACAGCCACCTCATGCCACTGTGCAATTAGCCAGTCCCCCCCCCCCAACAACACACTAGATAGCACCAATCCTCTTCCTCCCAGCCCCCTGCAGAGTACAGTAAAGCTTTTGGTAATTATAACTTAGGGCTGCTTGTACTGCTGCTTTTATAAATAAATCCCATTCCCCCACCAACACCAAATCATGAACCATTCACCTCCCACTACCCTATCAGCTTCCCTAATGCTGGGTTTTACTGACAGCCCCCTCACCTTACACACTTTCAAGCCCCAACTTCCGTTCTCTCCCCTGAGGCCCCCAAATTATATGTCTTTTATCTTGCCTTACTCGGGTCCCACAGTGGAGCGATCGCTGTGCTCGTCTTAGTCCCAGCAGTGTCTTCCTAGTTTGAATGAATGATGATGACGTCCTCCTATAGTAACACCTGATTGGATGATAATATTGGTTTTTGTGGAAGGTGTTTTCTGAACTGTGTGTGAACCATGAATGGAGTCCTTAGGTACTCACAGATCTAATTGGCACCAAGTGACTTATTGAAGTTCCTTATCTGGTTTCTTTGTAGTGGTCCGTTTAGAAACATAACACGTTTTATGTTATACCTAATAACAACAACATGTAGTTAAACAGTTGTTATCTCTGGACAATCTAAATAAGCTCATAAAACCATATTCTGTGAATTGTCTGTTGTAGATTTCTTTCATTCATGTCACTATCCCCATCTAGTGGAGAAATTGCCTTTTGACTTGCGGCAAAAAAACGTAGAGCTGTTTAGTGCTGCCTTCTGGTATGATAATTTATTTGACATTGTTTAAAAATCTTGTAGGCTACTGAAAACACTGCGTGACTTCAGGTCATGTTTAAACTGACTTATTTAAACAGCTGATCTGACCTCTTGGCATTCTTTTTCTATTTTTTGTTCACAGATGCAACAGCAATGCAGAGTAACACTAAAGCGAACAATTGATATGACTAGACGTTAATCTTTTATTTAAAGCAGCAGTGCATGCATGCTACAGTGAAAACTGTGACCTGTACTTTTTTATTCCATTTAAAATTGCTCCTTATCTCCTTTCTTGTATATTACCCTCCCTTCCCCATTTTGTGTCTGCTTTAGTGCTTTTTTCCTCCATTTGAAATATTAAAGGAGTGCTCCTTTTAATGCGTCTTACCCGAGGTTATCATCGGTATTCTCAGCTGCTGTTATACATGTATTGTCCGGTAAGGTCAGGGAGCAGCGCTTACTGTATGCCAGTTCATTTTAGGCACAAGAAAAGTAATGCTAAACAACTGATGTTAAACAGAAAAGATAAGAATACAGATCAAAATGTGGACTGAGCCATATTAAAAGGAGCCCTTCCTTTATTTTTCAAAAGCAACAAAAAAATGGTGGTGGGGGGTGGAAGGAGAAGCTTTTTTTAACCAGAAAAGGCACACTAAGCCAAAGCTTGTTTCCAAGTGCAAACTGGGAGCACAAGGAACTTAAATAACTTGGTCAGGGCCACACAGTATGCAAATGGTGGCTGTGGGATTCGAACCCAGGTCTCCAGGTTTGCAGCTCAGAGCCCTAAACCATGGTGCTGTACTGCCTACTTAAAAGTATTAGACAGCCTAGTAGCATGGCAGTAGCATTACCACTTGATGTACTGGCGACTAGGTTCGAAAGCAAGGTTAGGTTGCATGGGGACCAGCGGGGGGAGTGAGGATGGAACCTCCCATGGGCTGCTCTCCTCTCTTGGGGAGAGGGAACAGGACACTTTGTTCTTTGCCTGCCCTGGTGGAGGTCGGGGCAGCACAGTCGGAGTGTCAAATAAGGGGACAGGCTTGCCATTGGATGCTTGCACCTGTGTGCCCCTGCATGCTTGTGCACAGTGTGTCGCTGCACAGCCAGCAGCCTAAGGAGAGAGAATGGTGGAGGGAAATCCCCAATGGCAGGATGAATCTCTGGGCTCCCGCAGGTCTCACTTCATGGTTTGAGTTCCCCTCTGAACTCCGAATCGAGCTAAGTAGACACTTGGCCAGCCTCGATGGCCCTGGGCTCCCGCAGGCCTCACCTCACTGGCTGAGTTCCCCTCTGAACTCTGGATCGAGCTAAGGAGACACCTGGCCTGCCTCGATGGCCCTGGGCTCCCGCAGGCCTCACCTCACTGGCTGAGTTCCCCTCTGAACTCTGGATCGAGCTAAGGAGACACCTGGCCTGCCTCGATGGCCTGCCATGTGGGGTGTTCTGTGGGGGACTCAGCAGAAAGTGTAAGTCACAGAGAAGGTGTGAGATGGGGTTGAGGAGGACTGGAGCCAATGGGGACGGCTGGTGATCAGGAGATGTGCAGAAATGATGGGAAAATAAAGCTAAAGCAGACTGAAAATGGGGAACTATAGATATTGTACAACCCAGAGATAAGTGGTAATCTAAAATAGAACGAAAAAGCATAGGTCAAAAGTGTCACCACTAAAATAAACTACTGCTTTAAGAATCAAAAAAAAGGAGTGCTGAGGGGGCAGAGCAAGATGACAGACTGTTGAGCAGCTGAGCTCTTGAGACTTTGAGCTAATTTCAGCTTGTTCTCATAAAATTCAGTACTAACAGACCAGACGACATACTGTGGTATTATGGCTGAATCTATATGTTAATATGTCCCCTGGAGCCACTTGTTGCTGTATAAGAGTGGTTTCACACGTGTTCGGCTGGAGCGAGAACAGTGAAGCGAAGCTTAGCTGTTCTGGCTCAAACTGAAGGCAAGTGAAGCCACTCTTAATACAGAAACGAGTGACTATGGGGGACATGTTAATATATTATTGATCGAGAGTGATCAATAATATATTTTAAAAAAAATGTTCCTGGAACGTGCCCATTTCCAGGGCATCTCCACACGAGACTCTCTTCACAGAATAAGAGCATCTCACTCGCAGGGGAAAGGAGCGCTCCAGTTGGTCGGGAACGCTCCCTTGATCTATAATAAGATGACCGGAACTCTGGCCAAGCAGTTTAGTTCGCTGAAATCCTCAATGTTGGATCAGTGGCATCATCCTGGAATGATCAGTCCAGTGAGTGTTGGAGGGGCAGAGGGCCCTTGGGAGGCCACCACCCTGCAGGCTAAGCTACAGCAGACTTATGGAGCTAGAACTGAGATGACGGAGCAAGATGTAGGGTTGTCTCCTCTGGGAAAGTTTCAAGTAACTCAGTCTTGACTAAAGAACAACATACAAGATAGTACCAAGAGTACACTATTGAAGCACTTGGTCAATCACTAGACAAAGTTCTAGACTGGACTGAGAGATCTGATCCGCAGATATGAGGCTCTATCTCAAAAAAACAACTTTTTGCAGCAAGAGAGCAAAGGGATGAGAGATAAAGAGAGGTAGAACGTGAAAGCTGTTACAGAGATTTTTTTTAAGTCTTATTTCTAGCACCGAGGACCAGGCCATCTCTTGAGTGTACCCACACAGCCATGGCCTCTACTCCCTGTCTGAAACCCCTTCCACTGGGAGTACAGTGGCTGAGCACCCCCTTCCCAAGCCCACGGATCTGTCCAGCCCCCCAGTTCCAAGCCCTCAGGGGCAGGACCGACTTCTTCTACCTGGCGACCTTTCTGAAATTAGAGGGTCGGCCCTAGGCTGAGTTGAGGGTCTCAGGAGAGCCAGTGGAATGGTGTTTCAGTGTCAGGATGTGGGCGTTGGCTCCCGGGGTCGCAGTCGCCTCCCTAGGTCCTCTGGGATTTTTCCTTCTTGCTGTTTCCCCCTGGAGCACGGACGTGCAACGATGTCTGCACACTACTGTACTGACGTCCACCTCTGCTCCACCCCCTGTTATGGCATCTCTCCTTACAGTGCCCCTGATCTCCGCCGGGGCCACTGAGAAGTGTGCAGACTTGCTACCCACCAGAGAGAGAGCAGTCCCCGGACGCTCAATGCTCCCTCCTGGCGACCCGAGTCCGCTTCCGAACCCGGGTTGCCGGTGTGGCACGAGGTGTGATGTCCAGCGCCTCAACCCACAGTGCCACTGGGCTAGCATTGTTATGGAGATTAAAGGTGAGCAAAACCAAGCAAATTATAAAATACGAGTGTTGAAGGCTACTATACATGGGGTAAGTAAGGAGAACTGTAACATTTTTCATAAACTAGGGAGTGCATAAAAGCAGTTCAGATTGTGTAGTATTTGTATTATTGGGATACCAGACTCTTATGACAAGGATTTTGAAACCACCAAGAGACTTAGTTAAAGATGTGCTCATTACAACCTTTGACTGTCCACCTGGCAACCCTTCTCTGGTTGGGAACGTTTTCCAGATTTTATAAAAAGAATCAAGACCTTGCTTCATCAACTATGTCTACAGTCATGGTCACATTAGTGTTTGAGTTGGACCGTAATTTCTTTTTTTAGTTGGCTAAGATCAAGGGTCTTCTTGAATATGAAAATTAGATTGGTTTTGTTTCCTTACTATGCTTACCAAATGCAGAAAAGAAGAAGGAAATTCTTGCCTTACAGACGAGGTTCTGGAGATGGTGCAGAATTGTCATTACTGCCCCCAGCTAAGGTCAATGTGGTAAAAGAAGGTAAAGTGAATGTATTTTTTTGATGTTGACCACCTTGTGTCATGTCTTAGACCATTTTACTCTACAGCATCTGATCAAGACGCTTGCACTCCAACTGACTCTGATAAAGATCTAAAGACATTCCTTGCTTCCCTATAGAAAATGGATGTTTAATGGACACTTATGGACACATAGGGCCCGATATTCAAGCATTAGCACTGGTGCTGATGTGGTTTGCACTGGTGCTACCTGGGTTTGCACATGTGCTCAGGGCAGGGCCATATTCAGAGGCCCATTCAGTGCCCCTCCAGACCCAGCAGTGCCCAGGAGCTAAAATGCCTCTGTGCCCATGCAAATGAGGAGGCCCCCCCCGCATGCAGATGCCCCGGCCCCCCACTCCTATGAAGGCAGGGCAGCTGTACTGCAGCCACCCACCCTTGATCGCCCATCATACATTCTGCAGTGCAGTCCTGGTGTCTAGTGGCATCCTATCCTCCCCAGTCACCCATGATACTTTATGAAATGCAGTCACTGGCGTCTAGTGGCACCTTTCACTCCTCAATCACACGTCATACATTCTACAGTGCAGTGTCTGGTGCCCTTCCCCCCCCCGATTGCCTCCACCCCCTAATCACCCATCATACATTCTACAATGCAGTCCCTGGTGTCCTGTGATTCCTCCCCAACCCCCGATCGTCCGTTGACTTAAGTAATCATTATCAGTCCAATGTCCTCACCACCACCCATCACACACACCCCTTACTGGTGTGACTGGCAACGTCCAGTGGATCCTGATATGGCAACTGGCATAGCTGTCCTCTCACCTCCTTGGCTGGCCGTTGTACGAGCTGAGGAGGTGAAAGGAGGGCTGTGTCAGTCACCGTATTGGGCATTGCAGATTGCTGAACATACAAATTTGCCAGCAGAAATAGGCCACCTGGTCTGTCAAGTCTGCTCGAGTGTGCCGTTAGCACCCTCACCTTGTAGCTGCCCCACTCCCCTTCCCAATTACCTCCCTCTCACCTTGTCCCATCCCCTTTTGAAACTACCCACTGTCTTACAGGCTACCACCTCCTCCAGTAGAGCATTCCATTCTGCCACGACCCTCTCTGTGAAAAAGTGTCCCCTAATTTCCATCCTAAATCTTCCCCCCTCCACTCTAAGACCATGCCCTCTCGTGTCCCTCCCCCTCCTCAGCCTGAGTATCCCTTCAGTGCCTGCCTTGTTTATCCCCTTTACGTACTTAAAGGTCTCAGTCATATCCACTGATCCCTTCTCTTCTCCAAGGAGTACATGTTCAGCTCTCTCAGCCTCTCCTTGTATCGTCTGTCCTCCAGTCCCTGGATCATCCTTGTTGCCCTGCATTGTACCGGCTTGGAGAGCTTAATATGTATTCACTGGAGGAGAGGAGGGATAGAGGGGATATGATCGAGACCTTTAAGTACCTGAAGGGGATAAACAAGATCAACACAGAAGGGATTTTTCAGATGAGAAGGGGGAGGGACATGAGAGGGCATAGAATGAGACTGGAGGTGGGAAGATTCAAGAGGAAGATGAGGAGACATTTTTTCATGGAAAGAGTGGTGGACAAATGGAACACCTTACCAGACGAGGTAGTGTCCTGTAACATGGTGGGCAGTTTCAAGAGGGGTTGGTACAGGGGAAGGGGAAGGGATACTGGGAAGGAGGGGCAGCTGCAAGATGGGCTAGCTGCACACTCAAGCAGACTCGCTGGACTATGAGGCCCGTTTCTGCCGGCAGTTTCGTATGTTCATATCCCTTTCAATAACTTCACTTCCTTCTTCAGATATGGATGCCAGAATTGCACACAGTATGCCAGGTGTGGCCTGATCAGTACCCTGTAGAGAGGCAAGATCACCCCCCTGCTCCTGGAGGAGATCCCTCTCTCGATACAACCCAGCATCCTGTTGGTTTTCGCTGCCACCCTCCTACACCACTCTGTATTGTTCATCTTCCGTAGCCGTAGAACTCCTGGGTAAGGGGAGGTGTGTGGTGGTGGTGGTCTGTGAACGAGTGGGACAGATGGGGGGACACTGGACCACCACTGAATAGTTTAATGTTCATCATTGGGTGATCGGGAGGAATCACTGGGCACCAGGGATAGATAAGATAGTATGGAATGGGTGATCGGGGGGGTTGGGAGTGCCACTAGCCACCAGGGTATGCCTTACATTACAGAGGACACACGATCGGGGTGCCACTAGACACCAGGGAATGAAGTACATGATGAGGAATGGGCGATCAAGGGGTGGGGAATGCCAGTTGACACCACGGAGTGAAGTACATAACAGAGGATGGGCAATCGGGTTGGGGGGGGTGCCATGTGACCCCAGGGAATTCAGCAGCAAATACAGGGTGGGTGCTAATGGGTTGCAGCACACCGTACAGATAAGCCCATAATGGGCATGCAGATGGCCTGTAGTGTGTGGCTGAGTATAGCCCACAGGGGTCTTATTGTTATCCGTTTCAGGTAGCACTGTTCCCTGTGGGCTGCATACAGCCCAGGTCCATGTTGGGGCAGTGCAGTTTAACTTTGCACTGCCCTGACACTGTTTGATATTCTTTCAGATAGCACTGGCCTGCTATCCAACTAAATATAGCTGCTGCCGCTGGGTCGGGTCCAAGCGCAGCTCACATATATGCACTTCTCTTGCACTCCTTTTTCTATATTGGGGTCTTAATGACTTATATTTATCTTTTTGTTCCATCATTTGACTAATAATTAAAAAGAAAGTTTGTATATGAGCCTATAATTTGATTATAATGGTATACAAGTTTTTGTAATTGCATATTTGATTATAATGGTATACAAGTTATTGCAATTGCATACATTTTTTTATTTTAGTTTTTGTTTACTGTGTAGGTGCACTAGCCATAGCAATGACTATTTTCAGGCACGACCCGGGAGGGTACAGAGCAAACAACAGAAAACAAATTTCAGTACATACAAATTACAGTACATAGTAGACAATAGCATATCATATGAACAGTGTCAGCAGGCGTAAACAACAAAATAGGGTAAATACATAACAGTGTGAAGGTACAGCAAAAATACTGGTAGTTACACATTAAATCATAACTATTTCAGAAAATAGGGGAGGAAAATACAGTGATGGCTATAATCTATGAAATAGCCAATATCGGGTAGGTGTAGCAGAAAAAATATGAGGCATGGAGGGTAGAGGGTGGGATAGGGTAGGGCTTAGAGCAAGATAAGAGGGAGAACTTAGTTGATGTAAGGGCAGTAAGAGAAAGTAGGAGCAAGTGCAGAGCGTTAAGCGGGGCTAACAGAAATGGCGACGGTGGTGAAGGTTAGGAAGAGTTACGTAAGTTAAGGCGGTTTGAAACAGGAGCACATGCTGGAAGTGATGAGATGATTATGTAGCTCCTTCTTGAACGTGGCATGGGAAGAGGCTTGGTGTAATTTTAGAGTGAGGGAGTTCCAGTACTTGGGGGCGTGGCAGGCAAATGCACGCGCACCTTTGGAGGTGCTGTGTTTGGGGATATGGACAAGGGCATTTTTCCATTGATTGTAAGCCATAGCAGGAAGTGTGATTACGGAAGAGAGTTGCCGGTGGCTTGGGTATCTGTGATCTGATAATGTTGTCAATGATGGCGCCATATGCATAGTACCGTGATGCTTGTGGTGGGTGCCACCTCAGATCAGAATAAAGGAGGCAGTGATGTTTCAGCCAGTGAGAGGAGGACGCATAACAACAGACGTTGTTGTAGGTAACATCCCATTTCTTAAGGTATGATTGCCTGCAGAGGCATATGTTGCAACAGCATAAGTGAGGGTTGGTAGGAGTATGCCTCGTGCTATGGCAAGCCTTGCTGAGGGGGTAAGGACGTAGCTGGTTCGGTAAGCAATACCGAGTTTCATGTTGACCAGCTTGCAGGTCTGTTGTATATGGATATCGAAGTTAAGTAATGGGTCAAGTGTAATGCCTAGGTATTTAAATGAGTCTACCACCCCAGCTGATCTTCCATTAGAGGAGGAAACTCTGAAATTTTGTTGGGAGTTTTTGAGTTTCATAATGGACCCAAATAGCATGGCTTGGGTCTTAGATTAGTTCAGGACATGTTTGTGTCTCAACAGCCATTGTTGTATTAGTTGGAAATCTTGGGAGAGACTTTGGTTGATCTCTTCAACAGTTTTCGCACTCCTGTATAGGACAGTGTCATCCGCATATAACAGGGTGGTGGTCTGCAGGAGGTTAGAGGTGATACTGTTGATAAAGATGGTAAAAAGCAGTGGTCCTAAAATAGACCTTTGTGGCTCACCAATGTTTATGGTTGTTTTATTTGAGAGGGTGGAATTAAATTTAACCATTTGTGTCCTATCGGATAAGTAGCTGTCAAACCACTTGACTACATTGGCCGAAAAGCCTAAAGATGTGAGGGTGGCTAAGAGGATGGGGTGGTCAACTAGGTCAAATGCCTTAGTCATGTCGATAAAGATGGCTCCTGTGAGATGTCCAGAGTCCATGGCTGCTAGGGCATCCGACGTAAATTTGAGGAGGGCAGTGGTGGTACTGTGACCTTTGCGGAAACCATTCTGTGCAGATGTTAGAAGGTTATGTTTGTGGAGGAATTCGATAGTTTGGGTAGCTACAAGCTTCTCGAGGAGTTTGCTGAGAACTAGCAAAATGGCTGTGGGTCTGTAGTTTGCCGGATCCTTGCGGTCTCCCTTTTAAAAAACGGGGGTAATTCTAGCAATCTTCCAGATGTCAGGGACAAAACCCTGGCTTAGGGAGAGGGTAAACATCCTAGCTAGAGGAGCAGCAATGTAAGGAGCAGCCAGTTTCAATAGTTTGGGTTCCAGATTGTCAGACCCTACTGCAGTGAAATCAGAGATGTTATTCAGTAATCTTAGTACCTCATGGTTAGAGATTCTTTTGAAGAAGAATTTAGGGCCTGTATAGCCAGGCAGGGTGCTTGAGTGAGGTAGGGTGGTGAAAGCGGAAGTGTATTTGGTTAGGTCTGAAAAATGAGGGTTGAACAAGTTTGCAATGGTTAGGGGATTTATGCAGTGGACCCCATTTAGCAACATGTCATTAGAGGTCGGGGCCGGATTCGAACCCAGGAGGAACTTTATATGGGACCAGAATTTTTTGGAGTCACCATAGGAGGTAGTTAGTAGATCTTTGCAGTAGTCGCTTTTGGCCAGTTTGATTTCCTTTTTACAGGAATTTTGCAGTGCCTTATAGGTATTTAGGTCAGGTATTTGTCCAGAGCTTTTGGACTTGCACCAGCTTTTGTCCCTCTGCCTGAGTTTAGAAAGTAAGTCAGAGTCTAGCCAACGGGGTATGCCTATTTTTACCCGATGGGTAGTAAGGTGGCAGTGTTTGTCCTGAAGCGCAAGAAATTGGGTCATGAAGTGATCTAGAGCTGCTGGAGCATTGTTGGTTAAGAAGGGAGGGGACCAATCAATAGTACCGATGTCAAGAAGAAAGGCCTGAGGGTCGAATTTCGCATCGTTGCGGAAGGTGATAAAATGTGGCTTTGACGGACATGGTCTGCTTTTGCCCCAGATACAGAAGGTAGGGGAGTGGTCGGTGATGGCATCGGCTAGTACCCCTGAGGTGATTATATGTTCAGGATGGTTGGCCATTATCCAGTCCAGCAATGTACTAGTGTTCGGCACAGGGCCCTTCTGGTGGGTTCATAGATCAGCTGGTGCAAGTTGTGGTTTTGTAGCTTAGATAGGGATGTGTATTGTGAGTTGCCCAACCAGTTAATATTTAAGTCCCCAAGTATAAGTACCTCATTTCTCCCAGAAAGAAATGAAGTTCGATCCAGCAGCTCATCTAACCCTTTGTAACTGCTAGCAGGGGGGTTGTATGCACATATGATGTGTAATTTTTTGGTGCCGAGAGTGAGAAGGGCATGTAGCGCTTCACAGTGGGGTTAGAGGTGGTGAGGAGATGGAGGTGAGTTGAAGGTGGTCTTTGAAGTAGATAGCCGTACCCCCCCTCTTTTAGGTGCTAGTCTGTCACATCGTAGGAGACTGTAAGATGGGATGGAGCAAAGGGAGTCAGGGGTAGAGGGTTTGAGCCACGTTTCAGTTAGGCATATTATATCTGGCTTGTAAAGCGAGGTCCAGGATTCCAACTCGGCAAAGTTGTGCTCGAGACTCCTTATGTTGTGGTGAGCCACAATTAGACCTTTGGCATTTGTAAAAGGACTGGGTGTAGCATTTACTGGACCAGGGTTGAGGTGAACATCACCTGAGAGCAATATGGCCAGTAGGAGGAGATACCATAATTTGTGGTGCAAGAAAGGGCATAGAGTATTTATATGCAGGTGACAATTTTTTAAGGTGTATGCTGCCATGTTGACCCAAGTCCTGTTTAATAGTAATGGAGTAGATTCATATCGGGTAGTGGGCATGAGAAGAAGGTTCGATATGATGATAGCCCCTAAGATACATCTCCTGCAGCACCTTCCTGTTCAAATACCATTAACTATGTTTAAAAAAAATATACTCTTTATTTCACAGTTTCATTTGGAATGGTAAGCCTGCATGCATCTCACTTTCTAAGCTTCAGCAGCCCAAAAATAGAGGTGGATTTAGCCTTCCTAATCTTAAGACAAGATGCTTTTATGGTGTCCCAAATAATTAAAATGCTATGGTCAACTACCAAAAAGAAAACACCAGGATGGTTATTCATAGAAAAATCTCTAGTGAAAGGCTATCACTGTAGAGTAATTCTCTTTTCTGGTCTCCTTAAAAACTTACATCCCACCGAATACTTAAACAGATAAAAAAACTCGTGGCAAGATGTTTTCCGCGTGCTGGACTGGGATACAGCTACATCCCTCTCACTGTCCCCTTTTGGGTAATAACTTATATCAATATGAAAACAAATGTCTTGACTGGCCATCATGGAAGAAAAAGGGTATTCAACTTATGGGAGACATCATATAGATTCCTCGTCCGCCTCTCTTCTTACCTTTGCTCAACTCTCCAATAAGTATAATTTGCCCCAAACGGAATTCTGTAGTTATCTACAAATAAGAGATGTAGTTAACAAAATGTTTAAAGGTAATGCCCTCCTTCCACCCCTCCATGTTCTGGACAGAATTTTTACTATCAACAGGGGATATAAAGTTACTTACAAGATGACCATTGATTCAGAAATCAATCCTATTGAACTCCTGATACCCCGACAGGAACAAGAACTGGGTTTAATGATCCCTGTAGAAGATTGGAATTGTTGCTGGGACATTACTCTTAAAGCCTGTAGAGAATCCAAGGGAAGATTAATTCAATTTAAAATTTTACATAGATGGCACTATACCACTAGCAAATTACTAGAATTAGTGCTTTCGACTAATGACTTATGTTGGAGATGCCTTAAAGGTGACTGATAAGTTAAATTGTGCAGCTTGCTCCCGTCCCACATACCTTTGTAAGCTGTGGTGGGAGTCCGAGGCTGCTGTCAGTACCATTTTCTAAATAATCTGCAGTATTTATAATCCTGCCAAAACGTTTTGGCAAATACGGAAGTGGCAGCTGGGTCCCGATCAAGTGGACGCAAGTTTACCTGGGTATTCCACCCAGTTGTGTGACCATGCAAACACCATTGCTCTCTATGGAGCAGTGGGGGGGGGTCTTAAAATGCTTATTTTATTACTTCCGCGGGGGACCGGATGCCTAAATTAATATCTGCAGTAACATCGGAACAGGTCATTGCTGTACATATTAATTTAGGCATCAAGATGAGGCTATGCAGACCAGGCGGGGCTTGACCAAGGTGGATTTTCTTGGCTAGGAAGCAAGTATGCTATCTAAGATGGGCATCAAATGGCAACCATTCTGCAGACTGGTAGAGATCACAGGAGTGTGTCCATCTGTCACAACCTGTGACCAGTCTGCATGCTTTGTTGAGGATGACTTTGATGCGTCGCAGTGCAGTGGGGTCAGCAGTGCCATAGATGACTATGCCATAATCTACCAGGAAGAGGACAGAAGAGGTAATTGCCAGACGGATAGCCATCGGGGGAAGATAGCATTTGTGACGGTATAGAAGCCCGAGTCTGGAGTTGACAGCGGAAGACAGCTGTTGGATATGTGTGTGGTAGGTGAGGGACGTGTTAAGGGTGACACCTAGATATTGGAACGACTCAACCAGCTCAAGTGGGGATCCTAGTGAGTTGTTAATGGTCAGCAGGAAGTCACAATGAGGACTCTGATGGTGGGCAAAGATTGTTGATTTAGTTTTGTTATAGTTTAGGACTAAGCAGTGGGAACTAAACCATGTCTCAGTGTCAGTGAAAAAAACTCAGAATCAGGGCTGGGGTGGCTCCAGAAGATTACCGCGTCATCCGCATAGAGCAGAATTTTTCCAGGGCACGAGCTGGGGAGGGAGTTTAGGAAGAGGCTGAAGATAAGAGGTCCCAAGATGGAGCCTTGGGGTACTCCTGAGCGGACCTGAAGGCTGTTTGATAGAGTGAAGTTTATTTTCACCTGCTGGGATCTGTCTGACAGGTAACCTTTGAACCAGGTTATTGTTTCGACTGAAGGCCCCAGGGAGGGCAGGGAGGCTAGAAGCATAGCATGATTAATGGTATTGAATGCCTTCGTGAGGTCAGTGTACACCAACCCCACAAGGTGACCATGTTTGAGGGCACCATGAATGTAGGAGGAGTATTCTTTTATTTTTTTTTATTTAGCTTTTTGTTGACCGGGTAAGTGCACTAGACAAATCCTGCCTATTTTCAGGCACGACCCGGGGGAGGGGGATACAGATAAATGCCAACTGACCTTGAACCAGATTAAGCTGTTGGTGGTATTTTTAGTGAATGAGGGAAATTTGGCCAGGACACCAGGGAAATTCCCCTACTCTTTTCGATAAGTGCCATGGGATCTTTAACATCCACCTGAACTACCACCAATCCAGGCAGATGGGACCTCGGTTTAACGTCTCATCCGAAAGACGGCACCTCAGAAATGCAGCACCCCTCTCATGCTGCATTACAGTGTCAGTACTAGGATATTAACCCAAGTGCCAGATGTGGGAACTGAACCCACAGCCCTCTGATCTCCCGGCCTCAGAGGCGAGTGTGCTACCTACTGAGCCACTGACACTGGGGCAGTGGTGGTGGTGTGCCCTGGCGGAAACCATGCTGTTTGGGGCACAGTAAATTATGTTTAGACAGATGGTCCATCAGCTGATCAGCCACTGTTTGTTTGAGGGCCTTGGAGAGGGGAGGGAGAAGGGAGATGGGACGATAGTTATTGGGGGACAGGTGGTCGCCTCTTTTGAAAACATGTGATGATAGCTCATTTCCAGAGGGTGGGGAATTGTCCTAGGCTGAGGGATAGGTTCAGTAGTTTGGTGAGGGTTGTAGGACCTCTTCGAGGGCTAGATGGAGGAGCTTCAGGTCAATGGAGTCACCACTGACGTGGGACTTGGCAAGGGCTTTGGAGAGGTATCTCCTAGCCTCCCGCTTTGAGATGATTTGGAGGTGAAAAGGGGATGTTTGAAGGTGGACTGCAACCGGGGATGGGATCTAGTGGGCGAAGAAGTTGGGGGGACACAACTGAGATCAGATAATGTGGTGTTTAGGGTGTCTGCAATGGACTGGGATTCCTCTGTTAGGTTACCATTAACCGAGAGCTGGGTGGATGGGTGGGGGTTGTGTGTGTGTGTGCAGATTTCCCGTTTAGTTCCTTTATGTTTTTTTAGAAGTGTCTTTCCGATCCCCAGGTGGAGGAGAGTGGCTGTTAATAATGGGTCGCCTTGGCTTGGCGAATGGCCCAGGTACATTTGTTTCTGACCTCACGATATCACTGTCTGTCCAGTGGGAGTTGTGAGTCTAAGGCCTTATGCCAGAGATTATCACGGTGCTGCATTTGGTCAAGCAACTGTTGAGATATCCAGGGGGTGTTACAGATTTTAGTGATTTGTTTTGAGAAAGGGGCAAAGATGTTACAAGCGGCGTTGAAGGTATTTATAAAGTGGGAGAGGGTGGTATCAATTGATTGGGTGCTATACATGGGGGACCAGTCAGAGTTAGGTAGGTTTTGAGGTGTTGAAGCATACCCTTTTGTAGGCGTCTGTGGTAGGAAACAGTGGGGGGAGCAGTAGGTGTTTTATTGGATCATAAGCAAGTTACTGGGCGATGGTCGCCAAGGGCGTCTGAGAACACTGAAGCCTTAGTGATCTCATTGGGGCAATTGGTGAGAATGAGGTCCAGCAACGAGGAGGTGCCCGATTTGTCATTTGGCCTGGTAGGAGATAGTATAACCTGAGTGAGGTCAAGCGCAGCAGCCGAGTCCTTATAGGGAATGGAGGACAGGGACAGACAGTTGACATTAAAGTCTCCCATGGTGATAACTTCGCTGTTGGAGGAGAGCTGAGAGATACAGCACATGACTGAAGGGAAGGCAAGTCTCTGATTACGCGGCGGGATGTAGACAGCCGTAACACATAGTGTTTTGCCAGGGTTGCCAAGGAGTATCTTAGCCGTGAGTGTTTAGATGCCGTGCTCAGAGGGTGAACTGGCAGCGATTGGAGGGTGTTCCTTTTGTAGAGGGCACAGCCATCGCCTCGTCTACACAGTCTGTCGGCATGGAAATGGGAGTAGCCAGGTAGGGTCACTGCTGAGTCTGGGGTGTCATGGGAGAGCCATGTCTCGGATGGGGCCAGTATGTCTGGGGAATGCTGGGCTAGCCACCCTTGGAGTAAGGTGAACTTTTTTTGCAGGCTACATATGTTAATTGCAGCGAGCCAGAGCCCATGTGTCCTGTTGCTGGCAGGGGAACGTGGAAGAGTAGGCCCAGGATTAGGGTGAACGTTTCCTGAGAGGAGGAGGGCATGCCGAAGAAGGGCTGCCTTAGCAAGTTTGCATTTTGGGGTGTGGGGCATCTGAAGGGAGGTATTGTGGTAGAACAGGGGTGGGAATGGAAAGGGTGAAATGAGCAAGGAAGGAGGAGGGGGAAGGGTGGGAGGGAGAGAATGGATGGAACTACTGGGGGGGGGGGTGAGCAACTCCTCAGTGAGGCTGGAGGTACCACAAAGTACATGGAGGGGAACGATAGGAGTGAATGGATATTGTGGGAAGAGGACGCTTGGAGGATGGAGGAGGGGAGGCAGGCCACAGATAGTAGGCTCCAAAGGTGAGGCATAGTGATAGAAGACCAGAGGGATGGGCTAAGATACTTAATGTAAGGGAGAGAGATGGTCTGGTCACTTAGTACAGTGGCAGGGCTGCTGGCTCCTGAGTAGAAGGTACTGCGATCGAATCTCAGGCAGGGAGGAAGCACGTAGGTACTACAAGGGTGTGCTGCCCCTTGGTGGCGATGTTTCAATACACCTGTGGTTTGTTCCAGGTACTGATTTGTTCCTGAAGCAAACATTTTGCAGAACTAAGTCAAGATCTTTGAATTTCTGGCCCTGTGTCTTTAAACTGTGGGACTAATACACTTAATGCAAGGGAGAGAGATGGTCTGGTCACTTAGTACAGCATTTCTAGTGCTACATTTCGGCCATGTGCAGAACATTATGATGTCACCGGGAAATAAGCTGCGTTTGACTCAGTAAAGTTATGCTCACCTTGTTCTTTGATGACATCACACTGTTCTAAAAATGGCTGCGGTGTAGTATCAATGTTGAACAGACTCCGTCAGCTACATCTCTGGAGTGCATCCAGCTACAGGGCAGCCCAGTGCCTCCTTTGAAAGAACATTGCATGGGCATTCAAACAATGATGGTCAGTTGGCACAAATGTTTCCCACTAAATAATATATATCCAGATATGTATGTAATAACTATTTTGTTTATTAATTCCGTTATTGTTAATTGGTGTAATTACTGTGTCTTATTATAATGTAAATGTAAGATTGAAAAAATCCAGAAATAAGTATTAAAAATCAGAGTGGTATGTCATTGTGTGGCAAATAAAATGAATGCGTTTAATTAAATGCACACTAAAAATAGAGAATAACATATATGGGTAGGGTATGTAGTAGTTTCTTTACACGCTCGAGGTGTGTGATGCCTTATAAACCATGGGAGCGAAGCACGAGTGGGTTATCAAGACATTTATACACCGATGGTGTGTGTAGCTAAAACATTACACATCCCTACGCAAATATGGTAATTTTTTTTAAATAATTACCAACTTTACTGACCTTTGTTTTCTAGCACTTGTTCCTTTGCCGCACTGTCCTGGCGCTGAGTGCAGAGTTCCTCTGCTTCCCAACCCTGCTGGCTGTCATGGGGCTAGGAAAGACGTTTGCTCGACTCCTGTGACTCTCAAAGTCTGTTCCGTGCTCCGCTGCCTGCCCTGGAGTGTAGAGATCCAATAACGTAGCAGCAGGTAGATTTTTCTGTGTGTCGCTAAAGATCTTTCAGGAATCCGTCTTCACCCTCAGTTCTCACTGGTGGGTCTGGGTCAGTGGTACCAAGACCCCGAGGGAACAAATCTTTGGCTATGGGGCTGACAGCAGCTACTGGCAAGGTGCCTGCGTACCCCCATGTGGTGCCGTGCACTTGCCAGTAACCGCTGCCAGTTCCCCCACCAGCTTCAGTTCTGTTCTTCCTGCCATCGAGGACATACTGTGGGAGTTCAGCTGATCGCAGCTGAAGTTACTGTATTTGTCACTGTGCTCTTCCTTTGAGTCACAGTGCCATTTAACGTTTGTTTGTTTTTCTGTGATGCTGAAATCTGAGAAAAAGGGTCAGTGTTAAGACTTTTTTCAACAGCTGCCCTGCAGATAGCCATCCATCAGCCATTGATGACCCTTTGGGAAACCTATGGCTGGGACAGATCGGCATTAATCCTGTGCGGCCTGTCTTAGACCGGACCATGATGTGGATGTATGCAATGATTACTTCTCCATTAACCACTGTACCTTAGAGAACCATGCATTAAGTTGGCATCATGTGATCCTCATCTTCAAAGGTAGGCATCACATGTGTGCATCCAAGAGCAGGTGTTTAGGCCTTTCCCCTGGGCCCCTTACCAGGACCTCTGGTTCCATGGAATTACAGAGTTCTCGTCGACCTCAGAGACTCCAGAGGAAGGGTGTGGTGCACAGTCGACTACTTCTGGGTGGTGGGCTATGAACAATCTGTAGTTTACCTGCTTTGAGCACCAGACATCTCTGGTGGTGAGGCTGCAGCTATAAGCTCCGTCTGCACTGGTTGCCGTCTGGTGCCATGCTGTTGTCACCGTTTGTGGTGATGACATGACAGGTAGCACAGTGGATGATGCCAGGCCTCCCCTACATGGTGTGTGGCATCGGGAGGGACTGGCACTGAAGCTGTTGCCCATTCTGTTGCTGGTTAAGAAGTTATCAGTGGCCTACCAACACAGAGGAGGGTGACTGCTTCAGACATGGTGATGGAGGTGCAACAGCAATAGTACTGCTCCTGGGCCCAGCTCTGAGTGAGGTGTTGATAACGATGTCATCTCAGAGGTTGTCTCTGACTCTGGTGTTGCCTGCAACACCAAGGATGGTAACAGCGCCAGGCACAATGTCGAAGTCAGCGCTGAGTGAGGAGATAAGGACGGTGCTGACAGAAGCGACTGAGAGAAGCCTGTCCTGAGGACATTGCTGATTGTGAGCATGGTGCCAGAGGTTATGTTGACTTGTGGTTTGATGATGGCCAGGAGGCAGGATTTTAACCGGAGCCAGTGGACATCGCTGTGGAGGACCGGGATCACTCTGTTAGTCCTGTACGGCAAGTGTTTCCCCCAACAGGCACTGATCCGATTACTCCTTGGATGTAGGAGAACACCTTTTTGGTGATTCTGTTATGCCCTTCCCTCAGGCAAGACCCTTAAGCAGTTCTGCAGACCAGGCCAAGGCCCTCGAGTCCAGGAGTCTCAACCCTCCATAGAAGGACCTCACTGCTTCCTGGAAAGGATGCCCTTGTTCATAGGCCCCAAGGGCCATTAACATCAGAGTAACACTGGGCATTTTTTGATGCCTTAGAGAACTGGCATAAGGAGTCGGACAGGGTCCAGTACAGACCCTTCTCCCTGGCACAAGCCATATCCCTCCAAGGTGTAGAGCCCTGGAGGAGGCGTCTAAATTAGTGTGAAGGCATCCCATGTCCAAGCCAGCCATTCCCCATGGACCTCCTTACACGGTATCATGCACCCACAGGGTCTGCAGGTGAGGTACTTCACCCTTCTCTGGGGCTTCAAGTCCTGAAGATCCCATCAGGGCCACGGTGCCTCACACCTGACCGACCTCCAAATGCAGTCTGCTCATGGATACTTTTTGAAGGAATTGTATTTACCTCGGCATGTGGTCTCGTGTGCATCTCAACACACCGGACAGTTGTCTCCTGCGGTTGTGGCTGAACACTTTCTTAGCTGCCCAGCCACAGAGAGAGCCACTCTGGCAGGCCACTGACCTTTCTACTTCGGGCCTGGCGGTAGCATGGCACCAGTCAAAGGCATCTTACAGTGCTAGTGAAGTGGCCTCTAGACTGGTAAAAACAGAAGTCTGCATCAGGCGGTCAGCGTGCCTTCGCCTCTTCTGACTGGCACCATTGGCATGGTGTAAGGTGCTTAACTCATAATTCCAGGGGGGCTCACTTCATGTTCCCTAGGGTCAGGGTGGGGGGACTGTTCTGCTCCTGCACCACAGGAGCTCCTGCCACATAGAGGGCTAAGGGTATCTCTTTGCCCTCAGGGTGAGCCGTCTTTTCCCTCAGGAAAAAGGGGAAAGCTTGGTACTCTGACCCATAAGTGGGACTCAGTGGTGAAGATTGTTTCTTGGAAGATATGAAAGTTATGTACGTATGGTAACTGTTAATCTTCCAGAATAGCTTCACCACTGATTGCCACACCCACCAACCTGCATTCTAGCAGAGCCAGAGCCTCGGGGCAGCTTATCCTGTATTTGTTGTTGTCTTCTGCATCGTTGACTGGACTAACACAGCTACCACATTTCTTTTGTATATTCCTAAATGTATGCTGTGCTTTTAACACTTGTTTTGATGTATGAAATGTGGGAGATAGCCAATTGCTTGTTCTGAAGTACAGAATCTGAATCAATGTAAATGAAATCAGTCTTCTTGGCATGAATTACTCATTTCTGTTTTTTGGAGGGAAGGGGTTGATGACCGAACTGTGCTGAAAGTATTAATTAAAATGTATTTTAACTTCCAATGCTTAAGACATGTATAATGCATTTTTCTGCATTGCTAGTGTGTTTACCTTGAAGCTAGAGTCCTCTGTTTCGTGCCTCTGACATTCTGCCGAGTGGGTCAGAGGGGAATGGCCTTGATAATAACAGTATCTTTGCCAGGTCATGATCTCCAGAAAACTCTTGAGAGGGTTTGTAATTACTAATTACCCGGTGTATGGCTCTCTGTTCAGTTCCTTTTGAAGACTGTGGTTTCTAGGAAACAAAGATGCCCTTGAAGTTGATGAGCAGAATTGTTTCTTTGTTTCTTCAGTTTAGCAGGTTTCTGCTGATTTGCACCCCCCCCCCGTCCCATCTTTGCAATTTTCTAATCTTCATAGAGAAAGTTGCACAACTCGGGCTTGATTTGTCACATCAGAGAACTGGAGCCCCAATATATTGTATATTTGCGACAGGATCGAAGTTTTGCAATCCTAGATTAAACCTTTATTTATTCATATTTATTTAAAATGTTTTACCAGACAAATACATTAAGGTTTAACACCCTGTTTTAAAGTATAGTGTGGAATGAAGTACAAGAGACAGGCAGTAGCATGTTCCAGAATTACATAAGCATTCATTCTAAGAAATAATACCTGACAGGGTGAGCGGTATTAGGCTATACTGGACTCCCCAGGAACACAGCGAGGCCTGAGGCTGCAGGTAGAGGGCCTTATAGTCCCTGCAAGATCCAGTGTAGCCCATACCACTCATCCTGGAGGGCGTTACTGTGCCTAGAAAATGTGTATCTGTTTAGTATTTTTAGGAAAAAAAATAATTTTGAAAAAGTGAAAAAAAAAAAATTAACATCATTTAAATTGACAGATGTATTGTAAACTAGTCCCTCTGCTGGTAGAGGTACAGTAGAGGGTACTTAAGTTTTTGAGCACCTGCGTGTTGCCCCTCTGCTGCAGTGCTTATGGCATATTTGTTTTCTGTGCATTGTGGAATTTTTTTTTTTTTTACGTTAAATGGGTGTGATAACAAACAGCTGAGCAGAGCTGACGGATTGGAGCACCATAAGGAATGCAGGGTGAGTGCTACTGGTATCGTTAGCTGAAGGTGAGCACTGCAAATCCAGAAAACAATAGCAGCTCAGGGATTTATTTAACTCTAAAAATTGATTAGCGTTTTGCTCATAAAAGTGCTAAATCTTTGTGAAAATGCATAGCTCTCGCCTTTCTGTGTTTAACAAACACAGCACTTCTAGAAAATCTGTATAAATACTTTCTGTAGAGTTAGTATAGTCCAAAGAAAAAAACTGCTAATCAATTATTTAAAACCCTGCGGCTCACGAGAAGCCTTGTGGTAAAGGTTCGGTATTTATTTCAGCAGAATACAAATCAATAACCACAGGATCTCACAGCAGACCTGCTAAGCTAGCACGAATAACTCCAATGCTTTGACTCAAGTTAGAGTCTTCCTCAAGGGGTGAACGCGGTATTGCTGGCAGTATTTCTGGTTTGTGCCCCCCCCCCCAAAACAAGGGGGGGAAAAAGCATCAGTTTTTTTCTACCCGTTTGTACAGGGAGTTGTTGGCTGTTTCGGTGAGCACAGTTGTTTCGGCACAGCACTTCAGAAGACATAAAGACCGGTGCATGGCTGTGAGACAGTCTGGGGGACAGAATGAATGACGCTGGCGATTGCAGGGTTGTATTTTTTTATGGTGTCCTTGTCTCTCTACTCACTTCAGTAACTGTTTTTTTTTTTCAAAGAAAGGGGAACAGTTGTGTTTTGAAGTCCACAACTGGTAACAGGATAAACGAGTGGCTCAAGTGCAGGCTGCAGGGCTAGCCATTGTCTTGCAATTTTTTTTTAATTTTTTTTGGGGGGGAACTCCAAGCAAATGTGTTGTTTATCTGGGAAAAAAAAAGAAATGTGGTTTGTGCGGTAATACCTGTTTTCAGAAAATACATTGCAGTTTCTGACAGTTAATTAGCAAGACTGCAGGGGGTTTCATATGCTCACTCGCTAAAGAAAAATAAAATGGCTGCTGGTTAGAGTTTCAGATTTTGATTCCTGTCGCAGTGATACTGGCTTGCACTGAGGCAGGTGGCACTGGCACATGTGTGTTTTTTTTTTCCCTGTGCTCTGTTGGTAGTTAATGTACCTCCTTGGTAAGGGTCTTGGCCATAACTTGGGACATTTCAAAACCATTTTTTCTAAATAAAATTACCTGTACTGTACAACCCCCTGTCATGAAAGCATGCTAACAGATTTGTATTGATTCTGGTGATGGTGTGATAAATTTGTTTTAAAAAGTGCATAAGCTTGCATCATTTGCACATTAACTGATGGCACATTCCAGTCATACTGCACTTTGTGAGAAATCTTTCAACCTTGATTATTATTGCACTTTATAAATAAAAAAAAAAACATCTTTATGTTTTAAGGTATCATGTGTTGTGTACAGAAAAAACAATTCTCCAGTACCAGGTTTCCAGATACAAATTGCACAACATGAACAAATGTATTACTTGGCCAGATTTTGGGGGGGTCCTCTCATTAGGTTGGAGATGTCATAACTTGTATTTTTATTGCAGCATCGCAATCAATCTGAGTTTAAAAAAAAAGAACAATTCTCTAATAGATTTTTAGGTGCTGTATCTGAAATACAGCAATGTAGATAGTACCAGCCATGGGCATCCAGCACCACTACAGAGACCTGGATGTGAAGGACAAAAACAAGTGGCGCTATAAAACTGGACATACAGGATCAAGAAAAGGATTACAGATACAGTAAGGGTGTGGAGGACATATAAAGCAAAAAGATTAGAAAGATGCAGTAATGTGACACCAGTCCCAGGAGTTGTAAGTGGTAATAGTAGCCCAGAGCAGTCCATAAGAAGT
The DNA here is from genome assembly GCA_016271365.2 of Neoceratodus forsteri. Classification (NCBI taxonomy): domain Eukaryota; kingdom Metazoa; phylum Chordata; order Ceratodontiformes; family Ceratodontidae; genus Neoceratodus; species Neoceratodus forsteri. The sequence continues at coordinate 1,712,001,522 of CM028129.1, read as the reverse complement.
GACAGAAGCGTCACAAAATATTGGCTAGAAGTGTAGGTTGGGTACAGTATATTTATTTTATTTATATGGTTTTCGGTGACCAGGTAAGCACGCTAGACAATTAAATACCTATTTTCAGGTACAAGCTGGGAGGGTACATGACAAATTATAAACAAACAATGTACCAAAACAAGATGTACATTCAAAAAAATTCATAGTGAACTACAATACCAGTTACACGTTACAAAAAATCATAGTGAGGTACATAATGAATAAAGTATGGGGTGGTGTGTGTAGCAAGAATTTTATCCACACCCGATGTGTTGGATTCCACATAAACCCCGAGAGTGAAGCTCGAGGGGTTTATCTAGGCATCCAACACCGAGTGTGTATGTAAAATTCGAGTTTACACACCACCTCATATTTTATTTTATATAATTGCTGGGTTTCATTTTCTAGCAACAGCAATTATGTAAAATAAGCGACTTTCTGGTGTGGGTGCTATCCAGTTGACTTTTAGCGCAGTCCGTGGTTGCTTTTTGACACTTACGGTTGTTTTTTTGCCCCATCTGTTTGCTGCTTTTGTAAAGAGTGTTTTTTTTTTTTTTTTTAAAGTAACTTACCGCCAACTCACAGTGGCAGTGTGGTTTCAGGTGAGGAGGCAGGCTGGTGAGCGGTGAAAAACTCGGAAGAGTTGTGGCTGGTGCGCAGAGTGAAGGAAACCCAGCGCATGTTTTCCATTATAAACACTCCTTTATAACGGCAAATTACTCCACAGGTTTCCCTATGGGAGAAAGCGAAACCTAGTTATTATAATACCAGTTACACATTACAAAAATCACAGTGAGGTACAATACCAGTTACACATTACAAAAATCACAGTGAGGTACAATACCAGTTACACATTACAAAAATCACAGTGAGGTACAATACCGGTTACACATTACAAAAATCACAGTGAGGTACAATACCAGTTACCTTTACAAGCACCATAGTGAGCTACAGTACCAGTTACACTTTACAAAAATCATAGTAGGATGCAGTACCAGTTTCACGTAACAAAAATCATAGTGGGGTACCATACCAGTTACGTGGAATACAATAAAGGGAAATACCAATTTAGTGAGAGCATACGCCAGAATGATGAGCTGTAAAAACGTTATCAGCAGAAATTGACATAACCTTTGAATAGAAAGCATAGACTTCAAACTTTTGACTAGGTCCTAATTCCATTTCTGAACAAGTTTTACTTCCTGATTTAAAGTGAATTTTTTCTTACCAAAAGGCATAAGGTATTGGGCTTCATAGCCTCAATACCGTATGCCAGCGTAAGCTCATTTTTGCAAAATGACCTTTTTTTACTCACTGTGTGACGTAAGTGAAGGGGTTGTAGCTGGCTGCGTAGCCACCACCAGCCGATCCCTTCCAGCAACCTAGGTAGTCAGATCCACCCCCGCGCTCGGTGTTTTTGTAACGTTTAATCAGGGAGAGTGCAGGGGCGAGCCTTATACAAGTCTATGGGGCATTTGTTAAAAGCTGTTTTATGAAGCTGTAAGCAATCTCAGAGGGAACATAGTAGAGCGGCGGCTTTCATTTCCCTCTCAGATTGCTTACAGCTTAATAAACCGGCTTTTAAAAAAATGCCCTGTAGACTTGTAGAGGGCTCGCCCCACACTCTCCCTGCTCACATGTCACAAAAACACAGAGTGCGGAGCTGTTCACTAGCACCTCAGCCAGGTGGGTGAGAGAGCTCCAAGCACTATCTGTGGGATCACCTTGGGTTCTACCACAGGAACAAGGTTGCACTATGCTACCACCCAGAATTCCTGTTGAAGGTGGTAACTGAGTTTCACCTAAAACAGGCAATCATCCTACCAACATTATGCCCAAAGCCTCACACTTGGGAGGCCAGACTAACACTTGACGCAGTGTCCACAGGGGCCCTGCTCTTCTTTTGGTAATGTATATCGGAATTCCATGGTGACGTTTTCCAGCTGTTCCTGACTTTTTTACACTACTCTTAGCAGACTGGCAGCCAAGCAGATGCCAGGCTGATAGATTACCTCCTGCATTTCTCTGTGCTACAGGTTGGCTGGGAATTGGCTCACTCCACCAGACATACTGCTGCCTCTGTTGTTGCTGTCAAGATATATATCCCAACCCCCTCACTCTGCCTAAACCAAACACAGTGTATCACCCCTGTCGCCCACCTGTTGTCTGCACTCCAGTTTCCACCCCAACACCCACTATATTGTATATTAAATGTGTAGTCCCATGGAGAATGAATGGTGCAACTTGCCTCCTCTATGCCGGACCACCGTTTTCACAGAGGATAAGCACTTATTGCACTGTACAAAGTAATCCCCATGTGCCTCCCCACCCGGCAGCATGTTTATACTACCTTCCTGTCCGCAGCACCCAGTTTACTTTTGTTGGGAAGAAGCCAGCACTACTTGCCCACGTTCACAGCTGGCCACCGTCTAATGAACGATTGCACTTGTTGGCTGGAATAGTAAAACCAGCTGATCACATGATGGAGGGTGGGTTGTGCCGTCCACTTTCCAACAGAGTAAATGAGGTGCTGGGAGGGGGGGGAGAAGGTGGAATAAAGGTGCTGCCAGAGTGAGGGATGGGTAGAGTCACAGGAAAAACTTTAAAAATAGTTGTTATAATAACACATTTCTGTTACACCAATGATTCAGGAGTTCCGACATGACACTTAATTTATTTGTTTTTTAGGCTCACAGTCTGAGTCTGGGAATGTGATCATTGTCGCAGCTCCAAAGAATGCAACAGTAATCGCAGGACATACTGCAGTGATGGAGTGCATGGCTTCTGCAGATCCTACACCATTTGTCTCCTGGATACGACAGGGTAAGTCTAAGAATTAATCTGGGAATGTCACTGCAATCAGTGTTCGAGCTGCACTGTGGAATTCTGTTACAATGTTGCCTATACAGCTGCTATCACTTCTGCTCCCACGTAAATTATGGGGACATTAACTGAATTCCAAACAGTAAACACCTTTTTAAAATGTGAATTATGCTTGGCCTCTGAGGAGTACATGGGTGGAGTGTATTCATTCCTTTACATCTTTTCCAAGGCCCTTGTATTTATTTATTTGCTTTAGTTGACAGAGAAAGGAGGACCAGGAAATCTTTTCTTGTTCCTCAGCCTCATTCAGGAGGGGGATACAGGAGGTACTGATTACTCTTTTTGATAAATCCTGTCAGATCCTTAAAGCCACCTCAACAACCATCATAACAGGCAGACAAAAGGCAGTTGCTCGGTTAAAATTAAAGGGATAGTAAAGTTACAGTTGGTCTTAATCATAGAATAAAAAAGGTACTAGAGGCAGTAAAATGCATTTTTACTTGATTTGATTTACAGATAGAGATGAAATGTCAAAGTATGGAGCTTCTATTTGCCCTCCTCTCTCTTCTACCCTAGTAAGTCAGAAAAGAGTTTACTTGGACTGTGGCCCTAATGAATATTATCAGACAGCTAGTGAATTTTTGGGGTTACGTTTCCCTGGCCCTCGTCTCTTTCTGTTTTCTGAAGACGTCCACAGTATGAAAGCTGGCAAAACCTCTCTCTCTTTCTCACTCTCTCTGTTTGCTTATTTCACCACTTGTGTATTATAGCCCTGTCTAGAGGTGGGTGAATACCTTATTTAGAATATTCAGCCAAACATTCATATTTGGGGTTCCAAATATTTGAAAATTGTGTATTTGGCTTCCTTGTTCCTGTCCCCGGGGGGGAGGGGGGTTAAAAAAAAAAAAAAGCTCCCACCCTCCTTCCCAGCCCGATTACTTTAAAAACAACCTCATCATCCCCTCCTCCCCTACTATCTGCAACGAGCCCCCCCTCCAAATCTCATTCCCCAGCACCCACTGTTATAAGAGATTAACAGGAAAACTCCCACGATGGGTGACTAGCACAATCTGCTCACCTCCACGGCCAGCTACTGTCTCCTCTTGCCATTATTTGAGTTAATTTAATCATCCACCCATCCCTCACCCCTGCAGCAGTGCTCTAGTCCCTTAGCATCCCCATTTCATAAAATAAGATCTGCGAGGCTATCCCTTCCATTAAGTCACACCTTTGGAACTATAGCCATTAGCGCTAGGACCCCATGGATACTTTTGCTAGGGGGGGCCGCCCACAATGACATACTGCATCTAAATGTATATAAGCCTGGGTGGCCCCATCACTTCTTAGTTCTTTTCCCTCCATCGAGCATCCTCATCGTACGTGCTGAAGGAAATACCATCAACCTAGCTGTTGCCATTTACGCTGTTATTTTACTAAGTATTTCATTGTTTTCCATGCCACCAAAATTGAAAGAGCTTTTATTTTGGTATTGTAAGTGCAGAGAAAAAATTCACAAAGAGGACACACACACATGCGGTTTGTGTGTGCTGTTTGGGCCTGTCTTACAATGTGAGGACTCGTCAGATTTGCCAGAGCTTCAGCTGGGCTATATGATGATGATGATGCCATAAGAAGGCTGTAGAAAACTTCTTCTCAGAACTTTGGAAACTATGGAGAAGGAACAGGGTCCAAAGTCTGTGTCTCCCTCACCATCGGCTGAGAAGCGGATTCTGAAGTCAGAGCATTGGGACAGGGAACGGTCATCATCGTGGCCCTCCTCATGGTTTAGTCACAAGCACAAACGTAAAGAAAAAGTATGATCTGCTTCATCGGTGAGGTCCCAGTCGCCCTTGAGACAAGGTTAATCCACTGTGTCATCGCTCGCTCTTCAGCACTGATTACAGTCCCCCCTGACTGTCGATGAGCAAGGTTGGGGCTTGGCTTATGTGCTGCCATACCAGCTAGGGATAGTAGGATGCCATCATCGTAGGTCCAAGGCCCATCTATGCAAGTAGTCAGGCCCCCTTTACAGGGTGCCATTGACTCTCAGGCTATGCTGGCATTGTTTTTAGAAATGATGATATGCATTCTTTGTGGACTTCTAATGCAGGCAGTTATTTATTTATTTTTATTTATGCTTTTTGCGCATCCCACTGAGTCTCTGGCTGGCCCTTCAGCCCACCACCGCTGACCCGCCCCCATGGAGCCGCGGTTTACCCTCCAGGCAGGGACAAGGGGCAGCCGGCTATGCCACCCAACACTTCAGGGCATCGGCCGGGCCTTAGGTGGTGGCAGCAAGGAGACCGGCCAGAGACAATGCTTATTTTTTTTTCTAGCTTCTGGGATTGGGAGGCATGGCATGCAGTGACACAATGGCAGAGCCATGCCTAGCATCCGCACGCCTCCCAGCCTCCGTCTCACCCCCGGCAGGCCACTACCATGGTCACCCAGTGGTGCTACACTTTGAGGCATGGCCCCCCCCCCACCTCAGAGATGGAAAGCGTGCAATTGGTGCTCAGTCCATCTCTCCCCCTGGCCGACCCTCCAGCCTCTTGGGCTCGTTTTTGAACCTGAGTAGCTGGCACCGTAAATGGTGGCTCCACCACCGTGCCGACGGGCTGGCCTACAGGCAGTTATTCTGTCAATTGGGCCTTCTGATACTCAGCCCCCATCGATGAGTTCTACTAGCACACCTCAGATTCCTCCCTCTCAGCCGCTGCTGGTTCTGCTGGTGCATTCTGTGGCTCCTGTCATGGATAGGGATGTCGATGATGAAGTGGAATACAAGCTTGACCTCATGAATTTCGAGGAGGAGTGTGAGGCAGAACAATGTCCAGCCCCTCACTCTAGTTCTACCCTCTCATCCTGCAGTGAGGACTCTGTGGTTTCTACTCCAAGAGCTCCTCTTAAGGATGCAACTTTCTGAGCCATGATGCAGCAAATGCAGTCTGCCTTGGGCTTTAATGTGGAAGAGGAAGATTCCATAAAAAGAAATGTAACGCAGTTTTTGAAGGTGCCCTGCTCTCTCTCCATTATTGTTCCACCCGTTTGTCCTGCGTTAGAGGATGCTACCTTTGCTGCATGCCACAGACCTAACTCACTGCCTGCTGTTCGTAGAAAGGCTGATAGGCAGTATCCAGCACCATCTACTAAGTCGTATTATGCTAACCAGCCAGAAGCTGACTCTGTAGTCTTCATGGGGGCTCATGATAGGTCTAGAGCATCTAAGCACATGAGTACTTTGCCTCTTGGTGAAGAATCCAATAGGCTGAATGTGATGGGCAGACTTACTTATGCCTCTGCATCTTTGGATCTTAGAACTGCAAACTGACCGGCCTACGTGATAAAATAACAGAACAGGCCTGTGGGAAGCTGCTCGTACTGCAGCCCAGGCTTCATCTGTTGGAAGAATGAGTTACTTAAAACATTATCTTGTAGTGCTGAGGTTGGCAAGCATTTGCTGTGCTCAGCGTATAGTGTCTGTGATGTTTCTGTCAGGGCTGCTGCCGCTGGCATTTGTATGATGAGATTTACTTGGCTCAGAGTGTCTGGCTTTGTGACTGATGTGCAACAGACAGTTTTGAATGCACCTTTTAGAGTGACAGTACTGTTTGGTTATGATGTTGAAGAGGCCCCACGTGGCCTTCAGGCCTCTGAAAGGTCTGTAAAGTCCCTATATTCCAGTTGTGGGAGGGGTTCCTTTCATCCACCTGCTGCCTGAGGTGGCCATGCCTACTGTCAGCAAGGCTGTGGTAGGGGAGGTGGCCCCCTACTAAGTCCCCTCCTCCCAGGTGCCCATACAAAAGCACCCAAAGCAATCTGTTCCAGTGACACTAGCCCCACTGGTTCCACCTGACTCTGTGCCGGCTACACCCCTACTGTTACCTCCATGGGGGGGAGGGGGGTATCCCTGTATCTGAAACAGTGGCAGGAGATCACCACAGACAAGTAGTTTCTGGAGATAATTGCAAGGGGGCATGCTCTGGAGCTGTTAGAAATTCCGTCAGATCATCTTCTGCCTCCTTCCTGTTATCCCTTTGGCCACTTGTCCCTTCTGAAGGAAAACATTCGGTCATTATTCCAAAAATGTATTATAGAACTGGTTCCTTCTTGGTAGAGAAACAAAGGGTTTTATTCCAGATATTTCCTTGTCCCAAAATGGACATGGGATCTGCTTCCTCTGTTGCATCTCAGGGATCTCAGCTGCTACACTGAATACAAAAAGTTTCAAATGGCATCCCTGCAAACACTGATTCCCCTTCTGCAAACCCTTGTTTGGCTTTGTGCTCTGGACAGGAAGGATGCAAACCTCCATGTCAAGATCAGGAACTATTATAGACAATACATAAGGATTAACCCACGACAGAGTGTGGGTTACTGAGGAATTAATCCACGCCGGGGGGGGGGTGTTGTTGCACAAGGCCACAGGCACGAGCACCCAGGCGTGGATTAATTCCCTGTGTAACCCATGCTGTGGAGTGGGTTAATTCACTTCTAACATGGCCAGGGAAAATGAGGACTGTGCGGTTACAGATGCAACAGACGGGAGAACGCAGCTCTATTTCTCTTGCCATGTTATATGTAAACTTGCGCCTGGAAGAATGACCTGCATGGCAATGTAAACCACGGAACATGGTGAGTGGACGCCGAGACAGGGAAGTGCACTCGAGGAGGTTACAGTAACGAGGAAGGGCTGCCACGCTTGAGACGACATACACTACATGCAGACAGGATTTTTTGGAGCCCAGAACTAAAGGAGGAGGAGCAGTGAAAAATAGGAAGGAGTGATGGTGACCAGGACTCGGGAACACAGAAGGATGGTCCACTTGACGGAACTGGAGCTGGTGAATGACATCACACTAATGGGACCAGGATCAGAAGGTACCAGCTGGGATTTGATCACCCTAATGGTACCAGGATCCCAGAATCACTGAATCATAATGTGGTTCAAGGTCATAGAAGCTCGGGGATAATCTGGGGAGCTGAACAAATGCCCAGGGGTAACTGACAGTGAGGGATGGAAAGATCTGTGGTTACAGAGCATTGAATGATGGGGAGTGCCAGGTAATGGACCAGTAAATGATGGGAAAGACCTGGGTAATAACTGGACCTTGACTGATGTGGAGAACTAGAACCGGGATCAGAATGGTGCATTGAATATGAGAAGGGGTTGGAATGGGGAATTGAATGATGGGCAGAACAGGAACACAGAAGGATGATGAGGAGTTGGGCAAAGACAACTGGAGGCAGGGAGGTAAGAATGGGGGGGGGGGGTGACCAGGAGGATGGGGAGCTAGGAGTGAGGAGGGAGGTTAAGAAGGGTCTGGGCCCATGAAACAGAAACAGTGGCAGTAGGTAAAATGGGCAGAGTTTATTTTTTGTTTTTTTACAATCTGGGGAAGGATCAGGGCTAGTGAAACAGAAATTGTGGCTGTAGGTGACATGGACAGAGGTTTTACACTCTGGGGAAGGTTCAGGGCAGTGAATCAGAAACAGCGGCTGTCGGTGAAATGGGCAGACTTTGTTTTTTACCATCTGGGGAAGGGTCGGGCCAATCAGAAAGCGGCAGCTGTAGGTGAAATGGGCAGACTTTGTGTGTGGTGTTCTTTTTATTTTTCCCCAATCTGGGGAAGGGTCGGGGGCAGACCACACTCCTCACAAACTGACGATTCAGTTTATTTCAAAGATAAAAAGTACCGCCAAGGGGTTGGACGTTGGCCGTAGGTGAAGTGAAGTGTGTGATTTTTGGAGAAGTGCAACAGTTTAGCTGGAGGGGGCGTACCACGATCACGAGCGCTGTGTCTCAGCTGTCTGGAGAGCAACCATGGATTAACTGAGGCTTATTCCAGGGTTACCTAATGGCTGTTGACGAATGAGTGCTGTCCATTTTCCCTGGCCATGTTATAACTCTGCTTAATGCCGGAGGGGAAAATGCTATCAGTTCAGAATACTGCCCTTTGGCTTGGTTTCTGTGCCACAGGTCTTTACCAAGTGATTGGCAGTAGTGGCAGCAGCCCTTTGCAGGGAAGGCCTGTATGTGTTCCCTTTTCTGAACAACTGGCTTCTGAAGATCAGCTGCAGAGAAGCTCTGCAACATACTCTGTCTCGGACACCGACAAATTGGGGGTTACAGTGAATGTGCCATCAGTGCTTCTCTTCCTCCTCAGGTGAGGAGATGCATCAAAGAAAAATGCATTGACTCTGCTAGGCGCTCCTCTGTCAACATTGGACCACAGTTGTAAGGGATAGAGGAACATTTTTAAAATGCTGTTTCCCGGTATCTGTCAAGGCTTTCTTTTAACAGGCCCAGGCATGGCTGGGACTGGTGCTAGATCAGCAGTCACACTGCGTGATTGGAGATCAGAGCTCTAGCTCAATTTTTGGACTGCTGCAAATGCACGGATCCCAATATGGTACTTGTCGACAAGTCTTTCCCTGTTCCTGTTCGCACATCAGCTGTCACACACAGCCTTGGCCAGGTGCCCGAACCAGTTTTATGGGATGGAGAATGTTGACCAGGACACCAGGGAAAAATCCCCAGTTCTTGTGAAAAGTACCCTGGGTTCTTTTCCTTCCACCTGGACACCCGGCAGGACAGCACCAGAGATGTGCTGATGGGACCTTAGTTTTAACATCTTATTCAAAGGACGGCACACCTTCACAGTACAGCAGCCCTCTAGTACTGCATTTGGGTGCCAGCATTTATATAGGAGCCCCGTCTTGGTGTGAGACCCTCTGGCCTAGAGACGGATGTGTTGCCAGCTTAGCCACGCTGACACCAAGGTCATGGAGACCATTTTGTTAGCATTCAGAGAGAGCAAGGAACCAGCACTGGATATAATCAGACTCACAGTAGAATTCTGCTTTCAACTCTGCAGCCTAGTGTCAATAGGCAGAAGCACTGTGTTTCGTATGTACATGGTGAATGTGTGCAGACCTGACATTAGGGATGTCACTAAGAAAGATCTTGGGCAGGATACGGCCCAGTACAGACACTTGGGTGACTCCTGAGTCAGTTGGAAGAGGAGGGGGTGTCACCTGCAAGTACCGAGTGGCACCCATCAGACAGGTAGAACAGAATCAATGCAGTGAGAGGTAAGAGAGGGAATCAGAAATAGTGGAGCCTGCTGGTTTGAAAACAGGATCTTCTTCGAGGATATCTCCTCTCTTAGGCCACACCTTTGGAACTATAGCCATTAGACACTAGGTCCACAGGGAAGCTTTTGCTAGCCAGGGGCCACCCACAGCAATGTCCCACTGTCTGTGTCTGTATTAGTGTGGGCGGCCCCATCACTCCTCAGTTCCTTTACCACTGATCATCCTCAGTGGAGCTGCTGAAGAAAACACCTCAACCTAGCTGTTGCCATCTGTTCTTTTACTACAAATGGTATTTTATCATCTCTGCATGTTGCTAAAATCGAAAGAGCCTTTATTTTGGTATTGTAAGTGCAAAGAGAAAATTTACCACTGAGACAAGGTAATTCTACTGCATCATCGTCCACTCCAGCGGCAGTGACTACAGCCGCCCTCCCCCCGACCATCGATGAGACACCAGGGCTGGGGCTTGGCTTAGGCATTGCCATACCTACTATGGACAGTAGGACATCATTGTCTTCGGGCCAAGGCCTGTCGACACAAGTAGTCCCGGCCCCTTTACAGGGTGCCTTCGAGTCTCCGACTGTGCTGGTGTCATGCTCGGAAATGATCAAACACATTCTGCCAGGGCTACCACTACAGGTGGTTATTCTGCTAACAGACGATAGGTTATTATTATTTTGGGGGGGGGGGGTAATAGAGGATGGATAACCTATCAGAATTTAGCTGGAGACTTAAAGTTGTTCTGGAGGTTTGACACAAAATAATCTGGCTTAGCCTGCCTGATAGCCGTGATGCAGTCATTATGGAGTTACTTGTACAGCTTCTCTAGCGATTAAGTCTGCTGAGATCCTCTGGATTTCAGTTGACTTAGTTGCTAGACTCAGAGCTCATGACAATGCTTGGTGCCTTCACAAGGCCCTGACTCCCTGTCTAGTGGCTAAGACAACTGAAATCCTGAGAAGGTCGGAATCTTTTACATGTGACTTGCGGAGGGTTGCATGTTTACCTTGATGGCAGTGAAATATGCTAGGGCTGCATCAGTGTCATACGGAGTAATTGGGAGTCCAGTCAGTGTTGTTAAGGTAGGCTAGGAGGGAACCCAGGTCAAGCGATCTGAACTGCTGAAGCCAATGACTTTAGATGGGGCTTTGGGATGACAGATTTTGTGCACACATCCTATGCCACCTAAATGCATCAGAGAGGGTGCATGCTTCCAGAAAATGATGGGAATGTGGGGAGAGGATCCAGTTAGTGAGTGAGTGGTAAGAGGATGGAGGCAAGGTTAATTTCAAATATGTGTCTATGTGGGACAATGACCCACTGAGTGTAAGTAAAGGTCAATTGAAAAAAGTAAATATTATTCGGTCAAGCCCATATTAATAAAGCAGCAGTGTAAAACTGTAAGAACAGTGAGTAGGTTGTCCCCAAGGGAGAAAAAAAAGGGGGGGCGGTCAGAATTGAAAACTGTGTGATAATTGTCCTTTTCCCCCCACTCTGAAATGAACACTGGGCAGGGTTTCATGAGGTTGGGAGCCTGAAACTAAGAGAACCACTGTCTCTTCATCCTCCTCCTTTAAGACTTTTTAGGAGATTAAGAGTGCTCTAACACTTATAGACTGGAATACGATTTTACAAAACAAGGATGCAAATGAAATACGGGACATTTTTAAAATAATAATTTGTGACCTATAAGACAGATATGTCCCTCTGGTCAAAAAATATAACAATAAGGTTCGCATTCCTATTTGGTTAAACAACTCTGTTAGAAGACTGATAAGCGCTAAAGAGAAAAGTTATGTTAGATCAAAAAAATTGCCAACAGAAGCAAATAAAAGAAAAGATTGTATTAATCTGCAAAAACTTAAACAACAAATATATATAAAGAAAGGTTAAAAGTCGAGCATGGGCTTGTATTCACCAAAGATAACAATAAAGCTTTCTTCTTCTACATAAACAACAATAAAAACAATATAAAAAGCATTAGTCCCATGTCCGAAAATAACAAGGTTTCTGACCCCGGGAAAATGGCTCTAATTTTTAATAAATTCTTTACTTCTGTATTCAATAAAAATAAGAGTTTGTCCCCTGTATTCTCTGTAAATTTCTCTCAGCTTGAAGTAGTCACCCCTTCACAGGTACTACAGGAACTGCGAACTATTAAGGAAAACACTTCCCCTGGGCCTGATGATATACATCCAGTATTTCTAAAAACAATGGCCGAAACCCTTGCAGCCCCACTCTCTGTTTTGTTTAACACCTCTTATCAGACTGGAGTAGTCCCCCTTGACTGGCTAAGTGTGGTTATGATTCCTATTCACAAAAAGGGCAGCAAGGGTCAAGTAGAAAACTTCAGACCCATAAGTCTGACTGCAGTATGCTGTAAATGTATGGAAAAACTGTTAAAAACTCCTAATAGATAAGGAAATCAAAGATTTGAAGCTGCAGGACACCTCACATCATGGGTTCAAAAAGGGTCTGTGCTGCAACAGAAACTTAATTACTTTCTACGAAGAAGTTATCAGAAACTTGGATGAGGGTAACCCATACAACGTGATCGTGTTGCACCTAGGTAAAGTCTTCAGCACACTGCCCGATGATATACTAATAAAGAAATTAATAAGAATGGGAATAAACAAACTCATTATAAGATGGGTTCAAAATTGGCTGAACAACAGAACCCAGCGAGTCAGCGTAAACGGTATCATGTCTGACACCGGTGAGGTCAGCAGCAGGGTGCATCAGGGCTTGGTCCTGGGCCCAGTCTTGTTCGCCTTGTTTGTTGCTGACATGGATATAGGGATTATAAATTATTTAACAAAATTTGCAGATGATACAAAAATAGGAGGAACAGTCAGTACTAAGGAAGATAGTGATGCTCTGCAACATGACCTAAATACATTATCGAAGTGGGCAACAAATAACACGACATTCAGTGCTGGTAAATGTACAGTACTGCAGTTTGGTCATAACAGCAAAACGTTCAAATTTACATTAAATGGGATTACTTTAAAATCTGTAATTAAGGAAAGGGACCTTGGGATTATTGTACATAATTCCCTATCCCAAAATGACCATTGTGCAGAGGCTGCTAGGAAAGCAAATCATATTATTCATGCAGTAAGGTCATTTATTTCGAGACAGATTGCATTGTCCAGACTTATAAATTGCATGTGATCCCATATTTGGACTATGGTTCACCATTTTGGTGTCCTTACCTAAAGAAGGATATAAAACTTATAGAAAGTCCACAAAACATCGACTAACAAAAATGATCTCAGGGTTATGTAACTATGACACCAGGCTAATTAAACCGGGACTGTTTAGTCTTCAGGAGAGGAGATGGAGAGGGGTTCTCCTGCTTCTGTATAACATCCTCCAAAATGATGAGCTAATGAAAGAAATGGGTCTTTATTTTAATAATAGGAAAACTATCTTAAGATCTCATAATAAACAACTAATAGTCCATAGGGCAAAAACTAATGAAAGAGTAAATTTCTTTACTGCAAGGGCAGCAAAATACTGGAATGCATTAGCAAGCTACTTATACTACTTAGTAAATTTAAAATCATCGGATTCCTCGAAACGTAATCTCGATGTATTTCTACTGCGTTCAAGAGTTGATGATTAATCCACAAGGTGGTGGAAGACAATCCTGATGTGCTTCCGGCCTTCTTTTGTTTTTAAAAACCAAGAAACCAAGATGTGGTGCTCCAGGAGATATGCTGTTTCACATGTTATGGCCCTGTTATGCATGTGGTCCAGAAATTTTGGCAAGCAGTCTAGTCAGTGTCCCAAGGTTGCCAGCCCCTTGTGCCCCCTCCCCCATCTCTTGCCACTGGAGCTGGCACCTCCATAGTTATTCTACGCCTCAAATGCCATTAAGTGGCTGGTGGCAGTAGGGGGTGGATGTGAAGAGGTTGATTCTATGCAAATAGTGCTACACAGTAGCCCATTCTGCAAGAAAAGGCTGCACGCAGTAAATTGGTTAGCTGTCTTTGTGCATATGTCACACCTGGAGAAGCATACGTTACCTACATCCTATCAAGTGTAGGAAGCACATAATTTTTCAGCTCTATGCTTCATGGGCCCCAAATATCTGATAAGGGAAGAAGAGGACCTGCCCTATCTCCTTGATAAATTATCCCTTTGTCCCATCCCTGATCTCAGGGATACTGACATATTGAAGGACCAAGGGGTCATCCATACTGGGGTGCGGTATGTAACATTCTTGTTACTAGCATTGTTGCTGGAATAGCAGTATAAGTGTAGTATAATGTGGGGAGTGGTGCAATGTAGTGGATGTGGGGCAGCCTTCTGGATGCTGAGGTGCTGCCTTATCTGCAGGCATCTCTCCGGACTGCAGGATAAGGTAGCCAGACTCAGAGCGAAAGTAAACTGGGTCAGGATTACCTTCGCCCCCATCCAGAGACCACCCAGTCCAACGCTGCTGCCTCAAAGGATGCCAAAAAGGAGGAGCACTTGGATGACGCTGGGCTTGGGGAGGGTTAGGGTGGTCAGGCAGAGGTACATCCCAAATCCTCTTCCACTCCAGAACTCATATGCCGCACTGGCAAATGAGGACAACCAAACAGAGATACCCAGAGAAGTGGAAGGGAAGGGAGTGGAGGTCAACCAAGGAGGTTACCTCAGTGGGGAGAGCAGTGGACCCCAGAGGAGGAGGAAGCGAATCCTGGTGGGGGTACTATCGTAAGAGGGATCCAGCTAGGAATACAGGAGGGGTAGGACAGGGAGGTGAGGTGCATACCAGGTGCCACAGCATGGAGAGATGGGAGGAAGATCCTGGGGATTTCTGGGAAGGCAAGACGGGAGGGTGAACTGGATGTCATTATCCACCTAGGTACTAATGACCTGGCAAACGGGGAGCCTAAGGAACTTCAGGAAGAGTTTAGGAAATTGGGAAGGGGTCTCAAGCAAGTAGCTACTTCTGTCACCTTCTCGGAAGTACTACCTGTGAGAGGCGTGGGAGAGCAAAGGGACGCACGCACCAGGAATTTTAACTCATGGTTAAAGAACTGGTGCTCTGAGGAAGGGTTTGGATTAATTGGTGACTGGGGACCCACCTGGAGGGATGGAGGCTTGTTAAGGCCTGATGGCCTGTATCCGTCCTGGAGGGGAATCCAAGCACTCAATAATAAGTTTAAATGCTACATGAACAAGCATTTAAACCAGGCAAGGTGGTAGCAGGGCAGCAAGGAGGGTACCTAATTGCCCACCCCCCACAGCTAGCAGTGGAACCAGTGAACAGGAGGAGTGGATATCTCTACAAAGCGGTGTGCAAAACATGGAGATAAGCACCCAAGAGGTGGATAGGCAGAAAGGGGGCACAATTCATTGGAAGGGCAGGCAGCAGGGAGAACCAAGGATAAAGGACAACCAGGGAGGGGGCTGGAGTAGAACAGCTAAACAGTCCAGGAAGTTCAAATCTTGGAAAGCCATGTATGCCAATGCCAAGAGCCTTAGCAACAAGATGGAGGATCTGGAAGCTGTCATGGTGCAGTCAGACCTGGACTTTGTGGCCATCACAGAGACCTGGTGTAATGATAACCATGACTGGGAGATGGCCATACCCGGCTATAACATATTTAGAAGAGACAGGGCAGGCAAGAAGGGAGGAGGAGGAGTGGCACTTTATGTGAAAGATGGCATAAAGGCCACAGAAATACCAGAGGAACAAAATGGGAAAGAGATACTGTGGGTAAGCTGGAAAGGAAAATGGTGTCAGCCATCTGCACAGGGGTGGTCTACAGACCACCCGCCCAGGAGGAAGAAACAGATAGGGAGGTGATGCTAGCCATCCAAAGGATGGCAGACAACTGTGAGGTGGTGATGGTTGGAGACTTCAGTATTCCAGACATGGACTGGAGCCTCCCAGCAGCAGCATCAACCAGGAGCAGATTTATCCTGGACTCCCTTCAAGGTGCCTCCCTCAAGCAACTGGTCATGGAACCAACTCGGCAGAAGGCAATACTGGACCTCGTGCTCACAAACTGGGACAGTGTGATGGGATAATAGTGGGGAAGCACCTGGGGAACAGTGACCACTGTGGTTTTAAATCAAAGGAGGAGCAGAACCAAACCGCAGAAAAACACGTATCCTGGATTTTAGGGGGGGGGCAGACTTTGGGAAAATAGGGAGATGCTTGAAAGAGACATTAATGGGAATGGGGCGGGAATCGGGTTGAACAGTGGGCAATATTTAAAGCAGGGATTACAAGAGCAACAGCATTATGCATTAAGCAGGTTAGCAAAGGGAAAAGGAAGAGGAGGACATTATGGTTTTCCAAGGAGGTAGCGGAGAAAGTGAAAGCCAAAAAGATTGCATTCAGGCAGTAGAAAAAGATGCAGGCAGAAGGGGATAGGGAGAAGTACCAGGAGAAGCAAAGGGAGGCAGGGAGGTCAGTAAGGGAAGCCAAAGCTCAGACAGAAAAGCGCATCACAAAATCAGTGGGTAGAGGGGACTAAACCTTTTACAGGTACATAAGTGAAAAAAGAAAGACAAAGGGAGGGATAGTGAGACTGAAGGGGGAGGATGGGGCCGCGTGGAGGATGACAACAGTAAAGCTGACATACTGAACAGGTATTTCTGCTCAGTCTTTACTGAGGAAGAGAAGGGGTAATGGGCCTGAAGGGAGTACATGGGGTGGGGACGGCGCAGAAATCGACATGAGTCCCTTTACACGGGGGGGGAAGGGTCTTAAAGGAGCTGGAAGGAATAAGAGTTGATAAAGCAATGGGGCCAGATGGGGTGCACCCCAGGGTCCTAAAGGAACTAAGAAAGGTGGTGGCTGAACCTCTGGCAATCCTGTTTAGCCAATCACTGGAAACGGGAGATACCCAAAGACTGGAGGACAGCAGATGTAGTCCTCTTGTACAGAAGTGGGAACAAAGAGGAAGCGGGGAACTACAGACCAGTCAGCCTGACCTCGGTAGTGGGGAAGATCATGGAAGCACCACTGAAGGAGAGATTGTTGGAACATCTGGTTGCCAATGGACTACAAGACCCAAGGCAGCATGGTTTCACTGGGAGGAGGTCATGCCAGACCAGCCTCATTGAATTTTTCGATTGGGTGACAAGGGAGGTGGATCGGGGAGGGCAGTGGATGTGGCCTATCTGGACTTCAGCAAGGCCTTTGACACTATACTGCATAGAAGGCTATTAAATAAACTGGTGAATATGGGAGTGGGCAGGACAGTCGTGTGGTGGGTAGGTAATTGACTGGGCGGCAGGACAAAGAGGGTGGTGGTAAATGGCTGTCATGCCACAGAGGGAAGAGTGATCAGTGGGGTACTACAGGGATCAGTGCTGGGACCGGTCCTATTCAGCGTCTTCATCAGTGACATTGCGCAGGACCTAGAAGGCAGAATTTCCCTTTTTGCTGATGACACAAAGCTGTGTAACAGAGTGGGCACGCCAATGGGTGTAGACAGAATGAGGAGGGACCTACAGCAGTTTGAAGAATGGTCAAGGGTTTGGCAGTTGAAATTCAGTGCAAAGAAGTGCACGATAATGCATATGGGGCACAAAAACCCTGAAACAACATATCATTTGAGGGGTGAGGATATAGCATGCACCAAGCAGGAAAGGGACCTTGGGGTTCTCATCTCTGATGACCTCAAGGTAGGGAAACAGTGCGATAAGGCAGCAGGTAAAGCAAATAGGATGCTAGGAAGCATAGGCAGGGGCATCACCTGCAGGAAAAGGGAGGTCATAATTCCACTATACAAGACACTAGTGAGGCCCCACCTGGAGTATTCTGTACGGTTCTGGTGACCTTACCTACGTAAGGACATAGACAGGGTAGAGAAGGTTCAGAGGAGGGCAACAAAGATGGTACAGGGATTGCATCACAAGTCCTATGAGGACAAGTCGAAGGACTTGAATATGTACTCCCTGGAGTAGAGGAGGGAGAGAGGGGATATGATAGAGACA
The DNA here is from genome assembly GCA_016271365.2 of Neoceratodus forsteri. NCBI lineage: Eukaryota > Metazoa > Chordata > Ceratodontiformes > Ceratodontidae > Neoceratodus > Neoceratodus forsteri. The sequence goes on along the minus strand of CM028129.1, from coordinate 1,711,983,621 downwards.
TACAAGTACCTTACAGGGAAGAACAGGGTGCAGGAATACACTATTTTCCAGAGAAAAAGATGTTCCAGGACTAGAGGGCATGGGATGAAGTTGGAGGGAGGGAGATTCGGTGGAAACGTGAGGAAGAATTTCTTCACAGAATGGGTGGTAGAGCCGGCCTGTCGGTGCAGCAGTTGGATTTCTGCCTGCGACGCCAGCGACCCAGGTTCGGGAGCGGACTGAGGTCGTTGGAGGGCCGGCTGGGGGAGAAGGCTGGAGCATCCCACAACTGCTTGCCTTATCCGGGGAAGGAAGTGGACCATAATCCGCAGCTTGCCTGACCCTGTGTGGAGGCTTGGGGTGCAACAAGTCCTGCAGTTGCAGGAGGGGCAAGGTCGCAATGTGTGGTGGACGTCGGCGCCTCGCGTCATGATGTCAAGGGTTCACTCCACACTTCGGGGAGTAAAGAGGAGGAAAAATAGCATGCCATCGCCAGGAAGATGGAAGTTCTGGGATGTGCCCTTACCCGCCTGCCGGCCCTGGTCCGACGAAATGTAAGTAATGGGGTGCTATGGGCCCCCACCTCGTCCCTGCTTGGGGGCAAGCCGCGGCTCCATGGGGATCTGGGGGTCATTGGGTAGGGCGAGAGGCAAGGGGCTGTCCGCCTTGGATCTCTGGATGGGTTGGGGATGGCAGGCCGGGGAGGAGGATAAATGGCAATTTAAAAAAAATAAAAAAAAACCGGCTGGTGGACATGTGGAACACCCTGCCAGAGGAAGCTGTGGGGGCTAAAACAATCACAGGATTTAAGAATGCATGGGATAGACATAAGGGAATTCTGAAGGTCAGGGGTAAGGGGACAAAACAGACTTCTAGGAAAACATAAAGTGAACTTATAAGCTCAAATGGGCAGACTGGGTGGGCCATAGGCCCTTATCTGCCGACAGTGTCTAAGTATCTAGCAGAGAAGTGGCATGTTTTCGCTGTTCCCACCTGAATGGTGGGACAGCTGGTACTTAGTTTGGTGCCCACCCTTCTCAGGTGAACTGAGTGGCTCCAGCTCATGAAGTGTCCTATGATCTGCATTTGATGATTCAAACAACATGAAGTCTTGCTGTATTCCGACTAATGCAGTATGACCAACCCGGTTCAGCTGCCCCGGAGAACAAAGAGTTAACCTCCATGCAGATGCATAGAATGTTGAGCTCAAGCTCGGTTTTCAAACCACCATCCTCGGTACATTCTAGTAACTGATCGGATTCTTTACTCCGCCTGCCAGTGAAGACGCTTCGGAGATTGCTCCTCTTCTTCTCAGTTAAATAGAGTAAAAATCGTTGGTTTTTCTGTCCGCTATTATTTGTTTTCAGTGTTCTTCAAACCTCTGTCCTCTGTATAGTGATAGTGTTACTGGTTGGGTTAGTGGTTCGGTTTCTAATCGGTTCCGCGGCCGTGAGGAAACCAAACAGCATTTTTTCTTTTAAAAGTTAGTTTTTTCGCTTGTTTAAGGGTACCGGCGTGGGTTCCTGACTAAACAGAGTTTTTTTTCTCGGTTTCTTCTACCAGCGCTAAACAGCTGGTTGTCAGGTCTCGTTCTTCTCTTTACCCGGCCTGACTAAGCCACCAGGGGTAAATAAATTCTTGTTTTATCCAGGCCTGACTAAGCCACTTCGGATAATTAAATTGTGTTTGGGCATAGTTTAACCGGCCTAACTAACCCTCTGGGTTAAGCGTTAAATTAAAGGGTATGTCACTGAAACCCAAGAGAAAATCCGGTCCCACTGGGTTTCAACATTGCACCGAGTGTGGTGAACAATTTGCTAAGGCCAACCCCCACACTTAATTTGTCTCTACTGCATGGGTTTTGATCACCTGCAAGCAGATTGTGACATTTGCAAAAACTTTCCTCAACCTACCCTCGACAGGAGACTGGGTAACTTAAAGGAAAGGCTGGAAAAATCGGCCCTGGATGTCGGGTCCGGTTCAACCGAACTGGCCGATCCGGTCTCAGATCCTTTGGATCAGGGCGAACTTCGTCCTCCAAAAGATGGTCAGATTCAACTCTGGATACCGCTCCATCTAAGGAATCAAAAAAATCCAGTTTGGAACCGCGCAGACAGCCGGTTTCAGTTCCAACCGCAGATGAGATTGCCAAGGCTATAGGAATTATTCAGTTCCTGCAGCTCTGTTTCAGTGAACCAGCTCACAGACTGACTGGGCAGTCACCGGTTCAGGTCACTGCCGGTTCAGCTCCTTCTGATCCCTTAGACCCTGAGGAGTATTATGAATCAGAGTATGAGTATGAGGAAGATGAGGATGAAGGGGAACCAATTGAACCTAAGGTTTCCCCTGAGTATCCTCAGTATGAGTCTCCTCCTATAGCCCCCTCTGAAGCCACCTCCCATTTTGCCTTCATGAGGCAGGTGGCAGAGACCCTACAACTCCCTGTCCGGGAAACTAGACAGGATGAGGATGAGGAGGACAATTATAGAGAGATGATGAATCTCCCTGCTTCTTCTCAGGGTCTCTCCACCCCCATACACAAGTCTTTAAAAAGACAAACCCTTAAGGTCATACTAACATACTAAAATGCCAGCAGAATAGGCCTAACGGTCTTTCGCGTCTGCTCGTTTGGTCAGCCCCCCACCCTGGGAGCTGACCTTGCTGCCCCCCTCGCCTTCTCTGGCTTCTCCCTTCCCAGTTCCGGATATTCTCGCTGCATTGGATTTTGCTTCCAGAACCCTTCCTCTGTACGTGTCCCACCCCTCTTGAACCCCTCCACCGTCTCTGCCTCCACCAGCCCCTGGGCAGCACATTCCATGGCTCCACCACCGTCTCAGTGAAGTAGCACCTCCTCCTTTCTCCCTGAATCTTCCCCTCCAGCTTCCAGCCATGCCCTCTAGTTGCCCCTCCTCCTTCCTTGAAGCACCCTGACTGCTCCTCCCTATTTACCCTCTTCATGTACCTGAAGACCCCTATCATGTCCCCCCGGTCCCTTCTCTCTTCCAATGTGTACATATTTAGCTCTTCGAGCCTCTCCCCATAGGTCCTGTCCCCCAGGCCCCAAATCATTTTGGTTGCCCTCCTCTGGCCCCTCTCCAGGAGTTTAATGTCCCTTTTTAAGTGTGGCCTCCAAAACTGCATGCAGTACTCGAGGTGTGGCCTCACCAAGCAGTTATACAGAGGGAGTATCACTTCCCTCCTTCAAGAGGTGATCCCCCAGTGATGCATCCCAGCATCCTGTTGGCCTTGGCTGCTGCCCTCCTACAAGTCTCAGAGTTGTTCATCTTGACATCCACCACCACCCCCAGGTCCCTCTCAGCCATCGAGACTTGTAGCATTCCCCCGGGTGTACACCTGGCCGGGTTTCTGGCCCCAGGTGCAGTACCTTGCATTTCCCTGCATTGAACCTCAACTTCCACTTTCTAGACCATCTTTCCAGAGCCTCCAGGTCCCCCTGTAGGGCCATCCTCCCCTCCTCCCCATCCACCACCACCCCCAGTTTTGAGTCATCCGCAAAGAGACTCATCTCACTCCTGATACCTGTCCTTATGACAGAGACATAGGTGTTGAACAGGAGGGGCCCAAGGACTGATCCCTGTGGGACCCCACTAATGACCCTCCTTGAGGATGAGACTATCCTGCCAACTCCGACCCTCCGGTCCTGGAGCCAACTGCCTATCCATCTGATCATCTGGTTCCCCACCCCCATTTCTCCCAGCTTATCCAACAGGCCCTCGTGAGAAACAGAGTCAAGTGCCTTGCTGAAGTCTAGAAAGAGGACGTCCACTGGTCTACCCAGGTCCAAGGCACTCGTCACCCAGTCATAGAATTCCACAAGGTTTGTCTGACACGATTTCCCCAGGACAAATCCATGCTGTCCTGCAGACCCCTTCTCTGTCCCTCCTTTGGACAAAAAGATGGACAGGAAGTATGCTCTGGCTGGCAATGTCACCGATTTTTCATCTTCCCATTGCAGCCATGTGGGGGTTGTACAGACTGCTGCCTTTGAAAAGGCTGGTGTTCCCCTGGCTTCCCATCCTCCGGACAAGGACTCCAGGAGAATTGACTCACTAGCCAAAAAGGCATATTTATCTTCCTCCCTGGGTATAAGGCAGGCCTCTCACATGGCCTATGCCTCCAGATACCAGAAGACACTCTGGGAATCTGTGTAGCAGTTGAGTTGGCAGCTGACCTTAAGGAGATTAACAAGGGAATTCAGGCATCTAAGGCACAGTTCCATATGGCTGTGGACTCGAATGATGCAGCCTCCAGGGCTATGGCTTCTGCTGTTTCCCTCAGGCGGTTCTCCTGGTTAAGATGTACCAGCCTCTCCCAGGATACCCAGAACAATCCTCTGGACTTTCCCCTGACAGAGAACTCACTGTTTGGGGAACAGACAGAAGCATACATGAAAAAGATGAACAATTATAGGGTGGCATACAAGAGTGCTTCTGCTAAAGAGATAGCAGCCACCCCACAGAAACAGGCCAGAGGGGGCAGGGGCAGATCTTACCCTAGGCCCTTCCATCAGGCTATGGCTTTCCCTTCATCTCAGCAACCCAGGGGGTTCTTCAGGGGTCAAGGAAGGAGGGGTGCAGGCCGTGCAGCTCCCATCCCACTTGCCTCCACTCCTGCCAAGCAGACACCCTGAGAAGTCTGCTCGGGCTGCCTCCCCTACCCCTGTAGGGGAAGGCTGACCCACTATCTTCAGGCTTGGCAAGCCATCACCTCAGACAGGTGGGTCCTGGAGATAGTAGGTCAGGGTCTTGCCCTCAATTTCAAATCCTTCCCCAGATTGGGGGCAAGACCCTTCAGGTCTTGCCCTCCCTCAGAAACAGCTCTGCTAGAGGCAGAGGTCACTACTCTCCTGCTCTCAAGGGCAGTGGAACCAGTGCCACTACTACACAGAGGAAAGGGGGTTGTACTCAGGGTACTTCCTTGCCTTAAAGAAAAATGGGGAGTGGCAGCCCATTCTGGATCTCAGATACCTAAACAGGCATCTGGCAAAGCCAAAGTTCAGAATGACAGCTCTGGCTACAGTTTTACCCATTCTGTGAAAAGGAGACAGGTTGGCATCCCTGGACCTCAAGGATGCCTACTTCCTCATACCTATCAAAAAATCTCACAGAAGGTACCTTGGGTTCAGATTACCTTCAGGCCACTACCAGTTCAGGGCCATGCCTTTCGGTTGACGTCTCTCCCAAGGGTGTTTACAAAATGCCTAGCAATGGTAGTGGCATTTCTCAGAAGGCAAGGGGTTTCGGTTTACCCCTATCTGGACGACTGGCTCCTAGTAGGCCAGTCCTGTCTGCAGGTTCAACAGTCATTGGAACTCACTGAAGGGACCCTTAAATCTCTGGGGTTCCTAATAAACCCGAAAAAGTCAGTGCTGACCCCTGTTCAAGTCTTAGACTTCTTAGGGGCAGAGCTGGACACAGTCAGGGCAAGGATCTTCCTGCCCCTAGGAAGGGCTCAGGCACTCATACAGTTGGCAGATTCCTTTCAACTCCGAGTTCCTCGTCCAGCAAGGCATTTTCTACAACTCCTGGGCCACATAGCATCCACTACTGCTGTGGTCCCAGGGACAAGGTTTCAGATGAGAGACATTTAGTTCCGCCTCAGGTCCTTCTGGTCCCAGAGAAGGGACTCGCTGTCCAAACTCATTCCAGTATCATCCACTCTCCTGCAGGCCCTCCAGTGGTGGCAGGAGCTGGACAGTCTCAGGGTGGGAGTTCCCTTCCTTCCAGCAGTATCCCCCTTAGTACTGACTACAGATGCCTCCCTCTTGGGGTGGGGGGCACATCTGGGGAAGCACACAGCTCATGGAACTTGGCTGCCTCAGGAGTCTCTCACACATCAGCCTCCTGGAGCTCAGAGCAGTGTTCCTAGTTATTCAGGCATTTGCCATTTATCTCAAGGGACAGGTGGTTCAGGTCAGGACTGACAACACCACCACAATGTACTATATCAACAAACAGGGGGGAAACAAGGTCCTCCTCCTCTGCACGGAGTCGATGAAATTTGGTCTTTGGCCTACTCCTTGGGGATTTCCCTGTCAGCAGTTCACATACAGGGAAGGACAATGTCCTTGCAGATGCTCTCAGCAGAATAAATCAGGGCCATCATGAATGGACCCTCAATAGACAAGTCCTCCTGACAGTGTTCAGAAGGTGGGGGTTCCAGAGATGGACCTCTTTGCAGCCCCAGACAACCATCAGTTGCCTCTGGCTTGCTGCAGACCTCCTGTTTGGGGATCAGTGCCTCTGGAGGCCCTGTTGCTGGACTGGACAAACAGGTTTCTATATGCCTTTCCTCCCTTTCCCCTGATTCTCAGGGTACTAGTCAAGTTCAGGTCTCAGCCTGCGACCATGATTCCCATAGCCCCAGATTGGGCCAGGCAACCATGGTATCCAATGCTGCTGTCTCTGTCAGTGGCCAGCCCCATTCCTCTTCCCAGGAGGCACAACCTGCTGACATCATCTAAGGGGGAGAATCTTCTACCCCAATCTACAGTCCCTTCGCCTCAAGGCTTGGCTCTTGAAGAATTAGAGTATGCAGGCCTGCATCTCTCTGAGTATGTCCTGGACATCTTGAGAGTGTCTAGGAAGCCTTCCACTAGGAAGACTTATTCTTCTAAGTGGAGGAGGTTCTCGATTTGGTGTTCTCGCAGGGAGTTGGATCCCCAACATGCTGGGCTTCCAGTTCTTCTGGATTACTTGGTGCATTTGCAATCTATCCATTTGCAACCATCTACCCCTAAAGGTGCATGTGGCAGCGGTCTCTGCATACTTGTCAGCAGGGGAGGGCCCTTCCCTTGCTGCTCACCCTATATTCAAGAAATTCTTTAAGGGGCTCTCTCATCTTCACGCTCCTCACAGAGAGCCCACCCCAGTTTGGGACCTCAATATCTGCATAGGCCAGCTTATGCAGCCCCCCTTTGAACCCATGTCTTCAGAAGAGCTTAAATTCCTGACTTGGAAGACAGTGTTTTTGGTAGCTATCACTTCTGCCAGAAGGATTAGTGAGCTCCAGGCTTTGTCTGTGGAGCCCAATTACATTACCCCTCATAGGGATAAGATTGTCCTTCGGACTAACAGGAAGTTTCTCCCTAAGGTAGTCTCTGACTTCCATCTCAATCAGTCCATTACCCTTCCTGTTTTCTTCACAGACCATTCCAGTGCAGGTGAACGCAGGCTACATAGCCTGGACGTAAAAAGGGCTATTAGCTACTATATGGATGGGACAAAGGAACATAGGCAGGGCTCCAACCAGTTGTTCCTTACCTATGGGGAAGTGGGTAAAGATAAGCCAGCCACAAAAAGGACCATAGCCAGATGGATTGTGGCTTGCATACAGTTCTGCTATGACAAGTTGGGAAAGGACGCCCTTCCAGGTTAGAGGGCCCATGCCACTAGGGGTACTGCAGCCTCAGTGCAGCCAGGGATATTCCCCTGCTAGAAATCTGTAAAGCAGCCACCTGGAAAACTGTTCACACATTCACTAAGCACTGCTGCCTTGACACTCAGGTAAGGAGTGATGCCAGGTTTGGCACAGCAGTGTTGCAGATACTGTTTCCTAAGTAGGTTCTGTGCCCACCTCCCAAGGGGCACTGCTTGGTAGACTGCATTAGTCAGAATACAGCAAGACTTCATGTTGTTTGAAGAAAAAATTACTTACTATAGTAATGTTGTTTCTTCTAATGGAGTCTTGCTGTATTCTGACATCCCTCCCAGCCTCCCCTACAGAACCTAGGGGATCTTTAGGCTGGCTCTGACTTCAGACTTGGTTTACCCACCTGTGAGTAAGGTGTTGTTCTTGGGCATCAGTGGCTTGAGCCTTCCTTCCTTTTTTTTTTTGCCCTTTTTGTGTCGTGGTGCCCCGGGTGGCTTTATAGGGTTAGAACATAGTTTTTTTCTATTGCTATATGTTAGCTTTGTAAGAATCTGATCAGTTACTAGAACGTACTGAGGATGGTGGTTTGAAAACCGAGCTCAATCTCAACGTCCTATGTATTTGCATAAAGGTTAACTCTTTGTTCTTTGGGGCAACTGAACCAGTTAGTCATACTGCATTAGTCGGAATACAGCAAGACTCCATTAGAAGAAACAACATTACTATGGTAAGTAATTTTTTCTTCTATCCATATAAAGGCTAGTTCCATAGGGAGACATTGCCCTCTAATATTGCATCTCTCACATCCCCCCAATTCTTTCCTCCCCCAGATATGCATTTACTTCCTGACAAGAGCGAGCCTCCCCCCACCTGTTCTTTTGCGTGGCCCCAGGTAGAAGTGGGATCAGCCTTACCAGGATCTATAACTTGTCCTTGTCATTACCTCTGTAGGTCTTATCAAGGAGTACTGTATGCAAACCGTAGTGCTGAGGTTGTCACATCCTGTACATTAAGATTTATGGAACTGTGTTGTACACTTTGTGTCCTGTTTTTAAATCTTTTAATAAAAAGATTAACTGAAAAAAGTGAGGGCCAGAGAGACTCCATCACTTAATATATCTAGGTGATAACATCATAGATTAGATGTGAAATCCAGCTAGTCTGCTGTGTTTACCAGTAGTGAGGCAGTAATGCTTGGGAATGAAATGGGGCCTCCTGCTTTGGCATGTAACCCTGTTATACTGTTGTTTGATCTTCACAAGACAGTGACGTTTAAGGTTTTGGATGCCTTTTGATCTGAACGTACCATGGCAGTATTATACTACTGTGGACCTCTGAATGTCGAGCTGGAAGGGTCAGGGTCATTGCAGTCCTTGTGTAGCAGCTTAGCAAAGGTTACTGAGTAATAAAACCCCATCTGTTCTTGTTTTGTAAAGATGACCCTGGCCATATGTGTGCTGAGGGATCATTTGGTCAGTTGACAAAGGCTTGTTTCTTTAACCCCTTCAATGACATGATATATTTGAACATAAATCACAGATTTAGTTTGAAAACACACTTCCCATGGAGTCAGTGTTTTATGCACTGGTGTTGGGTATCTTGAGAGAGGTCTGAAAGTCAGGACTGCCTTTGGGCTGTCATTTAAGCATAAAGTGCAGAAGTGCCTGGTTTATAGATCTTGTTTATGCTGCACCAGGGAGTTGTCCTCCTTGGTATTGGGTAGCTAGACATAATAGGAGTGGTTTGAGTGGCATTTCACAGATTTGCTTCACAGACTATACGGACTCCTCTAGAGAGGTTTATTTACCTCTAACTTTTAATATTTGAGGGTCAGAGTATTTTTGGTTGGGGTTGAGTGTGAGGAAGTGGTGTGTGTGGTGAACAAATGGTGTATGATTTTTGGTAATTGTTTATTTTGCTGTGTTTTAAATTAATTTGTATTAGTAGTTACAAGCTGTTGAGATGTGTTGGTCTTTGGCTCCCAAGGTAAGATATTATTCCCCTGCCAGGCTCCTCAAACTCAGCCCTTTTGAATATCCCCCATTAACATCACAGGTGTATGGGCACTGTAGAGCACTGGGGATAGCTCGCAAGGGGAGGAGGAGGTGGGGATGTGCAAAGGATGGTGGTGGTGGGAATATGCCGTCGGGGCGGATTGGGGTGGTGGGGACCAGGAGACGCCCTGGGGTGAAATGGGTCCAGGAGAGGGGTCTTCCCTTCCTGGTTCCCATATCCAAGGGTTCCACAGTTAGTGGGCAGGTGACAGGACCAGCCTCATCGACCTGTCCTTCTCGGGCAGTGTTGTGTAATGCCAGATCGATTAAAAACAAGACGTCAGTTACTGCTTATCTTGTTGTGTCATCTGATCTGGCTCACATCACCAAGACCTGGCTGGATGAAAATGACGGCCCAGTTTTGGAAGCGGCTATTCCGGCCGGTTACTTGGTGATACACTGCCCGAGAAAGGATCGTATGGGTGGGGGTGTGACCATTTGTTTTAAATCAGATATGGGCCTCTCAGCCTTCCCTTTAGGAGAGACGGGATCCTTCGGATGTGCAGGTTGCAGGATCCTCCTCGTCTACCAGGGGGTAGGAAGGATTTGCTGCAGGAAGTCACGGACTTCGTTGTTGACATGGTGTTGGAATCGCCCAGATGGATTCTTCTGGGTGATTTCAATGCCTGGGTCGATGATGAACTCTTGCAGTTTGGTCAGAACTTCCTCCAGCTTATGTGTTCATTGGGCCTGACACAGGTTGTTGCCTCTGCTACTCATATGCATGGCCATTCGTTGGACCTTGTCTTCCTGCTGGGAATGGAGGCCTCTGATTTTATGGTGGAGCCAGTCATGTAGTCAGACCACCATACTGTGAGGTTCCAGTCCGAGGCCCCCCCCAAATAGACCCTTCCCTATGGAGATGGTCCGGTACCACCCTTTAAGGGGGTCTGACTCCTCAGGGTCTGATGGCAGTGCTGGACCTGTCAGACCCAATGAGTGCGTGGAGCCGGGGGAATTAGTTCTGACCTATAATACAGTTATTGCTGAGACCCTCGACTCTGTCGCATCTGTTCATGTTCGACCTCTCACCAGAGGTCTCCATGGTTTCACAGGACTCTCAGGGAGATGAGGAGGAGAGGTCGAAGGTTGGAAAGACGCTGGCAGAGATCCGGTCTGAGAGAGGACAGGCTTGTATTGATGGTCCATTATAGAGAGTATCAATCCGCAATCTCCCGTAAGAAGGCAGAGTTCCTGTCCAGGGAGATTGCTGCAGCAACTAACAGACTGGCTCAGCTCTTCTGCACTGTAGACAGACCGTGTAAGCCAGCCTGCCTCCAATCCGGGGGGAGCCTTTTTGCAATCAAGATGTGACGAGTTTGCTCAGTTTTTTGCTGACAGAGATTGCCTCAATCAGATCAGAGACCCAGTCAGCGTCCTCAAATGGGTGTTGTGGTGACGAATATGGGGTCGCAGGCACTCAGTTTGTCTGGTCTGACTTCAACCATGTAGCAGCAGTAGATGTTGTGAGGGTCATCCAAAAATTATATCCAACTTACTGTAGTTTGGATCCGTGACCAATACTCCTCCTGCTGGGGTGTGTTGATGTCATCAGCCCGGCCCTAGCTAAGATAGTCCAATGCTCTCTGGTGTTGGGTTTTTTTCCTGAACCCCTGAAGGAAGCAGTTGTAAGGCCCCTCCTAAAAAAAACATCACTAGACGCGGACTGTCTTGCAAACTACAGGCCTGTTTCGAACCTTCTCTTTGTAGGGAAGGTTATTAAGAAGGTGGTGGCCATTCAACTGGAGACCTATTTAACATCCCGTGACATCTATGAGCTTCTCCAGTCTGTTTTCAGGAAAGGCTTAGCACTGAGACGGGATCCGGTTAAAATTGCGTATGCAAAATAGCGCGAGTCAACATGCTACCATTTCAGCGCGTACTTTACGAGTGCTTGCACAGAACAGCGCTTGTACAATAACTGTGTAATTTCCAACCACATCTCTTTTTATTTATTAAAGATTATACTTTGTTTTTTGTTTGACTGCAGCAAACAGTATGGGCTGCTGAGTCAGGCCAGTCTAAATTGCAGCCTCTCTGACACGCCTTTCCGTCTTGTCTCTTCCAACCCTCCAAAATTCTCTACTTCTTTCACTATTTCAGGCTGCTAAATTTGTTTATTTTTTTCCTTTGTTTTAGCTTCCCTTTCCTGACAGGTATGGCAGTCAGATGACCAGTACTAGCACATCGCATCCAACCTCACCCGACCCGCTTTCTCAGACATTTTTTAATTCCTGTTCCTGTTTTTTTTTTTTTTTTTAGCTTTCTGCGATTGAGCTAATAAGCTGCTCTTGCCTAGTCCCAACTGTTGTCCTGACCATTTCTTCCCCTACCTAAATCAACAATGTTATCCAGTCCATTCAGTTCTGAGCAGAGACATACATCCTCTCAACACCAAAACCAGCCTCCAACTGCACCACAGATTCTGACTCCCACAGTTCAAACACCCCAAACTCATCCCCGCAGCCACACACTCCCCCTTAATATACCAAGCACTACAGTCCCTCAATAAGTGGACTTGATAGCTCGGGCATTTTACCTCACAACATTCCTGTTTCTGTGGCAGCAAAACAAAATTAAAAACAAGGTTCTTTGCAAGGTTCTTTCTTTATCCCTGTAGTGGTTGTATTACCAGCTGCATTTCATCTTGCTGCTGTTTTTGAGCACTTGCGATTAAGAACTAGCGCTAAAATGTAAGCACTGTATTGCTTTGCGCTTTTTCGGTTGCGCGATATTGACAGTAAACCCACTGAGACTGCCCTGGTTTAGGTGCTTAATGATCTCCTTGTAGCGAGTGATTAAAGGAGTCATTCTGTCCTTGTTCTCCTCGATCTCTCAGCAGTGTTTGACTCCGTGGACCATGGGGTGCTGTTGGAGTGCTGCGGGTATGCTGTGGGCTATTGGGAACAGTCCACAACTGGTTTAGATCCCACCTCACTCGTAGATCGCAACATGTGGTGACTGGGGTTTATTCATCAGCCCCTGTACCTCTGCCTTTGGGGGGGGCCCGAAGGGCTCCATTTTGTCCCCCATGTTGTTTGCTGTGTATTTGCTGCCACTAGGGGACATTATAAGGTGGTATGGGCTGAGTTTTCACTTCTGTGCAGATGACGCTCTGCTCTAAATGTCCTTTGCACCCGAGGAGCAAGAGGCAGTCTCAGTGCTGAATACCTGCCTGGATGAAATCCAAGACTGAATGAGGGTGAACTGGTTGAGGTTGAACCTGGATAAGACTGAGGTGCTATTGCTGGAACCTGGTCAATAGGGGATGAGGGTGCAATCTGGTAGAGTCTCCGGGCTTAGGCTTGGGGGCTTCCAGTTGCTTACCTCTGATCGAGTGAGAAACCTTGGCATTGTTCTTGACTGCAGTTTGATGCTTAGATCACAGGTGTCAGCCGTGGTCAAAACCTCTTTTTTCCATGTTAGAAACATCGCCATGGTGAAACACTTCCCTTGGCAGATCTGCTGGCATCGGTTCATGCCTTTGTGACCTCATGTTTGGATTACTGCAACGCCCTATACCTAGGGCTAGTGGGGGTAGATCTGTGCTGCCTGCAGCTAGTGCAGGATGCGGTGGCCAGGTTGTTGACTGGTCTGCCAAGATCGTGTCATATTACACCTGTGCTGCACTGTCGGCACTGGCTGCCGGTTAGGTGGCAGATCACCTTCAAGGTCAGCTTGCTGACCTTTAAGGCCCTGCACGGCCAGAGGCCCACTTACCTTCAAGATCTTCTGTCTCCCTACCGGCCCATCTGCTCCCTCCATTCCGAGGATGAGGATTTGCTGGAGGTTCCAAAGGTTTACTTAAAAACATCGGGGGCACTAGCTTTTTCATTTGTAGCCCCAGTCCTATGGAACTCTCTTCCTCGCCAAATTCGTGACAGCATGCCTGTTAAAAAGTTTTGAACGAGAGCTAAAGACCTTGTATAATCAAGCATTCATGGATGTTTAGTATAGTTTATTTATATATTACCTGTTAGTTATCTGATTTTATCAGTAATGTTTTTAAATCAGTTGAACCCATTGTAAAGCGCGTGGAGTCAAAATTGAGAAATGTGCTCTATTAAATACATTTTGATTGATTTTTGATTGATTTGACGACTAAAACGAAGACAGCAGTATACTACATTGGTTTGAAATGGTGATTTACACTGTCCTTGCTTTGTACCAAGTTGTGAGTACATCTTCATTTTATAGTCTCATTGCATTTCTCATCTCGTTAAACTATAAAGTTACATATTCAGATTTATACTGTTTATTTTTTGTGTTTACATTCGATGATCCACCCCCACCATTGCAAAGTGAATGTCCTGTCAGTTAAGAAGGGCACTAATTAATGCAGATAGTATACAGTAGTTAATGGACAGCCTGATTTTAACACAGTATTGTTTATTTCCATTGTGCTTGCCTTCAGAGAGGGGTAACTGCCACCATCTCCTGTCCTGAGTCTCCGAGTATCAGTGTGCCTGAAGGACATCAGTGGGACAGCCGCACACATCATCCTGCTGCCAATAGCATTTTTCTCCACTGAACATGCCCACCTCTCTCTGCATGAGCGAGCACACTCGCGATGCCAAGCAGTGTGAGCTCCCTCACGTTGCAAGTCATATATCTACTATGCCATCACCAGGTGTTGCTCAGTGGGCAGTGCTATGCTAAGCCCACCTCTGAAGGAGAGTGCCCCTCAGACCCTACCTGTCTTCCTTGCCGGCCTCTGCTCCTGACATCCCAGGCTTGGGGTGCAGACCTGGGTTGCTAGCCTGCCAGAGCGATGACTTACCAGTCGGCACCACTGAGCCAGCTTGACAGCTTCATTTTGATAGATTTGACCATGCCAGTGAGCGTGGTTGCATGTAAGTACACATGTATACTGTATGTACAAAATTTCTTCACAGCTTTATACCAGTTTACAAGTTTGTTTTTGTTACATCATGTGCCGTTGTTGCTATTTTTAAGTTTTTCTTATTTTACACATACACTAATTTACATTTTTTTTTTTGCTAAGTTCTAGTGTAGCTATATATGGATGCATCCACCATAATGTCCACCCCAGACTTGGTGCGCTGCATAGGAATATAGCAAGTATCCCACTTCTTGCCCACTGTGAGATCATCTCAAAGGCGATTCTCTCTGTCTCTAGCTATAGTGACATTGTTTGCAGTGCCGCTCCCAAGTCCAACCTTGCTAGACTGGACCTTCTCATTCACTCCTTCTATTTATTTATTTTATTTATTTAACAGACTTTAGGATTACAACCTTTGAGTCAGGGACTCATTTACAAAGGCTCTGCGTCAGAAAAAACAAATACAAACACTTAATACATATTGACATAGAATGGCAGCTAAAGGTTACAGTTTTTTCAGTTACACAATATTGCAGAATAAAGATCAGCTATACATTGCATTGCACGTGTTACCGAGAGCTGTATTTTACAGTTTTCAAGAGAACAATAAGTTTGCTGATAGAGGGAGGGAGGAACAGGTTTGATATTTACAGTGAAGTAGAGAAATAGACAGATCTTGTGAGTGCGGACAAAGGAGGCATTGTTAATAGGTAATGTTTGGTAGCCCTGTCGGTAGGAGCTCAGTGGCGGGGTGGTCCTGTAAGATGATAGACAGATGACCCGGCGTTAGCTGGTACATTGGTAGCAGCGCGAAGCAAGAATGTGCTCTTTGAGGGCTGACTTGAAAGGTCCTAATTTGGAGATGGAGGAGACGTCGGAGAGGGGAGTTCGTTGTACCAGACTGGGGCCCTATGTGGGAATGACCTTTGGGCTAAGGAGGGTCTAACCCTCGAGATGGACCACACCTATCGGTTGGCAGTGCGGGTGTTCACCGAGGTGTAGGAGGATAAGAGAGAGGCAGAAACCCCCAAAGGGGTAAGCCCCAGGTTTTTTTTTTTTTTTTTTGTGAGAAGACATGTTTGATAAAATAGCCTTTCATCCAGGGTGAGGAGATTTGTCAGTGCGTATAGGGTACAAGTATGGGTACACTTGTGTGCCCCAGAGAGTAGTCTGCCCACTTTGTTTATGGTCAGGTGGATTTTGTTAAGGGCTGTGTGGTCAGCGGCCGAGTAGATAGTGAGCCCTTAATCAACTAGGGAGAGGACTGAGGAGGTGACAGCCAGATTAAGGGCTTCCGGAGGTAGGTAATCCTTGTGCCGATGCAATAGGCCTATACGGACAGTTATGTCTGATGATAGAGTGTTAATGTGTGAATGGAAGGAGAGGCTGGAATCAAATGTAAGGTCCAGGTATTTATATGTATGGACCTGTTCTAGAGGAAGGAGAGAGAGTGAGAGAGGATTGTTAGCTGCGCATTCTTGGCCTTATTCTGTCGGTGGGCAAAGGGCATGGTCTTTGTCTTTTTTTACATTGACCACAAATCTTTGGTCTATGAACCAGTTTTCAATCTGGTTAAATGCGTGTTGGAGGGAGGACTGCAATACTGTGGCATCTGGGTGCGAGGCAAAAAGAACTGCATCGTGTGCATAGAGTAGTAGGTTGCCAGAGCAGGAATTGGGCAAGGTGTTTAGGTAGATGCTGAATAATAGAGGGCCGAGGAAGGAGCCCTGGGGGAAGCCCAGAGTGGACTGGCAGGGTGGTTGAGAGGGTGTTGTTTATTTTGACACGTTGTGATCTAGCTGTGAGGCAACTGGTAAACCAGGAGACGGGTCCTTGGGGCAGACCTATGTGGCGGAGTGTGCTTAAGAGTAAGGGGTGGGAGACTGTATCAAAGGCCTTTGACAGGTTGATGAAGACAGCTCCAGCTAGGTGTTTTCTATCCAGGGCAGAGTGAATAAAATTAGAGAACTCAGTGAGAGCCGTAGTTGTACTGTGCCCAGATCTGAAGCCATGCTGCTCCCTGCAAAGTAGATTATGAACAAGCAGGTACTCAGTGAGTTGGGTGGCTATAATTTTTTTGAGGGCTTTAGAGAGTAGTGAGAGAATGGATATAGGACAGTAATTACTGGGGGAGGTGCTGTCACCACTCTTCAGTATTGGAGTGACTGTGGCAGTCTTCCGGGCTGCCGGGAACTGCCCCAGACTTAGGGAGTGGTTAATGAGGTCAGTCAGTGGGGAGAGGACTGTATCTAGTACTAGATGTAGGATTCTCATATCAAAAGAATCTTTGCAATAGCAAGAGCCACTGAGTGCTTTAATGAGATAAGGCCTTGCCTCATTCGTAGAGATCACCCTGAGATGGAAGGGGGGATGCTGGGTGTTAGGGGTTTAGGGGCGGTGTTGCAGGAGTGGAGTTGAAGAAGTTATTTGGGAGTACTGCACTAATGTCAGAGAATGATGAGTTGAAGCAATTGGCAATGGCCAGCGGGTTGGTGGTAGGAACATTGTTGACAGTTAGTGGGAGGGGGCCGGGATTTGCAGTTGAATTCCTTGATATTGTCCCAGAACAACGGGGCATTCCCCAGGAGGCAGCAAGGGTCGTTTTGTAGTAGCTTGATTTGGCCTGTTTTATGGCCCAAGCGCATCTGTTACAAGCTGCTTTATAGGCTTGCCTGTCTGCCTGCATGCCAGATGCGACAGCTTTATGCCAGAGATCATCTCTGTGCTTCAGCTGTTGGAGCAGTGCAGGTGTGACCCTGGGGGCATTACGTTTCTTGGATTGCACTTTTGCTAGTGTGGCATAGATGTTGCATGCTTTATTAAAAGAACAGGTGAAGTAATCAAGGGCTTTATCTATAGTAGGGGCCTGGGAGATGGGGGACCAATCCCATTGAGTTAAGTATTTTATTAGTTTTGTGAGGCCTGCGGGTCGGAGACCACGCTGGGCAATATAGTTTGGTTTGGCTTTCTGCTGAAGATACGTCCACGAAAAGAGGATGGGTGAGTGATTGCTTAGGGAGTCCAGAAGGACCACCAGGTCAGAGATTCTGTGGGGACGGTTGGTGAGGAGAAGGTCCATCAGGGTGCTAGAGCCATTCGTGGGGTTCACCCTGGTAGGTTGGCTGACCAGCTGGGTCAGGTCCAGTGCAGCGAAGGTGTCCTTGGCATGGGAAGCTGAACTGGCAAGCCAGTTCACATTAAAGTCTCCAACTATGATGTGTTCCGGTTTGGGTGGGAAGCCGGAGATGTAGTTAGCAAGGGATTGTATAGCAGAAGCTTGGTTTCTTGGGACATATGCGACAGTAATAGTTACAGGGGCTCCGGAGGGATCTGGAGTAAGTTTTAATGATAAGGCTTGGGCGCCATGGTCTACTGGAGGTGTTGGAAGGGGATGGCATATCATGGAGTCACGGACGTACACAGCACACCCCCCACCACGTTTGTCCACTCTGTTGGCTGTGTGAAGGGGGAAGCCAGGGAGGGCGACCATGGAGTCGAGTGTTTCACTTGGAGAGCCAGGTTTCTGTGAGGGCTAGCACATCTGGCTGATGTTGCAGTATCCAGCAATGGAGACCTGCCATCCTTTTGGGTAAGCTGCAGATGTTCATTGCAGCTATTCTAAGCCCATGGTGCGAGAGGCTAGGTCTGGGCGAGACGGGGCCCGGGTTAGGATGAACATTTCCTGAAATTAGTAGGAGTATGGCAAAGACTGTGAGGAGAGCAAAAGATCGTTGCCTTATTGGACATGTCATCTCATTTTCTAATCCGGGATCCCCATCTCCGGCCCTCGTCTTCAAAGTTCTCCTAGGGGCCCATAATAAAAATCTTACTATAGCCTCTGTATACATAGTCACAAAGGACCAGGTCAGTGGCTTCAACAGTGTCATGGAATACCTTATGGGCCTACACCATAACTCGGAGACCATAATTTTGGGTGATTTTAACATAAACTGGCTTTCACCTGAGGCCTGCATCTATAATGATGCTGTCACGGCACACCACCTCTCACAGCTTGTCCCCACCCCCAGTAGGTGCAACTATAGGATGGGGACCTACACCCTACTTGAGTGGATATTGTCAAACCGCCCTGAAAGAATCTCTAAGGTATCAGTACTCCCTGATACTTTAAGTGACCACGCACCCATTATCTGCTCTTGGGCTAACAAATTCACCAAGCCCCTTTCTAAAATAATACACACCAGGGTGCTCAAGCGGGGCACCTTCAGCTGCTAAAATCTCATCTAAGCAGGCTGGACTGGACAATAATTGAATCATTCAGTGATACAAACAAAGCCTTAAAACTGTTCATCAGCCGTTTTACTGTGGCATGTGATATCCATGCACCACTTAAAAAGATGAAGGTTAAAGGCAGGTCTAACCCATGGATAAACTCCGAACTTGTAGCATGGCTGAAACAAAGGGACCACCTCTGGCACTGTGCTCGAGCCACATCAGCGCAAGGGGACATACAAAAATACAAATCTGCAAGAAATGACTGTACCCGAGCTATACGGAATGCTAAAAGCAAATATTTTAGGGAGGCACTTTCCAACTCCTGGGGCGATGGGGAAAAAATTCTGGAATAACTTGAAGGACCTTACAGACAGGGATCCTAAGGCACCACCCACCATGCTCAACATAGATGGAACACCTACGCTAGACCTTGGTACCATCTCCAGTATGTTCAATAATGCGTTCTCGAACCTGGGCAGTGTCCTTCCACCTGATTTTTTTCAGTTCCCCCTTTGACACTGCGTCTTGAGTACACACTGCTCCGCAGTTCTTCTTCAAAGAGATCCCAGTGCACTTAGCCAGAACCTATACATACACAAGGCCATCTGCAAAACTGGCTACAGTGGTGACTCACTTGACCTGAAGTTGCTTGCACTAGTCCTAGATGAAATCCTTGAACCCCTGACAAAGATCTTCAACCTTTCCCTAAGACTGGGTCAATTCCCATCACTCTGGAAACAGGCAACTGTCACACTTGTACACAAAAGAGGAGACAAATCACTGCACACCAACTACAGGCCCATCTCTATCTCCCCCCCCATCCCCCCATCTAAAGCTCTGGAACGAATAGTCTTGGACCAGCTTGTTGAGTTCCTGGACAGATATGAAATCCAATGCCCAGAACAGCATGGCTTCCAAAAAGGGCATAGTACCACCACTGCACTGTTGGAATTTACTGGATTCATCCATGACACCCTCGACCAAGGAATCTGGAGACAGTATTCATTGACCTAACACAGGCCTTTAATACTGTTAACCATCCACTGTTACTCCAGGCAACTGACCACTCTTGGGCTCTCCAAAGATGCACTGCCCTGGTTTGCTGGCTACCCCGGGGGGAAGGGTCCAACATGTTAGGATTGCGGGAGTCACCTCTGATGAAAAACCAGTCCTCTCAGGTGTCCCTCAGGGATCTATACTGGGGCCATTACTCTTTTCTATCTTTCTGAACAGTCTCCCTAGCATCCGCCAACAGAAAATATTACTCTGTGCGGACGATGCAGTACTGTTTACTAGCAACCAAGACTCTAAACAACTTGATAGTCTGTTGCAATGTGATTTCAGGCATGTTGAAGTATGGTTTAGCTCACACAAACTCATCCTGAACTATAGCAAAACTAAGGTTATGACATTCTGCAACGCACGGAGCAAGTATAAACCTCTGTCCCTCACCATCAAGAACCACGTAGGGACTTCTCCTGAACATGTTCCTGAGTTTAAATATCTTGGCAGCACCTTGGACAGTTCCCTTTTTTACACGCAGCACTTTGGCAATGTAGCTAAGGCCGCCAACATACATATTGGCCTGCTCCACAAACACTGCATGACCACTGATGCCCTTAGACTAGCCATCTACAGCTCCATCACCTCCATCATCGACTACGGTCCAGCCATATATGGCTCTGCTTCTCCTACCGCCCTCCGGAGAATATCGGTGATGCTCAACAAGGCCTATAGGCTTCTAACGGGTGCTGCCCGCCTAACACACACCTGTGACCTGTACACCCAGGCCGGATGGCTTCCACTCCTTAGTAGAATACAATACCAGACCTGCTTGTTAACCAAAAAAGTTCTCTTTGGGCTCATGGTATCAGGTGCTGCAAAGCTCCTTACTTACCACAGCAGTACGCAGCATACATGTAGTGCTCAACATCAAACGTTCCAGGTCCCCAGATGCCAGACCACAGTGGGTCAGAGGTCATTCACGCACAGGGCTCCTCAGTTGTACAGTACCCTTAACAGAGAAACACAACTGCAGTGCTTGGTCTCTTTAAAAGGCAACTCTGACTATTTCTCGCCTCTACCATTCAATGTGACTGCCTCTCCTAAGGAACTGCCTACTCATTTTACCCTAGTTGAAGGTGACCTGTAACCTGCCTTAGAGCTCCACACTTTTGGCACCAGCTTCCCCCACTCTCACTCCCTTACCGCCCCTCAACCCCCCTGCCTCACCCACCCCTCCCCTCTCTAATTGCACTTTTAGATATGAGGCCCTCCAGCCCCATCCACTTCGCACTTTTGCCACCCACCCCTACCCTCCGACAATGGCCCTTTAGCCTGCCTACTCCTTCCTGACTCCCTCCTACCCTATACTAAGTATATACTGTTCACCCTGAAACTTGTCAGATACTGGCTTACGTTGTCTCTCTCCATCAGTGGCTGTATATTTAAAGCTAAGTCATCTCTGTGTTTTAAGACTGTAACCATTGTTGACCTTTGTATGTATGTTATCCTACATCCTTTGACGTGGAACCTTTGTAAATTAGCAGTTCTTGCTCAAAGGTACTTGTAATCCTAGAGTTTAATAAATATTGGCAAGGTTAGCTTACGCCTAGTTATAATGCGGGTAGTACATGGGATGGCCAGGGTGATAAGGGTTGGAAAGAGCAGGAATGTGATCCGGCATGGAGGTTGATGGTGGCGCATGACTGCAGGGAAATATGTGGGGGAGGGATGGGGGATGCATGACAGGCGGTGGCAGTCGGTGATGGTTCGTGGGAGTGGGAGGTGTGGGAAGAAGGCCCTCGAGGGGAGGGCTGAGGGGTCCAAGAAGTAGGATAGTAAGAGCAATCAGTAGGAGCCTGGGTGGTCTGCGTGACAATGGGTGCCCAGCAAGTGGCAATAAGGGGGCAGTGGCCTAGTGTCTGTATAAGGGGGCACTCCGATACCCATAATTGTGGGTTTACCCATGCTGCAGCGACAGTCATCATGGAGACATTTCCGACAGCCACAGTGCCGACTGTTGGCATTGCAGTGTCGGGGATGCCTCCATGTATCCACTGGGGGCCTGCGCACCCCCACACCGTCCGGTTTCCAGTATTCTAACTCGAGTTGGAATTGGACCGGGGGAAAACACCCAGCGAGGCAGTCCATTGCCATACACAGCGAGCTGGCCAGTTTTGCCCGATTCCTGTTGCTGTGGTGGTCTCGTGATCAGGGAGTCGCTGCGGCAACGGTATACGATAATTGTGGTGGTCTCTGTGGCACAGCGGTAGGGTGACGGACTATGATTTTTTAGGGTGTAGTAATTTGCTTTAGGTATGAAGGTCCCAGGATTAGAAGAGTTAGGGGCGAGCAGTGGGAAGAGGATTGCAACCTCCAAGAGTTGTTGCCCTCTAGTGGCTTTGCAGTATAATTTGCAAATGGAAAAGTAGACACTTAAAAATTAACAGTCCTGTTCCTTAAAAATTAACAATCATGTTCCTTAAAAATTAACAGTCCTGTTCCACTAAACAGTTGGTACTGGTAAACTCTGCATTAGCAGTTCTTGTATTAAAAAAGAGACAGCTCAGGAAGGGTAGAGTCAGGAGCCAATAAGAGAAGGGGAATAGCGTTATGCCTAATCAGAGCTCAGGAGCAGTAGTAGTGCAGCCAAATGGCCTGAAAGGCAAAAAGCGCCAGGTTCAATCCCGTTGGTAGCTGTGGGCTGCTCTTCAAAATGTGTACCTGGTTGTAGGCCGAGAGGCAGGCAGGTCAGCGCAGAACAGCCACTGGGTTCCGAGCAGCTCCTGCGGCTCGCAGGAGGAGGCAGTCACCCCTACTGGGCAGGATGCCTGGTTGTAGGCCGAGAGGCAGGCGGGTCAGCGCAGAACAGCCGCTGGGTTCCGAGCAGCTCCTGCAGCTTGCAGGAGGAGGCAGTCACTGTGAAAGGGTGTCTCCCCTTTTTTGAATGCAGTATGCTAAAGAAGGTAATGCTGGCATACCTGGGTTGCGAGTGTCCTGTGTTATATGTTGTACTGCATTATATGTTTTGTTTGTTGGGCTGGCCACCCACTTTGTTGTTTGTCCCTGTATGTTTTATGTTCACAGCCCTGGGTTTTGCCACTGTTATCCAGATTTTATGTGCAAGCCAATGCATAGCGTGGAGTTACTGTCCCAACTCCTAGTTTAAAATGCCCTTGAAAGGTTTGCCCCCGAGATGCATTGATATAAGCTGCAGCTTTAAACTTGTAAGATTGCCTTCTAGTACACATCATTGTACTTTATATCAAGTTGCAGGGTTTCTACCGCCTAATTTGAGTTCCATTTACTCTCTTTGTTGTAAAATGGATAGTGTATTGAGACAAAAAAGTCTCTCTCCCTTGTATTCTCCGATATCTGTAAGGGAAGCTCCGAGAAGCTTGAGATCAAATTTTCTTTCTTGTTTAAATGTGAAAGTCACTAAAATTAAAATGGGTGCTCAAGCTTTTTCTATCCAAGCACCAAAATACTGGAATGATCTTCCAATTGAATTGAGAACTATGAGTAGTCATAATTTATTCAAAAAGAAATTGAAGCATCATTTATTGAGTAGCTTGCAATGTCACTGCTATTTTAAATAATTTGTATTATATGGTTTGTCTTATATGTCATGTATTTGTATCCCTGTATTAAGTGAATGTAAAAGTTATCTTTTTGTACAACATCTTGTGACTATTTTATAGTCTCAGGTCGCATATGAAAAAGGGCCCTGGCTCATATGTTTACCTGGTTAACAAAAGAAAGAAATAAAATAAAAATAAAAGAAATACCGGTATCCATATTGTTAATGTTGTTGCTGCTTAAAAAGAAGCCTGGTCCAGGAAAGTAAGGTACTGCCACCCAGAGAAAGCTACAAGCTGTTTTCTCACTTTTCTCCTCGGCTGTACTGCTGTTTGCAGACTGTAAAATTCCCCAGTCTGTGCCCTGCAGAGCCACGACTGTGCGCATGTTCGCATAGCTCCTTTTTGGCTGTTTGTTTCAGCTGTTATGCCAAAATGCTGCTTTTGTTCCCCCAGGTACCCTAAAGCCTGTAAGCAGTAAAACAAAGGCTTTAGGTACCTCTAAAAAACAAAGCAACAGCCAGACAAATCCTATTTTCTGCACAAACAAGCAGCCTGGGCTCTAAACTAAAGAGAAGCAACCACCTGGAGCTTGAGGTTTGTTTTTAACCTTTCCTCAGACTCAGCAGTGTGGCTTCTCAAGCTCTTTCCCTTTTGTATAAAAGTGGCAGTTTGAAGCACCGCTCCTTTAAACTGTGTTTGGAGCACAGCTCCTCTAAAGTAACAAAACAGGCAGGAAACAGTCTACAGAAGCATTTGGGCACATATTCTGAGCTATTATGTTAAAACAGGGAATTAAAAGCAAAAGTGTACCTGTAAAATGCTGTTTCTCAGAGTGTAGCCTGGCCTGTGGATGCAGCCCCTCCTCAGCTCTGTGTTTCTATAAAGCAGGCCGGCCTCTCTCTCTTGCTAGATTTATGCAGGAGGTGCTTAGGGTCACAGAACAAAGAATTATTTGGTGCTCAAAATTATTATTATGGTTTGAATGCCCTAGATCCTTTATTATGATGAAAGAATGTGTATAATGTGTTGCTTGATAGAAAATACGTTGCAAATAAAGAATTTAAAGTAAAAAGAAGTACTAATGGGTGGAGCTAGCCATCACATGGGTGCAAGGCCCTATATAAGACAGGTCAGAGATCAGAGCTAGCAGCAGACCAAGGATTTGGATGACTGAATGGTTTAGTTGTTGAGGTGACTGCGGGTTAGCGGCTATGAGAGGACTCACGGGCGGGGTCTGCAATGGCTGTGCTGTGACTGGTCGAGAGATGGCGGAAGGTTCAGATAGTACCGCTGAGTCTGTGGATGACGCGGAGCCAGGTGCTGGTAGTGGTTCTAGAGGCAGGAAGAGGGGAAATTCAGATGAAGGCCAAGATCTTCGGGTGGTGAAAGGTGTTCGTACCATGGGTTCTTTGGGCTTCAAGGTTATGATTAGATTTCTGGATGTGGCCGCAGGTAGGAGAATGAGCCCTATTAAATTGACCAAAGTATTGAGGAAAGCACTTGGGGAAGTTTGCTCAGCTACCTGTCTCAGTGATGCCCGGGTGGTGTTTTGTACCAATGAGCAGCAACGGGATGTTGCTTTGGGCATTAAAAGCCTAGATGGGTTGAAGGTTCAATGTACGGTTCCTGGGCACGTAGGGGAATGGGGGGGTAATTACTAGGGTTTCTTTGTCTGTGTCCATGGACGAACTGAAAAATAATTTAAAAGGGGGTAGGGTGGTGGAGGCAAAACGTTTGCGGTGTATGAGGGAGGAGAGGAAGGAAGACAGTTTATTGGACATGATACTGTTTGGGGATGAGGCATTGCCTGATAGGGTGAAATTGTGGCTTCCTGGCATAGAGTGACACCCATTAGAGGTTGAGTGTACCCCGACCAGGGACCACATGTAAGCAGTGAGAAGGTGTTGGCAGATGTCTACAGGAAGTGTGGTGAAGCACACACAGCCACGATTCCTTGGACAAACCAAAGTAAAATTCCCTGGGGCTGACAGCACTGTGACACCCCTAGACCTCCACCCAAATGATGCCCCAGGTGTAAGCCTCAGGTGGATTTTGGTTTCTCCCCTTGGGGGACCCCGCTGCAGGGGGTAAACCTCATGCCTCCCAGTCTGGGTAGCCTTGGGGGGGGGATGCCGGGTTGAAGATCCAGGCGCTGATATGGGGTATATCCCCTGGTCGCAAAAAGAAAGTCTTAAAAAAAAAAAAAAAAAAGTAGGAGTTCAGCAAGGGACATAAACTACATCATACAGTTCTAAAATGGTACTTAGCAACAGCATGTATATCAGAAATACCCACTAGGAAAACTAAAAGGCTTGGATAGCTAGAGCACTACTAGAATTTTAACCATTATTTGAAAAACAGCTTCTACTGGGAAAAATGTCTTGTAGATTCAATGCAGTTCTCCTTTAAGTCTCTCCTGCATAACTTCACAACTCACTTCTGCCACTGCTTCTAACCCCAGCTCTTAAACTGCTGCCCCCACCCTGAGACACTGCTCGCTCAAACCCTGCTTTTGCACTGTAATCCCCCCATCACTCTCTAATTCATAGATTGCTCTCTGCTCTTGATTACTTGCAAATGTATTTTACCACAGGCACCTTGTTGTACTGTATTACTCTGCACCAAAAGTTTGTTTGCACAACTGATGATTTATTCTAAGTATTACACCTTATTTTGGTTTCTCTCCTACATCTCCTTCATCCCAGGACACATCTGGAAATGAGGTGTTACCAGCTCAGTATGTCTTTCCTGGTAAGACCTTTAAAATAACTAAGTACTATATATGTATATACCTATATATTATTATATATCTAGGGGCATGGACACAGTTCCACTACAACAGTCTGATTTGCCAGAGATCTTTAAGCTAAGCTCCTCCTATGGGTGAACTTCGTCCTTTAAAGTTTTTGAGTTATTCAGATTTATTTCCTCAGTTCCTTTGACTCCTTTCTTAAATCTTTGATGGAGCAGTGGAAGTTGGGGTTCAAATGCTGCTTTTGGTGCTGGCAGAAGATGTTGGTCAGTGACTCGCATGACATGTGCATGCATTGCCTGGGTGAATAGCATGATATGGCCGTGTGTGGCCTTTGTCTCAGCATGGTTCCACAAGTCCCACGAGGACAGGAAGCTCTGGCTGTCGCTGGATTGGCCTTTGGAACAGGGTCCAAAAGACTGTCCTGTGGGCTATAAGAAGGCCTCAACTGCAGCCTGGTCTGCTCAGCAGCCTGCAGCCGTTGAATCGGAAGCAGCGGCTGCCACCGGAGGGGGAGGGCACCTCCTCAGTATCATTGCTGTTCCTGACTAGGGCCAGCATCAGAGGGTCACTCACCAGAGGCATCCAGAACATGAGTTTGGCCCTTCAGATCTGGTGGAAAGCCCTGCCCACCATGATTCCAGACACAAGCCCCACCAGTGCCAGTCATGGGACCAGGAGAGACTGAAGTCCTCCCAGTCCTTTGACTCACCTGACCGCTCGATAGTGGTCAAATGCCCTTCAGTCAAGGGGCAGGTTGGGTGGCTCAAGGACTTTTCAGTCCCCCTGTTGAGCCAGTCGACTTTGACTCCTGTCGAGCAAGCTGCAGAAATTTTTCTTGAGCCTGTCAACCAGTTATCGGATGAGGCTGAGGAATCAATCTTGCAGACTCTGGTGATCCCAGTCCTCACTCAAGAGGATGTGCTTTGGTTGGTGTCCTTGTCCTGTCCTCGGTGTGAGCAATCTCAACTAGCAGCCAAGTCTTCCACACCCATGCTACTTCACATGGGCAGACACATGGTGTACCAGAACCAGCTGGAAGACTCCCCTCACCATTGATCATCTGGTTGGGGTCTAGGCTGTGGCATTCTTACTCCTGGTTCTGCTCGTCTGGGAGGTGCTACCATGAACAGTCCTCAGTCTCCTGGGGTGAGGAGAGCCGCCATTGCAACCTGTGCTGGTGCTAGGAGGAGCTTCTTTGGCAACAGTGAGCCATTGTGGGGCAGGATAGAGTTCTTCCCCTGGCTTGGACCTCCAGTCACCTGGTAGCAAGTGTTGTCCCCACAGTCCACGCTATGCAGGTGCTCCCTACAACTGTTTCTCCACCTCTTCAGATGTGGCTACCATCCCATAGCCAAAAGTAGGTGCTCTGATCGAGGAGGCCTGTTTGGCTACTGGATTGTCAGTCCAGATGTCTGTGTAGATCACCTTGGGTGGCCTGTGGCGAGAAACGTCAGAGAGCCATTTTCAAGGAGTACTCCGATGACTCAGACCATGAGTCCATTGCCTTCTCTGGAACTCTCTTCTTCTTTGACCAGGGAGCAGTCAAGGAACTATCCACTGAGCATGGCCCAGTGTCCTTCAGTGTGCTTCTCCACTTAATATCAGAGGTTATGTCAGTCCTGCTAGAGGCAATTCAAAAAAGGGCCAAGTGCCCTTATACGGACATTTTGGATAGGAACGAATCTCGGGGAGTTGTCTGTCCCGTGGCTGATGCCATTTTGTTTCTGGCCCTGTAGCATTGGCAGCATCCAGTATCCTGCCCTGCACCAATCACACAGGAGTACGGCCAGTATCCTGTACCCCTGTGATCCACACGTATACGGTCTCTTCCTGGATTCTCAGACCACCCCTCCATGGAGGTGTTGCGAACTTGTTTGGTGTTCCACAAGTCCAGACATCAGGGGGATGTGGATGAGCCTTCCAGACAAGGAGTCCTTATGAGACTGACCTTGCTGCTTGAAATGTGTACACTGTGGTGTCCTTAGGTCTTTGCCAGGCTAGCCATGCCATGAGGATGGTCAGTTTAGGTTACTCTCTGATGGGAGTTTTGATTCTAACCTCCCTCACCTCCCAGCTGATCAGCAGTCAGCGGTGATGGTGATCAGAGACCAAGGTTAATCACTGGCTAAACACCAGCTCCATTCAGCCTTGGACATGGGCAATTCATGTGCCCATGCAGTGGCAGCGGCCATCTCTGTACATCGCAAGGCCTGGTTGTGTCAGTCCACCTTCAAGGCAGGCACCCAGCACAAGTGGCCAGATGGTCCCTACGTGGACATTGACTTGTTTGGCCCTGGGGTGGAAGGACATCTCACCCTATTGAGAAATCCATTGCCACCCCAGATTGTGTGGCATTGTCCCAGAAGGACACAAAAAGAAGCCTAAGATAACAGGCTTTCCAGTATTAGTCCTTACCACCACAGCCTCCTCAGCAACAACTCCAGGAGGGATAGTACTAGGCTTGGCACCCCAAATCCAAGTCTGGGTGCTAGGGTCCTAAAAAAAGAGGGGGGCAGGGGTGGTGTTGCCCATCTGGTTGGAGCCACCAGTGCCTCTGGAGAAGCTGCCCAGGGACGGGTGGGGGGGTTGTCCTTCCCCCCATCCTGTCCCTATCTGTACTCCCCGTAGGAGGTCGGCTACATCACTTCTTGCCACATTGGACCACTATCACAATGGACAGTGGGTGCTGGAAGTAGTGGGCAGAGGGTTGCCTCTGGATTTCGAGGCCCTCCCACCTTACCACCTGCACACACCTCAGTAGCACATGGTGGTGTCACAGGACATGCTGCCCACCCTTCAGGAAGACATTACTCAGCTCCTTGCAAAAGGGGCAATAGCTCATGTCCCAGACGCCCTGGCCAGTCAGTGTTATGTGTCCAGGTGCTTCCTGGCCCGAAACAGACAGTGGGCTGGTGAAACATATAATTTGACGGCAGATAAGGACCACTTGGCCCACCCAGTCTGCCCATTTCCCTACCTAATGGATAAGCTGCAGATCCTAGTTAACCAACAGCCTACTTCCTCTTACCCCCAACCCTTAGAATTGCCTTATGTCTGTCCCATGCATTTTTGAATTCCCCCACTGTTTTTGACTCCACAGGAAGGTTGTTCCATGCATCCACAACCCTCTCCATGAAAAAATACTTCCTGACAAGATGGATGAAGTGATGGCTAGGCGCAGGGCTTCCAGTGGTAGGCAGTCTTTGTGTAGGTATAGGAGGCCGATACGCACTTTAGTTGCAGATGTGACTTGCAGATGTGCATTGCAGTGGCTGGCAGAGAGTCAGTATGAGCACAGGCTAATACTTGTATCAAATGATTACATGTTTTTGTCTGCCCCATATTAGATCTGCATGATCTAAACCAGTTCATGTGAAACGCAAGATCCCACTTCGAGGGGGCTCTTGTAGCAGGCAACACCGGTAGGACTAAAGCTGCCAGGCGCCAGGACCCCACAGAATACTTCTAGCTTGCAGTCTACAGCAGGAAACTGCCCTCGCCGATGGCAGCATGCTGACATCCACCAATGCTATAAAAGGGGTGGTCCCCCAGACATACCCCAGTTCTTTTCCCGCTGTCGACTCATGCTCATCGGATCTCCACAGATGCCTGCTTCAGTTATCCTCCATTACTCTGCCGCATTTACCCGCAGTTCTTTTCTTTCTTTTTTCTCAGTGGTAACATTGAATTTCTGTGTTTTTTTTTTTTTTAGGTTTATATCTTTTGACCGGCAAACGAACTATGCCTGTGGCAAGCAGATTCCCATCAAGGATAGTCACTCTTATTGCCTGATCTGCCTAGATCCCAGCCATGACACTGAGGCCTGCAAGCGTTGCCAGGACTTCAACAAGGCCACACGACTACGACGCTTGAAGACACTCCAGAGTCACCTGCTGCAGCAGAAGCTAGCCGCAATGGAGAAGGAGCTTCAGCCTAAAAGCTCTTCTACTTCCTCGGTTTTCAGGGCATTATCTTCTCCTTCTTCCCAGAAGGCAAAGAGGTCTGGTGGGAAGCACAAGCACCGAGCGGTGGCTCTTCGGTGCAGCGGACGTCATCCATGCTTCACAGGCCCTTAGTACCCACTGGTTCTCAGCCAGGTGACTTACCAGGGTTAGTTCCTCTGGTGGTGGGTCTATGCCGGTTGCTCCCCCAGTCAAGGCATTGCCTTCGTCGATCCCAGACTCTGGGGCTGGCGCTAGTCCTTTACATAGCCCAGAGCAAGTGCTCACCTCCTTGTCTACTCTGGCGACACCTCTGCCACTGCCTCGGAGGAATTCCCCCCCGCAGGTGCCAGCCTTGCCTCGGGGGTGCCTACGTTGGCTGTTTCTCCAGACCAACACCAGACTTTGCCTACTAGGCCGGCACTGGCCCTACGCCTACTCTGGCGACTCCTCAGCCATCATCACCTCTGCCTCAGCCTCAAATGATGCCTGCTGGTCCTACACCAGAGAGCCCTACACCGCTTCCCCCACTGATGTACACGTACCCTCCTCCCCAGTACCCTCATCCACCATACACTCCACCTCTGGTGGATTAATAATGCCTTATTCACGCTTTGGTGGACCTTCATGAGGGACAAAGAAGCTCCTAGATGCCCTGCTTCCCCTCCTCCTCCTTCCAGGGAGCCCCCTCCCCGAGATCTGGACAGGGCAGGTCCCAGTGGCATCATGACTACTGGGTCTTCTGGGGGTCACAAGGGGTGTCTGATTGACACAAGAAGACCGCCACCCGCTGACGCCAGTACCTGACAGTGAACCGTTGGGGGACGAGTCCCCCTCCAATTTGTCAGAGGACTCCAGGGCTCATGAACCTATTAAGGAGACCCCCTAAGTCTCCCCTGATGAGCACTCATTTCTCGATGTGATGCACCACATACAGTCCCTTATGGGGTGGGAGACCGAGGAACTTGACCCAGAGTGCTGCTGCCTGGCTATTTACCTCCGGAGAAAGGAGACCCTCCCTTTGGTTGTACCACCACTCATTGACTCGTATGATGATGTGATCAAGGCAGCATGGACTCGCCCCTCGACTATCCTGGCCTTAACCAAAAAGGCGGATCGCCTCCACCGTGCGCCAGTAGGCAAAGACTTCTTTGGCAGATACCCCATGGTAGATTCGGTGGTCATGAATGCAGCTCATGACCACACTAAGAAACTCAAGCACTTCAGCACCCAACCTCCAGACAGGGAATCCCATCTACATGACCAGTTGGGCAAGGGGTGTATTCCTGTACCGCTCTGGCCATCCAGGCTCAGAATTATTTGGTCCATATTGTGCAGTATCAGAATGCCATTTGGGACCAGGCGAGGGATCTGGTTCAGTCCCTTCCTGAAGATGCTACTAAAACACAGCCCAACTCTTAAAATCTGGTTCGGACATGAGCAACCATGTGCTGAGGGCAGCATATGACACTGTTGATTCTTTCGGGCATGGGGCGGCAGCAGGGATCTGCATTCGTCACCATTCATGGCTCAGGGTGTCAGGTTTCGCACCTGATGTTCAGGCCAAAACAATAGATGTCCCCTTCCGGGGTTCTGTTTTGTTCAGCCGAGATGCCCAGGATATCCTCTGCCACCTTCAGGAATCTGGCAAGGTCCTGAGGTTGGTACATTTTATGTACTGCTGACAGTCACAGCCTCCCCAACACCAGTACTTTTGCCGGTCCTGTCGACAACCCCCTCAAGGGTCAGCAGTAGAAAGGCCCCTTCAAGCACAAAACCAGTACCCTGCCAGTCAAGGGATCTGCCTATAGGGCCCTCAGAGTACCCACAGCTGCTCTGCCCACCCCCGGCACCTCTGCCTGACTACTTGCCTGACCCCCCCCCCCCAGCGGAGGCCTTGGGGGGGGGGGCGGTTGGAGGTCAGTTCTCCCTATACCTGGATGGATGGCACGCAGTAACCTCAGATCATGGGTGTCAGATCTTCGAATGGGGTCATACCCTTGAGTTTCTAGAACCCACTCTGTAAAACGCTCCCTCGCCCTCCCATTACACTTGGGACCACATTGTCCTTAGATGAACAGAATTCCAGGCTCTGCTGCACAAAAGGGCCATAGACTCCATCCTCCTGAGCCAAAAAGGGAAAGCGTTCTACTCCCACGTTTTCCAGGTTCCCAAGAAGATGGGAGAACTGAGACCAGTTTTGAACCTCAGTCACCTGAATCTCTACATAGAGTACAGGCGGTTCAGGATTGTAATTCTTCAGGGTCTATTGCCCCTCCTTCACCAGGGGGACTGGCTGTGCTCTTTGGATATGTAGGATACCTTCATCCCTATCCAGGTTTTCCCTACCCACCATTGCTTCCTCCGTTTCTGTTTTCAGGGAGAACACTTTCAGTTCCAGGTTCTCCCTTTTGGCCTTTCCTCAGCACCTCAGGTGTTTACCAAGTGCCTGGCAGTGATAGCTGCAGCTCTGAGGAAGCAAGGCTTTTATGTGTTCCCATATCTGGACAACTGGCTGCTCACAGCCCCCTCCAGAACTCTGTTATTACAGACACTGGAACGTACCTTTCGGCTCTTCCAGTCTCTTAGGATCACGATCAGCCTGCCAAAGTCTTGTCTCTCTCCATGCCAACACCTCCATTACATAAGAGCAGTCCTGGACTCATCTCAGGGCAAGGCTTTTCTGCCGGAGGACAGGGCAGAACACTTGATCACACAGGCCCGCTTGGTATCCTCCAGTTGTCAGGTTACAGGCAGGAAGTTTCTTTGCCTGCTGGGGCACATGGCGGTGGCTATAACTATGGATCCTCGAGGGGGCTCTTGCAGCAGGCAGTAACCATTAGGACTGAGCCACCAGACGCTAGGACCACACGGAAAACTTCTAGCTAGCAGTATATAATGGGAAACCGCCCTCGATGTCGACATGCCGACGTCAACCAGTGGTATAAGGGGGCGGTCCCCAAACCCATCCACAGCTCTTTAACCACCATCGATCCGCGCAGCTCGGACCTTCACGGACTCCTGCTTCTAGTAAACCACAATTTTTTCCGCGATTTGTTATTTTCATAATTCAGTTTTATTTATTTATTTTTTATTTATTTACTTTTGGTAACCGGGTAAGCATACTAGGCAAAATTGCCTATTTTCAGACACGACCCGGGAGAGTACAGTCAGACAATACATAGCGATACATACAAAGATAACAGCATCTTTACATTGCTACAGATTCATATAGAGATCACAGAAGCTCGACAGAGGTACAGAGATGCTTTACAGATTGCTGGAGACTAGCGGTAGAGGTGACATTAATAGGGTAGCAGGGAGGAGGAGACACAGCAGGAAAAGGGCAGCATACATGCAGATCCTCAGCTCAGGGAGAGACAGGGAGCTGGGGAGCCAAATCAGACCTGGAAGAAGCGAAGGCAGGATCAAATAGGACAGATCACGAAGCTAAGTGCAGTCACATGTATCGAGGGATGTGAGGTAAGTAAAAAGAGCTTTTTTGAAAGCAAGGTGGGTTTTGGTATATTTTGGCTCAGGTGGAAGGGAGTTACAGAATTTTGGGGCATAGTAAGGGAAGGCAAGGTCACCCGTTCTGGTGGCGCATTTAGGGACAGAGAGCATTGCTAGAGATGAGGACCGAAGGGACTGAGGGCAGACGCAGGGAGTGAACATCTCAGCTAGGCCAGAGGGAAGAGAAGAACGAATTATGTTGTCAGTGAGGCAACCTAAGGAATATGATCGATGGGAAGAGGGAGGTAATCATCGGAGGTCAGAGTACAGGGCACAGTGGTGTTTTAGGCGAGGAGCCGACAAAGTAAATCGGCAGATATTATTGTAGGCGACATCCCACGAATGAAGGACGTCATGTGCCTGTGCGAAGACAGGTAGAGTGTAGCAAAGGCCAGGGAGCGAGCGGCCATGGGTGACAGAGATCCGGGCTGCAGAAGTCAGGGATTTTCGGGCCCAGTAGGCCAGGCCAATTTTGGCAGTGACAGACTTACAGGTAACACTGACGGGGTGAGAGAAGTTGAGGGATGGGTTAAGGGAGACCCCCCAGATATTTGAAGATTTGGGCAACATCGGTGGGTGAACTATCAAGGCAGGATACCTGAAGAGGCATAGTTAAGGAACCAGTTTTCCTTTGGGTCCCAAAGAGCATGGCCTGGGTCTTGGCAACATTTAGCACCAACTGATGGGATGAGAGCCAGGTTTGGATTTACCACAGATCAGAGGAGAAGAGAGAGTTAATTTCATTGACCGAGTTGGAGGAGGTATAGAGAACATGTCATCTGCATATAGTAAGGAACGACAGTCGGTGGGAACAGTAGGAAGATTGTTGATGAACAGTGAAGAGAGTAGAGGCCCATTTATGGACCCTTGTGTAATGCCAGAGAAGCGAGGCCAGGTCAGAGGGAACTTTAAGACAGGAGACCGAGTGGGAGCGGTTAGACAGATAGCTGGGAGAACCTGTTATCTTCATGTTCCTGTATGTCTTCTTCTCCAGTAATGTCTTCTGACTGGTGTACGAAGTGTGCCTATGGCAAGCAGATTCCCACTAAGGACGGCCACTCCTTGTGCCTTCTCTGCCTAGGCCATAACTATGACACTGAGGCCTGCCAGCACTGCCAGGAGTTTAACCAGGCCACACAGAGACGCTGATCTAACACTGTAGGCTTTCCTCCTGCAGCAGAAGTTAGCGATGATTGAGAAGGAGCTCCAGGGTGAAAGCTCTTCTCCCTCCCCCAGTCTCCGGGGCTTCTACTTCTTCTGCCCTCAAAGAGAAGAAGTCGAGCGGCAGGCACAAACACTGGGACAAGGATAGGGATCTGCCTTGGTCAGCTTCCTGCTCCAGGTCTCAGCACAAGTCTATGTCCGCTTCTGGATCTTCCTTCTGTGGGAGGTCTGTCCCTCCTTCAGCTTCTAGGCTGCCCGTGTCCTTGCCTCCCACCCTCCTCACCATCCCGGGGGAAAGCTCATCTGGGCTTCGGATGTCGTCCCTAGCCCCAAAGCCCCTGAAGCTCAGGTCCCTTATCCTTGTGGGTCCTCAGCCAGGTGACTCGACTGGCTGTTTGTATGGAGGGTCTCGGTCCTCGGGTCCTGGCGTTGCCTACATCTGTCCCATGTTCGGGGTCCGATGCCTCCAAGTGACACCCGGAGCATGCACTCGTCTCTCCCTGTAGGGCGACACCACTATCTCTGAAGTAAAGCAAATTTTATTTGTAAAACGCCATTCCCAAAGACCATGGTGTTGTACATAAACATAAATAAAAACATAATTACCATAAAGCATATACTTAAAATCCGTTAATACAGCAGGAATTAAACCTCAGAAAAAGCAAAGTTGAAAAAATAGGCCTTCTAGGCAGATTTAAAGGCCTCAGCAGACGGGCACTTTCTAATCTGACGAGGTAGAGAATTCCACAGGATCGGTACTACAAAAGTAAACAATCTAGCTCCAGATATAGTCAAGTGGACCCTTGGAATCTCTAGCAGTCCCTCATCAGTGGAATGAAGTGGGCGAAGGGGGCGGTAGGGGCAGAGGAGATCTTGCAAATACTGAGGTCCATGCAGGGCATTAATAGGTCAGCAAACCGACCTTGATGGTGATCTTCCACCACACCGGCAGCCAGTGCAGGCCGCAGAGCACAGGTGTAGCATAGCAAGATCTCGACAAGCCAGTCAACAACCTGGCAGCCACATTCTACACCAATTACAGGCAGCGAATGTCCACCCCCAACAGCTCTAGGTATATAGGGCATTGCAGTAATCAAGGCGTGAGGTCACAAAGGCGTGGACCAAAATCGGGAGATCATCAGGTGGGACTAGGTATCTTATCTGAGCAATGTTCCTCAGATGGTAGAATGAGGTTTTGATGGCGACCGACACCTGGGACTTAAGTATCAGTTCATTATCGAGCACAACACCTAGATTCTGCGCCCGGTCAGAGGTCAACAGCTGTTTATCTCCAGGACAAAGCCTGGAGGATTGTCCAGCCAGTGATCCCTCTACCCGATGACCTGGGTCCACAACCAGCACCTCAGTCTTATCTGGGTTTACCCTGAACCAACTGCCATTCATCCACTCTTGAATCTCAGAGAGGCAGTTATTAAAGACTGAGACAGCTTCATTTTGTTAGGGTACAAAGGGCATGAATAAGCTGAATATGATCTGCATAGCAGTGGAAACTCAGCCCATACTGCCTTATAATGTCTCCCAACATCAGCATTTACACAGCAAACAACATGAGTGAAAGCACAGAACCCTGCGGTACTCCACATGGCTGAGGAAAAAAATCCCAGACTCCACTCTCTGCGTCCTGCCCGTGAGG
Source organism: Neoceratodus forsteri (assembly GCA_016271365.2). Taxonomy (NCBI): domain Eukaryota; kingdom Metazoa; phylum Chordata; order Ceratodontiformes; family Ceratodontidae; genus Neoceratodus; species Neoceratodus forsteri. The sequence continues at coordinate 1,711,947,510 of CM028129.1, read as the reverse complement.
AAAGATTAAAACCATCTGAGGACTGTACCAGACAGTCCACAAAGTAATTGCGGGTTCCCGAGCAACACCTCATGGTCCACGGTGTCAAATGCTGCAGAGAGATCAAGGAGGACTAAGATGGAATGACTCCTCCGATCTGTTGCTATCAGGAGATCATTAAGTACTCGAACCAACGGCGTCTCAGTACTATGCCTCTTCCTAAAACCAGACTAGAGAGAACCGTGTATATCATGGGTGGTAAGATGCTCCTTGAGCTGCAACGCGACTGCCTTCTCAATAACTTTGCCCACAAAAGGCAGGTTAGAGACAGGCCTGTAGTTGGCAAGACAGTCGGGGTCAAGAGAAGGTTTTTTCGAAAGGGGGCATACCACTGCCTCCTTCAGGGTGTCCGGAAACACCCCGGTCTCTAATGAACACCCAACAGTCTCAGCCAGGACTGGTCCGATGACATCTACACACCCCACCACGGTGAAAGCTCTTCTTCCTCTCCAGTCTCCAGGGCTTCTACTTCTTCTGCCCTCAAAGAGAAGAAGTCGAGCGGAAGGGGATTCCTCCCCTACACAGACTACCCCTGCACGAGCTGTGTCGTCTGACTGGTGCCAGTCCCCTTCTAACCCGACACTGGCCACACCGGCAACAACCCTGGCGACGCCTTCACCGTCGATCAAACCTCAGCTGGTGCCAGTTACTCCACCAAGACAGTCACAACCAACTTCTGGTACACCAATGCCGGGTCCTTTGAGACTGATGCCGGTTAGCCCTCCGCCTCAGGACCCATCAACTGGCCATTTGGTTCTTCAGACCAACGCTAGATCCTGAAAGGCCTCAGGGACCGATGCTGGGGGGGGGGTCCTGCATCTTTCCACCTGGCACCGCCTCCCCTCCCACCACCCATGGACTACACCACCCTGTTCACAGCCTGGTGGGAGTTCATGTAGAGCAAGGAACCCCAGAGAAGGGCTCGTACCCCACCTCCAAGGGAACCTTCACCCTCACCGGTTCTGGTTCCTCCCCCCACTCCCCCGTCTCCCAGTGACAAGGAGGACCAGCAAAAAAAGGATCGCTGTCCACTGATGCCGGTCCCAGAATTGCCATGGGGGGAAGATTCCTTCTCTTCTTTCCTCAGGACTTCGAGGATTCCAGTTTGCCCTCTGAGCTGGAGGAGCCTAGGGATACCCCCAGATCTCCTCCTGATGATCGGGGGGGGGGGGGAGATGAGTGTAGACTTGGGAGCTTCAGTGGCAAGGGTATGGCTGTTGGGTTTCAATGAAAAAATTGCAAAATAATGTACTTCTGGCACAGAAATCCAGAAGCTGAGTACAGAATGGGTGGAATCGTATTGATGACAAGCAAGCTGGAAAGAGACCTGGGTGTAATCAAATTGGAAGACTTAAAGGTGGCCAGGTAGTGCGACAGGGCAGTCTGGAGTAAGTGGGAAGCTGGATGCATAGGGAGGATATCGCCAGCAAAAGTTGCCTCTGTATAGATCCCTGGTAAGACCCCACCTTGAGTATTGTGTACAGGTTTGGAGACTGCCCCTTTACGACATAGACCAAATGGAGGCGGTCTGGAGGAGTGTAGCTAAAATGGTGGCTGCATCAAAAGCCCTATGAGGACAGACTAAAGGATCTCAAGAGAGAGAAAGAGAGGAGGGAGAGAGGGGATATGATAAGAGACCTATAAATACCTCACCCGGGTAAATAAAGTACAGGAGGGTAGTATTTTTCAGGAAAAAAGGTGCTCAAGAACAAAGGGACATGATATGAAGCTGGAGGGGGGGCTAGCTTCAGGAGAGATGTGAGGGAGTACTTCACAGAAAGAGTGGTGGATTCTTGGAATTGCCTTCCAACAGAACTGGTGGGGTTCAAGAATGCATGGGGTAGACACAAGGGAGTCATAGTGGAAAGGAAGGGGTGGGGGAGAAAGAGCAGTACATCAAATAAGGTCTATGGTGTGAGTGAAGGTAGGGAAAAATGGGCAGACTGGGTGGGCCAAGCGGCCTTCATCTGTCATCAGTTTCTCTTTTCTTGGCACCATGAATCTCTACAAACTGCTTTGTAGTGTGTACTGCAACCCTGAGGAAGTTACGTCTCCAAACCTTCCTGTTCCTGGATGATCAGCTAATTTCAAGCCCATTCAGACAGAATATGGAACAGGCAGTAGCCACTTTTTCTCAATTCCTGACTTTGATGGGGGTCTTGCTGAACCTTGAAAAGTCTCAGCTACAACCTTCCTAGCAACTGCTATTAAAAGGAACTCTTCTGGATACAATCCGGCCTTGGGCTTTTCTTCCAGAGAGCAGACTAGAAGCTTTTCTACAGATAGCATGTTACATCCTGGAGTACAAAACTGTGCATCCCCACACCATGTAGTGCAAGCTGGGTCTGATAGCCTTCTCAGTGTTCACAGTTCCCCTGGCATGTCTTTACATGAGGACAGTCCAGTGGATACTCTGTACACAGTGGTCACAGGCATTGTACCTTCAGACTTAACCCCATTCAGGTGACCAAGCCCTTGGTTCAGCCTCCCACATGGTGGTCAGTGTAGGACAGCCTCCTCCAGGGTTTCCCCTTCTCCCAACTGGAGCCTCGGGTGACTCTCACCACAGATGCCTCCCCGCTGGGGTGGGTGGGGGCTACTGCCAGGGTCTCAAAACACAGGGTGTCTGGGACCTGTCGGAGAGTAGTCTCCACATCAGTGTGTTGGAGATGAAAGCTGTTTTGTACAGTCTGAATACCCTAGTGGACCTAGTCAGCCGCAAAGCAGTCCTCCAGATAAACAAATCTGTCATGTTACTGCATCAACAAACAACAAGGAGGAGCACACTCTTACCCTTTCTACAGGAAGGTGATGAGAGTATGGGAATGGTTCCTGGAGCAGGGAATCCTACTCCAAGCCATTTGTCTGCCAGGAGTCCGGGAACACTCTGGCAGATGAGCCCATTCGAGCGAGACCGGTCGTCGCAGGTGGTCACTAGCACCAGACATCGTGAGATTACCATTCGAAGAGTGGGGTACCCAGATGTGGACCTTTTTGCTTCCCCACTCAACACCAGACTGCCTTGATTCTGCTCCAGAAATCCAGGACCTGGTGCTTTCTGTCAGGATGCATTCAGACTGAAATGGCAACATCTGTTTCTGTATGCATCCCCTCCGATCCCTGTTGTTCAGAGAGTATTGCTCAGATTGGAGGTGCAAGGAGGAAGATGATACCAGGGGCCCCCCTGCTGGCTTTGACAGAGCTGGTTTTCTCTGTTGAACAGACTTTCTGTCAGCAAACCGAGCACTGTACCTCGCAGGATGGACCAGTTGACACAGGATCACCTGGTCCATCTCAACTTGTGCTCCCTTAAAGGGACACTCAACCTTTTCAGCATCATATTTGTTCTAGTTCAAAACCCGCATTTTATTTTTGCTTACCCACTCTAAAATTCATTGATGTTGCTATTGTTTTATCTGCCCCCTTTCTTACTATAATTTGAATGTATGCTAATGGTATAGTAATATACCCATTGTTGTTTTGTTTCAAATCCTTTATCTACTCTCGTTGCATTCTTCCTAAACATTAGAAACACCCCCAGTTATTGCAGTCACTCATGATGCAGCAGTCTTCTCTCCTCTCCTCTCCCTTCATAATGATTGCCTAGATGGTGTTGTGGGTGTTCCCCCAAATTCAGGAAAGATGAGTGGAAGTTGATCAAGAAATGTAAACAAACATGTTTTTGTGTGGTAACACCAGTATAGTGGGCAGTCTGGTTTTACTTTTTTTTTTTCTCAGTAATTTCTTTTTATTGAGATTTTTTACACAGCATACAAAATAGTCAAGAGTAACATAACAAAGCGGCATTACACTTATAAGAAAAAAGAATCAGAATCAAACTACCAGCTACATCAGCAGTCTGTATAGAACATGAACAATCATAACGTGTGTTTTTTAAATTAGGGACACTTTGAGGCCTAAGGGGGTTGACAGTGTCCCTTTTAACCTTCAGGCCCGGCTCCTGAAGAGCTAGAAGTTAACCGGTACAAGGTATCTCAGAGGGTCTCTGAAATACTTTTGGCTGTGTGTAAGTCTTCCCATAGGAAGAGCTACACTGCCACATGGAAAACATTTTCCATCTGGTGCTCCAGAACTCGCATGGAGCCCTTTACGTGTCCGCCTGACAAGGTTCTGGCATACCTACTGGACCTTTCTGATGCTGATCTACAGTATTCCACAGTAAAGGTCCACCTGTGTGCTGTTTCAGCATACCACAAGCACAGTCTATACCCTCTGCCTGGCACAACTGCCACTGTTCAAGGGGTTCCTCAAGGGCATTTTACACACAAGGCCTCCGATTAGCAAGCCAGTAGCTGCCTGGGATATTAACCTTGTACTAGATGTGCTTACTCGCAGTCCCTTTGAGCCCCTTGCGACATGTGACTTGAAGTTTTTAACTTGGAAAGCAGCATTTCTCGTGGCTATCACCTCTGCTTTCAGAATATCTGAAATCCATGCTTTGGTCACAGATCCTCCAATATGCTGTTTTCCGTAACAGTAAGATAGTTCTCCATACACACCCCAGGTTTCTACTGAAAATGGTGTTGGAGAGCCATCATAACCAGGCTTTAGTCCTTCTTACCTATTTTGACAGCTTCCTGAATGAGGGAGAGAGGCCTCTCAACTCTCTGGACATTAAGAGGATCCTTAGGTTTTACCTACACAGAACTAAGGACTTCAGACAATCCAAACAACTGTTCGTCTTCTTCAAGCCTAATCGGAAGTGGCAGCCCGTCATAGTCAAGTGCATTTCTGCCTGGATTGTGGATTGCCTTTGCCACTGATGTGCCATGGTTCAGGTTAAACTGGAGGTGAAGGTTCTTGGCCACTCCACCAGAGTGGTTGCCACGTCACTGACTAAGATACACCGTGTGCCTGTTGAAGAAATTTGCAGGGCTGCATCTTGGAGCACAGTGCACACTTTCATTAAGCACTATGCCCTGGATGTTCGTGCCAGGCAAAATGTCGCCTTGGTGGGGCGATCCTGAAAGGATTACTATCCTGAGTGGCCCCTCAGCTCCAGCTGCCCTAGTCTGGGGACTTTGTCTGAGCTTGGTTCTCTGACCCACTAGTGGGAATGAAAAGTGAAAACTGATTCTTGGAAGATATGTATTAAAAATTATGTACTCATCGTAATTCTTGATTGTCTATGAATATCTTCACCGTTGATTCCCACGTCTGCCCACCATTCCCTAGACTCACTCCAATATAGCTGCATTGGTCTTCATCCCTTTATACTTTGGTTAGGCTATAAAGACACCTTGTTACTGTATTTGGTGGCCCTTCATACATGGGCCACCAGGGCTAGCTTATGTCCTTAGGTTGAGTGCATAGGTACTTGTTAGGTTATGCTGCACCTCCTCTGTAAAAAAAAAAAAAAAAAAAAAATACTGAGGCAGTTGGAGGCTGGCACCAACATAAACGAGTGGCCACATGCACTCAGTCGCAGAGCAACTCATGCACACGGCTTATCTCAGATCAGACTTATCTGAGAAATCTGCCTGCGTGTTGAATTTACTATGGTAACTGTGTAACCTAACTTTGTGTCCTGTTTTGGTCACAATGACCAATTCTTTCCCTGATAGTGGTCATAAAACAGATTTTTACGTACAGTTTGGGCAGCAAAATAATGTCTACAGTGTTGCTAAAATTGACAAGGGAAAAGGGAGCCAACTTATATTTGAGGTCGATTTAGAAGCTAGTTTATATGGTATTTTTCAAAAGCGCAGATGAGCATGGGTACCACTATATATTCTGAGTGCAACCACCGGCGATTGTATTCATGGTATACAGTTTACATTTTGCTGCAGAGTTGGAATCCTAACAATTGTGAACTCAAGCCTTGCAGTTTAGATTGTTGTCCTTGAGTTAAAATTGATGTATTTTGTATCTTTGAAGCAGGATTTTTTATGCTGAGTTTTATTCTTTTTTCTTTAGATGGCAGACCCATTTCCACTGATGTCATTGTGCTAGGAAGAACAAACCTCTTGATCTCCCGTACCCAGCCCCATCACTCTGGAGTATATGTCTGTCGTGCCAATAAACCACGGACACGGCAGTTTGTCACAGCTGCAGCTGAACTGAGAGTTCTTGGTGAGAATAAAAAAAAAGGGATTCCAAAACATTTGTACTCTTTGCAGGATTTTTTATGATTTCTAGTGGACATGTTCAGTGAATAAAGCAGCAGTCCATGGTAGCCGAAAAAGAAATCGCCACAGACCACTAATTTAACCATGCTGGCATCATTGTTTGAATAGCAGAGTTTTAAAACAGATGTATTTAATAAAGGGAGTTTATAATTTTTTCCATGACATTTGTATTCTTTTAGGTCGAACACCCCACTTCAGTCTGCTTACATGGGTGAAAAATGAATTAAGAAACTGCATTGGAGCCAACTGTGGCCAAAGATAATTATAGCTATAGTCTATGGATAATATCAGCACCCACTACAGCACTTCAAAAAGACGGTTTACTCACGTCTTCTTCTCCCAGGATATTTATTTATTCTGTTCAGTTCCACATACAAAAGTTGAAAGTAAATCTGAGCTTGTCCAAGCAAAGCAGTCAGGCAGCAGAGTAGACAAAGACTCACCTTCATCTCCTGACGCTTTTCAGGTAGGCAGCCTACACTTTCTCAAAGGGAGCTGGGGCATTGGACCATTCATTACAGTGTTACAGTTAAATGGGCAGGTCCCCCAGCATGTAAGACAAGTATGTGCGGATCGCCCAATGTCTTACTTCACTTTAAAAACACTATTTACTGGCGTGATAGCACCAGTATAGCTGGTGTTAACCTGGCAGTTTAATATTAAACCTCAAATGCTGCACTTTAGAGAGATTCACCAACATAAACATTAATACTCCTGCACCAGAAATCTAGATGCCTTAATCCCACAGGAGTCGAGAATTGTGAATATTTCCAATTGTAATCCAGTATGAAAAGAACTGCATCACTTGTAAAAGTCTTGAAACAGGTTCCCACGGACTCCCCTGTTATAAGTGCCGCCCTCGCTCCACCCCCGCACTGACTAACATTATGACGAGATGCCAGTGAGAGCGTGGAGGCGTGCTCATTCTAATCAATGGGCGGCATCTTTTCCAGCAATTTTATGTATTATGGCCAGTTGGTAATGAAGCTGGGCGCAGATGAGGCTAACAAGCCTGTGGTCGAGGCAGTGACCAGTCATTCAACAACCATGATCTTCATAAATTGCTGGAAAAGATAGCCAGTGATAGAATGGAAGCGTGCTCCATGCTCTCCTTGCATCGTCATGCGTCTAGTGAGCACAAGGCGGCACTTATAACAGGAAATCTGTGGGACACTGTTCGAGACTTTTACAAGAGATGCAGTTTTTTCATACTGATTACAATTGGAAATATTCTCAATTCTTCAACCCTGTGGGGTAGGGCATCCAGATTTCAGGTGCAGGAGTCTTGATTGGTGAATCTTTTTAAAGACTTTGCAGCTGTTTAAGCGATTGGCATGGAATTTGGCATGCTTTGCCACAAGGGTCATGTCTCTTGATGTGCCAAATGTCATGTGAATCCCTTTTTATAGTTTTTGAGACAAGAGTGGTGAAAAATTTTAAATTTCAGTGTTTTTTTTTTTGTTTTTTTTTTGACAGCCGTTTCTTAGAAACCGCTTTTGGCTGTGGTCTCAAATTTTCTGGGTTGAAAGCTTTTTGCCTCACAGATGTGCCTTTTGAAGATTTGGTGAACAAATATTAATCTGTTAAAAAGTAATTACATTTTGACTTTCGTCGAAAAAATATCGTAGGTAGCTTGTTTTCATAGGCAGGGTTCATAGTGTCGCAGGGAGCCTGATTCTCTACTGGCATCCCCTACCTGCCCATTATTTTCCTGTATCCCTGGTGTCTAGTGGCACCACCCCTTTATGTTGCCCCGTGTCTAGTGGCACCCCGTCGCCTTCCCATTGCCATGCTTTTTTTATATTTATTTGCTGACGGTGAGGTGCCCAATCCCGCTGTTGGCACTGTAAGCCCCCCCCGCCACTGTGGGACACTGGGGAGCCCACTCCCAGTGTCCCAACCCTCTTAGGGTCATTGGCCCTAACGCTTACCCCATTCCACCATGACCCCTACCCTGCAGACCCTTGATATTTATTTATTTTATTTCAACTTTTGTTTACCGGGTAAATGTCATGAGCCAAGGCCCTTTTTCAAACACGACCCAGGACAAGATGTCCAGGAGTTACAATTACAATAATAAATACAAATACAAATATAATAATATAATAATAATACAAACAATTCATAACACTACATTACAAGTCATCAATACGTCACAAACAACATACATTATAAATTAAAACATTCACACTGCACTTTACTCGTATAGTATTCTTTTAACCTAGACTTAAAAACTGCATGACTAATGTCTTCAAAAAGGGTTGGTGGGAGGCCATCCCAATATTTTGCTGCCATAAATGAAAAATATCTCTCTCCCATTTTGGTTTTCCTTTTTGGAATAACTAACTTAATAGTTGAGGTTGATCTCAAGGATCTATCTAACTCCTTAAATTGATAAAGCAGATATAAAGGGGATTTAAACTTTTGTCTCATAACATCATCAGAGAGACAATTTAAATTATACTCAATATTAAATTTTGGTGGGAGCCAATCAAGTCATTGATATAACAATGATGAGTCTGATATGGTACTTTAAGTACAAACCTACATATACTGTGAAAAAGTAGTAGTTAATAATGATAAATCTGCTTTTGTAATATTAGAGAAAAGAAATGAATTATAATACATGGTTGGCAACAATACACTTCTAGTGATAGCTGTACGAGCCTCCAACGTCAAACAATTTAAAGATCTAAAGAGTACACCTAATTTCTGATTAACCTTTTTACAGGATTGTTTAATATGTATCGAATAAGTCAAGTTTGGGTTTAATACTAAACCCAAATATCTAAATTGATGATAGCATCGGGCCTGTCCCTTGGGGTCGTCGGCCCTAACGCTTACCCCATTCTCCCATACTGTACCCATCTCCGGTTACTTACGTATGGAATGGGGCGAGCGTTAGGGCCGATGACCCCAAGGCATACCTAGGACACTTGTCAGTGTCTGCAGGATGGGGGTGGTGGTGGAATGGGGCGAGTGTTAGGGCCGGTGACTCCCAAGGCACACTCCGGATGCCTGTCAGTGCTTGCAGGGTGGGGGTTTCCCCACTTTTGTTTCTTTACTAACAACCCTGATGCATTAATGTTTTTTGCAATGAATACATGAGGGGTGTGATATGGCAAATAATGTCACTCCTGCAGAGTGAGCTCTGGATATCTCACGAGTGCCGAAGGCATCAGTGAGATATCCTGAGCTCACGATGCAGGAGTGACAATATTTACCATAGCACACCATCTGCCCATCATGTATTCGATATATACAATAGGGCCAAGAGTTTCAGAGAAGTTTTGTTATGCTGTCTTGTGTTCTGTTCCTGTTTATGTGTTTGCTCATTCTGTGTGTGAGCTTTTCTGAATGGGCTGGCAGTGTTATAAACTCTGAGAGACACATTAGTGTGTTTTGCAATGCTAAATGAGTTAGTTTTAGATAGGAATGAGAAACATACTTTTGTGAAGCTGTATTGTTTAGCAGTCTGGCTGCAGTGAAGTTAAGAGCATCACAGTAATTGTAATGAGCTGAGAGGCAGAGTGTGAGAACAGCTGATACTGTTTTCAGTGGTAATTAAGTTAGCTGCAGGCAGAGTGTTCTGTGAAATTGTGCTCTTTAGGATTCTGTCTGCAGTGAAGTTGAGATTGTCACAGTAATTGTAATGGGTGAGAATCAGAGTTTGAGGAACAAGTGAGAGTGTTTTTCAGTGGTAGTTGAGTTAGCTGCAGGCAGTAGTTTAGACTGTTCTGTGAAGCTGTGCTGTTTGGAATTCTGGCTGCATCAAGTTGAGAGCATCACAGTAATGAGCTGGAAGTTGGGGGGCAGGGGAGTAGGTGTGTTTTGTAATGCTTACTGAGTTAGCTGTAGGCAGCAGTGAGACATCTTAGGTAGTTCTGCATTTGTGTCTATGGTAACAGCACAGGTGTTTCTTGCATGCTGAGGGGAAAGCTGCCTAGGGTGATGATATCAGTGACCTTTTGTGACCTTTGTGCGTAAATGGCTGATATCATCACAGTAGAGCAGAGGGTAAAAGTATCACACTGCAGTGGATTATACACTGTTTTATCTCACTCATTTTACCACTCACCCCTATTGTGTGTGTGTGTGTGTGTGTATATATATTGTATATATGTATGTGAATATAAATATAGATATAGATATATAGGTACAGTTTCAGTATATCACAAAAGGATAAAGGGGTGAAGTGTTGAATTTGTACACAAGTTAAATGTATTTTTGCAAACAGGACAGCATAGTATTGTGTATTCTGTTGCTTTGTTCTTGAAGCAGCTATTGACATATAACTAAATTTCATAGACACTGGTAGTTCACCAGTGCACTGAATAAAGGAATATCCTGGGAGAAAGTGACATGAGTAGATGACATCTTCTTTTTAGAAGTGTTGTAGCTGGTACTGATATTCTTTATACACATTTGCTTTCTGTACATGGATGACCTCCCAACTCCATCACCCAGTACCCTACCACTCCATTGTCCTCCATGTCATCCCCCCACTGCGGGGTGTCTGAGAAGACTCCCAATACCAGCAATAAACAATCCAGCTTGGGAGAGGTAGTGCAGTGCAAGGTCTGTGTGTGTCTTGGGGATGTCATGTATGTGGATGCCATTTTTTTTTTTCCCCTTTCTGTTCGCCCTCATAATATTTGATCTTCCCTCCTCTCCTGGCATCACATACTGTTGCCCTTGAACGTGTGCAGCACAGCCTTGGATGTGGAGCAGGCTTCCTGGCCTTTCACTGTGGCGCCATATCTTGGTGCCATCCCTCCCTAGGCTGGAAATGTTAGTTCCCTGGCTGGCTGCACTTTTGCCAACCTCCTCACCCATATGGCAGCATGATGCACGCTACTACTACTTGGCTATCAGGCAGCTCACAAAGGTTTTTTTTGTTTGTTTTTTTTTTAGCTCCACCTTAAAATTACTGTGGATTCAAGGTAAATCCTAACCTTTCTGATCTGTAGACCTGACCTGTTGATACTGCATCATAAAGGCCCCACATCTCAAATTAATACAAATATTAAAAACAGTTAAATCCACCAGGGTGACTGCCCTGCCACAGAGTTATTGCAGCTGGCTACTCCTGTAATATCCAGTTCCAAAGCACCACTAACATGTAAATGTAACTGGTCCTTCTCGTTGGGTAAAGCCCCTGATTTCTGGAAGTATACACATGTGATTTCTGTCCACAAAGACAGATCCCTAACACAACTAGACAATTAGAGAGATCTCTTCAGTCTCTGGTCTAGCGAAATTACAAAAATATGCTTTGCTAAATTGGTGTAGGCATCAAAACCAGTTTGCAGATGAGATTCTCAGAGCTATGGATAATGGAAAACTCACTGGTTTCATTTGTGTACCCATCCAAGACTTTTGACCTTGTGGCTCACCGAAATACTAACCCAAAAGCTTAGTGATATAGGACTAGGATAGGCTGCCTGCAACTGATTGAAGGACTATCTGTCTGATGTTTTGGGGTGCTATATCTGCTGCTAATTCTTGCCCCGTTCCTATGCAACTGTTTCTACTAGTGGTTGCTCTGAATCAGTGCTTGCCTGTCAAGGGGAGTTTCACAAAAACATTTCTATTTAACCCAGGAACTGGGATTGGGCGTAACACTGGGTATCTGCACAATCATGGTGGGGCACCTGTAAAGCACAGTAGTCACAAACACATGTCCTGTCCTGTCCTCTAGCTAGGGTGAAGTAGTAGGTTTATTCTGTATACAAGGTGGAAAAGCAAACACTTTTTGCCGCTGGGGGGCGGGGGCTGCAGGCGCAGCAGGTACAAAGAGTACACAGTCCATTGCACTGTACACAAGTCCAAGAAGCTCCCTAAATTAAGGATCAAGCACAAGTCTCTTTGCCCATTCCTCTTCTGGGATCAGAGCCAGGACTGAGCATGACCTCACGGGATTTGAACACTTGGGTTAAGAAACACGTTTTCTCCAAACAGACAGAACATTATTGAGGGCAGCTGATGCCCATACTGAACAGTTTATTTTTTTTGTTGTTTTTTGCTCCCCTCCTCCTTGCAGCCCCCATCTCTTCGGGAGTCACCTATGGCCTTTTCAGCCCTCGCTCACCTACCTGGTGACCAGTGCAGTCCATCCCCCATGGAGCCGTGGTTGTACCCCCCAGGTGCGGTACAGGGTGGGGGCCCATACACCCCGATGCGTCTGTCTTTCGTCGGGATGCTGTCTCTGGGCAGGTAGGGGCATTGAGGTTCGGGGCCTGGTGCTCCGTCTACTAGGAGGCCGCGAGGTGTTTTCCGGTGTTCTTGTGCTGTACCGTGTCCCCTGACGTCAAGGCACTTGATCCCCGGCGTCTGGCACATGCGCTTCCCTGTTAAGGATTGGGCTTGTTGGCCTCGGGTCTCCACTCAGGGGCCAGACAAGAGCGAGCTCTGGTTCTTCTCCCCCGGAGAGGCCAGGCAGTCCCTGGGATGCTCAGCCCTCTCCCCGGCCGACCCTCCAGCTCCCGGGCTCGTTCCTGAACCCGGGTCGCTGGCGTCATAAGCGGAAATCCAACTGCTGCACCGGCGGGCCGGCATACTGAATAGTTTTTGTCAGAAACTGCACATTTTTGGGACAGATAATGTCTTTACTGAAAATGCACTCTGTGACATGTACAACTTGGATTTGTAGCATGCGAGTCCTTCCCCATCTCCTGGTCAGAGAGGGCACTGTCCCTTTTTCCAGTCAGGGTGATGCACTCCATGCACTACAGAAACTGTGCTACTGAAGCACAACATGAACTATTATCTTTCAAACATCCTGTCAGACAAACTGGAGTTTTGTCCCTTCAAACCCTCACAGGCCTTCCCACTGGTGCCATCCTGGAGAAGTCAGCATTGGGTTTCCACACAAAGAAAAAGTCTCTCACAGTTCAGAGATGTTTCCCCCATTTTACTGACAGTTCCCATGACACGGTGTGAAAAATTCTTCTCCCCCCACAGGGGTATGCCACTGGAGACAGCCACCACTATAATAGTGCTCAGCTACTCCGGGACCAAAAATGGGTCGAGAGAGGGGACTTCTCACTGCAATGCCCTCTGTCAGACTAACTCAAACTCTGTGTGAGCAGCTGACTCCCTGCAGTGATATTCCATTGTGGCTCATGCTGCTGCAAGGGTTCCTCCCGCTGGTACCCCTGTCCAGGTGACTGAAAGTGGTGTCAGGGAAGGGCTGAAAGTGTTCATTTGCAGCCCAGAGTGACTAAACAAAAAGAAACCAATTTCACTGCATAGGATTCTAGTACACTGCTAAATAAACATTCTAAAGATTCCGCTGTGGATACCTGAAAGCACTGAAGCTACACATCCAGTATATCTCTAGTAAACCTGCCTAGTAACTCGGGGCACTGGGGTTACACCTACTTTCAGTATTTATGAATACTTTACCAGGTGTCTTTGAAATCTCTGAAATGTTGCTTTATGCAGATGACACTATAATTTGGAAACAGTCTACCTATATGTCGCATTATTATAAACGTGTTAAGCAAACTCACAGATGATACTAGATTGGGTGGAGTAGTTGAAGCCACAGATGACAAACTAGCATTGACAGGTGATCTTAAGTCTGTTTAGGTATGGGCCCTAAGAAACAGATACAATTCAATGAGGACAAATGTCTAGTGATATCTCTGTATGCCTCGCTTCGCCTCGAGTTGTACATAATGTGCCATATTGTTGGCCCAGGTTGTACCTGAAAATGGTCTTTGGGATCAGCGTACCTATCCGGTTACCAAATTAAATAAATACATGAATAAAAATACTTCTGCTGTTTGTAATACGTGCAAGTCATATGCCCCAAACTGGGAAAAAACTGAGGGCACTTGACTCTGAGAAGAATCCAAGGGTTTATTATAAACAGCAATCTTAGACTAGTAAGCACTACGAGAATATTGCTTTGAGAGCAAACTGGTTACTACAGAGTGTCAGTAAAGCATTTATCAACAAGTCGGAACAAATAATCTTATGTGAGACCAGCAGTGGATTACTGCTCAGCTTTCTGGTATCCACAACGTGAAAGGGGCACAGAACTTTTGGAAAATGTTCAGTTTAGGTACACCAAATCTGTCCCTAAGCCAAAACATCTGTGATGTGAGGATCATCGGAATAAACTCGGGTTATATGCCCTAGAAAGAATGAGAATGAGGGGTGACTTACTTCAGTTACACAAAACTGTGTCTGATGAGGGACTAATGAAGGAAATGAGCCTCAGTGTTAAAAACAGTGCTCATAAACTAAGAGGTTGCAGATTACAACTGGTCCCAAAGCAGTTCTCGAAGACCAGTAGTTTCTTATTTTCTCCGAGGGTTGTGGGTTTTTGGAATGGTTTGCAAGAGGAGGTGATGGCAATCACTTTGTTGAATACCTTTGAGGTGATACTTGACAAACTTATGATGGAATCACAAAGGGATACCACCACTGAATGAGGACGGAGCTAGTGGGCTATTTGCCTTCTGCTGTCCTACAGTCCAGTATAGTATCCAGCATAGCATATTAACAAGTCATTAGAGTTCAACTTTCTAGCATTACAAAGCTGGTTTACTCAGCACAGATTAGTACTTAATAGAAGCAAAACCAAAGATACGCTGTTTGGTTTCGTACTTAAATTTGCAGCTCAGAGAAATGTCTTTACTGTTTTAATGTCTGATGGTCTTGACTTAGAGCAGCAGATTGAATCCTTTTAAATACCTCGGGGTTATTGTTGACCCAGATTTGACTTAAACCATCCATTGTCCATTTCAAGACTGTAGCTACCAAAATTCATCATGATATCTTTAGGTTCAAAAACTATTAACACAGGAGTAGAGGATTCTGTAATATGATAGGAACATTTGCTAACATGGGTAACCACACTAAAGACCACACCCTTGTGCAGTTTTCTCCCAGCTGGGCTATTTGTCCTTTGAACACAAATTAAGTCACACCACAACCTGCTTTTGTTCACAGTATCATGGCCAAAAGGATACCAGAATGCCTAACTGAGCAATTGGCATCCTATAATCCTCTGAAAAGGAGGGCTTTATTGTGTTGTTGAGAGTTCTGACTTTTAACTGTGTTGCAGTTATTGGAGTCAAGCCTTGTGTTTTATTAGTCTCCTAATTCTGGCCTACCTGTCAGCGCAGCAGTAGTGCTCCTGCTTGTGCACCAGTGACCTGGGTTCAGAAACAAGCCTGAGTTGTTGAGGCCGGCCAGGTTGGGGGGGGGGTCGAGCATACCAGAGGATGCTGTTCTCCTCTGAGGTGGGTGGGTCTCCTTCCTCGCTGCAGTACTGCCACCTGGGTAAGTGCAGGTGGCAGTGCTGCAAAGGACATTGTGGGAGGGACTGACACAAGGCAAGGTTCCAGCGCAGAATGCATGCTGTATGTGAACACATGCCTAGGACTTCCCTTGAGTGCCAGCGTCAGTGGGTATGGGAGGAACAATGAGAAAATGACCCTGCTGCTTGGAAGATGGCAGACACACTGATGGCCTGAAGGAGGACTGGTCCTGGTCCCCAAGCATGGCAGCCTGACGAGAACTACAAGGCAGGGGGAGCTCTCCTCTACCCAGCTGGGGGGGAGGGGCCCTGATCTGTGGTTGCATGGAGATTGGCCATTTGCACAGGGGATACAGGGTCCAGCTAACCAAGGCACCTTGGGGTTCCTGAGGGAATCCAGGTCAGTAGACAGCAGGGGGCATAACCAAAGAATATAAAAGAAAGTCTTCTAATTCTGCTTTGTGCTAGTGTAAGTGTGTCAAAGACAGGTTTATTAAATTGTAATCTGTACCATATATCAACAGTCCTATGGCTGCCTTCTGTATTTCTTCTTTTACTCCACCTTCTGTTGCTGTTATCATTGCCTCCCTTCCCTGTCCTTCTCTTTGTCTGGTGCCCTGGCTCCTCCCACCTCTCCTCCTCTACCTCAACGCACACTATCCCTCCAGCAACACTCTTATCTTCATAATCTCTCCCTCTCTTCCCTCTACCCACTCTGACCCTGAAGCTTTGTGGCGCTGTCTCCCTTCCTCTCACCTGTTCATTGTCTCTGTGCTCCCCCCATCGGCACTGTAGGTTCTCACAGAAGGTTATCGTTTCCCTCATGCTTCTCCTTTCAGATAATGTTGAATAGAGCCCTCTGTCCATACCTCTCAACCTCTTGCCTCATGAATCAGGGACAAGGCTTAAAAAAATCAGGGACAAAGACCCCAAATCAGGGACACATCTTAAAATCTGGAACTATTCATTTAGAAAGCTGACAGAATAAAAGGATTTGTGTTAAGATGCATATTCTGAAGAATAACAAGTCTGTAACTTTAATGTTTGAAATTATTTTGTGCTTTTAATCCCCACTGTTCTGTCCCAAGAACACAAATTTTACAAGGCAAAATCAGGGACAGTTGAGAGGTGTTCCTCCATCACTCCTGCCACCACCTTGCCTAAGGGTCTTAGCATTTTCCATCTCGGTGTGAGGAGCCTTCTCCACAAGCTTGACCAGCTTATGCTCTGGGTCCTGCAGCCTAACTTGGATGTCCTGGTCATCACTTATTTCTGTCTCACAGCCAGCATCAGTGACGGTGGCATCTCCATCGTTGGCTACATAACCATCACAAATTGATGTAATAATTCTGTTTTTATTATTAATGTCACAGAACTTCAAGCACTTGACCCAGAATTCTACTTAACTAGCCGATGTTTTGAGAACAAATCAGCTTCCTCAGGTCTTAGGCTTTGTCCTCAAAACTTTAGCTAATTATTAAGCAGAATTCTGTGTCAAGTGCTGGAAGTTCTGAGGCATTATTAATAAAACCAGAATTATGATGTCAGTTTTTGGTGAGGGGTCTCTCTTTTCTACTAACCCAGATACATAGGATGTTAGCTTGTTAGGAACAGACTCCTACCACTTTTATTTTTTCCTGCAGGGTCTATTGTTGGAAGTTCCAGTTTGCTGCACACCCAGCAGGCAGGATTGGAGTAAAAGTGGAGGTGGTGTACTTATGTATGTAATGCTTAGCCTCTCCTATGATGATGTTTCTTGTGCTGCTGTCTCTTCTTCACATTAACACATCCAGTGTAACGTTTCTTTCCCCCACTCTCTTCCTGCTCTTATCAAGTAGGGTCTACCTCTCACACTTGCCTTTGCTGGGTAACTTATTGTGTTCAGTGACTTCACTGCTAACTGGTCCTCTCCTGCTCTTAAATCTCTTACTCAACAGGTCAAGTTTCTGGATCTTTGGATCCCCCCAGCACAACCCCTCACTCCACAAACCATTTACTTCTTGACTGAATTCTATCATCTCACTCTAGCAGAATTTGTGCTGCTGGTACCCTTCCAGACTTCCTCAATGACCTCTGCACAGTCTGCTGTGCTCGGAAAATCTGCCACCCTCAAAATACATCTAGACCTGGTTGTTCAGCTCCCTAAACGTGGACAACCTCCTAGATACCTTCCACTTCTCTAGCTGGGCTTCGCTTGTCCACTGTTTAGACAGCAGAGTTGCCTTCTCTCACCTTACTTCAATTTTAATGTCTACCTGGGATGAGAATGCCCACTGAGGAGTTCTTGTGTAAGTTGTGTCTACCTGCCCATGGTCTTTGAGGAACTCACCTCCCTCCTCGGAGCTGTGACTCGGGTGGTCCCTCCACAAATCCACAGGTTCCCATGGGGACAGGTTGAGGTATCGTCGGTTCTAGGTGCATGGATATGGTACACTATCCACACTCTGGCAGTTCCACTGGAAGGCAATGATTTAAGCTAAACTTCTCTCACCACCTGGGCAGATACAGCCCCTGACTCTGCCCCGTGATGTTAGATCTTTCTTTCTGCTGGAAGGACAGGTCACTGCCTTTGTGGCTTCTGCTTCAGTTTTCTCCACTTACTAATTTACTCTGCACCATAGGCCAACCATTATTTGATGTTTTCAAAGGCAGTTTGTGGGTTCCTTGACTCTGTTCGTGGCTACAGTGGATCACAAGAAGCATGGATTCAAGTTCCATGTTAGATGCCACCAGAAAATGTCAGTCACTGATGCGCACAACACATGTGTGTACTGTCTGGGTGGGCAATACGACATGTCTGGGTGTGTGGCCTTTGCCTCTCCGTGCTCCTGGAATTTCTTGTGGACAGGAAGTTCTGGCTTGCTATGGGGCAGCCTTAGGAACGGGATCTGAAGGACCACTTGAAAGTGGCAAAAAGTCCTTGGTGGCTGCCTGGTGTGCAGCACAGCTTGCTGCCGTGGAAGCAGAGGTGGCGGCAGCTGCGGTGACCACCTCATCTGTCTTGGTGCTGCTCCTGGCTGGGGTCAGCATCAGAGGGACCTTCACGGCTCCATTCCATGAATTGTGGCGGTCCCTTCAGTCCTTTGGGGAGAGCCCTGTCCTCCATGGCTCTGAGTCAGATACCAAGGGAAAGAAGAAATCTTCCCACCACTGTTGCCGGTCACAGGACAAGGAGAGACCACGGTCCTCCTGGCCACTCGACATGCCTGATTGCTAAGTGAAGGTCAAGCGCCCCCTTGTTCAAGGGTCCAGTTGGGCAGGTTAAATGTTTCTCAGCATTGCTGACGAGCCAGTCGACATTAACTCTGGTGAACTAGCCAACTGAGATATTCCTCAACCTGGTTGACCCATTGTCATACAAAGTCGAAGATTTGGCTTTGCAGACCTAGGCACTCCCGATCCTGACTCAGTGGGATCTGGCTCGATCGGTCTCCCCAGTCGACCCGGTTAGGGACAAACCTCCGTCTGAGGGTCAGGTTTTCTACACCCATGTTGGTGCATATGGGCAGGCACATGGTCTATGGCTGGCCTCAGGACAGCCCCTCCCGCTGCTGGCCAACTAGTTGATGGTTGAGGTCGAGGAGTTCGCACTCTCAATCCCACTCAACCAGGAGGAACCGCCAGTGACACTTCTCATCCTCCTCCTCCTTGAGAGAGGAGAGGAGAGGCACCACTGCAAAACATGTCTGTGTTATGAGGAGTTCCTCTGGCAGCAGTAGCCTATCACGGGGCTGGGTAGGGCTCTACTCCAAGTTCCCATGCTTCCTTGGCAGTCGCCAGTGGTTTCCTCACTGGTCCGCACCCCATGGGTGCAGCCAGCCCCCGTCTCTCCACTGAGTCCAATGGAGCCACCACCCCAACAACTACAGACCTGCACTCCCTCTAAGGAGGCTGGCTGTTCGGCCCCTGGCTTGCCAGGCCAGTTGTCAGTGAGGATCACCCCAGGAGAGTAGTCTTGGGGAGGTCAATGGGCCGTCTTAGAGTCTTCCGTCGACTCAGACCACGAGTCGATGGCCTCCTCTGGGGTCTGCTCTTTGACTGGGAGCTGGCCGAAGAGTCTTCCACTGACCAAGGGCTGGTATTTCTCTATGGGCTTCTTCGCCTCATTTCGGAATCCACAGTGTCCCCTTAGAGCCTATCCAGAAAAGGGCTACTTACTTTCTCACAGACATCCTGGACTGAGATGCGTCCCTGGGAATTGTCTTCCCGGTGGCTGAGGCCATCTTGGGATTGGCCCTGGAGCTCTGGTAGTATTCAGCATCCTAACTGCCACCCTCAGCCCAAATGGTCCGCATGTACCCAGTCCCCACGGGTGCCCTTTCAGGCTTCTCATACCACCCCTCTGTGGAGGGGCTGGTTTCAGTCTCTGTGTTCTGCAGGTCCAGATACCAGTTGATAAGCCTCCAGACAGTCTCGTAAGGTTGACCATGCCACTAAAAAGGTGTACACAGTGGCTACTCTGGGTCTCAGGCAGGTTAGTTATGCTGTTATGATGGCTAACTATGGCCATGCCAAGATGGACATGTTTGATATCCTCCCCCACCTCCACCCGGGAGAAGCACATGGCAGTGGAGCTCTTCCAAGACCACAGTTGAATGTTGGCTAAACACCAACTTCAGACAGCCTTGGACATGGGTGACTTGTGTGCCCGTGAAGTGGCAGCGGCTGTCTCCGTGCATCGCAGGGCCTGGCTGTGCTTGTCCACCTTCACGACGGACACCCAACAGAGGCTGGCGGATGTCCCTTTCATGGGCACTGACCTTTCTAGCGCTGGAATGGAAGGACACCTCACACAGATTGAGAAGTCTAGGCCCACTCTGGACTCTATGATGTCATTCCAGAAGGACCTGAAAAGGAAGCCCAAGAAACAAGCCTTCCTGTACCGGTCCTTTCAGTCACCTCCTCCTTGGCAGCAGAAGTTCCAGAGCTGGTGCCCCAAAAAATCTGGGAACCAGGGTCAAAGGTGGGGAGGGGGGCTGGGGTAGTGGTGTCCCTCAGGCAGCAGCCACCGGTGCTCCCTCCAAGCCTTCCAGTGATGGATCGGGGGTGTCATCCCTTTACCTGCCCCGTGCCCAGCCACTCTTTCTGTCAGAGGCAGGCTGTGTTTTTTTTTTCCATGTTGGTTCACTATCACAATGGACAGGTGGGTACTGGACATAGTGGGCAGAAGTCTGTCTTTCGATTTCGAGACTGTGCTGCCCTTCCGCCTCCACCCACCTCAAGAATGGGTGGCGTCTCGGGACACGCTGACCACCCTTCAGGAGGAAATTGCTCTGCTCCTGGCAAAAGGAATCATAGCCCGTGGCCCGGATGCCCAGGCTGGTCAGGGGTTCGTGTCCAGGCACTTTCTGGTTCCAAAATGGATCGGGGGCTGGTACCCCATATTGGATCTTTACAATCTCAACCAGAATATACAAAAACACAAGTTCCAGATGGTCACTCCGAACCAGATTTATTCTGTCTCTGGAACAGGGCATGTGGTTCTGCTTCCTAGGCATCCAGGATGTGTTCTTCCACGTTCTCATCTACAGATCCCAGTGCCGATACCTTTGGTTTTGAGCAGAGGGGATTCTGTACCAGTTCCAAGTCATGCTGTTTGGCCTTTCCTCAGCCCCCAGGGTCTTCAAGTGCATGGCAGTGGTGGTGGTGGTGGTGGTGGCCCATCTTTGGCACTTTGGGGTTAGAGTTTATCCCTACTTGGAGGACTGACTGATTACTGGCCCCTCCAGAGAGGCTGTGGCGAGGTCCACAGCCCTGGTCCTCCAGATCTGCAGGAACTTGGGCCTTTTGATCACCCTGGATTGGTCTGAACTGGTACTGCAGCAGGTAATCAAATTCATCAAGGTAGAGCTAGACTCCCTGCAGGTCAAGACCTGCCTCCTGGTGGAGCGGGCACTGGATCATACCTCCTTTGCCCAGTCATTTCAGGTTGGGCTATTGTGGCCAGCCCAAGATTTCCTGCAGCTGCTGGGGTACATGGCGTCTTGCACCAGTGTGGTTTGTTAGGCCCGCTGATGAATGTGCACCTTCCAGTGAGAGCTAGGTTGTCAGTGGTTCCAGCGCCGAGGTCACCTGGACCAGCAGGTCGTAGTGACCCAGCCGATATGAGACACCATCCAGTGCTGGCTGGTCCCGGAACATCCGGAGGAAGGACTGTCCTTTGTTTGCCCAGAGCTGACTGTCACAGATGCATCTCTGGTGGGGTGGGGAGCACACTTGGGAGACCACACCGCTCATGGGTTCTGGTCATCCAGGGAGTCCCATCACCACATAAACCTGCTGGAGCTCTGTGCAGTGTGGCTGGCCCTCATGGAATTTGTTCCTCTGATCAGGGGTCAGGTCATTTAGGTCCAGACAGACAGCACCACAACCATGTTTTACCTGAACAGACAGGGTGGCACACACTCCCGGACCCTCATGTGTAGCATGGGAACCAATCTCCTCACAGTTCGCGTCGTGGGTAAGGCAGTTAGCTGGCGGACACTCTTAGCTGGGTCGGAGAAATGCTGCATGAGTGGTATGTGCATCAGGAGCTGGTAAAACACCTGTTTTCCCAGTGTAGCTCACCCTCGGTGAATCTGTTTGCCTCTTGGGAGAACGCCAAACTGAGGCGGTTTTGTGCCGCTCCCCCACAGTGTGGGACGCTGAAGGGGGTGCCCTTGTGAGGCCCTGGACCTGGGGCCTCATGTATGCCTTTCCTCTTTTCTTGATCCACAGGGTTCTGGTCAAGGTCAGGAAGGACAAGGGGCAGATGAGCCTGGTCACTCTGGACTGGCCACAGCAGTTCTGGTACCCATATCTCCTCAGCGTCAGCAGCAGGCCTCCATGGCAGTTACCTCTCTGCCCAGACCTGCTGACCATACACCAGGGAGCTGGTCCTGCACCTTATGGCCTGGTTCTTGTGCGGCTAGAGTTCCAGGCTGTGGGTCTCTCTGAGGGATCCTCCATGTTGTGGAGGCCTCAAGGCAAGAGTCAACTCGTAGGTGCTATGCCTTTAAATGGAAGAGATTTTCCATCTGGTGCCAGGGCAAGGAGCTTGATCCCCTTGCCTGCCCTGTGGCTAGCATCTTGTACTATCTCTGGACCCTTTCCCAGGTGTGACTGCAAGCGACGACCCTTAAGGTGCATCTGGCAGCCATCTCTGCGTACCGGGCATGGGCTGGTCTGCCAACGGTGGCCCAGGAGAAGATGGTAGGCACTTTTTCAAAAGCCTTGACCACTTGTACTCCACAGTTTGGGAGGCAGTATAGCGCAGTGGTTTAAGGCTCTGAGTTGCAAATCTGGTGACACCTAGCAGACCAGACTTGGGTTTGAATCTCACAGCTTCCACTTGCATACTGTGTGACCCTGAACAAGTTACTTAACTTCCCTGTGCTCCCAGGTCACTCCTGTAAAAAAGCTTTTAGCTTAGTGTGCTACTCCTGGTTAAACAACTAAAAAAAAAAAAGGTGTGAGAGCCTCCTCCACTGTGGGACTTTCTGCTGGAAAAGATCCAAAAGGGGGCCGCAAGTTCCCAACAAATGCCAGTGCAAACCACTGTGGAGGCGGCTAACCTCCCACAGTAAACAGCAAGACCGAAAGGGTGGTGTGCACAACAAAGGAAAGGCAGAAGCAGATGTCTAGTTCAAAAGTTTGATGCATAGCTTCCAAAATTACAGCACAGTTGCAAATAGTAGGCAAACTTCGTGAGTCCAGTAACCCCTAGCGCCTCGACTGTCACTATTCTTTAAAGGGGGTTGAGGCTGAAAGGTAGGAAAGCAGATTTTATGCAGCACAATCATTAATTATTCATGGGTGCACATGTTATCAATTACTTTTATACAGCACAATCGTTAATTATTCATGAGTGCATCACATTATCAATTACTGTAAAATTAGAGCCAGCACCTAAAAAAACAAATATGTAAACAAAATAGTAAGAAATTTAAACCCAGACATCTCTTCAATAGGTAATTAATGAAATAGTGTAATATTCACTACATGTTAATGCTTCATTCAATGAAGAGCAAAACTAAAGAGATGAGAAAAGAAAGGAAGCTGCCTGGACAGGATTGTTATTGTGGCTTGCACAGTCTAAACTCCTGTGGACATATCAGAACCAGGTAGATGGGGGCCGAGGATAGTCCTGGAGCTTCCAAAGTGTTGAAAATGCCTACACTAGAGAAGAAACAAAAGATATTATTACAATGAATTGGTGGTCTCACAGTGATGAAACAGTGGGATGTGCAGTGGGCCCTAAACAGAGAGTAACTTTCAGTAGAGCCAAAGACTTTAAGGACAGGCTAGTACAATGAAGAATGAAAACAAGTGAGACCACCAATAGCTGGACTTGGTTGCCACAGAGACATAGAGGTTTTTATAACTGTCAGCGGTGTAATGTTTGTAAATATGCTGTGACACATAACACCTTTATTCATCCCAAATCTCCAGACTGTCATGTTGATATAAGGGTATGATCACCTGTGACACACCATACGTGGTGTATGTTCTTTGGTTTAGTTGTGGTTTGACATATGTGGTGAAAAACTTTACGCCCACTTAACGCATACAAGAACATATCAGATCAATCATAAATAACTGACAGGACACCCCTGTGGGGACACATTTCACACTGCCTCAGAATTCATCTCCCGAGGAACTTAAGTACATGGGGAATGAATGGGTCCCAACCCTGAAACTAGGGGGAGACGGGGCTAGTACATTACTTCAGAAAGAGAGTAAATGGATTTTTAAACTTAACAGTGTAAAGTCTTCTGGTCTCAGTGAACAATGGGGCATCAAACCGTTTTTGAGGAAGTAATTGAATATGTACAGGAAGGGGCTGTGGACATGGCCTACCTAGATTTTAGCAAGGCATTTGATACAGTCCCACACAAAAGATTAATACACAAGATAGCCAGCCTTGGAGTGGGTCCCAAGGTGGTAGCCTGGATAAAAAATTGGCTAGACAACAGGACTCAAAGGGTAGTAGTAAATGGAGTACACAGTGACGAAAGGAGGGTTACTAGCAGGGTACTGCAGGGTTCAGTACTGGGACCGGTCCTTTTTAATGTCTTTATAAGTGACATTGCAGAGGAACTGGAAGGAAAAGTATGTCTCTTTGCAGATGACACAAAGATCTGCAACAGGGTTGATACACAAGATGGAGTGGAAAGGATGAGAGGGACTTGGCAAGGTTGGAGGAATGGTCAAATGTATGGCAGCTCAGATTCAATGCAAAGAAGTGCAAGGTAATGCACATGGGAACAAAAACCCTGGGAAGCGTGCACAATGGGGGTGAGATACTGACAACAGTAAAATAGAAAGGGACCTGGGGGTAATTATATCAGATGACCTAAAGGTGGGCAAGCAATGTGAGAAGGCAGTAAGGAAGGCTGGGGGATACTGGGATGTATAGGAAGAGGCATTAATAGTAGAAAACAGGAAGTTGTTATCCCTCTGTACAGACAGTTGGTGAGACCCCATCTGAGTACTTGTGCAGTTCTGGAGACCCCATCTCCATAAAGACATAGACAGAGTGGAGGCTGTCAGAGGAGGGCAACAAAATGGTGCAGGGTCTGCACCAGAAGACATATGAAGAAAGACTAAAGGAGCTTAATATGTATACCCTTGAGGAAAGAAGGAGAGAGGGACATGATAGAAACTTTCAAGTACCTCAAGGAAATAACAAAGTCCAAGAGGTAGCATCTTCCAGAAAAGAGATGTGCAAGAACAAGGGGCACAATTTGAAGATAGAAAGGATGGTTCAGAGGTAATGTGAGAAGTATTTTTTCACTGAGAGGGTTGTGGATGCATGGAACAGCCTCCCTGAAGAGGTCGTGGGGTCAAGAACAGTGGGGGACTTCAAGAATGCATGGGACAGGCATAGGGCAGTCCTAGTGGGGGGTAGGAGGAATTAAGCTGTTGGTTAACTAGGATCTGCAGCTTATCTGTTAGGTAGGAAAATGGGCAGACTAGGTGGGCCAAGCGGTCCTTATCTGCCGTCAAATTCTGTGTTTCTATGTACTGACTTCTTTTGGATTGAATTCATTGTAATAATATCTTTTGTATCTTACTTCAAGTTGGAGCTCTTGCAGCAGGTAATAACCATAAGGACTAAGCCACTAGGTGCCAGGACCCCATGGAAACCTTCTAGCTAGCAGTCTTCAGCGGGGACCACCCTGTGAAGTCTGTCTGCCCCAGTGTCGACCAGTAGTATAAGCCCAGCCCCGCCCCACCCCAGTTCATTTCCAGCCGTCGACCTGTTTACATTGGCTCCTCAAATGCCTCCTGCTACAGTTCGAATGCCATCGTGCATTTACTACATTTTTTTCTTTATTTCCTCTAAAAGTGTGTTTTCCTGCATGTCTTCATTGCCGGCTTCTTCTTTTTCTTCTGTTGACCAAAGAAAATCCAGGTGTGCATGTGGCAAACAGCTCCCATCAAAAGACTGCCACAAGGCCGACTCGACTTTGTCTGGGCCCAGACCATGACACTTCGGCCTGTCAGCGGTTCAGTTAACTGACTAGAATCTGCTGCCAGAAGGCCACCAAGGCTCACTTAGTAGAGCAGCAGCTTGCCGCCATGCAGAACCAATCCCCGGGGGGAGAAAAGTCCTTCTTCCTCCACCTCTGTCTCTGGGACCTTATCGTCATCGAAGACCCATCGAGAGGAGAAGAAGGCCTCAGGGAAGCATAAGTCCCAGGACAAGGATAGGGACAAGGCGCGGACCCGCTCCTGTTCCCGGTCTCCTCATCGGAAGAAGGCCTCCTCGGGTTCCTCCTCCCACAGGGGGTCAGACGACTCCACCCGGCCTGCTGTCACTCCATCCGGGCAGCCAGTGGTGAAACCTCCTGCCTTGGTGCTGGTGATAGGCGGAGGTTCGTCGGGGTACTTGACTTTGGTTCTGGCCCTGCAGCCCCTGAAGGTGAAGGCCATACCCATGTCATCTGCCTCCTCCTCAGGTGGCAGGGCTGGTTCTAAGTCGGGCAGCGGTTCTTCTGCCACCATCTGTCTGTCCCCGACGTCGGGCTCTGCCTCTTAAATCCACAGACTCTGCACCCCGGCATCAGGAGCATACGTTCTCCTCCAAGGCCTCTGGGACACCTCTACCCTGTGCCCCAGTGACTACGCCAAGGGCTGTAGCTCAACCCGGTGCCCCCGGACCGCCGTAGCGGTCAACTTCCAAGGGGACGCTGGATATTCGGACGTCAGACCCAACGACATCCCTACATTCGCCGGACCGTCAGATGTCATAAGTGGACATGAATGTCTCCCTCAACCTGACGGAGGAAGATCAGACGACCGCTAACTCTTGACCTGACAAAGCACCCAGATATCCGACCCTTGATCCTTCACCAGCTGTTCTGATGCCAGGTACACCGATGCCAGGCGCCAGCAGGCCCTTCGGAGCCTCAAATCCCTCTCAGTGAGGTCAAGGATCTGTTCTGCTTCTGGTGGAACAAAATTAAAGGTGACTGCTCCCAGCTAAGCCTGCTGAGCCAGTGCGAGTAGAACCTGAACTGGACTCGGACCCTCTTCCAGAACCTAGGTGACCGACTTCAGAACCTAGCAACCCTCCCCCAAGTCCAGATGGCAGGCACCGGGGAAGGCCCAAACACAGAGGACGGAGGCACAAGCACTCCCCCTCCCAGTCATCAGGCCGATGCTGGCATTATTCCCACAGCAGACATCAGTTTAGCTTCTCCTCCTCCTCCTCCTCATCCAGTTCAGAGGATTCCACCATTAACGCATCCTCCACAGCTTTGGGTGCATCAGAACCCAGGAGTCACCCTCTTTCCCCAGACAACACCACCCCTAGATAGTCTCCAGACAATCCGTTTATGGACATACTGAGGCACATCCAAGCCACTAATGGCTGGGAAACGGAGGACCTTGATCAAGAAAGGAGAAGGTTGGCTAAATACGTATGACAAAAGGAGCCTAAACCTCTGGTGGTCACTCCATTGGTGGATACTTTCTAGGACCTTACCAGGCTCACCTGTAAGCACCAGTCATCCTCAGCCATTTCCAAAAAATCGGACCGGCTCCCAGGGATGAACCCTTCCTAGCAGAATGCCCTGTAGTTGACTCACTGGTCATCACTGCAGCTCATGACCGATCTAAGAGGCCACGGTACTTGAGTAACCAGCCTCTAGATCAGGAATTTAAACTCATTGACCAACTGGGCAAGAAGGTTTGCACTTCCTCTACTTGCTCCATTAGATCTTTAAACTTTCTTACCCACATGGTGCTGTACCAAAATGCCCTGTGGGAGAAGGGTTTATAGCTGGCTCAGTCTTTTGCCAGACTTGGAACAAAAATCTGAGCTTTTGGATAAACTGAAATCTGGCTCAGATGTAGGCACCCACATGTTGCGTGCCTCATACAACAACGCAGATACAGCCACCAGGGCAGCCGCCACCAGCATCTGCCTCCAGCGCCACGTATGGCTTCAGATCTCTGGGTTCGCCCAGGACCTGCAGGTTGGCATCATGGACCTTACTTTCAAAGGTGTGGTCCTGTTGGGAGATGAGGTAGAAAAATTGATCACTCTCCTCCAGGACTCCGGGAAGCCCATTTGATCAGTACAAAAAATGTACAAATCCAACCAAACCTGTTCAAGAAACAGCCATTTCGTAAGTCATTAGGCCAGCAGCCTAGAAACCAGTCCCAACAGAAGGGTGATCTCAAGTGCAAAGCAGCCTCCCAGACCCTTGGGAGCTCCACGTCCAGAGCTGCCAAGTCCTCCCTGGCAGCTCTACCCACACCCGGAGCCTCAGCCTGACTCCTTGCCAGACCCCCCCCCCCAGCAGAATCCCTGGAGGAAGCGTTAGGGGTCACTTCTTCCTGTACCAAGAAGGTTGGAGCAAGATTACGACAGACCTTTGGGTGCTCCATCTTATAGAGAGAGATTATATATTGGAGTTCCTGGAGAGGCTACCAGAAAATCCTTTGGTGCTCTCATTAACCCCCCTTCAAAATCACGTCGCCCTCATTGAAGGGAGCGATCCAGGCACTAATTCAGAAATGGGCTATAGTGTCAGTCCCTCCAGATCAGAGGGGAAATGGATTTTATTCCCGCTTCTTCCTCATCCCAGAAAGACCGGGGACCTTCGTCCCATTCTGGATCTCAGTCTTCTGAACAAGTACATCGAGTACAAGCATACCTCTCAACTGTCCCTGATTTTTCAGGGACATCCCTGATTTGGCTTAAAATTTTTGCTCTGTCCCTCATAAAATTTCTGTTTTTGTGACAGAACAGTGTGGATTAAAAAGCACAAAATAATGTCAAACATTAAAGTTACAGACTTGTTCTTCTACAGAAGATGCATCTCAACACAAATCCCTTTATTCTATCAGCTTTCTGACTGAATAGTACCAGTTTTTAAAACGTGTCCCTGATTTTTTTTAAGCCTTGTCCCTGATTCATGAGGCAAGAGGTTGATAGATATGAGTACAAGAGGTTCAAGATAGTCACCCTTCCAGGTCTAATTCCCCTCCTGCACCAGAGACTAGCTCTACTGTCTAGATATGCAGTATGAGTATCTGCATAAACTAGTGTTTCAGCCCCACAGAAAGTACCTGCATTTCCTCTTCCAGGGGCAACATTATCAGTTTTGGGCTCTACCGTTCGACCTATTATCTGCTGCAAGGGTTTTCCCCAAATGCCTAGCGATGGTGGCTGTAGCCCTCAGAAGATGAGGCCATTACATCTTCCCCTACCTGGATAACTGGCTCCTGACAGCTCCCTCAAAGGACTGACTGCTTCAAACTCTCAGACACCTTTACCCTCTTCTGAGAGTTGGGGATCGCTCTTAAGTTTACCAATGTCATACCCATGGCCCAGCCAGAGACTCCTCTACATTGGAGCAATCCTGAACACAGTTGATGGCAGAGCCTTTCTGCCCACAGACAGGGCCGCCCATCTTTGGGGGCAGGCTAGGTCGGTGTCTCTGTCCTGTCAGGTACCAGCCAGATCATATCTAAGGATGTTTGACCACATGGCAGCGGTCATTCCAACCTTCCCTCCAGCTCGTTTGTGTATGAGGGTCCCCCAGTGGACACTCGGGGAGCAGTGGAACCAACATTCCGATGCTCTGGAGCATCCTGTCTCAGTCTCTGACCAAGTGCGTCGAACCCTGGCTTGGTGGATGAAACCAGACAATCTCTTCCAGAGGGTTCCCTTCAGATGGGAGTCCCCGAGGCAGGTGCTCACCACGGGTGCCTCGGGACAGGGTTGGGGTGCCCATTTAGTGTACCGGCAGACCCAGGGATCCTGGTCCACAGTGGAACAGTCCCTGCACATCAGTATCCTGGGGATGTGAGTGGTCCTGTATGCCTTGCAGACATTTCAGATTGACCTCCTTCCAGGCCCTCTCTTGATTCAGATGAAGAACATGTCTTTGGTGTCTTACATCAACAAGCAGGGGGGAACTTACTCATACCCTCTCTGCAGGGAGGCCATGAGGGTCTAGTATTGGGCTCTAGAGTGTCACCTAGATCTCACTACTGTGCATGTTACAGGCATCCAATACTTCTTGACCAACAGCCTAAGCAGATCTCAGTCCAGGGCCCACGAGTGGGAACTATTCCGATCAGTCACCAAGCAACTGTTCGACAGATGGGGACGGCCAGAGTTAGACCCTTTTGCGTCCCCACTCAACACCAAACTGCCCAGTTTCTGCTCGCCAGATCCAGGGCCTGGAGTTTTCTGGCGAGACGCATTATCCCTCGGCTGGACAGGGAGGTTTCTCCATGCCTTCCCTCCCTTCATTATTCTTCAGAGGGTTCTGCTCAAAGTACAGGTGGAGGGAGCAGAGGTGATCCTCATTGCTCCCCTCTGGCCTCAGCAGATTTGGTTCCCTCTACTTCAACAGCTGGCAGTGGAACCCACGATCCCCCTGCCTTTGAGCTCACACTTGCTGTTCCAGGATCAGGGCACTCTTGTCCATCCAGACCGCCGGTCTCTGCACCTGCATGCATGACTCCTGCAGACTTAGCAGTGGCGAGATTTGAAGTTTCCCCGGTTGTGGCAGATGTCCTAGTGGCCACAAGGATGCCCTCCACTAGGTCCACCTAAGCTATGAAGTGGAACCGGTTTTGCCTATGGACCTCTGCTCGCCCCCTCAACCCTTTCTCCCGCCCAGTGAACTCATTGTTGGAGTATCTCCTCTCTACACGAGATGGGTCTCTGCTACTCCTCTATCAAAGTGCATCTGACTGCCATCTCTGGGTAGCATGCACCTTTAGA
This sequence comes from Neoceratodus forsteri, assembly GCA_016271365.2. Taxonomy (NCBI): domain Eukaryota; kingdom Metazoa; phylum Chordata; order Ceratodontiformes; family Ceratodontidae; genus Neoceratodus; species Neoceratodus forsteri. Next base: position 1,711,916,816 of record CM028129.1, on the reverse strand, counting down.
GGGCAAGAACTTATCTCATCTTGTCTTGTCCTGCACCTTCTTGTGGGACATCTTGCATCTAAAACCTCCCATTAGGGACCCAGTCCCTCCTTGGGATCTCCTCTTTATGTTAGAGAAGCTTGCGTTGCTTCCTTTTGAACTGGCTGCAGACTGTGAGCTATGCTTCCTGTCTTGGAAAGCGTTATTTTCAGTTGCCGTTACTTCTGCTTGGAGGATTTCCAGACTTCAGGCTCTAATGTGTAAAGAGCCCTATTAAGTTTTCCACAAGGACAGGGTGTCCCTGAGGACTAATCCTAACTTTTTGCCCAAGTTGGTATCCGAATTTATACTGAACCAGAATAACCACCTCCCTGTCCACTACCCAGAGTGTTCCAACCGAGGGAAGGCTCTTTTACATACTCTGGACATCCACCGGATGTTTCGATATTATTTGGCTCACACTGGTCCTCTCCTCAAGACTGACCAGTTGTTTGTTTCCTTTGCTCCAAAATCTCTGGGAACACCAGTTGCTAAACAGACGTTCTCTAACTGGTTAGTTAACCGCGTTGTTCATTGTTACTGTCAGTACGATAAACCTTTACTGGGCCTGGTAAGAGGACATTCTACCAGGGGAGTGGCTACTTCATTTGCCTCATTGAGGAATGTATCTGCAGCAGATATCTGCATGGCTGCCTCCTGGAGCACTTTTCACACCTTTGTCAGGCGCTATAGCCTAGATGTTGCCTCAAGGCGTAGGACTGGGTTTGACCTTGCAGTTCTCCAAGGCCTACTTTCATAAATTGCTGGCTGTTCTTAGTCTCCACCCTGTCCTGTCTGTTCCTTTCTTTGACTGCTTGGGACTCGGTCCTTATTATTGCCTGCTGCAAGAGCTCCAACTTGAAGTGAGATAGTACAGTTAGTAAGAACTTACTGTAACAGTAGATCTTCAAGAGGAGCTCTTACAGCAGGCACTGCTTTCCTTCCCTCCTTCCCCCTGATATTTCTTCTGCCCTTTCTTTAGGCATAAACTTGCCTGGTTCTCCTTCCATCCTAGACTCCGGGTCTCTGGCGGGAGAACTGGGGTGGGGCTTGGGACTGTCCCTTTTTTATACCATTGGCTGACGTCGGGGTGGACCGATGTCAGGGGGCAGTCCCTGCTGAAAATTGCTAGCTAGAAGGTTTCCATGGGGTCCTAGTGCCTGGCAGCTTAGTCCTTATGGCTGTTGCCTGCTACAAGAGCTCCTCTCGAAGATCTACCGTTACTGTAAGTTCTTACGTAACTGTGCTTTTCTTCTCATTGTAGAGATTTTCAACACTTTGGAAGCACCAGGACTATCCTCCGCTCCCACCTACCCGGTTCTGATATACCCATAGGAGCTAAGATTGTGCAAGCCATAATAACAATCCTGTTCAGGCAGCTTCTTTACTTTTTTCATCTCTTTAGTTTTGCTCTTCATTGACTGAAGCATTTACATGTATTGAATATTATATTATTTAATTAATTACCTATTGAAGAGATGTTTGGGTTTAAATTTCTTAATATTTTGTTTAAAAAATTGTTTTTTTAGGTGTTGACTTTTTAATTTTATAGTAATTGATAATGTGATGCACTCATGAATAATTAATGATTGTGCTGTATAAAAGCTGCTTTCCTACCTTTCAGCCTCAACCCCCTTTGAAGACTCGCGAGAGTCGAGGCGCTAGTGGTTAGAGCTGGACTCCCGAAGTTTGCCTACTATTTGCAATTGTGCTGTAATTTTGGAAGCTGTGCATAAAACTTTTGAACTAGACATCTGCTTCTGCCTTTCCTTTATTATGCATACCACCCTTTTGTTCTTGCAACTTACTGCTTGTTCTGGCTATGCTCATGGGCAAGCCATTTGAATTCATGCACAGTTGTAACCTCTCACACTTATGGAAGACGGCCTTCCTGGTGGCCATTATGTCCACCGGAATGATTGAGGAGCTCCAGGTGCTCTCGGAGGACTCTCTCTACCTGGTCTTCCACAAGGACAGGGTCATCCTTTGCCCCAACCCCAAGTTCCTCCTGAAGGTGGTTTTTAAATTTCACCTTAACCAAGTGATTAACTTGCCAGTATATTTCACCAGCCCTTCTTCGGAGGCCGACCACAGGCTCCATACTCTGGACCTGCGGAGGGTGCTCTCTTATTCTGTAGAGCAACTGGCTAAAGTTCAGCATCAGGCTCGCCAGCTGTTTGTCACCTGCGATGAAACCACACCCAGCAGACCTGCGCAAAGCAGATGATTGCAAGGTGGATTACATCTCTCGTCAACCTCTGCTATAGGTTGGCTGGTAGGGATCAGGGCTCATTCCACCAGACCTACAACTGCCTTGGTTGCTACTTCCCAGGATGTGCCCATTCAAGAGATCTCTATGGCTGTTATCTGGAAGTCCGCTCACACCTTCATCTCCTACTACCGCATCAATCTCGAACCATGCTGGGATGTGCATTTTGGGACCTCAGTTCTCCAGTCTCTGGTCGCCAAGTAGGGGTGTGTGTTCCTTGTCCCCTCCTCACAGAGAATTGCTTGGAGTCTGTCAGAGTGTGGATAGTGTGTGATATCTATGCCCCTAGGAGAAAAGGTTACTTATCTGTAACCATAGTTCTAAGAGTAGTATATGGTGCACATCCACACAACCCACCCAGCCTCCCCATGACACAGTTTCTGTCTCCAGCGTGCAAGATCTGACTGGGTGGAGTCGGGGGATATATTTGCCTGAGCGGTGGGAGGAGCTTAGCTTAAAGACATCTGGCTGATTATCACCCTCCAGTGGAACTGCCAGTGTGTGGATGTGTATCATGTGCCACTCCTAGTACTACAGTTACAGGTGAGTAACCTTTTCTTAGGGGTGCCAGCACCAAGTGTCTCTCCATCAAGCAAAAGCCAGTTACTTTGCCCCAAACCTCCAGAGCAGTCTTAATTCCCCTCATAAGTTCTGGAAGGTTATTCACTCCATTTTCAGCCCCACTCCAATGTGTTCTCCCCTACCTTCAAGCTCTGTAGCCACTCCATGGTCACTGCCAAATCTGTCGAGGTGACTGCTGCTTTCAACATGCACATCACCACCTCTTCCATTTCTGCTTCTTCCACCTTTGCCTCCTCCTTTACTGCCGCTCCTGTATCCTCCTCAGCTAGATTTGCATTTACACTAGTCACTACGTCTGATGTCCTATCTGCCCTCCTTTCTCTAAATCCCTACAAGGGACATGGTCCTGATGGTCTTGACCCCAAACTCTTGCACCTTTCTGCTCCTGCCGTTGCTGCCCCTCTTGCCCTACTTGTTAATCTCTCCTTTCAACTGTCTTGAGTTCCTTCATGCTGGAGATTCGCTAAACTCCTCACCCTCCACAAAGGGGGTGACACCTGCAAAATAACTTAAAGCGTGTCCGCTAAACCGGTTGAGGACTTTTGGATCCGCCCCAAAACTGGAGGACATATCATATGAACAAAAAAAAATGCCGCGATCAAACACGAGCCAAAGTGCATAAACCGTTTATTTAAATGACATCCGGAGAATTCCCCGGCACCTCGGGGGGACAGTCCCTCTCATCCGGAGGGTGGAGTCACCCTTACCCAGCACCACTTTATATAGTGAACAGTAACATGACATCACCACATTCAAACACTGTGTAACCAATCACAATACAGTATACAAGAAAAACAGATTACTCATCTGTAGTAGTAGTTCTAGGAGTGGTGTATGTTGTTCATCTGCACTTACTGGCATGTCCTTCCCCTTTAAATATCTTGCCGGAAGGTCTTCAAGCTGGCTCCTCCCACCCACCCGGGTGGTATAACCCTCAGCTACACCCCATGACGCCAGATCCTGCCCGCTGGAAGCTTAGGTTGTGCGTCGAAGCTGGGGAGGTTGGGTGTGTGTGGATGAACAACATGTACCACTCCTAGAATTACTGTTACAGGTGAGTGACCTGTTTTTTCTAGGATCATGGATATGTTGTTCTGTCCACACTTATTGGCAGATTCCTAGCAGTTCTGTGGGAGGCAAGGCGCACACCCCCTACTTGGGAAACAAAGACTGGAGAACTGAGGCTCCAAAACCAGCATCCCGGCATGACTCAAGGTCGGTGTGGTAATGGGTGTAGTGAAGGTGTTTGCTAACTTCCAGGTACCAGCCCTGCAGATATACTGGATAGGGACGTCCCTAGAAGCAGCCACCAACGCAGCGATATGGTGGAATGAGCCCTTAGCCCTCCGGGAGGCTCCCTACCCTCCAACCTATAGCAGAGGTCAGTGCATGATGTAATCCATCTGCCAATCGTCCCACTTCGCTGCAGGTCTGCCCAAGTGCGGTTGGCGAACCTCGCCCTGAACTGCAGCCGTCTGCTCCTTATAATAAGAGTGCTTGTCTCAGGTCCAGAGTATGGAGCCTGTACACGGCCTCCGAGGTGTAATTCAGATAGAACACCAGCAGAGTTAACACCTGGTTAAGGTGAAACTTCAACACAACCTTCAGAAGGAACTTTGGGTTGGGGCACAGGACAACCATGTCCCTATGGAAGACCAAATAAGGAGACTCCACCGAGATCACTTGGAGCTCTCCATCCTTCTGGCTGACGTAATGGCCACCAAGAAGGCGGTCTTCCACGACAGATGTGACATCTCACACCTGTTAATGGCTTGCCCGTGAGTGTTGCCAGTACCAGCAGTAGATCCCATGGAGGTGGAGGTTCATGCACCAGAGAGGATATGTGATTGAGGCCCTTGAAAAAGTGCCAGACCACCATCTCCTGTGCCACCGTCCTCTGACCGGCCCGCGCCTGGTAAGTGGAGATGGCTGCCAGGTGCACCTTATGGGTAGTCGTCCGGGAACTCCTTTGGAGAGGGACCAAAGATAGTCGAGGATACTGGCCACAGGACAGGACAGGAATCGGGGTCTAAGCCCTTGCCCTGATACCAAATGGAAAACATTTTCCATTTGAAGGCATAGCACCTCCTGGTCGACTCTTTCCTGGATGCCTCAACCACGTTGAGTACATCGTTGGAAAGACCTAAAGCCTGGAACTCTAGCCACTCAGGTACCAGGCTGATAGGTGCAGGAATAGAAGGGCAAGATGGAATATCTTCCCCTGATTGACTGATATCTGGTCTGGGCGTGCCAGGAGACGCCTTGGGAGCCTGGCGCTGAGGCTGAGGAGATCTGGGTGCCAGAACTGGCATGGCCAATCTGGGACTACTAGGATCACCTTTGCCATGTCCCTCCTCACCTTGAGAAGCGCTTTGTGGAGCAAGGGAAATGGAGGGAAGGCGTAGAAGAGGCCTGGGATCGCCTTGAGAAGGCATCCCCCTGCAGCGAGCTCTGCCGAGGGGTGTGGGCATGGAACAGCCTCAGCTTTGTATTCTCCCTGGAGGTGAACAGGTCCTCCTGTGGGGTGCCTCACTGGGAAAACAGACTACCTCCGGATGAAGAGACTACTCATGGGATGCCTTACTCACACGGCTGAGGGCGTCCACTAGTTGCTTCAAGGCTACTGCCACATGGTTAGTGAGGAGATCCCTGTTCAGATGGCTCACAAGTGTCCAGATGTGGAGCGCTTCCTTGCACGGAGGCCAGGAGTGCATGCTGCCCTGCTTGTTGAGGTAGTGCATGGTTGTGGTATTGTCCGTCTGGACCTGGACCACTTGACCCCACGGAAAACAGAGCTAATACAGTCAGCACCAGCTGGACTGCTTGGAGCTTCAGCAGGTTGATGTGACATCGGGATTCCTCGAGGTTCCAGAGCCCGTGGACCCTGTGGCTCCCCATGTGGGCTCCCCAGCCTGTGAGAGAGACATCAGTCATAAGGACGACTGTTGGCTTGGGTCAGACCAATGGGATCCCACCCTGCAGATGTTCTGGGATGGTCCACCATTGGAGAGCATCCCAAAGCCTCTGAGTTACTGTGATCAGCTGGTCGGAATGACTCTGAGACCACTGGCTGGCCAAGCCCCATTGAATGGGGCGCATATGCCACTGAGCCCAATGGACCATAGTGATGCAGGCCGCCATGTGACACAGGAAGTCCTGGGCAGGGTGAAATTGCCCAACCAGAAATGATTGGGCAAAGGAGAGAGAACTTCCGCCCTGTCCACTGGGAGCCGGGCTCTGGCTCAGCAAGAGTTGCGCTCTGCCCTGATGAAGCAGATCACCTGCGAAGGCACAAATTCCAACTTGGCCTGGTTGATTAGGAGGCCAAGTTCGAGACAGGTCTGGAGGGCCAGATCCCTGGACCTCTCCACCTCCAACCTGGAGGGACCCACTATGAGCCAATCGTCGAGAAGAGTACACCCTGACCCTTTGACACCGAAGATGGGCTGCCACCACTGCAATGCATTTAGTGAAGACCCGGGGAGCAGATGATGGGCCAAATAGCATGGCTTGGAACTCGTAGAGGGTTCCTCTGCTCGGAAGTGGAGAAACCTTAGGTGTCACGGACAAATCGAGACGTGGAAGAACGCATCCTGAAGATCCAGGGAGCAGAACCACAAGTTTTGCTCAAGAGGTGGTATGATCTGGGACAGAGTTACCATCTGAAAGGTGCACAGCCTCAGATACTGGTTCAGGTTGTGCAGATCCAGAATGGGGTGCCAGCCCCTTGTCCATTTCGGGACCAAGAAGTACCTGGAAATGAACCCTGGGTTGACTGGGGAATCTGTGACTCGAGCCACTACCTCCTTGAGAAGGAGCTGGACAGTGTCGTCTTGAAGAGCCGACAGAGTATGTACTGATACTCTTTCCTTGCGTGGGGCGTGGGCTTTGTTTGGTGGGTACTGCTCGAACTCCAGAGGCAGTCCTTGACTGGCAACTTTCAACAGCCACCTGTCTGTGGTAACAGCGGACCAAGCGGAAAGGAAGTGGTGGAGCCAGCCCCCCACAGGAGGACCCAGAGCAGGCATGACAGTATGGGGCTGGTCACCGCATCCCGTCACTGAGCAGGCCTGGAAGAGGAGGATTTGGTAGCAGGACCGCCTGGACTGTTCCCTCCCAGTTTGCATGCTGACTGAGCTCCTAACGTGGGTCGAGGGTGCCAAGACTGGGCCTGCTGTTGATGCCCAGAATCAAACTGGGGGCTGCTTGGACACAGGGGCAGAAAGCCGAAAGGGCTTCTTCTTCTTCTGCTTTTTGAAACCTTGGGATTCCTTTTGGACGGACGTAGTGGAGTCCAGTTTGATATTGGAGTTCTCGTTACGTTCGAGGTGACCGTCCACCCCTGGACCAAACAAGTCTGTACCCATGAATGGGACATCCACCAGCTTGTGCTGGGTGTTGACCGTGAAAGTCGAGACCCACAATCAAGCCTTGCGGCGCATGGCGACCACAGCTGCTACCGAACGGGCACAGGAATCCCCGATGTCCAAGGTAGTTTGGAGTTGTTGTCTAGCAACTGCCTGACCCTGGTTCCAGACCTGCTTGACCATGGTCTGAAGGTCCGCAGAGAGGTGAGGAAGCACCTCATCTAAGGAGCCCAACAGGACATGAGAAAAATGTGCCATGATCACAGCCGAGCTCGCCTGACGGAGGTTGAGCGACAAGGCAGCATAGACCTTTCGGGTGGAATGATCCAGCTTCTTGGATTCTTTGTCCGGTGGTCTATCCGTGTCTCCTGAATTCCCCACTCACCTAAACACAGACTCTGTCACCACTCCCTTAGCCAAGAGATGTTGTGTAAACCCCTAAAGGGAGCCAGTGAGTAACACGTATTTGTGGGCCATCCTGGCGGAAGGTGCAGGGCAGGAGACTGGGTGCTGCCAGAGCTCCAGGGCTGGGCCGACAATGGCTTTGGCCACTGAGAAGGAGCTTGAAAGTGCAGTGTGGTCAGAGAGGAATGACACTGAGCTCCAGTGCTACAACGACCTCGGCGGTGGGCCGAGGGAGCTTGCTTCTTCCATAGGATGTTGCTGTGATCAGCTGAGGCCACTCGATGAGCTGTGCTTATGCTAGAGGGGGGCGGGAGGAACCATGGGGAAAAGAAATGAAAAATAAATGTCTGTATGATGGCTTAGGCTTTCCCTGGTTAGAGATGGGTGAAATCTGCAAACTTCACTCCGTGAATGAACATGTGAATTTTGCGCAGTTTGCAGAGCATGGACTAACCACAAAATGCGGAGTTTTGTGGGTGAAATTCCGCACTATGCGGCAAGATTCCGCACTTCAAGGCAAAAAGTCACGATTTGGTTGAAGACAAAGCTTCTCAGGTCTGGGAAAACTAGGCAAAGCTCCACGAAGTGTGAATTTTCGCCACTTCATGCAAACTTCACTGGCAAATCTAAACTTCTCCACATCTCTACCACTGGGTCCTGGTGTCCACCATGCTAGCTCCTAGTCCACATACTGGACTGCCTCGGAGGTGAGGATGACCCTCCCCCGGAGCCCCTGGTACAGAGGCAGACCCAAGGGAAATGTCAGTGGAGGCAGGGTGGGGCAGATCAGGTGTCCAGTGGCCACTAAAAAATTGGTTTGGCTACCAGATTTTAAATGTTACCGGCAAAGTGGCTACTTGTCCATGAAGTGATGTTTGAGCCCTTAAAAATGATGGCCACAAAAACTATTGATTTGGCAACCAGATTTTGATATCTAGTGGCCAACATGACCGCCAGCTTGCCAACTGATTTGTCTCACCTTGAGTGGGGGGGACAGGGTCAGTTGGCCAAAGCAGGCTGTATCCCTGGAATGGGGCATATCCCTGACATGCATGGCTGAAGGAAAAAGAACTCCAGAGGGGGGAAAAACAATGGGGAGGGGGCTGGCCCTTGGCACTTTTCACTGCTGCCTGGGAAACCTGATTTTGTGCCTGAGACCTGGGTTTCCCAATGTTGGACCGACAGGGTGACCTGTTTACCATAGAGGTAAAGTGTTCCGCTCCTGGTGGGGGGGCAGCAGAGAACACCAACATTCATGTCCCCCACCCAGCCTGTTGACCATGGACAAGCATTGGCATAAAATATAATTTGTTAGTTTAATTGCCAGTCCAGTCTGCCCATCACTCTGGCATGAGCAGTATGGTGTGGCCGTGTCCAACTGGATCTGCTGTTCAATAAAGATATCCAGAATGAAAGTTTTGAACAGCTGAAGGCTAGCAGTTGTATTAAGGTTATGAGGGCATTTTGTTGTTGAATTGTATGTATGCTCGAGCAATTTCTGTAAAATGTTTTGGGATATTTATATGGGAGGTGCCATATTTCTCCTGGAATCCGAGCGTATTACATTTATGCATCAAAGCAGCTTTTTGTGTTCACCATAGGCAGATTTTGTTCTTAGAATTTTTTTCTAACCCTCCCTGCCCCTGTACCCTACCTGGAAACATACATGTGCCACAGCTTACCCCTCTTGGGGGGTGGTTTCAGGCATCAGTACCTCCTGAGCCTGTATTGGCTCAAACCATCATAGGCAACAACACGGGGCCTGTAGGGGCCTGAGTATCATCCTGTTAATGTCTTTTTCTGCCATTTTTTTTCCTTCCTTTTTCAGGATGCTGACATGGGGGTTCAGGGCCACATGCACTCAGTGCTTTCTGCACAGAGACATACAGTTTACACCCCCTTCGTACCGCCACCATGTGGTTCAAGCGCAGTACTGCAGGCAACCACCCCCACCCTGCAGGCTGGCTAACACTTGGCTGGTGCAAACATGGGTCACATTAGTGTTGAAAATGGAGACACTGCTGCTGCATCAGTGCTGGCTTTGAAAATATACATGTATGTTTAGGGCTGGCCTAGTGGTGAATATATCAGCTCACTGTGCATGTCTGAGTCAAAGATGCCATTCACACTGGTGAAGGGTGAATGTAGCCGTAAGGAGATGCATGATATCTGGGAGGAGGGCTGGCCCGCATTGGCTGCTTCATGCCTGCAACGAGGGATATGGGGAGCCTCCGGAACCCTCCATACCTTCCCTGCCCCTTTCCCCAGTGCATGATGTGGAAGTGTGCATGGCCACTCTCTGCATTGTTTGCGTCCTTTAGCAGTGGTGTTAAGCGCATTAGTGTCAGTGAACTGGTCTTGCAAGGGATTGCGTCAGCTGACGTTTTGCTCCTCTCTCTCCCTCTGGGAAAGCCACCAGCAGGGCAAACCCACCACAGAGGTGGTCAGTCATGGGGCGTCCAGGAGCAGCACAGGGGTGATGGCGCTACATTAGGCACTCCAGCGTGTGAAGAAAAGGAGCAGAGTACAGGAGTGGCTGTGGAGAAAATAGGTAGAATGTAAGAAAAAGACATTTTTTTTTAAAAGGGTAGTCATAGTGCTGATGGACCATTTGTGGACAAGTAAATAATATAGAAGACAATTTTTAGAATGAAAGTTTGGATTTTGAATGGTGTTTTACGCTTTACTAAGTTAACTCATTATACCCTGGGCGGCCATTTTGTATCAGGAGAATCAGTGGATGGTTCGGACTTCATACGGAGCTATTGGGTACAATGTTTGTTGCGGCAGCTTTACTGTCTATTCACTCATGTTTAGTAGTGAATTAATTTAACATGCCCTGTGTTCTTCCATGAGATGGTAAACTTCCTTCCTTTGTTTCAGCTCCACCAGTTATAACACATTTTCCTGAAACAATCTCTCGAACCCGTGCCAGCACTGCTCGATTTGTTTGCAAAGCTGAAGGAGAGCCCACCCCTGTATTCCACTGGTTGAAAAATGGAGAGCCCATTTTATCCAATGGCCGTGTGAAAATTCAGAGCAGCGGCAGTCTGGTCATCAATCAGATTGGGTTGGAAGATGCTGGTTATTACCAGTGTTTTGCAGAGAATAGCCTGGGGCTGGCATGTGCAACAGCAAAGCTTTCAGTGATCATCCGGGAGGGTTTGCCTAGTGCGCCAAAAGGTTTGACTGCCTCGTCTCTGTCTAGCACTGCAGTATTGGTGTCCTGGGAGCGTCCAGAATACAACAGCGAGCAGATTATTGGATTTTCTCTCCATTACCAGAAGGCTTTGGGTATGTAGTTTTCACCTGAACTAATTTTCTATAGAGTTTGCAATAATCCCTTAGAGCCTCAGTAATGCACAACAAACAGTGCCGCCTTCCCCCCTTTAACCAAAAGGAGCATGACCTCCCTGAAAGGCATCATGAATATATGAAGTTTTCCATTTCGGTATTTCAGGGAGAAGTTTCAGTACAAGGACGGGGTGCTGGATAGGGAAGTGGAAAGGGTCCCATTTTCTAAAATACTATCCTGTGATTATATTTTGCCCCCGTGGGTCTGGCAACATGATCCTTTCAGCTTCTTTATCTGGCACCCTGTCCTTGTGCTGAAATGTTTCGTGACATCAGTGTTTGGAGAGAGGTGAATGAGGGGTGTGTCTTTAAATTTTATATATATATATATATATATATAAATTTTGGAGGGAGGTTTGAAATCCAAGCCACTGCTCAACTAAGAAGACTGGGCATTACTGGGTGATGAAGCCATTTGTTTGGTCTACTGATGAATAGCTGTGAGGCAGTGGATGCTAGTTCCAGTCCCTGCTCTGTCTTTAGCTTACAGTATGGTTCTGGGCCATTCACATGACCACTTTGTACTTTAGGTCTCCCAGTTTTAAAATTGATTTGAAGCAGAAGCTCTTTGTACAGTAAGTGAGATGCTGGATTCTGGGTGGTGCATCTTAACAACAAAATTCTAATTAAATAGATTCTAAAATAGAAGTATAGGCTTTTTGTGAAAGTTAATATGGTCCCTGTGCGCTGTCTGTTATTATGTAAGAGACTGCAAGTGGGTAATGTGGGTAAAAAAGGAGTTTCTTGTACCAAACAAGACACCCCACGGAGGCCCTGTTAACTTATTATAAATCACTCAAGTTAGCCAGCATGAAGCCACCCTCCGATGAGCTGTGAAGGGGAACCCTCCATTCCTAACGTTCCTGCACGAGAGACCACCGGACACAGGATGAGAGATACGTGGTCCTCTGCACTAGTTGTGTAAGTGATTTATCATTTGGAATGTAGTCTTCCACGGCTCATGATGCTCCAGCAGTTCCACATATAGTGGATGTAAATATCACAAACAAATCCAAAGTATAAAGCATATACAGTGCATGCTGAACGATTCGTGGTCAGGGGAAGCTGGTCTCCATAGGTGCCTTCATAATCCGGCTTGATATATGGCCTCTGAAGTGGCTAAATGGAGATCCCTTGGAAGGGCATTCAACAGACAGAGACAGCCACAGCAAGCCCGCCCCCGTTGAGTTTAGGCAAGATGGAGGGACCTGGCCTGACCAGCTCCTGTTCTGTGGCTCTGGCTGTTCTCCCTGGATAGAGGGGGTGTCGGAAGCTCACGGAGTCACAGCAGTCCCAGTTCAGACTGTGAGAAGCTACATGCTGGGTGGTGCAGCCTAAGAACAAATTCTAATTAAATAAATTCTAAAACAGAAGTGTGGGGGAAGTTATTTATTTATTTTTTTTTACAACTTTATTTATCGCTCTGACATCCGGAACTCTCTCCGGAGAGGTTGCTCAGAGCCTGCCTTGATGCAGACTGTCTGAGGCCCCCTCTCATTCCTTTCTGAACCCTGCTTTCCATCCATGTCTCCGGTCACCCAGCCCCCTGGCTCTGAGTCCCCCGAGGTGGGACCACCAGAGAACTCCTCCTGGCACTCTATCTAGAATCTAGCTAGGCGACCGGGAATGGTGGAGAGCAGAGGAGACGAGCGAAGAGCCCGACATTGGGCGTGGCTGGCTGGCACCCCCAGACCCTCCCTCATCTATCCAAAGGCAGAGGGTTTTTCTTACCTAGGTATGCTCTCTCACCCCCATGAGCCAGCGTGCAGGGGCGTCCGTCCTGGCTCTCCGTCCCACTACTTGTGCCCTGGAGCATTGCAGTGCCTCCGGTCTCCACCGGGGGCTGCTGCAGTGCCGGGCAAGCCCTGGATCCCCCTGAGAGAGGAGAGCAGTCCTCCGGATGCTCGATCCTCAGTCTCCCCTGCTTTCCCCATCGACCTGGGCTCATTCCCGAACCCGGGTCGCCGGCGAGGTGTGGCGTCCAGTGCCTCAACCCTCAGCACCACCGGGCCGGCTGTGGGGGAAGTTATTTAATGTCATTGTACCCTTACTTGTTGCCACGTGTACTTCTATATTATTCATATGATGTTTGGATCGCCCCTGTAAATAGGCATCGTCTCCGTGTGCTCTACCCAGTTCCCAGAATCTAATTAACAAAATAAATATTTGTATAATAACTTGTTTTTAATATTATTTATTAGTCCTGGGGCTTTATTATTTGTTTGCACAAAGTCCTTAGATAGTATGATACCTTTTCTTGGACCAGCATAGATACTCATTATAGATGTTTTAAAATATAAGATTTCAGGGCCACACAGGTCTGTTAATCTGTGCTGTACTCAGAAAGCTTGTGTACGATAACGTGTATGGGCCATATCCATGTAGATCTAATAAAATGAATCCAACGTATTTTTTTCCCAAAGACTAACACAGCTAGTTACTCTTGTTAATGCAGGAGGATCAGCAGGGCCTTATTGTGACATAAAGACCTGCCTGTCAGATAGCCTCAGACAACCAGAAAGCTGTGCAGTCGAGATTACTCCCATTTACAGTCAAGATTTTCCCATTGGTTTGATAAATCAAAAAGCATCCTGTGTTCCTTTTTTCTCCCCCCTCGGAAGAGTTTCTTAAAATTATTGCCACAGTATTATATTTCAAAAATGAAAGGCTGAGTCTGTCTGAGAATAATAAGAAAGCTAGAGGTTTTCTTTCTAAAAACGAAGCACTTGATTGACGTCTTCTAACAATACATCTCCTTCATCTTGATTCTTCAGAAACCTCTAATGAAGACAAAAAGATGCTCCCACAGATTTTTTTTCTGTATTGCATATGGATGTTTCTTATCAATTTCAACCCCCTTTGTAATATCTTCACAGGTTTACCTCGCCTGGAAGTGCTGTCTTGATAAAATGTGTGGAAAATAATGGCATTGCAAGCCAAGCCCTTTACACAGCGGAGTGTCGTATATAAAATTAGATCTTGATAAGAATAAGTCCATTACTAGCTAACCACACAGGGTCCAGGCAAGCCTTAAAGTAATTTTTCTGGGTTCCAGCAAACAGTTCACAGTTGGCATTAGCAGAATTCGGGTTCACACACATTTTCCTCAGATTTTTCATTTCTGGAACTTCCCTTTTTATTTTTAAGAACTGAAAACTGTTGCGTGAAACCAGGAATCTTAGACCTTATCCGTCCCTGCTGCTTTTCCTGCTTTGAAGTCCCAGTCCTCTGCTTGTGAAATCACAATTTCCATAGCAACAGATCGTGATGTCGATTATGATTTCATGGCAGGAATGAACAGCAGGGAGTCTATTTTCATGCAAATATATCTAGTAATGATGAAGCATCAAACGTCCAGAAATGTTGAGTATTTGAGATTTGAGGCCTGCTGGTACCAACTGTCCATGTTTTGTAGAAAACTGGAACATAATTTGTAACCTTGCATACCTTGAAGCATTCCCGTTGATATAATTTTAAAGCAACTTTTATTACTGGTTTTATAATTAAAGACGTGAGGCATTACATATGGCCACCACAGGTGACATATTGAGGTTCCTTTTTCACTTTGTAAACTAGATTTGTACTCTGGATCTATTAAGATACTGCTAGCACATGTTTCTGATGGTAAGCAGAATATCACAGCTCAAAAGTGTTTAATTTTTTATGGCGGGTGTGGGCAAGAGTGCTGTTTATAAACCACATATCTCAGTTTAGTAATAAAATGAAAATGATTACGTTGTTGTTTTGTCATTCATAAACCATTACTAAAAAAACAATACTGCTCATTAACAAATACTGGTGCCTGAACTACTTACGGTAAACGTTGAGATTTAGTTAACTCGGATGCCCCACTTTCAGGTACCGATAATGTGGAATACCAGTTTGCTGTAAACAACGACACTACTGAGCTGCATATCAGAGACCTGGAACCAAACACTAACTACACTTTCTACGTGGTGGCATACTCTCAGTTGGGAGCTAGTCGGACATCTAATTCTGTCACTATTAAAACTCTAGAGGATGGTAAGTGACGACTACAACACCGAAAAGCGTGCTTTTGGTAAAGAGGTTTTGAAAGAATTATAAAATGGGACATGAAGATCCTGTAACTCTTTGGATGAAACACATCATATGACCATCATAATTTTCTGACAACTGCACAGTTCACCTAACTATATATATATATATATATATATATATATATATATATATATAGATATATTTTTTACAATAAAGTGCCTGTTTTACAAGTGGAGTAACACACTCCAGAGTGTGCTGTAATAAGGGAACAATACACTTCTCAGGTGGTTGTAGCACTTGGTTATGCCTCATGTCTGATAACCCCCAAGGCATGTATTTTCCTTATAACTGACACTCTGTCATGGGTATCCCTTACAATAACACACAAGAGTGTGTGGTTTGTGCCGGGATAATCCTCTTCCCAGTTGGTTGTGAATTACAAGGTGTAGCCGAGTGCTTTTAGCAACCTGATGGCATGGGTTATTCTTGCACAGCCCACAGTATCTGGAATGCGGTATTATTCTTATGAAATGGGTGTCAAACTTAAAAAAATACAATAAAAAAAAAAAAAACATTGTAGGATGAACACAAACGATTGTTTATCTTGAATATGAAACTTTCTAGAAAACATGGGTTGTGCTGGCATAAACACACCACTTTTGGACACCATCAGCAGTTAGTGTGCAGGATTTGTCTAACCCATTTTATAAGCCACTGTACCACATTGGTTACACAAAACTGAAATATGTACAGTTCTGAAAGCAGGGGGTTGCCAGCTTCGGATGAGGCTAACATCTTTGTGTACTTTCAGCAGCAGGAGGTGTTCTCGGCTCACCTGTTCTATAAACGTATTAAACTACACGTGGACCCTCTCCTCCAATCAGAAGCAAAGGTTACATACACTTTATTCCTTAGCAGGCTGAGAACAGTCATTTTATTGTCAATAAAATGACAATAGTGACATCATCCTCTTTCTTGCATTCTGATTGATATACTTGCAGCAGAAAACACATGAAGCATAATAGTTGTAATGTGCTATTTGGGTCACTACAGAGACATACAGTTTGTTGGCAGAAAAGGACTGCTTGGTCCTTCCAGTGTGTCCAGATGTGCCCTACCTAATCTGTCTCTGCAGACGCTAACTGGTTTCTGGTCCTCCCTGTTTTCTTATACACCCCGTGTCTATCCCACACATACTTAAAGTCCCCCACTATTTTTGCATCAACCGCTTATGCTGGCAGTCTGTTCCAGGCATCTACCACCCTTTTTGTGAAGAAATATTTCCTTACAGCTCTCTTAAACCCTAACCCCCAGCTTCAGTGCATACCCACTGGTCTTGGTGCTCCTGCTCATCTGAAAAAGACTTCCCTCCTGCACCCTGTTCATCAGTGTGAGGTACTTGTAGGTCTCTAGCATGTCTCCTTTCCTCTCTTCCAGGGTGTACGTGTTGTTATCCCTCAGTCTCTCCTCGTAGGACTTCTCCTGCCACCCCTGCATCATTTTGGTTACTCTCCTCTGGACTGCCTCTACCCTGTCTGTGTCCTTTCTGAGTTGTAGCCTCCACAACTGGACACAGTACTCCATGTGGGGTCTCACCAGCAAGTGATACAGTGGCAACACCACATCTTCCTCCAGCTGGAGATGCCCCTCCCTATGCACTCCAGCATCCCACTAGCCCCACCCCACTGCTTTGTCACACAGCCCTGCCACCTGAAGGTCATCAGACATGATAACCCTGAAGTCCCTTTCCTGTTTAGTGACTGTCGGTACTTCCCCCAAACTTATACTCAGCACCTGGGTGCCTATGCGCTAGGGGCATGATTTTGCACTTTTCTTTTGGCACTGGACTACTAATTGCCATGCTTTAGGCCACTCCTCAAGTTTACCCAGATCCCTGCTCATTCTCTCCACCCCTCCTGTGTGTCCACCCTATTGCAGATTTTCGTATCATCTGCAAAAAAGCATACATTTCCTTCCAGATCTTCAGGGTATCTCAATCATCAGGTCCCACAGATGGAACTTCACCATCGGTGAAGCAGGATCCGCATGGAAGATTTTCAGCAGTGCAACTGGGCTGCCCACGCCAACGTCATCTGTTGACGTCACCAACCCTATGAAGGTGTGAGTGGCCCCACTCCCTCCTTAGTTCTTTTCTGCTGTCGATTTGATCATATGGGTCTCCGCAGAAGCACCGATGCAGTTTTGTGCCATTTTTCATCTATGGCTTTTCTATACTTAATTGTTTAGAATCTCTTTTTCCGAAGAGATTCCTTTACTTCATTTATGTTGAGAGTTAAACTTCTCTCTTCCATCGCTGCTGCAACAGAAAGAAGATTGCCCCTTCAGACAAAGACTCACTATGTATCTGCTGTCTTGGGCCTGATCACGACGCCTTGGACTGTGAGCTCTGCCAGAAGTTTAATCAGACCACCCTCAGGTGACGCAAAAAGGCGCTTAAAACATTCCTCATGGAGCAACAGGTAGCCAGTTCTGGGCAGGAGTCCTCCGGGGTCCCTTCTTCCCAGTCATTGGCAGGATCGTCGAGCTCCCAGGCAGCTAAGGCCCGAGACAAGTCCTCGGGGAAAAGTGATAAAAAGGACTGAGATTGGGACTACTTCTCCCAGCGGCAGTCCTGTTTCTCGACATCCTCTTCCTCATCGTCTAGGGGTACTCCTCTGGCTGCTACTGCACCGACACCTAAGCCTGCTGTCCAGATCTCTGTCCCTACCAGACCCCCTACAGAGAGCACCTCCACCTGATGTGCAAGGCGGCCGGCCATTGACCTCTTGTGTCATCAGCCCCCTCTTCATCGGCAACAGGACCATCATTGACGACCCTCCCTTCAAGGCCTGATGCTTCCCCAGGTCCTCGGACTGTGGGCTCTTCAGGGTCTCAGGGCCCATCTGGCAGGTCATCTCCTGTGCTGTCGACGCAGTCATCTGCTGTCATTGACCTTGATGACATTTTGACCAAATTCACTGTGGTTTTGGTCCACCAGTTGGGCACATACAGGCCTGCATTGCCTGTGCCGTTGATGGCACCATCATCGTCGATGCCACTTTGGCTTCCATGAGCTGTTCCCTGCAGGCGGCTGTTGGTACCTTGCTTATCGGACCTGGAATTGGAACAGGTCGACTTCGAGGAGGAGTACCATCTTGACCCCATCCTACCCGACGAAGAGGAGGAAGAGGCCCTCTCCTCTGACAGATCCACGGCTTCCTCAGTGAGTGAGGACTCTGTGAAGCATACTCCTAGTCTCCTACAGGAAGGAGGACAACAGTTGGTGCTGTGCGTGGCCACACGTCTGCATGCGCTTGCACGTATGGCATACTTGCCCGTGGCATCCTGTGTGGTAGGTAGAACAAAAAGTGGGTTTGCCAGGGCCAGGATGCCAACACCGCCCTGGCCCTGGAAAACCCAGTGGCTTGCCCCTTCCCACTCATGACATGAACCTGATGGGCCCCTCCACCATCCCTGAAGGAATCCACCACAGCTGCAGGGACTGCACTGTGGATCTCCAGGGACGAATGTGTGCATGCAGAAGGAAGGTTACAAGGTAGCTGGGGAGTGATTGCACTATGTGATACAGTACTGGTGATGGAGGATAAAGAAAATATTCAAAGAAAATCGTATAACCGTGCACTGGTTTCGTGTCGATGCCTGGTCAGTTTTTCAATTTTCATTGTATAGCCAAGAAACCTTGTTACAATTTATTTTATTCTTTTATTTCGAACGTTTTAGCAGGGAAAGATGTACTGAGCTGGTAGCAGCTCGTTTCCAGATGCATCCTGTGGAAAGGGGAGCAGGGAGTAACAATGTAAAAAGCACCAATTCAGTATCAAGGTGCTAGTGAGCACAGTTAACAGAGAGTGAAAATACATAAGCACAGAGGAATCACAAGTAGCATCAGTACAACAGATACATATTAAATGCAGTAAAAAGTACAGGGAAAATACATTAGGTCCAGAATAATCACGACGCAGTGCTAAACACAAGCAAGCCATTTAGAAGCAAAGTAACCTACACAAGGTGCAGTAACGCTAAACCGAAGCACTTCTCAGGGACTGTACAGGCACTCTGCGTAAAAACACCTTGTGGCTTATTACTTCTGAAGTATATATCAGGCCCGTTGCCAGGATGTTTCAGGGAGGGGGTCTTTTACTGGTTGGAAGGACTTCTTTGTGTGCAAAAAATTTTATATTAGGAGGGGGGTCATCGAGGCATAGGTCAGGAAGCCTAGGAAAACCAGGAACAGTTTCAAAATTTGCAAATAGTGTTATTTTTCTCAATAACAGCAAAATAAAAAAGAAAATTGGTTCAGTATAAGTATTTACAAAGGCAGTACAAACAGAGAAAACAAAGTCCTTCTTCTGAGGGTATCTCTTAATTCCAAGTTCCAGTCTCTCACTCTCCTTGTCTCTCTAGTAGAAGCATTGCTGCTCCTTTTGTAAGTCTTTGGGAACTTGTTAAGAGAGCCTGCGTCTCACGGAATGTTCTTGTAAGTTTACAGAATGTTCTTGTCAGTTTTATTCCTTGTAGGTACTGCAAAACAGTACATGGTGTCCCAGAACTGACCTCTTGTTGACAACTGCAGCGTGCTTGAAAACTGCATCTCAGGTTAACCCCTTGAGTTCCAAATAGTTTTTTGCAATCATTTGAACAGTATAACTATATACAGTTTTAAACAAATGGATCCAAGTATCGGTGACATTTCCACATAAAGATTCACACATTTTTATAACTGCAGATATGCAAGAGGAAAGAAAAGACAGAACAGCAAGTGAAGGCAGAGAGATGGTGAGAGGCAGAGAATTGCAAATCCGTTGGAATGATCAGTTCCCAGGTTTCACAAAAAAATTTGGTTGCGCAACCAGACAGAGAAGAGACAGAAAAGGCGAGGATAGAACAGATTCTGGCATTTCAGCTCTTTCTGCATAACAAATGGGGCAGGGCCTTATTCAACCCTGTCACAGGGGGGTCTGAAGCTTTGGGGTTTTTGATTCTCTGTGGTGAATTTGGGGACTTGCTGATGATAAAAACACACTCCTTCAGGCCCTCCAACCCCTGACTCTAGTGAAAATATATCCTCAGTCAACCCCAGCTGCAAAATCACTGTAGCTACACTTAACTAGTGATTCTCTGGCTGGCTGCACCTACAGTCTGCAGCTGCTGTTGACTACAAGGGCTAGCAGGGGCTCTATGCTTTGTTTTAATAAATTAATTTTTTAATACTCTGCCCTTTAGTACCCATGCATTCAGATGCTACAAATGTAATACATACTTTGTTTTTCTAACTAGGCAGGCAAGGGCAATATTTTTTAAATTAACAGAAAATTGTATTATGGCAGCAGGGTAACAGTTCACCGCAGTGATCATTTTTGTACATTTATTTAAAAAAAGACAGACCTCTTGACAAATCAGCCAGGGTATCCTAGAGCACCAGCGGTTCAGTGATTTGTTCAGGGTCATACAGTATGCAAGGTAGGGATTCAAACTCGGCCTCTCTAGCAGCAACTTTAGCCAAAGTGTTTCGCTCCTGGCTTTGCACACTTTGGCCTGCTGACCTGTGTCCAAATTCCAGGGTCCATCAGTGCCCCCCACGTGCAACACCTGCCATGATTGGTGACCCTGACCACAACCTGACATTTATTGTGATGCAGCTGCATTCTGAACAGCCCATCTTGCGTTGCAATGCTGTGAGTGGATGACCCAACCATACTACTCCCACCTGAAAAAGCATCTGCGGGGCACAGCTATGCAGCCAGTTACAGCTCTACTCTTTCATGCAGGGAAGTTGTTACGAACAGAAAGACAGCTGGAGAGGTGTGCGGCAGCTCTGCCAGTTCCATAATGGAGCCAGTGAATGGGAAATGGTAGCGCTGCCACACATACCATGATGGGGGAAAAAAAAAAACAGTGGAGCCAGAATACAAATATATGATCTGCTAAAAAAGGTGGTTGGGGGGGGGTGGCATTTGAACCATACAAACCCCGCATGGCAACAGGCCTGCACATGGGTTTAAAATTATGGTATGCCCTTGCCTTGT
Organism: Neoceratodus forsteri; assembly: GCA_016271365.2. NCBI lineage: Eukaryota > Metazoa > Chordata > Ceratodontiformes > Ceratodontidae > Neoceratodus > Neoceratodus forsteri. The sequence continues at coordinate 1,711,895,754 of CM028129.1, read as the reverse complement.
TGTGGGTTATTAGTTACAAAATGTATTACATAAAAGCTGAATTGTGTCTAAGAATGATATTTTCCCAGCGTTTCTCCTGTGATGTCGGATTCTGAAACAAGCCTTATGGCAGCATTTTCTCCTTTGTGCAGAAGGGCCAGGGGTAATCCCCGGACAGGCACGAGTCTGGGAGTATGCTACTTTTCTAGACCATGTTCCTTCCCTGTCAGGGTTGCATTTCAGCTCATGTATATGAAGTTCAGAACTGAACCTTTGCCAGTGCGATCTGATGTTTTGGGAACATAATTACTGCACAGATCTTAACAAGGCAGACATTTCTAACCTTCAGCTGACAGAAAACTAGCTTATTTGGACTTTTGACAGGCTCCCAGTAACCCGATTCTCAGCGACTTCTGTATCCTTTTCCAATTATAAACTAAATCTAAAGGTTTTTTTGAAAGTTTTTGAAAAAGGTCCCTCACACCAGCCAGTGATGTTAATCTCCAAAGTCTCAGCAGTTTTAAATGATTCTCCTTTGTTTGCTTTGTCTTTATTTGAAAGGAGCTACTGTAGTGGATAAAGCGGCCCTGCTGCAGCATGTTATGTTGTCATGAGCATGAAAGATGCATGTGAACTTCTCCAGTGCAGTAGTGCATTGGGGCCAGTAGGGTACATAACTGTTTTGATTAGGTCAACAGCAAGTACATGTTATAAGTGGTTCTCCAGTGTTCTGCAAAATACTAAAATTTGGCATCTGCAGGGCTTAGATCTCGTAACATTCCCCCACATTTTGAATTTAAGATATTCCCATTCTTTATTACTTGCGTCATTTTCAGGAAATCAGGCTCGTTGCCCCTTAGATTTTATCTGGTTCTTCTGCTTTCCTTGCCTTGAGGTGATAATTCTCTGATGTGACATCCGAATCTGTTGCTACCAAAATGCTTATGATGTCACTAGCAGAGGATTGTGACTTCAGGGCTAAAGGACTAGTAGCCTGTTTTCATGCAATATGTCCTCAGTAATTAAAAAAAACATGGAAGGTCTGGGAATGGTTGGAAAGGAATGGAGGGTCCAGGAATTTACATTATGGGGAAATTCTGCTCATGCCTACTGTGAATTTATTTTGCTAGAAATTGGAAAATCACTTTTACAAAAAATAAATAAAATTGAAAGGAGATCAGCAAAGATTTATACTATCAGGCTGCTGCTATTGCATACCATAGATGCATACAGTAGTGCAGCAGTGCGTACCCCCAGGCGTTGCCTGGCTGTCAGTTACTTGGTTTTTTTTTTTTTTTGCTGCTTGTTTTCGTTTATTTTTTCTCAAAAAATAAAACCAAGAAGACTGGTGACCCGGGCTTGGAATGTGCCTGAATAGTCTTCTCCTCTGGGGAAGAAGGGCAGTCATGTCTGGTGGTATGCTGCCTCCTGGGTGACCACAGATGGCAGTGTGCCTGCAGCAGCTTTCGGGGGGAGGGAGACTGATGGCAGCACGTTCAGCAAGCTTGGTGTGCTTCGAGCTGGCATGCACCCTCACATCGGCATCCCACATGGGGAGAAAGACCTAGGAGGAAAAACACAGAGGGGCACGTATGAGGGTCTGCCCCATTGCATGCCCTGTACCAGTAACCTGGCCCACCCAGCAAAGAACTGGATACTGTTCCTTGCAGTTGGGGGACATGCTGACCTCACCATGGGGCTAAGCCATGGGGAAAATATGGAAGTGGAAGTCCAGTGTAAGTCAGGTAACAGGGCTGGGTGGCTGGACCGGATGGGGGCCTTCATCAGAAGAGCAACAAAATAGAATCACTAAAAAAAAAAGGCAAGAAGATGGAGATTAAATCCAGAGTTCATGAATTTTTCCTTGTTTCCATGACAGTTCCTAGTGCCGCCCCTCAGCTCTCTTTGTCAAGCACTACCCCTACGGACATGAGAGTATCTTGGTTACCGCTTTCATCAGAACTGAGTCAAGGGAAGATAACAAGATACAGAATTGATTACAGTACATTGAAAGAAGGTACGTAAAGCCTTTGATGACTTTTGCTTTGTACTGAACGCAGACCACTTCTATACATAAATATTAAGGAAGTAACATCCAGGCAAACTACATAGATACATAGACAGTGTCAGCAGATAAGGGCCTATGGCCCACCCAGTCTGCCCATTTGAGCTCGTAAGTTCAGTTTATGTTTTCCTAGAAGTCTGTTGCCCCTTACCCCTGACCTCCAGAATTCCTTTATGTCTATCTCATGCATTCTTAAATCCCGTGATTGTTTCAGCCCCCACCACTTCCTCTGGCAGGGTGTTCCACTTGTCCACCACTCGTTCTGTGAAGAAATTCTTTCTCATGTTTCCTCTGAATCGTCCTCCCTCCAACTTCATCCCATGCCCTCTAGTCCTGGAACATCTTCAATTCCGCTGTACAAGACACTAGTCAGGCCCCACCTGGAGTACAGTGTACAGTTCTGGAGACCATACCTATGTAAGGGCATAGACAGGGTAGAGAAGGTTCAGAGGAGGGCAACAAAGATGGTGCATGGATTGCATCACAAGTCCTATGAAGACAGGTTGAAGGAACTAAACATGTACTCCCTGGAGGAGAGGAGGGAGAGAGGGGATATGATAGAGACATACAAGTATCTTACAGGGAGGAACAGGGTGCAAGAATACACTATTTTTAAGCGAAAAGATGTTCCAGGACTAGAGGCATGGGATGAAGTTGGAGGGAGGATGATTTAGAGGAAACATGAGGAAGAATTTCTTCACAGAACGGGTGGTGGACAAGTGGAACACCCTGCCAGAGGAAGTGGTGGGGACTGAAACAATCACGGGATTTAAGAATGCATGGGATAGACATAAAGGAATTCTGGAGGTCAGGGGTAAGGGGCAACAGACTTCTAGGAAAACATAAACTGAACTTACAAGCTCAAATGGGCAGACTGGGTGGGCCATAGGCCCTTATCTGCTGACACTGTCTATGTATCTTTTTCGCTTAAAAATAGTGTATTCCTGCACCCTGTTCCTCCCTGTAAGATACTTGTATGTCCCTATCATATCCCCTATCTCCCTCCTCTCCTCCAGGGAGTACATGTTCAGTTCCTTCAACCTGTCTTCGTAGGACTTGTGATGCAATCCATGCACCATCTTTGTTGCCCTCCTCTGAACCTTCTCTACCCTGTCTATGTCCTTACGTAGGTATGGTCTCCAGAACTGTACACTGTACTCCAGGTGGGGCCTCACTAGTGTCTTGTATAGCGGAATTATGACCTCCCTTTTCCTGCTGGCGATGCCCTGCCTATACATCCCAGCATCCTATTTGCTTTACCTGCTGCCTTGTCACACTGTTTCCCTACCTTGAGGGTCATCAAGATGATAACCCCAAGATCCCTTTCCTGCTTGGTGCATGCTATATCCTCACCCACCAACTGATATATTGTGCCAGGGTTTTTGTGCCCCATATGCATTATCTTGCACTTCCTTGCATTGAATTTCAACTGCCAAACCCCTGACCATTCTTCAAGTTTCTGCAGGTCCCTTCTCATTCTGCCTACACCCTCTGGTGTGTCTACTCTGTTACAGAGCTTTGTATCATCAGTGAAATGTGAAATTCTACCTTCTAGGTCGTGCGCAATGTCACTGATGAAGATGTTGAATAGGACCGGTCCCAGCACTGATCCCTGTGGTACCCCACTGGTCACTCTTCAGGGATTTATTTAACTCTAAAAATTGATTAGCGTTTTGCTCATAAAAGTGCTAAATCTTCGTGAAAATGCATAGCTCTTGCCTCACTGTGCTTAACAAACACATCACTTCTAGAAAATCAATATAAATACTTTCTGTACAGTTAGTATAGTCCCAAGAAAAAAACTGCTAATCAATTATTTAAAACCCTGCTCTTCACTCTGTGGAGTGACAGCCATTTACCACCACCCTCTGTATCCTGCCACCCAGCCAGTTACCTACCCACCACACTACTGTCCTGCCCACACCCATATTCCCCAGTTTGTGTAATAGTCTTCTATGTGGCACAGTGTCAAAGGCCTTGCTGAAGTCCAGATAGGCCATGTCCACTGCCTTCCCCTGATCCACCTCACTAGTCACCCAGTCAAAAAATTCAACGAGGTTGGTCTGACATGACCTCCCCTGGTGAAACCATGCTGCCTTGGGTCCTGTAGTCCATTGATAACCAGATGTTCCACCAATTTCTCCTTCAGTAGTGCTTCCATGATCTTCCCACTACCGAGGTGAGGCTGACTGGTCTGTAGTTCCCTGCTTCCTCTTTGTTCCCACTTTTGTATAAGGGACTACATCTGCTGTCCTCAGTCTTTGGGTACCTCCCTGTTTCCAGTGATCGGCTAAACAGGATAGCCAGCAGTTCAGCCACCACCTCTCTTAGTTCTTTAAGGACCCTAGAATTGCACCCATCTGGCCCCATTAACTTTATCAACTCTTATTACTTCTAGTTCCTTCAGGACCCTTTCTGCGTGTAAAGGACTTGTGTCCATTCACCATTCTCACCTTGTACTCCTTCAGACCCATTACCCTCCTCTTCCTCAGTAAGACTGAGTAGAAATACCTGTTCAATATGTCAGCTTTACTGTTGTCATCCTCCAAGCAGCCCACATCCTCCCTTCAGTCTCACTATCCCTCCCTTTGTCTTTCTTTTTTTTTGCTTTGTACCTGTAAAGGTTTGTCCCTCTACCCACTGATTTTGCAATGTGTTCTTCTGTCTGAGCTTTGTCTTCCCTTACTGACCTCCCTGCCTCCCTTTGCTTCTCCTGGTACTTCTCCCTATCCCCTTCTGCCTGTGTCTTTTTGTATTGCCTGAATGCAGTCTTTTTGGCTTTCCTTTCTTTGCTACCTCTTTGGAAAACCATAATGGTCTCCTCTTCCTTTTCGTCTTGCTAACCTGCTTAATGCATAATTCATGTTGTTCTTGTAATCCCCATTTTAATACTGCCCTGTTCTCAACCCTGATTCCTGTCCCATTCCCCTTTATACCTCTTTCAAGTATCTCCCCATTTTCCCAAAGTCTGCCCCCCTAAAATCCAGGATACGTGTTTTTGTGTGGTTTGGTTCTGCTCTTTCTGTGATTTCAAACCACAGTGACTGGTGGTCACTGTTCCCCAGGTGCTCCCCCACTGTTACCCCCATCACACTGTCCCTGTTTGTGAGCACAAGGTCCAGTATTGCCTTCTGCCAAGTTGGTTCCATGACCAGTTGCTTGAGGAAGGCACCCTGAAGGGAGTCCAGGATAAATCTGCTCCTAGTTGATGCTGCTGGGATGCTCCAGTCCACGTCTGCAATATTGAAGTCTCCAACCAGCACTACCTCACCCTTGTCTGCCATCCTTTGGATGGCTAGCATCAACTCTATCTGTTTCTTCCTCCTGGGCTGGTGGTCTATAGACCACACCACCTGTGCGAGACGGCCGTCCCCATTTTCCTTTCCAGCTTAACCCACAGTATCTCTCCCCCACTTTGTTCCTCCTAGATCTCTGTGGCCCTTATGTCATTTTTCACATACAGTGCCACCACTCCTCCCTTCCTGCCTGCTCTGTCTCTTCTGAATATGTTGTAGCCAGGTATGGCCATCTCCCAGTCATGGTTATCATTACACCAGGTTTCAGTGATGGCCACAATGTCCAGGTCTGACTGCACCATGACAGCCTCCAGATCTTCCAACTGTAATTGTTTTTAATTTCCTTTTATTAGGGAAACCTAGGGAGGTTGTCTTGTATACTGTATATAGACAATGTCTGCAGAAAAAGATTGATGGTCCAACCAGTCTGCAATAGTTCCCTCCCAATCCCTGGGACCTAACTGTCATCTAGGGTACTAATAATCACTATCCACACCCATTTCTCCTCCCTGCTACTGCCCTGAGTAACCGCTACCTTCATTCTTTCCCACCCATGCTTGAAACCACTTATGGTTTTGGCACTTACCACCTCGGCTGGCAGACTTCCAAGGTTCCACCATCATCTCCATAAAATAACACTTCCTCATATCTTTCTTGAGCCTTCCACTTGTCAGTTTCCACTCCTGGCACTGAAACCTTGAACTGGTGCTTATGCTAAATAACTCCTCCACCCCTCTCTCATTTGGTCTCCAACAAATACATGTTTAGTGCCTTGAGCCAATCCTCATAAGATCCGCCCTGCTGGCCTTGTGTCATCCTGGTCACCCTTCGTTGCACTGTCTCTAGCCTGTCTTTATGTTTCCTAAAGTAAGGACTCCAGAACTGGGTATAGTACTCCAGGTCCGACTTTACCATGATCTATAAAGAGGTAATATCACCTCTTATCTTCTACTGTCAAGTACTTCTCTTGATGCATCCTATTTGCCTTACTAAAGGCCTTATTGCATTGGCTAGATTATTTGAGGATGTGACTAATGATGGCTGCTAGGACCATCCCCCGTCATAGTGGTCAGTTTAAGTCCCTCCTATCCAGTACTCTGTCCTGGGGTTCTTGTTTGCATTACCTTGCACTTTTTGGTACTGAATTTCAACTGCCAGAATTTACACCACCTCTCTTGTCTATGCAGGTCACTTTGCACCTCACTAATTCCCTTGTTACTGTCCACCTTCCCATAGAGCGTTGTGTCATCTGTGAAGAATCATAGCTTTCCCTGAATTCCTTCTAAAATCTCACTAATGAACATATTGAAGAGGACTGGCCCCAGGCCCAATCCCTGTGCTACCTGTTTTGTGACCTCCCCTCTCTTCTGATTTGACCCCGTTTGTTATGACCTTCTGCTGCTTCCTCCTCAGCCATTTAGTTCTGTTTTTGCCCAGTTGGTGCTGAGTCAGTGGTGACTCATGTATATATGCTGTATAACGTGGCCCTCTGCTGACAACTGTTGTAGCACTTGCCTTAATTACTATGTATTTCTGTTGCTTTGTATTAATATTTGTTTTTTAAATCCTGCTGCACAATTTTTGTGATGTAAATTTTTGTCTATGACCAAATGTAATTGTTAATTTGTATACCTTACCTTGCTGTACCATCGTATGTGCTGTACTGTGTTGATGCTCCTAATCTGAAACTGTATTACTTTGATGTAACACTGTTTGTAACTTTGTAACCTCCCGGGTCGCGTCTGAAAATAGTCACCACTTATAATTCCAAAGGTGTGGCCTAATGAAGGAGATTCTCTCAATAATATACTGTTACAGTAAGTTCTTACGGAACTGTTCTTTTGAATCCAACCACAGAAGCTTATACATTTGTGACCCTGAGCAAGTCAATTAACCTTTCTGTAACCTCTGTCTGTATTCTTGATGCTCTTTGAATCTCCTTGTGTGCTTGAAATGGCAGCAGTACGTATGCCACGCTCTCCGTCCTGGATTGTAAAGTGCTTTGAGACAGAGTTTGGATTAAAGGCACTACATGAAACCTAGTTATTTTCCTCGGCATGCACGTCCAGCAGGATTTCAGAGAACCTTCACTCCCAGCGCCATCAACCAGCTTCACGTTGAAGACGTGTGGCTAATGGGCCTCGTATGCCTAGCTACGTGGCTCCCCCTCTCCAGCCCACCAGGGGCAGCCCTCTTCTCTCCCTGAGATGAGGCATCCAAGTGGTGTGTGTTCTGGGCTCAGGAGAAACCCAGACCCAGGTTGTTCACATGGTAAGCAAGGATCAGAGTACCTCGATGCCATTGGACAGCCAGTAAGTGTCATGTAAGAATAAAGTACTGCCATTTCATGAGATCCACATCCTTGGATACTGTAAATATAATTTGGTGCATTTATTTATTTTTCCCATTGTTTGTTTGTTTACCCTTCTTCTGTGCTGAACTTGCCCCCTATCGGACCAGCTCCTTCAAGCCCTGTCCCCCACCTTCCCCATGTACTTACCCAGCCACCATCCCTCCTGGCTTGCCCCCCCCCCGCCAGTGATGGGGTCTTTCAGAATATACCCCTCCGGGTATCCTGATCCAGTGAAGGAGGGTACCTGGTCACTGGTGCGGGGCCTGTGAGGGGCTTGCCGTTACCCTGCACAGCCAGCTTGTTTTTCCTCCAGTTTCTTCCCCATAATCCCAGCTGTCATGCAGGAGCATGGGGCAGTCTTGCCTCAAGTGCATGCAACATGCCCTTGCCAGGAGAGTAAGTTCACTGGCCCACCAGCAGGAGTCGCTGGAGCACCAGAGTGTGCTGTCTCCCTTCCCCCTCCTGCTGAGACACATTACCATTGGCAGTGCTGTCTCCCAGCCTGGCTGCCCCATCATCGGCTCCTTAGTTTACTCCCAAACCTGGGTCATTGGCACGGAAGTGCGGAGTAATTCCTCTGGGCCATTGGGCAGCCCAGTTTTTATTTATTTAGAATATTTGACCCAGATGGCACACTGAGCTGAAGCCTGGCATTGGGGAAGGGGATGCAAATACAGAAGAAAAAAAATGGCTGTAGAATATACAAAAAAAATTAATATTGTAAAAAAACAGTACATTGTTGTTACATCACAGTGGTATGGGACAGAACTAAAGGTTACCAAATCCTCTGCCTCGGACCTGCTATGATTCCTATGAATTTGTTCTTCAGCAGATCAGATTTCTTCAGTTGAAGTTGGTGGCAATGAGACGCAGATCACCCTCCACACACTACATCCTAACAAAGTGTATAAAGTGAGGATTGCAGCAGGCACCAGCATGGGATATGGAATTCCATCGGAATGGACGCAGCATCGTATACCCGACAGGGACAACCAAACTCACGGTAGGTAAAATCATTGTGTGCTTGCTCAGCACTGCTAGATTTAAAAAAAAAAAAAAGTTATAACATTTTTCCTCAGCTGAATCCCTCACATTTGATGTAGCCAAATGCAAGCTGTTACCCTTGGTGAGGAGAAAAAGAGGTAGGACTTAGCCCACTGTGTGGGACTGCTGTTGCTGTAGTTGAGGAGGAAAAAGACAGGGGGCTGATAATAGTCATGGGGCTGAAGTGTGACAACCAGTGCACTGCTGCTGTTGAGAGGGCCAGCAGAATGCTGGGCTTCATCAAAAAAAGCCAACCAGCAGAGCATGGGGACGTAATCCTGCCACTTCACAAGGCCCTGGTCAGGTCCCACCTGCAGGCACCATGAGCAGTCCTGAGCTCCTCAGTACAGGAATGTTGAAGCCGTTTAGAGGGTGCAAAGCAAGGCCACCAAAATGATCAGGAGCATGAAGGCTAAAAGCTCTGAGGAGAGACTGGCGCTCTTTAACATGTTAACGCCAGAGCATGTGAGGCTAAGTGGAGGCATGAACTCAGGCTTCACATTCTCAAGGGTCTCAGCAAGACTGAACATACGGAGATGTTTGATCTGTTGTCCTGCAGCAGGACACAGGGACACACCCTGGAGCTCAGGGGAGGTAAAGTCAGGGGCAATGTTAGGAGCCACGTTTTCTCACAGAAGGTGTTTAACCTATGGAACCAGTGAACACATAGACAGTACTGGCCTTTAAGGGAAGCCTGTACAAATTCCTGCTTACCAAGGGAATTACTGGGTATCCTGGGTAGTAGAGTAGGTGGGGAATCCCTATAAATGGGTATGTGTTTGCACAACATACTGATTTCATATCTACTTATAAAGTGGCAAAAAAAAATCTAGACATTTCATCGGCCAAGTGATATCACCTGACCATGCATTAAATCTCTGTAAACGCATGGTCAGGTGCTGAAGCTCATTTTCCTCTCCAAATAAATGACTTAGATCCATTTTAGAAGTGTAATAAGCCCCTCCAGAGTGTACATCATAGCATTTTAATGCACTTCCCCGGGGCATAAGGACACTCAGCCTTCGGCCTCGTGCCTTACTACACCCCTGGGGTGAGCATTAAAATCCGATAATGCATACCCTGTCATGGCTTATTACTTACTTATGGCATGGTGTGAGGGGTACGATATACCCAGAGCCCATTTCAACCTTAAACTACTGTTACATTTTGTTTTCCAACCTCTTCTCATCCTCTGTCTGTAGAAAGCGTCATTAGGTATGTGCTGCTGCTGCCATAATCTTAAAGGTGAACAGCACTAAGAGACCCACACCACCCTGACCTTTGCTGTAACCGGAAATCCCAGAATCCCCCATGGCTGATGTCATAGTTGGGCTGCAGTCATGGAAGATTCAATTGCCTGCAGTGCATATTAGAGCTTTTATAAGCTATGCTCAGCTGTTTGTTGGACCGGCTGTTCTCCCAGGGCTGTGTACAGTCCTCTGTGACTATACTTAGTCCTGAAAGATCAGCAGGACCAGCAAATAAAAGCTCAGAGCGTATAAAAACTTTTTAACTTGTACTTCAGACTGTTAAACCTTCCACAGCTGCAGCCAAGCTCTGACGTCATCTGCAGGGGCTTCTGGCATTTGTATTTACGGAAAATGCCAGGGTGGGAGTCAGTAGGCCCAGCCAGATACAATAAAGGAATAATGCACGACAGGGTGTGTGTCGTGCTGGGATAACATCACGCCTGGGGGGGGGGGTTGAGCACGAGGCCGCAGGCCTGCAAGGCCCAATGCCCCAGGCATGGCGTTATCCCAAAACACACACACCCTGGAGTGCATTATTCCTATTATACAATGGCTCGTTGTTATATATAAAATAAAAAAATCATTTTAAAGAATGTTTTTATTAGTTCGGAAAAATATTTTTGTTTCTTAAGAGGAGATGCAAAAAAAGAGCTCTAGGTCCAAAAAAATCATCTGCAGGTTCACAGTGAGGCTGAGACTAGATCTGTGGCGTCATGCTGGGATAACGCCATGGGTCCAGCCCCAAACTGACCAATCACAGTCCAAGATTCTTTCTTGCCATTGTATAATATGATATATTGCACTAAACAATCAGTAAACTCCCCAATATTGTACACAAACGGCAAACTGGCACTAGCCCACAGACTGTTCCACTTTAATACCAGTGTCCCCATTTAAATGAATTGAAGCTGTATGGGAAAGAGCGAGTGGTCAGTGTTTTATCACAGTGAGAAAAAATATTTTAGTACAGCAGGATGTTATCATTCATGGGTGTAATTGAGAACAGGGAAGCAGAATGAGGATGTAGCAGTAATCGAATGTTGCTTCCTCGTTATATAATAAATCAGTGGTTTATCAATTTTACATTCTCGCCCTTTCTTCTAGTTCCATTTGCTCCAACAGACCTGAAAGTCAAGGCCAAGATGGACTCCTTACTAGTCACGTGGCAGCCCCCCTCCAATCACGCACAGATTCTTGGGTACAAACTCTTCTACAGAGAGGCAGATACAGAGGACTTGGAAGATCCGGTTGATACCAGTGGAGACGAGACCTGGAACACTGGGCCCATACGACTGAGGAGGAAAGTGAAACAGTATGAGATTACTGGACTAGGTCGGTATACTGAAGTTCTAAAAAGTAAATGGCGGCTTAGTCCTAAGTTACTGAGAGGCAGTGTGGTGTAGTGGATGGAGTACCTGCTTGGGAACTAGATCATGGTTTCAAACCTCCCACTAGGGTCAAATATTATGTGATATTGGGCACTTCAGTTGTAACCTCCCAATGTTCCAGTTCACTGAGCTGCAGAAATGGGTAGAAGCAGGACCTTCCCCTGACAACGAGATTTTGCATCTCAGCTCGGCTATCCTGGGGAAGCAAGTTTTAATAACCTGAGTGAATTGCTGATGAACGTAGACATTCTGCAGAACAGAGGAGACTGCACACGACAGGCACTCCAGAACATCAAAAGTGATCAGGAGTACTTTTGCAAAACTATCAAAGCATTTTACAAATCAGCTCCTTCAGGGGTTGTTTTTCAAGTCTACCCACCCTAATAACTGTTCCCGTAGCCACAGTACAGTCAAACTTTTGTTCTGTTTTTTTATGTTCCATGGTTCATTTTAGATACCTCTAAATCACCAAGTTCAAATCTAATATTTTTAAAGCAGCAGCCTTATACTGCCAGCTAGAAAAGTGCACTAGTAGGACTTGGTCTGGTGGTTATAGACCCCAGTAGGTACATTGGATACTCAGAGTTTGAAGCAGCAGTATTTGTTAGTCACCGTTTTTTGAGCAATTGATTTTATTTTTTTATTTTTTTGTGGCAGAAACATTAATATACCCATTTTTGTTTTCTTTCATTCAGTATGGGATTAGGAAGTTTTTAAAAGTTCCCACTTCCATGTCATGCCTGCCATAAGAAAATTTTAATATCTTGGTACTGTACTGTTTTGCTTACCATCAGAAACATGGCAACACTGTCCCGATACATCCACAATATGACTCTATTATTAAAAACAAAAAATACGAGAACTCACCACCTCTACCTGTAACGAGCACTTTGCTCCACATAAAATTTGCTTCATATTTATTCATTAAAAAAAAAAGACGAAGCATATTGCTTCACACATAATGCATTTCAGACTTGTGGTTTAACAAAGGACCACAAGTCCAAAACGCGTTAGGCATGTAGCAGTATGTGTTGGTTGTTTTTAAAACAATAAATATGAAACACATTTTAGGTGGAGCCAAGTTTTCATTATTGATAGAGGCGGTGAGTGCTCATATTTTTTGTTTTTAATGCTTGTATATTTTGGAAGCACCACTGTCCCAGCGCAGACTGTTTTATCATCCTATGAATCTAGTATGTACATTCAGCAGGTAACTTTTTTATTTATTTATTTGAATTTTGGTAACCGGGTGACCCCTGCTGAGACTTTACAGTCCCTTTTTCAGGGGTGACCCGGGAGAAGCAGTACAGTGACAATGATCAAGTAAGTACAGAGGTAACATACACGTCATATACAAATTGCAGTTGCATCATTTACAGAAACATTAGAATGTTTTATATACATATACGTAAATATATTCATATACAAACACATAAGAAGCCCAGACAGTGTAAATGTCAGTATGTGAAGTTTTGGAATGCAGTCATCTAAAGTAAGAATAAAGTGAAGAGGCAGAGAGATGGAGAAATAGGGAGGAGTGGAATTGAGGGAGGGAGGGAGGAGCAGGACAACATAGTAGAAGGTAGGGAGTTCCAGCGGGACACTGCTGTGAAGGCAAATGATCTCCTGCCCACAGTTAATCAGGGTTTGGGTGTAATGAGAAGGGGGGAAGGAGGCAGACCTTAGAGCTCACAGGGGGTGCTGGAGTTGGAGAAGATCACTAAGGCGGTGGGGTGTACTGGTGGGCTGGTTTGAATACCAGACTCAAGATGACATATTGGAGTTTCGATTTGTATGAAAGCCAGCCCAAGGAAGAGAGGACAGCACAGTGATGGTGACAGGCAATGACTCCTAAGGCAAATCTTCCCACCCTGTGATAAGCCTGTTGGAGGCAGTAAAGAATGGCTGCATTGGTAATGAGCAGTTGGTGGGGCACCATAAGTAAGGAGGGGGGAGTGTGGGTGGCGGCAGTGATCTTGTGGCAAGAAGCCAAGGATAGGAGGGGATGGAGGCAATATAACAAGCCCAGCATCTGGGTGTAGTGCTTTAGTTAGGAGGGAGACATGGGTGTCCAGGGAGGGGGAGGCACCTAAGGTGATGCCCAAATATTTAAAGGATTGATCGGATTCAAACTTCAACTGAAGAGATTTTCAAAATTGTCATGATAATCGAAAAAACACAGACCTGCCCACTGCCAAACATCCTGCTTGCTCACAATTCAAACCCAGCGCCAGCACCAAACCCCATCACAGCAAGAAATCCTGCCCCTCCTGCCATGCATCCCATCCTTCTCTCGACCATGTCCCAGATTCACCGGTCCTAACATCAGATACAGTCCAACATTGGAGTGCCCACCCCCAGTGCTGGCTCCCCCCGCCCCCGACACACACACACACAGGATGTGATGCTTGGGTGCCCACCCCTGATGCAGTGAAATAAGAAACCAACACTGGGTTGCCCAGTCCCCAGTATCAGTACCTGAAACAAAGGAAACCGTTCCTCATAGTCTTTTCTCTCATTCTCTTGTTACTTAAAAATATATATATATATATATATATATATGTGTGTGTGTGTGTGTTATATATATATATATATATAAAAACCCTAGTCCCCTGCTGCTACCCCCACCCCAACTGCCATCTCAGCAGCCACTGCCCCACAAACACCCCTGCACCCCTCACTTAACCGATCCAGTCCACCGGCATGTCCTGCTACCTCTACTGGCACGTCCTGCTGCTCCAGAGCCTGGGCACAAACTGACGCAAACAAAGAATGTTCGGTGAATGGCTTTTTAATGTGTTTTGAACTTTAACTTTGTTAATATTATTGCACCAAATTTTCAACAGCCTTTTTGGGACCCTATCTCATAAACAAGATAGGTGGATTTTTTTTTTTAAATCTCCCAAAACATGATTTTACAGTCACTCCATGAAATCACCTTTTAGATTGAATTTAAAAAACTCCACCTGTCTTGACCATGAGGTGGGGGTCATAAAAGGACTATGCTGAAAATCTGGGGGAAATAAAAAAAGAAGATACACAGAAATATTACATTTGTTCAGTGTTTACTCATAACTTTGTAATTTGTGCAGATTTTGGCCCCAAATTTTCAACATATTCCTTATGTTACCCCACCTCATGAACATGGTAGGTGTCTTTTTTCAATTCCTCTTTTTCTGCATACAGTACTCGCAGTTGCTGACTGACGGTCAGAAAGCAGCCAGCGTAGTGGTGAGCAGAGAGCTGTGCTGGTTCCCATCACTGTTGTCGTTCTGCTTAGGTGTAGGGAAGAGGTTCCTGAGCCGGTGGGTCAGGAGGGGTTTAGATGCTGTTACGGGTGGGGGACCAGTAGACCACCAGGAATATTCAGGACATCTACAGGATAGGCAGTCGGGGTGACCACTAGATCACCAGGACTATTCAAGACGGCTACAGAAAGACGCTTGGTGGGGTTCCACACATGTTAATGAGCTCATGATAAGCATGCAAATGGCCCATAGTGCCTTGCATGTGTAATGGGCTCATTACCATGTTAAGGCTGAATATGGCCCATGGGCACCCTGGTGCTATCCCATTTGCACCACACTATCTCTGTTGGGCTCCTGCAGCTCATATTCAGGCTGGTGCTATGTTAGCTGAGCACATAGTCACTATGCATTGCACCAACATGGACCCATATCTAGACAGGTAACACACTCCATTTGAAGTGCGCTGATTGTCTGAATATTGCCCCCCAGCTGGCCATGCACTAACTGCTACACAGTGCACATGGCTGGCTCTAAATATGAGGGCTTATACCTCTTAGTCCTGTGAAACTCAAAGTCTGCAAAACAGTGGTTGCTGGGGAGGAGAAAGTCCTGCCTGTAGTCTCAAGATTCTGTTGTTCTAACTTGTAACAGCATGCAAGCAAACATGTCCAGCATTGACAAACACTGGTTTATCATGAAGAACATTTGCATGAAAGCAGTATATTTGGGCCCCAGACTTCATCTTGTCCTTTTGCTTTTCCGTTGTAGAAGTTATACCCCTCTGTTTGTGACATCAGAATCAGTTGCTGTGGAAATTATTCTGATGGCTCAAATTGATGTCATTATGACTTTAAGCTGGCCTGTCCGAGTAGCTGTAGTATTATTATTTGCGGCACAGATGACCTGGGTTCAGGAAAGGGTCGAGGGCATCATGGCAGGCTGGGGGAGGACACTCTGCAGGGAAAGAGAGCAGTGTACTTAAGTCTGCTACTACCTCCTGGGTGACAACTTGCAGCAGTGCAAGTCAGAGCCACTTGGAGTGAGTAGGATGTGCCCTGATGGCATGGTGCACATGCATTGTATGTGAACACATGGCTGTCTCAGCCCATGGGGCATCCCTGGGGACAAGAATATAGGAAATAAACACCCTGGTGAGGCAGAATGAAGCTGAGATCCCCATGCAAGCTCCAAACTGTTTACTGGACAGCCTCCTGCACCAAGCTAAGACTTCCAGAAGAGTGTAGGGTATCCCGACATAGGGTATGGGAGGATGGGGGTAAATACCCAGAGAATATGAATAATGAGGCTTGAGGTAAATTGACAGAGCCACCCAGAGAAGAAGGGGGCATAGTTAAAACAAAAAAGAATGATATGACTTCAGCTGGAGGAGTGACGGGAGGATGTGATGAAGACTGAGACACAAAGCTCCTGCTTTCATGTACAGTACATGTCCATAATAATAGAATGGGTTAGTATGTAAATATAAGCTGAATTGTGTCTAAATATTATAAATAATGTTCCTGGCTACGGGAAAAACACTGTAATTTCACATCTGTTTAAGGCACTAGCAGTAGTGGAAACATAGAATTAGTCAACAGAAGGCATCAGTAGCCCATATAGTCTGCCCTTTTTCCCTACCTTTCTGACACCTCTGACTCTTTGGTCACTGGCATCTCTCTCACTCTCCTCTACTCTACTCAGTTTGCTCCGTGCCTATCCCATGCATGCTAGAAGCTCCTCGCAGTCTTCGCCCAGACTACCTCTTCTGGCAGGCTGTTCCAGTCATCCACCTCCCTTTCTGTGAAAAAGTATTCCCTCACATAACTCCTAACCCACCCCCCCAAGCTTCATTGCATGCCTTCATGTTCTAGTGCCTTCTTTTCTTTGAAAGAGACAGCCCACTTGCACCTTGTTCACCCCTGTGAGGTACTTGTAGGGCTCTGTCATGTCTCCTGTCCCTCTCTTCTCCTCCAGGACATGTGTTCCTGCAGCCTTTTCTCGTATGGCTTTTCGTGCAGCCCTCGCACCATGTTGGCAGCCCTCCTGTATACCACCTCCACCCTTGCCATGTACTTGTGGAGGTGTAGCCTCCAGAACTAGACTCCAGGTGGGGCCTCACCTGTGAGCGATACAGCGGCAGCACCAGCTCCCTCCTCCTGTGAGAAGTCCCTCTCCCAGTGTACCTAGGCATCCTGCTAGCCTTTCCCACTGCCTTGTCACACTGACCAGCTGCCTTGAGGTAATCAGATATAATGCCCTCAAGGTCTTTTTCTTGCTTGGTGACTGTAAGTACCTCTTCCCCTATGTTATACACAGCTATTAGGGTCCCCGTCCTAGCTGCATAACCACGTACTTTTTGGCATTAAAACCCAGCTGCCATACCCTAGACCACTCCTCAAGTTTCCCCAGATCCATTTACATCCTCTCCACCCCTTCCTGGGTGTCCGCCCTGTTGCAGACTTTTGCATCGTCCACAAAGAGTCACGCCTTCCCCTCCAGCTCCTCAGCAATGTCACTGATAGCAGTTGCTTTCCAGCAGTTACCATTTTTCAGAAGGGCTTTGTCATCAGATAATTCATGCAGTCACAGGTGAGTAGCCAAGCACTGGCAAGGGGCATTAGATGATGACAAAATGCAGTATAGACTGAAGATGATAGTAATAAAATCTGAACTACTGGACTGAAAATAAGGGGCAGTACACCCAGTGGCTTAATGAGAGACAAGATTCTGGCATTCTGGATCGTGGGCTTTGTCAGAAGACACACCCTACTAAAAATAGCAGTTTGCTTAGATCCCCAGAATTCCTAAAAGTTAATATGTTTTTTTATCTTATTGAATTACATGTTTGTGAAAAGATACATTAGGTGTGAGGCTGTGCAAGCTGTGAACATGGAGGACAGACACCTGCGCAGCTGCTCTTGCACTACTCTTCCACTGTATCTCACCTTGGGCTCTGATGGGATCACCTTCTTTACGAATGAAAGGGGGGGCGCTGTCTCTGGAGCTTCTTTTGATTGAAGCCAATTACAGAATCCATTATGTGGTGATTTTGTGATGTGGACCACTGTTCATTAGGGACTCGGACCACCAGCCTCATTTTGATTGTGACCTAGGCCAAATTTGAATCCATCCTGTCACAGCTGACAGGCCACTGCTCTGAGCCTCTGATCAACAGTGTCCGTCACCCAGTATTGTTTATGCTGTATGTTAACATATAATAGCCTTCCACCGAGAGGTGTTTTTGTACTATGCATAACTACAGTTCTGACATCACTAATTTCCTTTTGTTACATAAACTCCTCCCCCCCCCCGCCAATTGTTTAACCAGGTGAGACACACTAAGCCGAAAGCTTGTTTACAGGTGTAATCTGGGAGCACAGGGAAGTTAAGTGACTTGCTCAGGGTCACACAGTATGCAAGTGGAGGCTGTGTAATTCAAACCCAGGTCTCCAGATTTGCAGCTCAGTGCCTTAAACCACTGAGCTATACTTCTGAAATATACATTCATTGTATTAAGAGCATACCTTCAATAAAGATATAATTATGCCACATCTGATAAGGCAGGGCCTTTATTTGCAGCATAATGTAGCATACAGATGTAGTGGTTCTGCAATGCCGGTTCGACAAATAATTTGTCGAACGATGTTGCAGTGACGGATTTGTGTCAACCACAGTTGCGGTCGGCAGAAATCCATCTGGGAACACTGTTTTTCCTCGCCCCCGTACTACAGATAATGAACTCAAGACGGAGTTGTTTCAGGAAGGGGTGCAAGACTCCAAGAAAGCAGTGCTGGGGTCCCACGGTGACAGTACAGTGATCTGTTGCTGTACTGTTTGCGGTAGCGGTGTCGATGTCTGATCTGTATACGCAGATGTAGTTAAAGAGGAATGTGCACATACATTAGGTGGGGGGCTGACCCCAGGTTGCACATTGTATTAAATTATACTTTTTACTTGGCATACGTGAGTGTTATTTTCTCTTATCCGGTTAATTCTGCAACCCCCTCATCATGATACAGAGAAAAGAGAAGGACAAAAAAAAGAGCTGAAACAGTCCACTTAGTCTGACCCAGGATTCGCTACTCAATTTATTTCCCTCATCCACTGTCCTGTCTACATTTAACCCATCTGATAGCTCCCGTAAATGCATAACAGTTTCAGTTGAACCTTGCTGTTCTCTCTGCCTTCACAACCTACTAGGAAATTTGTTCCACAAGTCCCCCACCCTTTCCATGAAATAGAACTCTCTAATGTCTTTTGAACTGTCCCCACTTCCAGCTTAAGCGCATGACCCCCTAGTGGACCAAACATTTCTCACGTTGAATTAACTTGCTGTGGCCGCTCTACTTAACCCTTTCATGAACTTTAAAATGGAATAAACAAAGGCTGCTCAGAATCTATGGTAATTTACATCACCGAAGAGTCAGCTGTGCGAACAACAGGTATTAGTTCATAAATACCACAGATACTGGGGTATTCTGCTCTTGGAAACAAATACCTAGTACATATGAAAATATAATTTTGAGAAAGAAAAATGCATTTGCCAGCCCCCCCCCCCCCACCGCTCAGTGGTAATACCCAATTGCCCCATTTTCATCAGAGTACCTATCAATTCAAAGTTTAAATGTAGTTGTATCGGCTACCACCTGCTCTGGGAGGTTGGTCCACATGTTCACCACTCATTCTGTGAAGTAGTTCTTCGTGATATCTCCCTTTAATATACTGTAAAGCTTGAAATTTTCACTGCCAAATAATTTTCACTGAAGCTGTGATTTGCGCTAAAATTTATTTGTGCTAATTAGTAGTTTTTCCATTATAGTGAATGTGGTACTAATGACTTGGTGCTAAATTTAATTTACGCAATTATGGTTGGATTTGTGTTTGTGCTAAAATTACTTTGCATGACAATAACTAGTTTTACAGTACATCTTTTCAGTGACATTGCGGGCCCTTTTGTTCTCTTGTCCATGGATATTCTGAATAGCTGTGTTTGATCAAATGGTGTTATCCCTTTCAGATATTCGAATATTATGATCCTATCTCCCCTTTTCCAGTAAGGATAGTCTTGGTTGGGGAAGGCCCAGTGACATGGAGGGTGAAGCACTCACTGCCATCCTCCTGCCATGCTGGCATCCCTGGTTCAGGATGGATTGGGTCCACTTGGGGGCTGGCAGGGGGAGAGAAGGAGGGGAAAGTGTCCCACTGCTCTTCAGCCACATAGATGAATTTGGTTGGCAGTGCAGTGGAACCATGCAGGGAAGGGACCTCATTAGCAAGTGCTGGTGGGGGGGGGGGTGTCTCTGCAGAGGCAGAGCCCACACATCGCATCACACCATGTGGGCCCAGGGGAGAAAATGAAAAAAAAAAAACACCCCGACCACAGGATGATGGCCCGAACCCTCACAGTAATACTAGTTAAATTCCAGGCTAGAACCAGCCCATCGATGGAGAGGCAGGCGTACCACTTGCAGTGCCGCCAGCCTGAGTTTTGGAACTTGCTCAGATTGTTGAGATAGACGGAGAAGGGAAATTTAGCATCCCAGAGGATGTGCCTTCCCTTTGGGGAGGGAGGGAGGGTTCTGATCCTTACTGTTATACTGCCCCGTGGGTGACCACTGAGGGAAGTATAGTCAGAGGTGTGCGTTGAGGAGGGGAGGTGGGCGCTAATATTGACATGGTGTGCCTTAGTGTACAGGTGCATCGGATAACAGCACTTTGGTGTTGACCTCAGAGAAACCTCCCGAATTGGATGATGGCCTATGGCACTCCTGCACGCTCCAAACCTGTTGACTCAGACAGCCTGCCTGACCTAAAGTCTAAAGAGTCTGGGGGGGTTTTGGAGATGCCCCAGAGACCTTGCCCCGGGGAGGGGGGAAGCCATGGTAGTTGCAGGCAGGAGGTGTGCCCTGAGAGATGATAGGGTGTTGAGGATAAGGTGCATGACAGTGAGCCAAATGGGTGGTTCTCCAGGGTCAGGGGGGTTGGGGAGTTGGAGGAAAATAAAAAGTAATAAAAGTTCCAGGCTAGTCAGTCAGCTGCCCTCCCTGGTAACCATCAGCATGCTGTTCCCGTGCAGACAGACCCAGTCATCTGACAGTGGTGTGCCTGGGAGGAAGGCAGGTGAGGGGCAGTCTTCCATCATTGATTTCAGTAGGCAGACTTACAGATCCATCTGCTGAGTGTCATCAGACAGAATCCTGGCACTTTCATTTAACAATCTGGGTGTGGGAAGGCGGGATAGGGGTGGCAGAAAGCAGGAGATGATTGCGGGTGGACATGGGACAAGCCCTGGTCATCTGGGGAAGGCTAGAGGGTACCTTCCCTTTATTCATGGGCCAGATAACAAATAGACAAAAATCTGGTGTGCCGAGCACAAATACTTGCTGAGTATTTGAGAAAACGCACTGTATAAACGTCCACCACCAATCAGTATTGGCTGTGGGAGAATTAACTGTGCTACAGGTATCCCAGAGTAACTGCATTACATTGTTGCACCAAACTGGGCCGGCGTTTGCTAGAACAGCCAAATTACATCAAGTTTCTTGAAAACTCTTGCCCATAGTCTAATATGAGTAGCCAGATAAGTGTATAAGGACGTATGCCACAAGCCAAGACTGCTTTGCGGTCAGCCCAACCCCATCACTCACCATCCCTTGGAATTACCTGTGCGATTCACCTGTTCCTCCACAGCTTATCTGCTGTGGCAGGGCCGGCAGTGGTACCCCGAGCCCCTCTGGATGCCTCACTTGGTTCATTGGGTCATACACCCAGTAGGCGGTGTGGGGTCTGTGGGGAACCGCAAGTGCCATCCTGCCGCAGCTGGTGCTTTTTCCTCTGTTTTTTGCCCTGACCCTCGGATGCTTCGCAAAGCTGATGGTATGACATGTACCCGCCGAGCGTGCTTATGTCTGCCATTGGAGAGTGTCCCACTCCCAATTCGCTGATGCAGCTGCATCACCACTTGTGATCAGCTACGAAGTGATGTTGCAGCAGAGCTCACCGCCGTCCCTCCCCAGAAGAGGAGAGCATACTGTGGGATGCTCAGACCTCCTACCCCCTGCTGCCCCCCACCCCACCCCCGGTGACCAAGGTTTGCTTCTAAGCCCTGGTTGCCGGTGCCATGACAGGTAGCACTACCGCTGCACTGGCATCATATTACATACTTTTGAGTCCATGTCCGACACTGTTTAATCAGTTGTGATGCTATCAATAGACTGATAAGCAGTCATAACTATCAATTACCAATGTTTTTAAATCAACCTCAAAAAACAGACTTTCATAGAAAACGTGTTTCTCAGATATTTGGGTTTGTAGACCCCCCCCCCGATAAAGCACGTTTTAGTTTAAAAGCAGTAGACTTTTGTGAGAAAAAAAGGGTTCACAGCTGTTTGAGCCTCGTGTGCATTTTCATGTTAAGAAATACACTTTCATATAAAAAGTGTTTTGTAATAGTAGGGGCCCCCACCCGCCAAAACTATTTTTTTTAAGTTTCAGTTTTTGTTATGACATGCCATTTTATACATAAGTCATACACTGTGCTGCAGAAGTATTATTAAGGCTTTTTGCTCATAGGATAATCATGAAGTATTGCAGACATTTGATCATTTGTACCTATAGCAGGTCTTAAAAATACCATAAACTTATGAAATAACGTAGGAAGGGGTATGGGGCAAGTTGTTCCACAGCCTTTAAATAGATGTATGCCTCTAAAGTAAGTCTGATACTGAAATGATTTCAACTTGTGCCTGGTAATAGTGATATGGGACCCAATAGCTATTGCACCTCTCTTTATTTAATTATAAATCACTTACAGGATTTCAGCCAATCAGCGCACCGAACAACTGTATCTCTTATCCTGCATACATACAAAGAAGCCAGCAGAAGAAGGCCATTTGGTCTATCAGGTCTGCTCGTATTGCAGGGTCCACAGCTTGAACTAATGTCCCTGCCCTCCCTCCCGACTCCTCCCATCCTCCCTACCCATGATCTTCACCTTCCCCCATGCCTATCCCAGCCTCTCTTAAAGCTGACCACTGTCTTCAATGAGATGACCTCTTCCGGCAGCGCATTCCAAGTGTCCACCACCCTCTCTCTGAAGAAGTGTTTCCTGACCTCCCTCCTAAACCTCCCACCCTCCAGCTTAAGACTGTGCCCCCTCATGTTATGGTTGCCACTCAGCTTAAAGAGATTCTCCTTATCAACCTTATTTATCCCTTTGAAGTACTTGAAAGTCCCAATCATGTCCCCTCTCTCTCTCCTGTCTTCCAAGGAGTACACTTTCAGTGCCCTCAACCGCTCCTCGTATGCCTTACCCTGCTGACCGGCTATCATCTTTGTAGCCCTCCTCTGGACCTTCTCCAGCAGGTTAATGTTCTTTTTGAGGTGTGGACACCAGTACTGAACTCCACACTCTAGATGCGACCTTACCAGTGATCTCTTGTGCAGGAATGTTGGAGTAGGGTGTTTTACTTCACAACCAGGAGTCTATTATGGTGTAACAGATTCCCCCCATGAGATTTGGGCAGCTAGAATGGCTCAGCTTCAGACTGCGGCCCTCTCATCCAAACATCACACTTGGAGTCTCTTATACTGTAAGAGGTACCCTACAGAGTCCCTGTTAAAGTATATTGAAGCCAGGAGTTTATTGGTTTCTTTACTTTATTCACTTCCACTATTCTTAGCCATTCAGTGTTTGATTAAATTTTTATTTTAAAGGCAATAGAGTTTCATAAAAAAGGGTCTCACAACAGTTACAGTCCCTCCCCTGCACATTTCATGTTTAAAACCAAGATTTTCATAGAACGTGTTTCTCAACAGTTTACTGCCTCCCCCCAGGAAGTGTGCCTGTGATACCTAAAGCTGCTCCCTAGAATCATTGTTTAAAGCGTATGTTTTTTTTTTTTGGAGTTTTTTTTTTTTTTTTAGTTCTAACTTGCCAAGTTCTCGTTGTTTAAATCATTTTTTTTTATTACTAAATAGCCAAGTCTTCTTGTTAAACTTAATTTTTGGACCTGTTTACAACTCTTTTGATTTAGCTCAGTCAAAGTAAATTTCTAAACCTAACAGTGTTTTACAGCTCTTTTTAATTTTGCACAGCCAAAGTTAAATTCTCAACCTGCACACAGTGTTTACAGCTCTTTGGTGTTACTTTAGTGTAGAAAATCTTTGAGAGAAGCCCCTTTTTCTACTTATGCCCTAAGTGCTAAGATTTCTCCATCTCCTGCTACTTTACTCCATCTCTTCCCCCTAACTGATTTCCCACTAAGACCTCCACAGCTCAACCAGTGTGTCCCTTCCCCTACAGATCTCTCTCACTACCCACCCAGTTCTTTTGTTTGTCTGCTTATCCCTCCCCCATCTGCCCTGTCTAACCCCGGTCCCTTCCATCTCTCCTCAGGTCAGTCTGCCCGCTCGGGGCACTCACCTGCCTGCTGGAAGCTGCCTGAACCTGGAGAGCTGAGCGTGGTCCTGTGCTACAGACTACAGACCGCGCTCACCCCTTGGAAGGGAGCATCTTGTTGTGCCGTATCCTCCGAACTGCTCAGCCAGTTCATGGAAGGGTCTTCAGGAACCGAAGCCGAAAAAAGGAACCCACACTCTAGGTGGCTCGCTGGGAAAAGACCACTCCTTCTCAGGTATGTTCCTGTTGGCACTGCCTTCCCCCCACCACTCCCACCCTGGGTGGACGTTTCCTTTTATACTAGTGTCTTTGTCAGATGACTAAGTGTTGAGTTCTCCATTGGCTCTTTATACAGTGAAACCACTAGGGGCTACCACTTACGTTTCTTAATGGTGGTTATTCTTTGCTATCTGCACCCTACTGCCAGTTTCCCATCTTTGGTTCAGTGTTGTTCTACTGACATCATGCGTCTGTTCATAGGCACTTTCTTGTACAGGTTCAGCCCAATCACAGTACATATCTGTTTTACTTAGCTCCTGAGCATTTAATGTACCTGATCTAACTTCACTATTATAGTTCCTGTTGTCCCTACTGTTACACACTCCTCCTTCCTGCTGATAAACTCCACCATGCTCTCATGGCTTACTTGTGCCTGACAGTTCTGCCCTCTACTCTACTCCTACTGCTCACTCTCAGTTATATTGTCTTGACTTTTCCCTGCCCTCACTACTCAGGTCCTGCCACTACCTGGACTATGGATTTCTGCTTCTGTAATCAAATGGCTGCCTCCCCGTCGTGGCATGATTTCAACCTGCTATTGTTCCCAGGAGGCTGTATCTTTTGCATAGTATCTTCACTTAGGAAGCGTCTTATTACTCATATGCTCCCCCTTCCCTTTTATCATCGTAAACTATTGTTCTTCGCCCTCCTGCTATCAGGGGATGTTGAACTTAACCCAGGTCCTCTTGCCCATTTCTCCTTGTCTGACATCTCTATGTTCTCTAATAAAGGGTTACTTATTGCGCACCATAATATAAGAGCTTCTCTCGCAACTTCATGGAACTAGAGGCATGGGTTGCTCAGTATAATCCTAACATACTTTGCCGATCT
The DNA here is from genome assembly GCA_016271365.2 of Neoceratodus forsteri. NCBI lineage: Eukaryota > Metazoa > Chordata > Ceratodontiformes > Ceratodontidae > Neoceratodus > Neoceratodus forsteri. The sequence goes on along the minus strand of CM028129.1, from coordinate 1,711,870,621 downwards.
GAAACATGGCTTAAACCAGAGATCCTGGACTTGATGTGTTCCCTTGCCAACTACACCTTTATCTGTAAAGATAGATCCTCGACGAAACGCTGCAGAGGTGTTGCCCTGTACTATAAAGGACATCTTAATATCTCTGTTACCCCTACTTTCTCCACATCTATCTGTGAATCCTTACATGTTACTCTTCTCCTGGGAACTAAAAAACTTCACATTGTTTGTGTCTATAACCCTCCTAATGGTGGACAGGTAGGCCTGCTAGACCTTCTAAATCAAACCTCCCTCCTCACCAAGCAAAATGAGGTTATTATTTTGGGTGATCTAAACCTAAACTGGATCGGTAATTCCCAAAGTACTCTCCTCTGTCCCATTCAGAGTCATAATCTCCACCAGCTCTTGTCTGAGCCCACTAGGGTATCTCCCTCTTTAATCTCAGCGACCCTAATTGATTGGATTCTGACTAACCACCTCGACCATATCACTGCTGCGGGTACTTTAGCTGATGCACTGACTGACCACTCCCCGATCTTCTGCATCTGGAGTCCTGATCCCGCTCCTTCCCCACCACCTTAATATATCACTTTTTACAAATTTTGCGAACTTTAATGTTGAGGATTTCCTGTATGATGTCTCCTTGATTAACTGGTCTAATCTTTATCTAGCTAGTGATGCAGCTACAGCTCTTAGTATATTCCTGAATGAATTTTACTCACTCCAGCTCAAACATGCCCCTCAGATAACTTGTCGAGTGAGGGGTAAACAAACATGTTGGCTATGCAAAAACCTTTTGGTGCAGTTGCGTCTGAGAGATAAAAGCTGCAGGAATTACAAAAGGGCTGGTCTCCCTGCTGACTATTTTCATTATAGAGCTCTGCAAAATTCATGTAAAAAGGAAGTTAGGGCCTACCCGGTGGTGCTGAGGGTTGCGGCGCTGGACGCCACATCTTGCGCTACGCCAGCGACCCGGGTTCGGTAACAGACTCAGGGTCAGAGGGAGGAGGAGGATCGAACGTCCCAATGGATGCTCTCCTCCTCCTGGGGTGGGTTCCTGGGGTGCTTTGAGCACCCGACACACCGGCGCTGGTGGAAGCATGGGTACTGGGGCATCAGGTGGCTCTTTGGAGTCGGAGTGGGGAGGACATTGTGGGCATTTGACAACGGTATGCGTCAGCATGCCGTCTGTCTGGACATTAGTCCTCTGTGCCAACGCTCTCAGGGGAGGAGGGACAAAGGGAAGAAAAGTGAAAAAACACCCGCTTGGGCCAGGATGACAACTGATCCCAGCCCGGATCACCTACCCATGGGCAGACCCCACTGTGCAGGCTCGCCGGAGGAAAGAGGAGCAAGGTAGGGAGACAACGGAGTAAGCCTGGCACTCTAAGGGCAGACACCGTGGGAGGGATTACGGGGTTTGATCGGTCCGAAGGAGTGGACTGAGTGGGCAGTCAGGAGGGGTGTGACAAATAACTCCATATACCGGGCATTTTTTTTTTTTAAAGTCTGTTGCAACAGCCCTTTACTCTCTCTCTCTCTCTTACTTGCTGTAATGTCCTCCCTTTACTTCCACGTTATATAGGCAGGCCAGCTATATAACGTTCTTTCTCTCCCTCGTGTATTTCTGTTCTGGTATATATGGAGATCTGCACAGTCCTTATATTGTTTGTGTTTTCCTCCCCAACCCCCTTTACTAGTTAGACCCCTTCTAATGTGAAAACGTAATGAAATAAATAATTAAAAAAAACGAATAAAAGATTTTTTTTTTAGGTTAAGCCCTTCTTTATGTGGGAATGTAATGCGTTTGTAAGAATCCACAATGCGGGTCATGTAAAGACCCCTTTGTGTTAATACAAACACTCGTTTGGTTTTGGCTTTAAAGTAAAGCAGTTTAGCGCTAAGTCCCCCTTTTATGTTGTTTCTTTCGGTCTCCCCATTTCGTTTGCCAGTAAAAGTAAAATGGAAATGCAGAACTAGCATACTACTTTCCAGTATGCTAGCTTTTCTGTGTAAACATTTTTCTTTTTAAAGTGCTAGAATTCTGTGGAGCAGTTGTGAAGTAGGGCTATCCTGCGATAGTCGGAGAGTCTGCTCCTTGAATATGTGAGCAGTCTGTGCTGCAGAAACCGCTTCTCTCTATCGCACACTCCCAGAACGCCGTTTTGGAAGCGTTTCTGTTCCCGGTTTTTCTCAGAAGCCTAAATATGTCTCGCAGCGATTTTAGACCCCTTCTGGTTCTCCCGCTTCTTCCTTGAAGTAAAGGAAGGGGTTACATAGTGAAAATCACGCCTTTGATAGTAGCGGTAATGCACAAAGCGCTACAAGTCGAGTGAATAAATATTTTCTTTTTTTAAAAACTGTGCACAGCATAAAACAAGAAATTCATTCGTTTGAATCTGCAAACTTTATAATTCATGGCTCTAAAGCCTACATATATTTAAATTACTTTTAGAAACATACACAAAACGCTGTAGTTTTGTTTGGACTTAACCCCCCCCCCCCCCCCCTTTTCCCTTCTCCTCTAAAATAAAAGCTTTGTTTGTTTTAGGTTGTTTCCAAACGACACTATTGGTGGTCTGAATATGTGATAATATTATAATGACAATTCATTTACTTAAAATAAGTTCTAAAGCAAACAATTCCACCTCAAAAATGTTTACCTGCTTCTTTGTATGGAGTTACAGACTCTTACTTCCCTATACTGTACTATAGAGCTGGCCGGCTGGTCACCTCCCATATTTAAAGGTACATCATCAGGGGGTGGAACTACTCCTGTAACGCATGAGAGTAAAACTTTGTTGAGCATTATTTTTGGTATATTTTGGTGATGTGCAACATTGCAACCTAATAGAAATGTTATCTTTGTGTTGATAAATAAGAATAGACTTTTTCTATTGATCAAAGATAAACTTAGGATGGAATAGGGGAGGAGTTAGGCAAGTCACATGCTGCCTTTAGGTATCTAAGGCCTGTCTTTATTCAGTTCCTTAGATAGCCTGGTAGGGTACAGAAGTATTCTTACCTCAGTGAGATGTTCACTAGCTCCTCCTAGTGTCCGAGGTTTTATGTTTATGTTAAATGAGTATTATTTTGTTAATTTATCGTCTGAAGTTCGCATTAGCTGTCCAGCTTCAATAAATTTATGTTTCTGAGTGCCTACATCTGTGGATCAGCATCCGAATTGAAAACCCACACCTCACAAGGGGATAAAAATAAAATGGGGGAAAAAAAAAAGGAAGTTAGGGCTACAAAAAGCGCATATTGCAAAGCTCTGCCTGTGACCCTAGGAAGTTCTAAGCTCATGTCAAAACTTTTCTTGGGGCTTCACAGTCTATCCCCAAATGACATGATATTAAATCTTGCCCATTGCAAAGACCCCAAAACAATTGCAAACTCCTTAAATCGTCTCTTCTCTGATTTGTCTCAGCACACCTCTTCCTTCTTGTCCTCTCAGTCAGGTGCACCAAACTCCTCTGCATCGCAGTCAGTGCCTCCTTGCATCCCAGCCACCCATTCATCTGCCACTCCACCTTTCCTTTTTAGGGCAGTCTCGAGGCATGATGTTTTAAAACTTCTGAAAACTATCTCGGATACCACTAGGATTGGGTCAGATGCTCTTGAACCCAAGCTTCTGAAAATTGCGACCCCTTATATTGCCTCCCCACTGGCAAAAATATATGCCCTATCACCTGCCTACAGTCAATTTCCAGACATCTGGAAGATTGCTTGGATAATGCCAGTGTTCAAAAAAGGTGACAGAAAGAACATAAACAACTATAGGCCCAGTGCCATTCTGTCAGTATTAAGCAAAATTCTGGAAAAATTAGTTGCTATACAAACAGCTGATTACTTAAGTATGACCTCCTCTCTGACACTTAGCATGGCTTCCGGAAAGGTCATAGTACCTCTACTGCCCTGCTCAAATTTACCACGGATACACTCACTGCTATGGACTCTGGCCTACTGACTGGTGCAGTTTTTATTGACCTCACCATGACTTTCGACCTGGTTAACCATTCACTTCTCCTCTATACCCTTCATCTTATGGGTTTCTCTCCCTCAGTAGTTAACTGGTATTGCAGCTACTTAAGTAACCGAGTCCAAATTGTCAAATACAACTCCTCCTTATCTGAAAGTGCTACAGTCAATATTGGCATTCCCCAAGGCTCCGTCCTGGGCCCCTACTCTTCTCATTTTTCATAAACATAGCTAACAACCTACAATCTTGCTCAGCTCTGCTTTATGTTGATGACCTGGTGCTTTACACCAGCTCTGAGAGCCTTGCTAACATAAACTTGGGTCTCTCCTCCAACTTTATTAAAGTTCAAACCTGGCTGACAGACCACAAACTAGTACTTAATTTAAATAAAACACAAGCCATGGTATTTGACTCTGCCCCCAAACTAAGGTCTTGCCAGAATGCACTGCTTGTGCATGACTCAGGTGGCTCTCCACTTCAGTGTGTCACTTCATTTAAATATTTGGGCATTCTTCTGGACCAGTCTCTCGACTTCAGTCTTCATATCCAGTCCACATGTACATCTGTTAACTCCAAACTAGAAATGGCCTACAAAACCAGCTATATGCTTACTCCTTCAGCTAGGCTAGCCATTGCTCAGGGTATACTACTCCCTGAACTCACCTACGCTGCCCCCACTTTCGCTGCTTCGCATAACACCATACTCCACAAGTGGGATGTCACCTATAATAACATATGCTGTTATGCCTCCTCGTCCCACCGACTAAAACATCACTATCGACTCTATAGTGATGTAAACTGTCTCTCTCGCCCTCAACCATTAGAAGCTACTCCCTTGGTTTCTTGGTTGACTCTGTCCTTAGGTCTTAAACCCACTCTGCCGTTCTCCTCCCACAATCATCCTGTTGTGGACTATGCTCTGTGGATAAATCCCTTCTTCATATACCAAGGTGCAAGAGGTCCAAAGGCCTTGCAGCTTTCTTCCACTATGACCCTCAGGTTTGGAACTCCCTTCCCCTCACCCTTCGACAATCCTGCTCCCACGCCTGCTTTAAAAAGGAACTCCAAAAATTCCTATCTGAATCTGAACCCTGTATATGCTTAGCCCCTCCTTAAAAATTACTACTCTCCCCCTCTTATCCTCATCATTTGTCCTACTGTAGCCCCACAACTAGTTTGCACTTATGATCTTGTGAGCACACATTGTATCGTGCTACTGTACTATTCTGCTTTGTTAGAAATTCCTTACTGTTACTGTAAACATGCTGCTGGTGTTATTTTTTGTACAGTGTCTACCTCTCATCGCGATCTGTTTGACCTACACTTGTTTCAAACTGTTATGTATCTTATATGACTGCCTAGTTCTACCCTGTAAGTAATTCCTACTGATGTCAACATGCTGCTTTTGTTGTTTCTGTACATTATCTACCTGCATTCTGGTCTTCACTGACCAGTGTCTGTTTCCCATTGCTCTGTATAACTGTTGTACTCTCCCGGGTCGTGCCTGAAAATAGTAATTTTTTTGCCTAGTGCACTTACCCGGTTACCAAAAACTAAATACATAAATAAACAGTAAATACAGGTTACTCACCTGTAACAGGAGTTCTAGGAATGGTATATGTTGTTCATCCACACTTATTGGCAGGTATCCTTGCCGCTTTAAATCTTGCCGGAAGGTCTTCAAGCTGGCGCCTCCCACCCACACGGGTGGTAAAACTCTCGGCTCCGCCCCATGACGCCAGATCTGGCCTGCTGGAAGCTCAGGTTGTGCGTCGAAGCCAGGGAGGTCGGGTGGGTCGTGTGGATGAACAACATATACCATTCCTAGAACTCCTGTTACAGTGAGTAACCTGTATTTCTAGGGACATGAATATGTTGTTCATCCACACTTATTGGCAGACTCTAGCAGTTCTCCGGGATGAGGGAGGCAAGGCACACACCTTATACTTACTTGGGAAATAAAGAGCTGAGAACTGAGGCCCAAAACCAGCATCCGGCATGACTCAAGGTCGATGTGGTAGTGGGTAATGAAGGTGTGTGCTGACTTCCAGGTAGCAGCCCTGCAGATTTCCTGGATAGGGCGTCCTGGAAGCAGCCACTGATGCAGCAGTATGGCAGGTAGAATGAGCTCTTATCCTCTGGGAGGCTCCATGCCCGCCAACTTATAGCAGAGATCTATGCAGGAGGTGACCCACCTGCTTATCGTCCGGCTTGGCTGCAGGCCTGCCAGTGCGGCTTCAGCGTAGGTGACAAACAGCTGGCGAACCTCTCCCAATTCCAGCCGTCAGCTCCTTATAGTAGCGAGCCTTCTAGGGTCCAGAGTATGGAGCCTATATTCGGCCTCCGAGGTGTGATTGGGGTAGAACACCGGCAGAGTCAACACCTGGTTAAGGTGAACTGGACACCACCTTCGAAGGAATTTCAGGTGGGGCGCAGGACAACTTTGTCCCTGTGGAAGACCAGGTAAGGAGACTGGAGGAGCGCCTGGTGCTCTCCCATCCTTCAGGCTGGCGTGATAGCCACCAAGCAGGCGTCTTCCACGACAGGTGAGAGATCACACCTGTGCATTAGTTGAATGGCTTGCCCATGAGCTTTGCCAGTACCAGCAGTAGATCCCACGGAGGTGGAGGTTCTCGCATCGAAGGGGAAATGTGATCAAGGCCTTTGAAAAAGCGCCAGACCACCTTTTCCTGCGTCACCAACTGCTTCCTGGCCCACGTCCTGTAAGCAGAGATGGCTGCCAGGTGCACCTTAATGGTCGTCGACCTATGCCCTTGCTGAGAAAGGGACCGCAGGTAGTCCAGTATGTTCACCAAGGAACAGGAGGAAGGGTCCAGGCCTTTGCCCTGACACCAAATGGAAAATCTCTTCCATTTGAAGGCGTAGCATTTCCTGGTCGATTCCTTACGGGACGCCTCAACTACATTGAGGACCTTGTCGGAGAGACCCAAGGCCTGGAACTCTAGCCGCTCAGGAACCAGGCCGTCAGGTGCAGGGATTGAAGGTCCGGATGGAACACCTTCCGCTGATTGACTGAAAGCAGGTCCGGGCGAGCTGGAAGCTGCCTCGGGAGCCTGGAGCTGAGGCTGAGGAGATCTGGATACCAGCATTGGCGGGGCCAGTCTGGGGCTACCAGAATCACCTGCACCATGTCCCTCCTTGCCTTGAGAAGCACCTTGTGGATCAAGGGAAATGGGGGGAAGGCATAGAAGAGGCCTGGGGTCCACGGCCTCGAGAAGGCATCCCCCTGCAGCGAGCCCTGCTGAGGGGGCGGGCATGGGACAGCCTCAGCTTCGCATTCTCCTTGGAGGCAAACAGGTCCACCTGAGGGGTGCCCCAATGGGAGAACAGATCTTGTACTACCTCCGGCAGGAGAGACCACTCGTGGGACACAGCCCCTATCCGGCAGGGCATCGGCCAGGGGTGTTGGAGCCACATGAATGGCTAGGAGATCCGCCTCCAGGCTGCGCCGAGAGTGACCAGATGGCGGAGAGCTTCCTTGCATAGAAGCATGGGCGCATCCCGCCCTGGCGGTTTAGACAGTACATGGTGGTGGTATTGTCTGTCTGGACCCGAACCACTTGACCCCGAAGAAACGGAGCGAAGGTGGTGAGAGCTAGGCGGACCGCTCGGAGCTCCAGCAGGTTGATATGGCATCGGGACTCCCGCGGGGACCAGAGGCCATGCGCTCGGTGTTCCCCTAGATGGGCACCCCAACCCATCAGAGAGGCATCGGTCGATAGAGAGACCGTCGGCTCGGGGCGGACAAACGGGATGCCCTCCTGCAGGTGCACTGGAATGATCCACCGCTGGAGAGCATTCCACATCCCCTGGGTCACTGTCTCTCGCTGGTCCAAAGGATCGCAGCGTTGAGACCACTGGCTGGCCAGGCCCCACTGAAGGGGGCGCATGTTCCAGCGGGCCCAACGGACCACGCTGGTACAGGCCGCCATGAGACCCAGGAGGCGCAGGAAGTCCTGGGCAGGGCGCGATTGCCCAACCAGAAATGATCGGGCAAAGGAGGAAAGAACCTCGGCCCTGTCCGCCGGGCAGCCGTGCTCTGGCTCGTAGAGAGTCGAGCTCTGCCCCGATGAATTGTATCACCTGCTTTGGCACGAGTTCCGACTTGGCCTCATTGATGAGGAGGCCGACTTGAGAGCAAACCTGAGGCCAGATCCTGGACCGCTCCACCTCCTGCTTGAGGGGCTGCTATCAACCAGTCGTCCAGGTAAGGTAAACCCGGACCCTCAGCGCGCGGAATGCTGTCACCACTGCTATGCATTTGGTGAAGACCCTGGGAGCTTGAGACAAGCCGGGCATGGCTCAGAACTCGAAGGATCTCCTCCGGCTCGCGAAGGAACCTCTGATCGCGACGGATGATAGGGACGGAAAGAATGCGCCCTGCAGGTCCAGAGAGCAGAACCACACGCCGCGTTCCAAGGATGGTATCTGAGCCAGAGTAACCATCCTGAAGGTTCGAGACCTTAGGAACTTGTTTAGGTAGTGTAGGTCGCGAATGGGGCGCCAGCCCCCAACCCCCGTCCGTTTTGGGACCAGGAAGTACCTGGACACAAACCCGGGGTCTGAGGTAGGGTCCGCCACCTCCCTGATCACCTCCTTCTGGAGGAGGAGAGCGATGTCGGCTCGGCGAGCCGACAGTGAGGCTGCGGACCCCGAGGCCCCCCGAGGTGTGATGGCTCTGAAGGGCGGGGCCTGCTCGAACTCCAGAGGCAGGCCTTTTCCCACCACCTCCAGTACCCATCTGTCCGTGGTAATAATGGACCAGGTGGAAAGGAAGTGACGGAGCCGTCCCCCCACGGGGGGAACCTGGGGTAAGGCGACGAGGTTGGGGGCGACGCCCTTCAACCCTGTCACTGGGCAGGCTTGGAGGAGGAACCGGCCGAGGGACCTCCCAGGCCTTTACCTCCTTGCTTCCTGGAGGAGGAAGCCGCGGGTTTGGGTTTGGGGTGCCAAACGCGAGCCTGCTGGCCCTCATGTTGCTGGGCCAGACGTGCCGCGGGTGCAGCAGGACGAAAGGGTTTAGGCTGTGGCCTTTGTCCCTATGTGCGGAAGAGACTGAGTCCAGGGTAGCATTGGACTTCTCGATCCTCTGGAGGTGACCTTCCACTCCAGGGCCGAAGGGGTCGGTCCCCAGGAAGGGGACATCCACCAACTTGTGCTGGGTATCCGCTGTGAAGGTGGATATCCTCAGCCATGCCCGACGGCACATGGCCACTGCAGCCGCGACTGACCTGGCGCATGAGTCACCGATGTCCAAAGCAGTCTGAAGTTTCTGCTTGGCCACTGCCCTGGTCCCGCACCTGCTTAACCGTGGTCTGCAGGTCGGCCGGGAGATGAGGGACTACCTCGTCCAGGGAGCCCAACAGGGCATAAGAGAAGTGTGCCATCAGCACGGCCGAGCTGGCCTGACGAAGGCCGAGAGAGGACGCAGCATAGACTTTTCGCCTTGCACAGTCCAATTTCTTGGACTCCTTGTCGGGAGGTTTGTTCACATCTCTAGCATTTCCGGCACGCCGGAAAACGCTGTCGGTAACTAACCCCTCGGCTGAGGGGTGTTCCGAAAAACCGGACAGGGAACCGGTAGGGACCACATACTTCCTAGCCATCCTGGCCGAAGGCGCAGGGCGGGAAGCAGGACGCTGCCAGAGCTCCAAGGCCGGACCCACAATGGCCTCGGCTACCGGGAAGGCCTCCGAAGGGGAAATCCCTTCGGTCCAATATCTCCGTGAGGGGATACTTGGCCCGCTTAGATACCGGCTCGAGCTGCATCCCGGTGGACTCCGAGATGAGCCTGAGTAAGCCCAGAAAGGACGAAGGGCTCTCGTCCATTGACTGACCCCCAGAGGACTCCAAGTCCACTCGCTTGGAGAAAAGGGAGGAATTGTCGTCGGGCTCCGAAGAGTCCGCAAAGAGCTGCCTCGGGCCTGAGCCACCCTCCACCTGCCGAGGCCAATCGGGAGTGAGGGTGACAGACAGCCTATGGGACAGACCCTGAGCCGACTGAGAATTCTTTGTCGGAGCCCCAAATAACGGCTGTGGAGGCGGGGGTTCCACCGGAATCGGTGGAGCAGCTGGTTTTGGCCGAGCAACCGGCCTGGGAACAGGCGCCTCGGGAAGGTCGAGGGGTTGCTTTGGCCGCTCCGGTGACAGCCACTTAATGGCCAGGGAAGGCGTCGGCTTGTTCCCAGCCAGAAGGAGCTGTTGCCACATGAGGTCCTCATATCGTCGACGTAACTTCGTCCAAGCCTCCTGTCCGAGGGCCAGTAGCATGGCTACCATGGTGTCGAGACCGCCTTATGACGGCGGATCGCTGGACCGCGAAGAAGTCGCGACCGAGAACCTCGGCATTTCCGGGACGTGTGGGAGGACGGTGGAGCCGCTCTCCCCTCAGCTCGGAGGGTTCACCCGAGGGCTCCGGAACCGGAGGCACTGGCAAGCCCATGGGATCCTCAACTCCCACCGGGGGAACCGGGGAGAGAGGATTCTCGACTTCGCCTGTCGACAACCCGTCCAGCGGGTCGAGAAAAATCTCGACTGCGTCGACAGGAGTCTCGGTCAGCTGACCTGATGGGGACACCGTGAGACCAGTGGCGGAAGCTGAACGATCGACCGAAGTCGATGGCCGACAACTCAGGGAGAGGGACCTTTCCCGCTCCCAAGAGCGTTGATGGAGGGACTTACCCTTGTCTTTCTTTTTGGACCGAGAAGAAGGTCCAGCAGACGTTGGTCCCTCTCCCTTAGTGGAGAGAGACAGACAAAGCTCCTTAAAGGAAGCTGTATAAGAGGAACCCAGGGAGAGCGGGATAAATGCTGCGACCGAGGAAGATGCAGTCTGCGCCGCCTCCTCTTCGAGGGCGATCATCTGCTCTAGCTGAGCCACGCCGAGCCGTCGCCGCAGAAACCTGACGGGCCTCTTTGACTTCACCGAGAGGAAACGCTTCGGGACGTCCCAGTTGTAAATGGGCACAGGTCTTCGAGAGGACGAGGGCTGAGAAGGAAGAGCACAGGTCACAAGCCTGTGGGGTCGTGGCTCAAGGCCTAGGCAGTAGACTCACGTGGAGTGCAGATCCATCCGAGATGACATCTGCCCGCAAGGACATCTCCGAAAACCGGGAGTCGATTTGTCCATCACAGCCGCGAGGGATAGAAGACCGAAGTCTAGAAATGCAAAAACTTTTAAATTCGCAAAACCGAAGAGTTAGAAACCAGTCTTATACGCAGAGCGTTAAGGAGGGAACCTGAGCTTCCAAGCGGTAAGGAAGATCTGGCGTCATGGGGTGGAGCCGAGAGTTTTACCACCCAGGTGGGTGGGAGGAGCCAGCTTGAAGACCTTCCGGCAAGATTTAAAGCGGCGAGGATACCTGCCAATAAGTGTGGATGAACAACATATCCATGTCCCTAGAAAACTATGATTATCACACCTAAAATGCATGTTTAGCAATAAGTGGGAAAAAAATTGAAAGCAGAGGGTCACGTATCACAAGCCCATGCTGATGGCGACAGTCTGGCACATACGGGAATAGTTTTTCCCTTATACTGTAAACAGTGGTTAGTGTAAAAGCGGTACATATACAGGAAGTGGGTGCACACCTGGCTGAGTAGCATTATGTTTGCTAGAGCCAAAAAATCAGCTGATGAACTACGAGAGATGCCTATGCAGTGTTATTTAATGAGGTAAGTCCATGTGCTGGCAGATGTGAACAGGGATAAAAAAAAAAAAGGACCCTCCACGGTCGTCCAGACTGCTTCTGCCCTCAGTTGTAGCACCACCACCATAGCTGCAGTAATTTGGAAATCAACTGCACCACTGTAGTTACTTTGGAGCAGGTTATGCAGTAAGTCTCCTTTAGTTCTGGAGTATACATTTTTGATCGATAAAATGGACATTGTGTCTTAAAGATGGTTGTATTTGTTGTAGATTGCTAGGTGGCTCTAAAAGAGAGTAATCAGGGTTAAATTAACCGTGCTTCACATGCAAATCAGGGTTTCCACAAATTAAAGTACTAAATGACTTTTAGGACCCACTACCATATTTACACCTCATATGGGCCTGAGAACCTCATTTTCATATCTACTGTAATTTGGGCAGCAAAACCCAGGCTTGTATCTTCATTTGAGCAGAAAAACCTAATTTGTATATCTTAATTTGGGCAGCAAAACCTGAATTTGTGTCTTAACTTGGGCAACAAAACCCATGTTTGTTTCTTAATGTGGGCAGCAAAATCTGATTTAGTGCCTTTACTTGAAGAGTAAAACTCGATTTTCCATCCGGTGTGGGCAGCAAACCTTGATTTAGTGCCTACCTTTTGCGCCATATACACAATTTTGTACCCTCCTGGGAAGCAAGACCTGATTTTATATCTTAATTTGGGCAGCAAATAGCACGGGGGGTTGCAGCTCCGCTGTTGATCAAGTCAGTTTGTGATGTGCGACTACAGCAGTGCTACCCAGTGGGAAGGGGTACATCACCCTTGCCAATAATAGGCTGTGCTTCAGTTTTCGCAGCCTCATCCGTTCTGGAAAAAAGATGAAAGCAAAGAACCTGTATGGCATGTGGCTCAAATGCTCTGTTCTTTTGAACTGACCGTCATTCACACAGAGCAGTTATCTTGAAACTAAATCCCATTTGGCTCATGCTGTCCGAGTCTTCAGTGAAGGGGAAGGGGGTTGACTACATGAGTGCATTAAAAGAATTTTCTGCATTGTATGCTGCAGCTGCAGCAGCGGATCTTAATCAATACAACCACTCTTAGCTTAATTGTGATCGTTCAGGAGTAGACCTTCTGAGCTTGAAGGTAGTGAGCCCTGCCTGATAAGGAGCATGAGAACACCCCTAGTTTGTTTTATAAAATCTCTTGCCTCACATCATTGAACACTTTAAGTTCTTATTGTAAGGACAAATAATGCAGAAGCTTGAAAATGGAATTAATAGTGGGATTTATGGGGGAGATATTAAGTAATTATATCATGCAGATGCCAAGTACGCAGCCAATCTGTAGTCAAACAATGGCAGACCTTCGGTTCAGTGCACTTGAATGGCACTTTGTTGGTCACTGAGAGCACAAATAAAGGTTAACCAATCCGTTTTCTTCGTAGTGCGATACTCCGCAGCTTGATCAAAACAAAAAATGTGTTTGCTTTTCAGTACCCTTTCAGTGTTGGGGGATGTGGATTAAATGTTTTATATTTAAAAACGTGCAAATGTGTTGGGAAGTGGGAACCTGTTAGATCACTGTTTGCTAATTGGCACAATTAGTTGAGAAGTGCAATTAGAGCTTGCAATAATGAAATGGGCTGAAATAAAAAGCCTTTGTGCTCAGCACATCATCTTTGCAATAGAGCCAGTGATGCATTGGCGTAGTTAATAAATAGCTGCTTCCCTAATTAACAAACTTCATAAAATAAATACAGTTGAGCTAATTAAAACTGTCATGTGAAAACCATCGTCTCCCTTTCAGACAATTTCAAACAAGGAGTCTGGGATTAAGAAGACCATTAGCAGTGCTTCAGTTCCTGTTTTGAAATCTTTCAGTCTTTTATACATTTTGCTTACATACACTTGTATAAATTGTGGAGCAGACTCCATCAACATTGCAGAAAGGTTGCTGCATGTTATTCATTTAGCATTTTCCCAAGGATTACTTTGATTAAGGGGAAGGTCCAGAAAAGCCCTTAGCTGAAAGTCTTTAGTCTTCTCCCCAAAGGCAAGACAGACCGAAAGGTTAAAGGATGTAGAATGCTAGGCATTGCATTGCAGACAGTCATCCAGAATTAGTGGCTTTGTTGCGCGGTTTTCTGTTTCCGTTGCTGTTACTTATGCCCAGGCAGTCACTTAATGCAAGGGCTTGGTACACTCACTCTGATGGCAAACACAGAATTTGGTGAAATGACTCCGCTTACGCGTTTCTATACAGAACTAGTCTTGTACGCTGAAGCTCTGTGTACTTACTGTTGTATGGTTCTTTGTTGTCTTGGTTAATACTCAGTGCAACCCACATGACTGCAGAAAGCAAGAGGGTTACAGTCAGCAAAAGCTGTCGGCTTCCCATCTAACATGTCTTAAGACTTTCAGCATTACAGTTGGTACATTGGCTTAGATTATTAGTTCTCCACCTTAACTGGTTTAATTTAGTATTTTGCTCTTAAGTTTATCAATTTGCTGTATTTATCGCGAGGCGCCCAGAGCCGTAGGGATTGAGCGCCATATCAATCAAATTGCCTTGCCACCTTTGTTATAGTGAGCCTCCGCTAAGCTACGGAAAATGATTATGACTCTTGTCCATATAAAATAGCGCACTGCAGTATATCAGGGATAAAGTGAAATGCCTTTGAATATTTATTTATTTTATTTATTTAGTTTTTGTTGACCGGGTAAGTGCACTAGACAAATCCTGCCTATTTTCAGGCACGACCCGGGGGAGCGGGATACAGATGAATTCCAACTGACCTTGAACCAAATTAAGCTGCTGTTGGTCTTTTTAGTGAATAAGGGAAATTTGGCCAGGACACCTGGGAAATTCCCCTACTCTTTTCGGTAAGTGCCATGGGATCTTTAACATCCACCTGAACAACCACCAATCCAGGCAGATGGGACCTTAGTTTAACGTCTCATCCGAAAGACGGCACCTCAGAAATGCAGCACCCCCTCTCATGCTGCACCACAGTGTCAGTACTGGGATATTAACCCAAGTGCCAGATGTGGGAACTGAACCCACAGCCCTCTGATCTCCCGGCCTCAGAGGCGAGTGTGCTACCTACTGAGCCACTGACACTGATCGATATATATGAAGTTCATTCACGTGAGATTACAATGAAACTAGTAGACTAGAGAATCTTAGTAATCAGCTTGTCCTCTTAATATGCAGGCTGCAAATTACTTACGAAATTGCAGTTGGGAATTACCAGAAATGCTCTTAAAATATTACAGTGTCCTTAATGTGCAGTGTCATTAATAGGCAGTTCTCTGTATTTATAATTTGATTTTGTTATTAAAGTATGGTTTACACAGTAACAAGGTGGTAGACTACAGAAAAGTAAACATAACAGGTTAAAGCAATGGTATTTATTGGTCACCGTGTAGTTTTTTCCCAGCAGTAATGTGTTTTCTGGCAAAAATATCAACATACCCATTTTTTGCTTTTCATTTTCTTTCATTCCTAAACCAAGATATGGGATGTAGAAGGTTTCAAACATTTCCACTCCCGTCATAGAAATGTAGAAACATAGAATGTGTCAGCAGAAGAGAACTGGTAGGTCTGTCTAGTCTGCCCTATTTTCCCTGCCTGTTACTAAACCCTGGACGCTATTTGGTCACAGGTGTCCCTCGCTCCTCCCTTACCGCTGCTTGTTATGCCCATGTGCCTATCCCATGCATGTTTGAAGCTTCCCACTGTCTTCACCCCTACCACCTCTTCTGGCAGGCTGTTAGAGGTGTCCACTTCTTTCTATGAAGATGTATTTTCTCACACATTCTTCTTAAACTCCCCTCCCCCCAGCTTCACAGCATGCACTCATGTTCTGGTGGTACTCCTCCTGAAAAGAGATTCCCCTCTTGCACCTGGTTCACCCCCGTGAGGTACTTACAAGTCTCAGTTATGTCTCCTGTCACTCTCCTCCAGGGAGTACATGTTGCGCTCCTGCAGCCTCTCCCCATATGGTTTCTCGTGTAACCCCCACAGCATTTTGGCAGCACTCTTCTGGACTGCTTCCACCCTGTCAGCGTCCTTGTGGAGGTGCGGCCTCCAGAACTGGACACAGCACACCAGTTGGGGTCTAATAGATGAGCGATACAGAGGCAACACCACCCCTCTTCTCCTGCTAGAAATCCCTCTCCCTGTGTGCACCCCAGCATCCAGTTAGCCTTGCCTGCTGCCTTGTCACACTGCCATGCCTCCTTGAGGTCATCAGATGTAATTACCCAAGGTCCCTGTCTACCTTGATAACTGTAGGTACCCCCCCCATCTTACACACAGCCCTCAGGGGCTCCATGACATTTAGCCTAAAGACTTCTCTACTAACAACATCTGGAATTATCCTTCCTGTATACCGACAACTTGCTTAATGCGACATCTACTGTAACAGTACGTCTTACCTAATATCACTTCCCCCCAACACACCCACAACCAAAACGAAACACACAAACAAATCACATTAAGTACAAAATAAACTTAATTTCATCTCACAAAGCACACTGTGTAATGTTATCTAGCATTAAAGTGTAATATCCACACCTTAAACTGATTAGCCTAAAGACATTAAGCCAAACGTCATTAGTACAAAATACATTAGAGCAGATGTCATTGTAGACCAAAACTGGTAGACCAGAAAGTCCGAAGGCTAAATGTTGTGTCACCACCCTTGGGTTTCCCCGCACAAGGTGCATAACTTTGCACTTTTTGGAACTGAAACCCAGCTGCCACTCCCTAGGCCACTCCTGTAGTTTCCTCTGAGTCCTTTTCATTTCCTCCACCCCTCATGGATGTCTGCCTTGTTGCAGATTTTTGTGTCATCTGCAGAGAGAGAGACATATTCCTATCCCGTTCCCAGTAATATCACTTATGAAAAACATTGAAGAGGGCAGGACCCAGTACCAATTCCGTGGTACTCCACTGGTCACTCTCTTGTCCTCCGAGTGACTGCCATTTACCAACCCTCTCTGCCTCCTATCATTAAGACAGACACCCAGTTCACCACCTTCTCCCCCACCCCCAATCTAAATTTCTTATTAACCTACTGTGTGGTACAGTGTCCAGTGCCCGCCATTGAAAAATTAAATATTTTGGTCCAGTGTTGTACTGTTTATTATCAGAAACATGGTAGCAGCATCTAAATATATCGACAGTCTGAATCTAGCACATACATTCAGTAGGTAACCTCAGCGAAAGAGAGTTTAAAAAATTGCAAGTGGCGGCCATGTTTAATTGATGTGAGTCATTAATTTCAAAATTCACTATAAAAGTGGATTTAAAAATAGCTGAGAAAATTAAACATGTAGTAGTGGTGACTCTAAGGATGTCAAATTCATTTTTGTTAAAAAATACGATGAAATTGTTTGCCAACTAACACATGCTGCTGCTTTAACTCATGCTACTCTGGGTGGCCATTTTGTATCAGGAGAATCAATGGATGGCTTGGACTTTATACGGAGCTACTGGGTACAATGAGTTTTAAAACAATAACACAAATTGAAAGATCTACTTAAAACTTGGCACAGTAGCCAGCTCCTGGCTATGTTAAGGAATCAAATTCCACTGAACAAAAATTAGAAAGTCCTTTGTGCCAACAAATGGTACTTGGATTTGAAACCAACCTATAGACTTGCGTCATGAGGGAGGGCATAAGGGACATCATGGCTTGAGAAGGGGCAGAGACAGAGATGCTGTTGGTGCAGTTGGATGTAGGGAGGGAAAGGAAGATAAGATCTGGGGTGGTCTACAGACCCCCTAACCAAAAGGAGGGGCTTGATGAGGAAATGATAGATGAAAACAGAAGGACAGTGGTACAACGGGATGTGGTGGTCACTGTTAATTTCATTCTGCCTGGTTTTGACTGGAGCATCTGGAGGGCTTGCAGCAGTAGATGCCAGGAGCTTGTGGATGCATTCCAGGATGGCTTCTTAGCAGAAGGGGGTCAGAGAACCAATGAGGGAAAGAGCAACCCTGGATCAATTTCTGACAAATACAGACTAGGTTTGGGGTATCAGAACAGGGAAGTCACTAGGTTCTAGCCACCATCTATCAGTGTGGTTTGATATAATGCTTGCTAAAAAACACACAAATTCCAAAACTAGGGTTCTTGACTTCAAACTGGCTAATTTCCCAGATACAACAGAGAAGTTTGGAGGCATGCTGAAAGGAACATAAGGAGTCAGGGGTGGTAGAAGGAACATAGACTGTGATTACGGATAGCCAAAAGGAAGTCAAAAACTCCCGTCTGAGGCCGACGGGGCAAGGTAAATGATGCAGAAAGCCAGTCTGGTTCAGTAGGGAGGTAGAGTGTGTAGTGAAGGAGAAAAGGGAAGCTTTTAGGTGGTTTAAAGAGAGTCAGGAGGATAGGGACAGAAACACATATTTTGTCAGGCTGATGGAAGCCATCATTGTGGTGCAAAAGGCTAAGGCAGACTTGGAACTGAGGACTGTGGAAGAAGTCAAGGAAGAGAATAAGGCCTTCTTTTATTACACGATGGAACATGGGAAAAATGAAGGAGAGCATTCTCAAGCTGAAGCAGGGTGAGGGTGGGCGAAAGACAGTAAAGACAAGTCATAGTTGCTGTACGATTATCTCTGTTCAGTGTTTACCAAGGAAAAGCCCTTGCCACAAGAAAAATATTTTACTACAAGAGCAGTGTGTGCGGGGGGGGGGGTGCAGAGGGGAGTTGTATAGGTTAAATTGCACCAGACAGGGTGCTAAGGGGACTGTAGGCACTGAAGGTAAATAAATCCCTAGAGTCAAATTTTCTGTACCCCAGGTGAGTGAGATGGCAAAGTGATTTATAAGAAGTTAATAGGGCCTCTGCAGAGTGTCTCTTATGGAATAACAGACTCCTCCCATGAGAGTTGGACAGCTAGAATTACTCAGCTTCACGTTCCTCACATTTAGAGTCTCTTATACCAGAAGAGGCATCCCGCGGAGTCGTTATTAATGTATATTGAAGCCAGAAAGTTATTTGTTCCATTACTTTGATCTTACCCATTATTTTTATTTATTTATTTCATTTATGTATTTGTATATTTGGAAACAAAATTTTTCACTGTTCTGTGTTCAGTTTCATTTCTATTGTAAAAGCAATAACGAGTTTCATAAGAAAGGGTTTTACAACAGTTAGACACCCCCCCACACACACATTACATGTTTAAAACCAAGACTTTCATAGAAAGCATTTCTCAACAGTTTGGGTTACTGCCTTCCCTTGGAAGTGTGCCTTGAAACCCCCATGCCCACCAGCGGATCCTGTAACCTGCCACCCTTTGTCCTTCACCTCCGCCAACATGATTAACTGGGTATATGGTATGGGAGTGCTGTGGAGCAGAAGACAGCCCTGCCCCAGGGGAGCACTGATCGGGGGTTACCTGCAGGTGAGTCACGGGTGTGATGGAGGAGCGGGACCACAGGCTGGGAGGGTCTCAGACAGGGCGGGAGCAGGCTAGGGTTCGACCAATGGAGCTCCAGCCAGCAGTTACTGGAAAAAAAAGTTAACCTAAAGAAAAAAAAAATCTGAGGTGCCCCCCCCAACAAATTGAAAATGAAGAACTAATTAATCAATGAAGACATCATTAATCAGTAATATTTTTCCTAATAAAAATCCATAAACTCAAAAAGCAAGCTTTAAAAATTGCCAAACAGCCTGTTCTTCAATGGTAGAACTATGATTGTTGCATCTAAAGTGCATGTTCAATAACAAATGGACACAAATTGAGAGGAAAGGATTGCTTATCACAAACCTATGCTGATTGCGAGAGTCTGGCACATAAGGAGATAGAATTTCCTTATACTGTAAATAGTGGTTAGTGTAAAAATACAGATATAGGAAATGGGTGCACACCATAATGAGTAGTATTACATTTGCTAGAACAAAATCAGCAGACAAACGAGACGCCTATGCAGTGTTATTTAATGAGGCAAGTCCGTAATACACACAGTGCTAGCAAACATGAACAATGACAAAAAGGACCCTCCATGGTCTTCCCAACTGCTTCTTCCCTCTAGTTTAGTAAGACCATGGCTGCGGTAATTAGAAATTCACATGCATCACTCTGGTCATTCACTTGGAAACCGGGAACAGGTTATGCAGTAATGTCCTTTCATTTTGGATTAGACATTTTTGATCCTATAAAATTGACACCGCATCTTAAAAGGGGATTATATCTGTTGTTGTAGATTGCTTGGTGGATCCAAAAGAGAGCAACCAAGTACGGTATGACCCTCAGTAGCCGCCAACCATATTTACACTTCATGTGGGTCATAGAACCTCATTTTCATATCTTCTGTAATTTGGGCAGCAAAACCGATGTTTATTTCTTAATTTGAAAAGAAAAACTTAATTTTTGTATCTTAATTTGGGCAACCAATCCAGAGTATGTGTCTTCATTTGGGCAGCGAAACCTTTATTTGTTTCTTAATGTGGGGAACAAAATCTGACTTAGTGCCTTTACTTGAACAGTAAAACTTGATTTTCCATCTGGTGTTTGTTTGTTTTGTTTATTTAAAATCTGGTAAGACCATGGGCCTAGGCCCATTTTCATGGGCGACCAGAGTCACAGTCACACATAAATACAATTAATTTTCATTCAAATATAAGACAAACATTACATCCATCTGAAGGAACAATACATTGAAACATTTACACTGACTTTTAGACAAAAGGTACTTTTTTAAAACATTTCTAAAGCCACGTAATGAAATATTTATACAGTCCAGGGCTGATGTGATAGCATACTAGAATATGGGAAGTTTGTAAAACATTGATCTTTGCCCTAAAGAAGATTTCATTCTTGGAATACAGAAACGTTGATGATCAGTGTGAGCAGCAAACCTTGATTCTGTGCTGTATACACGATTTTGCACCCACGTGGGAAGCAAGACCTGAAGAGTATGTATCATAATTTGGGGAGCAAGGAGCTGGGGGATCAAGTTAGTTTTGATTTGCAGCTACAGTAGTGCTACACATTGGGAAGGGGTAAATCAACCTTATCAGTAATAGGCTGCGCTTCAGTTTCCACAGCCTCTTCCGTTCTAGAATAAGGATTAAAGCAAAGGACCTGTATGGCACGTGGCTCAAATTCAGATTGCATTCCAGGGAGAAAATAAGATACAAGATGATAGCCAGCACAACTTTTGTGACAGGAAGGTCTTCCAAACAAATTTGATAGTCTTTTTGACAGTGTAACAAGGGCAAAGGGTCGTCAGTCAACATGCTATACCTAGTACCTTGATTTTTAGTAAGGGTTCAGCTCAGTCTCACATACTGTAGACGAGTCAGAAACCTGGGCAACTTGGTGGTTGGGGACAGGCTACCAAGATCTGTGGAAAATTGGCTGGGGGGATTCGAGGGTGGTGATATACAGGGAGGTCACCGATGAAGTATTGCAGGGGTCGATGCTTGAGCCAGCACTCTTTAGCATTTTCATCAGCAACAAAGGGGTAGGCGTCAGAGGAAAAAATCTGCCCGTTTACAGATGACATGAAGTGCTGTGGCAGAGGAGCTCGAGAAGTATTCAGAAATCGGCAGCTGGGCTTCAGTTCCAAAAAGTACAAGGCCATGCATGTGAGATACAGGAATCCAGAGGCAGAATAGGGGGAAAGGACCCCAGGGTGGTTATATCTGACAGCCTCAAATCGTCAGAACAGTGTGATAAGACTGTAGGGAAGGTGAACAGGATTCTGGGATGAACTGGTAAAGAGTTCAGCAGCAGAAAGATCATAATATTACTCCTGAATAGGACCCTGGTGAGACTACTCCTGAAGTACTATGTACAGTGCTGGAACCCTCACTGAAAAAAATGACATCACCAAGCTGGAGACAGTGTAGAGGCGGGCAACCAAAACGATCCAGGGGCAACAGGGATGTGTACCAGCAAAGATTGAAAAGCCTCAGCATGTAGTCACTGGAAATGAGGAGGGAGAGGGGAAACATGACTGACATATTCAGATACATGTAGGGTATTAACAGTGTGGACCCCAAAGGACTGGTCACAGCCAGTGGCAATACATGTAGATGGAATAGTAAGAAACTGTCAGTGGGTTAGGGGGTCAAAAGGGATATGAGAAACACTACTTCACAGATGGTAGGAGAGTGGAAAAAGCTAGCCAAAACACTGGGCAGTACAAACATTGTGGAGAGCTTTAAGAGGGGGTGGGGTAAGTACAAAGGGTTGATAACGGGGGCAGTGAGGGGAGGGGTAGGTCATTATCCCCAGGGCGCACACACAGCCTCTTGGGGCAGACTGCATAATCCATAAGATGACCGTCTGTCATCAGTTTTCAATGTTTCTATGCCTCACAAAAGAACAAACAGCAGGCAGGAACATATCAGTGAAAATGTTTAGGGGTCTGTAATAAATATAATGCGGCTGCAAGGCCCTGATGTAGAAAAACATAAGGCACAATCATTTTTTTGCTCACTTTGTTCCATTTTAAATTGTTTATTGGGGTGCTGCAAAGGCACTGCCATCTCAATTTAAACAATATCTCTGTGTCCCCGAATGGCTTCCGTGTGCGAGAGGCTGCCATGGGGGACATCAGAGCCTAGCAGTGCCTGTAATTTCTGTTTGTTCGGGATTGGGGCAGTTGTAGCATGGCACACTGCTAATGCTGCTTGTACCACTTTCCCCTCCTGTGACATGAGAAGAGAAAGAGGTACCAGCAGTGTTGACTGCATTCACACTGCAGTTGCTCCAGTCTTGACCACCAGCAATGGCAGAGTCCTGTAAGGTATGATGCTCCCTCTCAAGAAAAACCTCTTGGGTACTTCTTAAATAGAGGTGGCAAATGTTTTTTTTTAGGACCTGCGTCTGCCACAGTATTCATTAGAGACCTAACAATTCCTCTTTAAGTTAAACTGGTGCAGTCCCTGTAAAGACTAGATAATCCATAACTAAAATGATAAAACTCCCTCCAAGAGGAAGGGGGGTCCAATGGTTGTATCAGCATGCACCAGTAATCACACAAGCAGAAATACTGTATCTCAAAGTCGTCCAAGTGGGGCAAGAGTAGAGGCGGCAGGAAGACCAGCCAAGATGCTGTTAAAATATTCAAGCCTCAAGATTACAGTAAATAAACATGTTGGCAGCTTTCGGTGACAGGTACTGTATTTATAGATTGGTATTACATAACAGAATGTAACTAACAGGACATAGAACTGAAATCTGTCTTTTATTCAGCAGTTCAGAGTCCAGAATAGCTCTAAGGTTTCTTACAGATTGGTGAGCAGCAAGTTGCAGATACAGACCCTGCAGATTAAATCTGGCAGAGTAAATAATACATTTTTCAGTGACAACATGAAAGGGAACACTGAGCAAAACTTCAGTTATATCAGTATTAAGTTTGAACAGATTTGTGCACTAGGGTTGTCAGAACCCTCTGAAGTTCTGGGTTCTAGTTCTAGTCTAGAACTTTGGAAAAAGTTCTGGGATTCTAATCTTTTTTAGAACTCAAACCCTATTTTTTAATTGTGCTGCCAGTAATGAAGATAGTAATAAAATACAGGTGAAGGAAAAACTGTTAAATATAAGAGGGGAGAGAAATTATTATGTGTGACATTGGTAGGAATACAACTAGGTTTATGTGTGGTTTCTTCTGTTTGCTAAAGGCAGCAACTTAGTACGTAACAGGCTCACCCACCCACCCACCTGTATGTTAAAGATTTTCCTGCTGCAGCTGCATCTTAGTTCCTTAGTGAAAGAAAGAGGCACATTAGCCATTTATGTACTCAGTTATATATACTCATCGTCATGAATTATGAGAAAAAATAACTGATATTACCTAATCTCAGCTATTTGCTGTTTTCTGTTTTAAATCAGTAAATCAAAAGTTGCTATATTTCAAAGAAAGCTTTTATAACAAAGTCAAGTCAGTGTACTGCAACCGCAGCATGTGGAACTGCTGCAGAATATATTACTTACATAATGTAGTCAGTCAAGGCATTTGAATAAAAAATATGCCAGTCATTGTTGGCAAAAAATGCGTGCGATTTTCTAAGATAATGCATACATATACAACATTCTTGTTGGCAAATTGAAGTAATACATACAACTTTCTAAGATAATGCATCTTTCCAGATGATACGTCAATAAAATCTGTATTTCAGTCACATAAATAAAAAAAGTGTTTTCCTCACCACATACTAACTTAAGGAACACTTAATGTAGCTGCAGCAGTTGGCATGTGATGTTTAAGGGACAGTGTCCGGCAATCCCATTATGCATCAAATTATCAGTACTTGTAAAACAAAAACACTTTATCATTGGTCATATTCTGTAAAAACTGCTGATGCAGATTTTCTTTTATTTCTGATTCCTTTCTTCTTTTTTAAAGGGGACAGGACACTTGTGCTAAGCAGCAGCAGTTTGCAATGTACTTAATAAGGAAAAAAAATATATATTTATATACATCTATGGTAGGCTCCACCATGGGCAGTTGCTACAGCCCTCCCATATCATCAGTCTATCATCATCTTTTTCCTCACCATCCCCTGCTGATCATGAATCTGTAAATAAGAGGACAAAAACAACACCCCCCTTTCACCCCAGCACCCATTGCACTTTTCTTCCACCACCCTCATCCATGCGGTAGCACCCATGCCACCCTTACACCCATGTTAAAACCAACCTCCAACCCTCACCCACCCTCAAGCACCTGTTCCACCCTCCTTCCTCACCCAAATGTTTAAACTACCCCCGGACTAAGTCATGAACAACCATTCATGTTACCCTTCTCCCTCCCGCACCCATGTTAAAACCCACTCCCCCAACCATCACCCATGTGCTAACAACTATGCCATCTTTCTCCCTCTTGCATCCATGTTAAAACCAACCTCCAACCCTTACCCACCCTCCAGCACCCATTCTACCTTCCTCCCCCTCTGAAATGCTAAAACTACCACATGCTTGCTCAAGAAAAATGAAACTCTTGCCTCCAAATGAGCCATTCTTAACTGTTCCTTAATAAACAACACTTGTGTGAAAAACTGTCTTTTCCAATTGCTTTCTTCTTATGGACAACATTCTGTACAGTTCTCTTCATGGAAGCAGTAATTTGAGAGTTGTTGCTATTATGCCATGGTTTGTGTACAACAGAATGTTAAACATGAGCTATTGTAGTATGAGACCTGTGTTTACAAAATGATATGGGCTCAACCGTGACATAGGTAAAACTCCAGAAGAGACTTGTAACAGGATGCTGCCCACAGAAACATAATACAAAATGCAGTTTTTCCTGCCGTTTTTTATTCAGTAAAGTGAGTTACACATGGATCATTTTGGTTTATGGCTAGCATGTCTGTAATTGAAAAAATAATTAACAGCTACCAATTAGAATTCATTGTTTTGTCCCCTTTAAAATTGAAACATAGACCACCCCCGGTCCCGGCCCATACTGATGCACCACAGAGTCACAGAAGGTAAATCCAAAAATATATGTTTGCATTTTAACTATAAATAATATGATACGGAAATGATTGACATGACAGTGTCACTTTTCTGCCAAATTTGGGCTTGTTCCCACTGATGTTAAAATTGCCCTGTATATAAAACTTGCTGACTTTAGACCTTAGCTACAAAGTAGTGTGCCATGAAATGGTGAAAGTTTTTTTTTTGGGGGGTAGTCTAAGGTAGTAGATCGAGAAAGGAGAGAGACAACCCAAGTAAGTCATCACAGTCTGTAAAAGACAAAGAACCTCTTTGTGCAAGCACAGAGGCAGTGGTTACCTCGAAGGGCATTTGGCTGGGAAGCTAAGTTTCAAAGAAATACAAATTCACACGTGCCCCCACTATGCAAAGCATCATGGGCTGCATATGAAAATCACCACAGAATATTATGCTGGTTCAACATTAAGCAGAAATGCATGGTACTGCAAGGCCTCTCACACAGTTTGCAAAGAGTGCCAACAGAAGACAGACACGTGTTTCGTCCTACCAGGACTTATCAGTGTGCCTCGTCTGTTTGACACCCCAATGGAATGAACCAGGTACCCTAAGACAGTCTGTCTGGGTTATGTTGTGGTAAACCCAATTAAAACAAAAAACAATTTAAAAGACAAAGAACCTCTTGGTGCAAGCACCGAGGCAATGGTTACCCCAAAGGGCATTTGGCTGGGAAGCCAAGTTTCAAAGAAATACAAAATCACACATGCCCACACAATGCAAAGCATCATGAGCTGCATATGCAAATCACCACAGAATATTATGATGGTCTGTAAAGGTTTCCTTTTTTGTCCAGAGAGACTCTGTCCCACACAATATTTACCAGCCTCCACCATCTGAGTTGTCATCACCATCAACATCCACAACATCGGTCCCTTCAGGATCAGTTTGTATACTCTTGTAGGGATACGAAAATCTCGACTTATTAACTTTAATAAAAGTTAACGTGTACATTTTCTGGCAGCAACCTATTTCTGGTGTCTGTCACAATATTGCCAGCTGTACTAAACATGAGTTCTGAAGAGACACTCGTTGCAGGACAACCAAGATATTTACAGGCTTCATCATACAGCTCTGTCCAAATTGACCTTTTTGATCTCCAGTAATCAAAAGGACATGCATCAATAGGAATAGGCAGTTCTTGCAGGTAACTGTCTACCATGATGGACAGAGAACGCTCAGAAGAGGAATCAGCA
This sequence comes from Neoceratodus forsteri, assembly GCA_016271365.2. Lineage (NCBI taxonomy): Eukaryota > Metazoa > Chordata > Ceratodontiformes > Ceratodontidae > Neoceratodus > Neoceratodus forsteri. Next base: position 1,711,844,297 of record CM028129.1, on the reverse strand, counting down.
TAAGCTGGTATGGCAGTAATTTGGGAAAGATTTTGCCACAGATTTAGCTTGCTACTAAGGGTTGAAGAACTGGCAGTTGTGTAACAACTACTTTTAATGTTTGGTGACTTTTCCAGTTCTGTATCCCTTAGTGAAGATGAACCTGCATGTTGTGGTGATGACAACCTGAGGGTACTGTGCGTGTCTGTGTTCGACTCCTATGAGTGCTGCAGCTCATCTAGCAACAGACTTTTGTACTGCTTCATATCATCTGTTTTTGGAAGCTGTATAGCCTTGAACCTGGGATCTAAGAGAGTTGCAAGGATGTAGTGTTTTGATTTCGTCATTGTAACTAATTTGTCATTGGTTTTGAAGCACTCGTTCATTCTCTTTACGAGATTCCCATGATACAGCCGACATGTTGTCTGAGCTTCAGATCTGTCTTTTTCTATCTGTAGATTTAGAACACTAAGATGATGTGAAATCAGCATTATGAGTGGGATAACCTGACTCAAAGATGCACCTTCAGGAGACATGTCCCTTGTAGCTGTCTCAAAAGGAGCTAGGATGCAGCACACTGTCTCCATTAATTTCCACTGCAGCACAGACAGCATAATGCCATCTCCAATAATGTAATTGGAGCAATACTCATGTACAGCTTGCTTTAGCTCCAGGAGGCGCTGCAGCATATAAAGTGTTGAATTCCAACAAGTGGAAACATTTTGGGTCAGCTTGTGTTTTTTTATTTTTTTTTGTAGTTCGGACAATGTCCGTATAGCCTTGGTTGAATGTAAAAAATTAGTCACAATTTTTTTGCAAACAGCAATCATACCATCCACTTGTGTTTCATTGCTGAGAAACCCCATGACAATTAAATGTAAGCAATGCGCAAAGCAAGAAGCATGCAGAAATCCTTCATCCTGTACTGCTTTAAAGATGTTGGCTCCATTGTCACTTACTATGAAGCCACATTTTAGACTGTGAGAATAAACCCATTCATCAAGGAGGTCGTTTAGTTCCTGCAAGATGTTTGCAGCTGTATGACTTTGCCCAAACTTATTTACATGCAGCAGCGCCATCTTTTGGGGTGTCTGTTTTTGAAGAAGCACAAGAAAATGTGACCCAATGAGCGGTAAGGGACATGTAATGTATGTTTTGAGTGCTGGTCCACATATCTGTTGTGACATGAATAACCCCACCCTCTGCAGTTTTAAGTGCAAGCATCACTGTCGCTTTTAAAGCCTGGTAAATGTTTGGTATTTCAACAGAGAAAAAGTACTTTCGATGAGGAGCATTGTAACGAGGCTCTGCAAGTTTCATTAGCTCCTTAAAATCCTCAAGATCTACCAAAGAGTATGGGAGAAGGCCTCCAGCTAACAGTTCACCAATTCTGTGATTAGGATGAAGGGTCTTTGGATGATTTTTTGTAAAAGTATTCGTCCTTTCAAAAGCCTGAGATAGTGTTAGCTGTTTACAACATGTTCCTGCTGGTTTATTATACACAGAGCTTCAATGGGCAGATGGACGGTGGGATGGTGGACTTGGATTTATACATTCAGTACCATTACTGGATGTGCAGCTGGTACTAATGGTGTTGGTGTTGGTGGTAATGGTGGTTCTAGGGCTGGCACTGGTTCTGTCCGCATCAAGTTCAGACAATTCAGTATCCATTTCAGATTCCTGACCCTTCTCACGTGTGCTCTGGAAGATGGAGGACATGGGTTTTGGACGATCAAGCAAAACTGAATGCTTTTTCAGATGGCGTTTAAGAGCTGTGGTGCCACAGCATGATGCAACTTTACCACAGCGTACACTCTGTTTACACAGGGAACAGGTTGCTCTGCATGCATCAGTTTTACTGACAGAGAAATAATTCCACACCTCAGATGTGACAGATTTTGTTGGGAGTGCTAGGAAGATACAAACTAAAACTAAATAAATAAAATAAAAATAAAAAGACTGTTTGTGTCTTTTCACCTGTCCTAACAGAACCTGGGACATGATCCTTGGTGCTAGAAGAGTGGGCAGAAGACTCTGATGGATTTTCATTGCTGGCTGACGGAGAAGTGGTGGATTCAATGGATGTCCTTTTCATTGCCAACAGTGCTGGATGTATTTGCAAGTGCACTACCTGATTCATTGTCAGCAGACTTGCTCATTTCACTTTGTTGAGGAACTAATGATATGTTACCAGACACAACAGTGTCAGACTGAGACAAAAGCTACTGTCTGAGTCAGAGAGGGACTCACTGTCACTTGCATTATTACTGCTTGTCACAGGGATTTAAACAGCATACGTTATGGTGCCTCTCCGTGTGACCCCAGCAGCTGCACAAGTTTTCTTAAAAGGTCCCCCTTTACTACATTTTGTTGTTGCTTTTTTGCTGTTTGTTGAATTTTTATCATGTGAAATATTTTGGTTATTTCTGCTAGCACCAGGATTACCACTACCACCAACACCAGCACCAGATGCTTCATCTATCTTGGTGTCAGCCATAACAGTACCAGTACTGCACACACCCACACCCACACAATTCCTGTGCAAGAAAGCAGTGTGATCTGTGATCGCTGGATACAACTCCAAAATGTGGTTTTGGCTGTATGACACTGTGATACAGTGGACTGAAAGTAATTGATGAATTTGACAGTTTGCAACTAAAGGATCCCAGGTTCAAGGCTTGCAGAATGATTGAACCACTGGACACAGGCATACGCATAGCAGGCTGAGCAAGGTAAATAATTGCAATTCTGAATCCAGCTGAACCACCACAAAACTGGCCACTGGGCTTCACACGGTAACACACACTGGGTAAGGTACAGTGCAGTCAAGGGGCGCACAGCAGCAGGGTGATGGGCTGGCCACAATAGATGGAGTTACACACACAACCTGAAGAAAGATTTTTCTGTCTCTGCTGCCAACAGGGAAATATATTTTTAGGCTTCTGTCATGTATTTAACGGTAATGCCACCACACAACTGGCCACTGGGCTTCACACGGTAATGCACACTGGGTAAGGTACAGTGCAGTCAAGGGGCACACAGCAGCAGGGTGATGGGCTGACCACAAGAGATGGAGTTACACACATAAACCGAGGAAAGAGATTTTTCTGTCTCTCCTCAGGGAAATATATTTTTAGGCTTCTGTCATGTATTTAAGGGCTGACCACAAGAGACGGAGTTACACGAACAACTGGGCTTCAGACGGTCACACACACTGGGTAATAGCCGGGTAAGTGCAGTCAAATGGCACAGACAGCAGCAGGGTGACTTGCTGGCCACCTCACAGAAGATGCAGTGGAGACAAACACAATACAGGAGTTTTATTTAGGGGGAAAGTTTACTGAAGCCCCACCCACCACCCCCAAGCACAGTCCTGGCTGAGAGAGAATTTTTTGACCAAATTATTTTTTTCCTTTTTTGTGGTCTTAGAACATCAGGTTTCACACAATCAGTAAAGTTTAACCTCTTTTTCCCCTCTCAGGAAAAACTCAAATATAAGCAAATATTCACCCCTCCCCCAGCCAGGGAGCTCTCCCTCCTGCCCAAGAGTGCCGGGGCCCACGAGTCACAACTGTGATTTGCAAAGAAATGTGTTTAATTCAGCAAGCAACTAGAGGACAAGAGGAATGTGTGCACTGCAGGTTGAGCACTCGCACACAGGCAGTCTCCATACAGCAGTCTGCAAGTTAACTAATTAATTCCATATTCTAACACTCCTCCCGACAGTACTCCCAACCATTCTAATCTTAGCTCCTTTCACGGTTCCACTTCCCACCCTAGTTTCTTTCCTCAGTTCCCGATCCTGACTGCCCCCTTCCTTTTCCCACCCCGCCCCTAAATTTTTTTTTTTTTTTTCAGGCACATTTCATATAGGACTAATAACAAAAACAGTGTCAGTCACACACACAACTGAACTGAGAGCACACAGATGCTGTGGCTTCTTTTCCGCTACAAGTCCGAATGGCAAATGGAGCCGCAGATGTGCAGATAACTTCAGCACGATCCCTCGACTCACAAGACTGACTCAAGTTGCTCTACCACTACCACCTGACTGCATAGCAGATGGTCAGGTGGTTGGTATACAGATACACTAGCATGACAAACCAACAACAGCTGCCCCCCCAAATAATAACAAAGAGGATGAGGGGAGGAAACTGAGCTGCATTACTCAGCTGGTGCCGGGAACGGGAATGGGAGGGACGTAAAGCACACAGACAGAAGTGAGATTTGTTTGGATGATTCGAACCCTTTTGCGAACCCTGTAGTGTTCGAGTTCTAAATTAGAACTCGAACACCAGGGTTCAAATCTTTCTCGAACTAGTTCTGACAACACTATTGTGCACACCGCATTTTTACTACCGGACATTATATCTGTCTGGAAGATCATTTTATTTTGATATAGAGAATAATGGATGAGGAAGGGTTTGATATGAGGATTTAATGCACACTCGAGTTGTGGGATGCTACATAAACAGAGGGGTTTATCAAAGCATCCCACAGTGAGGGTGTGCATTAAATGCTCATATGAAACACCCTCTCCATCTTTTATTTTTTATAACAACAGACCAGTAATTTTTCTCCAGCAGTTTGTGAGACTGTTTGGCCCCGCCCACATACAGAGTGTTGGCCAATGAGGCAGCAGCATAGTTTGACTGGCATGGCTCATGACTGTCATAACAACCAGCCGGTTGTTATGGAAAATATCAACCTGGTCAGTACATTGAGAGAAACTGCTGGCCAGTTATTATAAGGGAATAAGAGATGTTGCAGATTTTTAATTTGCTGGTGAAGTTGGTGTAAATCCTTGGAAATTCACAATTTGCAAAATTTACGAATTTCGTGGCAGACCTGTGAACTTCAGTGGATTTTCTTTTTAAACGAAAAGTCCTCTACCACCATGCTGTGAAACCACCCCCTCCCTGACCCAAGAACATAGACAACATCATCCCCCCACCCTACTTTGTCCTCCTCCTCGCCCCTGTGAACATCATGCTGCTTTCTGTGGCTGTCACAAAGGTAATCTATCCCCCCCCCCCAACGCATCAGAAAAACTTCACCCATGTCCCACTGTCTTTATGACATACAACCAGTCCTCTCTGGACATCCACTCAAACAAATCTATCAGGTTTGTCTGACGTGATCTCCCTCCTGCGAATCCCTGCTGCTGTGGGTCCTGTAACCTGCCGGATGCAATGTATTCCACCAGCCATTCCTTCAGAAGTGACTCCTTAGTTTCCCCACTACTCACGTCAGACTGACTGCCCCGTAGCTGCCAGCCTCTTCCCTGCTGCCGCTCCTATGAAGCGGGACGTCTACTTTTTTCAGTCCTCTGGGGCCACCACTGTAGCCAGGGAGTTATTGACTAGAGCTGTCAGAGGTGCAGCCAGGACCTCCCTGAGCTCCTTCCATACCCCAGGAGGTACCCCATTGGGCCCCATAGCCATGTCCATTCTCAGATTCATAAGTCCTTCAGGACTCGTGGTCTTGTGCCTACTTCCCTCCCTCCAATGGTTCTGTAACCTATATGAAGCCCACCCCCTTCCACTGTGAAGACAGAACAGAAATATTTTTCAGGATATCTTCTTTTTCCCAACCATTCTCTGCAGTCTCCCTCTGCACCCCTCAGCCTCACAATCCCTCCCCCTGTATTTCTTTTTCCACTTACATACCTTAAAAAGGTCTGATCACCCTTTGTTACCCTCAGCTATTCTTTCCTTAGTTTGGGCCTTAGCGTCTCTCACTAGCTTGCCTGCTTCCCTGTTTTTGCTGGTACACCTCTCTATCCTTTTCCCTATGTATCTCCTCAATGCTGCCCTTTTTTCCCTTACTCTTGCCACCACCTCCCTTAAGAACAATATTGTTCTTTTTCTCCTGCATTTGCTCACCTCCATTACAAAGAGGTTTGTTGCTTCCACTGTTTCATCTCTTAATCTGGCCCACTGTCCCTCCCATCAAGGCAGTTCTCCCTGCCAGGGCATCTCTGGGGCTTTCACTAATTTTTTTTTTTTTTAAATCAGCCCTCCTGAAGTCCAGGACCCCCTTCCTTGTGTGGCTTCCCTCCACTGCCATCGTGTTATTAAATCCCACTGTCCGGTGATCACTGCTCCATAGGTGGCCTCCCTTCCTGATGTCTGCAACCCTGTCCCTGTTTGCAAGCACCAGGTCCAGTACTTGACTAGCTGCCTTAGAAATGCTCTCCGAAGGGAGTCCAAGATGACCCTGCTTCTAGCTGAGGTTGTGACCGGGAAACTTCAGTTAATATCTGGTAGACTTAAGTTCTCATCATCAGTACCTCCTTCCCCCTTATCTGTCTTCTTGCTAAAGAGAGTCCCCCAATTCCTTATCTAGATCCCCCCCCCATGCTGGAGATCTGTAAATCACCCTACTGCGAATGGAGGCTTTGGCTGCTGTCTCCAGGGTGAACCACAGTATCTCTAGCATCTCCTTACCTCCTTGCATTTCTGCTGCCTGGATATCTTCCCTGGAATATAATACAACACCACCACCCCCACCCCACCTTTTCTCAACTATCTCTCCTACCTGAACTATGAGTATCCTGGTATAACCATGTCCCAGTCATGGTTTCCTGTGCACCAGTGCTTAAGTGATGCCCACTGTGTCCAGGTCCAGTTGGCTGATGGATACGCGACAGAGGGTGGTAGCGCACTCACGTGGAGGAAGGGAGAGTGACCAGTCGGGTGCTTCAGGGCTCAGTATTGGGGCCACTCCTCTTTAATATCTTTATAAGTGACATAGCAGAAGACCTGGAAGGAAAGATGCGTCTCTTTGCAGATGACACCAGTATCTGGAGTGGGGTGGACACTCCAAGGGGGGAGGTGGAAAGGATGAATAGTGACCTGAAAAAGCCTGAGGAATGGTCAAGGGTATGGCAGCTGGGTTTCAGTACAGAATAGTACAAAATCATGCACTGTGGGTGCAAAAACCCAGAGGCAGAGTATAGAATTGGGGGGGGGGTATTTTATGGTCACTGAACAGAAAAGGGACCTAGATGTAATAACAGATGACCATAAGGTGGTAAGACAGTGCAACAAAGCAGTAGGGGGAAAGCCAGTGGGGTACTGGGGGGTGCTTAGAGAGGGGGTATCACTAGCAGAAGGAGGCAGTGTTGCCATTGTGTCATTCACTGGTGAAAGCACACCTTGAGTACTGTGTCTTGTTCTGGAGAACACACCTGAGAAAGGACACAGAGTAGAGGCCACCCAATGAATGGCAACAGAAATGGCGCACGGCAGTACCAAATGTCCTGTGAGGAGAGACTGAGGAATCTAAAACCTGTACACCTTGGTGGAACGGAGGGAGAGGGGGGACATGATCGCGACCTCTAAATACCTCACCGGGGTGAAAATGGTACAGGAATGGAGTATTTTTGAGAAAAGAAGTTGCACAAGAACTAGGGGGCATGCAATGAAAACTATAGGGGGAAGTTCAGGAGGGTGGTAAGAAAGTATTTCTTCGCTGAGAGGGTGGTGGATGTCTGGAATAGTCTTGTAGTGGGGTGGTTGGGGTGAAAACAGTGGTGGGCTTCAAGCATGCATGGGATAGGTATAAAGGAAAACTGGTATCAAAGCAAGAGGAGAGGAAGAGGCTGGAGACCAGGTAAGGTCTGTAGTGGCAGAATAAGCAGGGAAAAGAGCAGACTAGGTGGGCCAGGCAGTCCCTATCAGCCAACATATTCTATGTTTCTGTGTATATGTCCATTATGTGGTAGCCACAGCAAGGCAAGTCTGACCCCGGACCATCCCCGTACCCACAAAAATCTAGATACCATTTTGTTCCAAGATTGAAAATAATATTGCTGTGGCATAAGTGGAAGTATCTGCAAATAATGCAAAATTCTGAGAAGGACATTTTGCAGTATCACCTAAATTCTGTGCATGAAGCTAAATGTTAAGTGGGCCCACCTCTGAAGAGCTTCAATGATAGCTTTTTTTTAACAGGTCATAATTAGGACTTCTAAAATGGTCCAGGTTTTTTGTTACTGTATTTGAACTCCTAAAAGTGTTAGGGATCCCCTGTTCCATCTTATATTTAAAAGAAATGTTTTTTTCTTTGCTCCTACTCTACCCTCACCCCCCAACCAGCCACTCCTTTCAGGCTGAACATTGGTAAACCCCCTTCCGCCAGAACATTCCACACTACCATCTTCTTTGGCCCCTATTGATCCCATGCCCCAGTAAACCTGGTGTATCACTACCGGGGGACAGAGGAGGGAGAAAGTCCCATTGCCTTGTCTGGGAGCATGAGGGGGACAAAGGGGTTGAAATGGGGTGCTGCGAGAGGCTTTGTGGCTCAGGAGGAAACCTGGTGGCCATCATCCGATCAGCCAAGTGGGCGTTTTCCATTTTCTGATGCCCCTTTCTCAATCGTGCAGCTGTATTGACATCCGGCAGCATGTGGTCACTCACACCACCAAGAACGTCTTGCCACACCACACACAAGGAGCCACTGTTGAGCAGTCCAGCACAGCCCCCACCCCCGGGAGGGAAGCATCCAAAGGATGCTCCGACTCCCTCCCTGCTAGTTTCCACCTCTGATGTCCAGGCTCAGGGTGCAAACCCAGATCACCAGCATGCCAGAGTGATGCCCCTTCTGAATTCAGTTTATCCTTCTTCTGCAGTGTCACTTTTTCTATCCCCTAGCCTGGGGAACAGTTTGTTCCATTGTACGAATTAGAGTACCATGCAGGTCACAGTGCAGAGATGACCCCCACAGCTGAGCCCATTCACGTCATCAGAGGCTCAGCTGTTCTTTTTTTTTGGGGGGGGGCATGGGACTTAATAGTCACGCAGCAGGGCGGGCAGGGGTTTACTGGATCAACCAGATGTAAACGGCAATAAAATTAAACATCAGTGATGAGAAAAATGATGTTCTGCAGGTGGAACAGCTGGTGGTAGGTTTGACTGGCTAGTGAAATCAGTTGTGCCATAGCTAGGAATAATACTTGGAGAGTTAACAATAAGCTGCCAGATTTCCAAGTTTTCAAGTGCAAAACCATCATCAGCATGGGGGTTTATTTGCTGCAAGACAGAAGCGTACAGGTTATTGGGTTGTCTGTACAGATTCTGACGAGCTTGTGTCAAAGTTCTTTTCCTGTATTTCTGGCTTTTTGGTAACATTTGCAGGACAGCTCTGAAGTAGCATTTAGGAGACCTTAGTTTTAATCACTTTTAATCATGCTATTTCATTGTTCTCCTAGAAATAAGGTAGGGATAAAGAATCGGGCTGGGCTCAAGAAGTGAGGCAGAGCAGGAGTTTAGCGTTTTCTTTTAGTAGGGAGCAAAATACGTTGTGCACAGTGCTGTGACTTACTTTTACCCGATACTGAAGGCAGGAGCAAGGAACCAGATTTTTTAAAAGTGCTTTGGATTTTGGACCACATAGCCTCTCTGTACCCAAAGAAGTGAAAGAACACTTTGGAGGACCAGGAGTTGTCTTCTGTGGCCGCGTTTGAGCTCTGTTGAGTGCACAAACTGTAATATAATAATAATAATAATAGTACCCCATGGTCCACAGTGTCAAAGGCTAATGAGAGATCAAGAAGAATGAGGATGGAACAATTCTTCTGATCTCTAGCCATCAGGAGATCATTGAGCACCCGAACCAGCGCTGTCTCGGTGCTATACCTCTTTCAAAAACCAGACTGGAATGGTTCATAGATGTCATGGATGGTTAAATGGTCCTCCAATTGTGCAGCCACTACTTTCTCAATAATCTTCCCAACAAAGGGAAGATTAGAGATTGGTCTGTAGTTAGCAAAGCAGCCAGGGTCCAAGGAAGCTTTCTTCAGGAGGGGTGTCACCACCGTCTCCTTCAGGGAGCTAGGAAACTCACCCATATCCAAGGAGCACCAGACTATCTGTGCTGGGACAGGGCCGATGATATCAACACAGCCCTTGATCAAGGAGGTCGGGCCCGGATCCATACTACAGCAAGTAGGGCACATACTACGGACAATCCTCATGACATCCATGAACTCCAGCCGGTCAAAGGAACTCCAGGAGTGACCAGAGGATGTGACCAAAACGCTGTTCAATAGCCTCTCCCATAGGAGAGGTGGGCTGGAACTCTGCCCTGATGTCGGCCACCTTATCTGCAAACAAGCGAGCAAGCTCATCACATTCTATTTGTGAAAAGGTTTTCCGAACCTGTAGACAGGCTGGGTTGCACAGTCTGTCAACAGTTTGAAAAAACTGGGCTGGTCGGTTCTGAGCAGCTGCAATCTCAATGGACAGGAACTCTGCCTTCTTACGAGAGATGTGGAATGATAGAATTGATAGTGTTCCATCTGTCTAAGATGGTCAGCATCAAAGGCAGTTCTCCGCCAATGACACTCTAACCTTCATCCTTGTCGCTATATCTCCCTCAAGGTCCCATCAAACCATGGGGACCGAGGTCGAAGGGGGAGAGGATGAACACAGACAGGAGCAATTTGATCGAGAGCAGAGGAGAAGGCCCTATTATAAGCCAATGCTAAGGCATCTGGATCATTGCTCGCTCCAGAAATCTCTGATAGGTCCAGTACCGCTGCCAGGCCCACAGTGCTAATATTTCTCAAAGAGCGGTACCATCTCCACAGGGGCAGGCCTAATTGGGGTACAAAAACTGAACCCCACAGTGTAATGATCAGAGCAACTGATGGGTTCCACCCCCACGTCAGAAGCCTCAATCCCCAGGAGGAAAACCAAGTCCAAGGAGTGACCACTCTTATAAGTGGCAGAAGTAACCAATTGTGTATGGCCCAAAGATGTTATTAATTGCAGGAAGTGTTGTCCAAACTTCGAAAGTTCATCATCAACCCAGGCATTAAAGTCACCTAGGACCATCAGCCTGGGTGACTCAAATGCCATGTCAATGACGAAGTCAGCTAGTTCCTGCAGAAAATGTTTCTCATCACCTGGTGGACGGTAAATAAGAACAATTCTACAACCCACACCTGCCACTACAGTACACTCAAAGGACTCAGCCCCCTCAGCTGGTACATTTGTGAGGCCCAGTTTGGTCTTGAAACAGACCGCAACCTCCCCCAGTCCAGCCTCGGGCGGTGTAACACCGGGTACCCAGCTGGAATTGCTTCCTCCAAAACTGGACCAGCATTTTCATCCAGCCAGGTCTCGGTAATGCAAACCAGATCCACAGACTCCACAAGATCTGCAATAACTGCACTTATATTTCTTATGGATCTGGCATTGCACAACACCGCCCGGGATGGACGGGTCTCTGGAGCGGTACCGACCACTTGCCCAGTATCATTAATAGTAGTGGTGCCCATGGGTATGGAAACCAGACAAGGATGACCCTGTTCCAGAATCCATTTTGCCCCAGGGTGTCTTCTGGTTACTACTACCCCAATACGATGTACCCGCTCATTCGTCCTCCACTATTCACTACCCCCAAAACCCCTCCTCCCCCTCCGCACAAATCCCCAGTGCTCTACAGCACTGGTAAATCAACAATTGTAACAGCAGGGGTGGGGAGGAAAATGGAGGGCGAGCGAATAGCGTACGACCGTGGTGGCAGACCCTCTACACATGTTAAAGAACCCCAAACCCACACAACCAAACCCAACAAAATAAAACAACCCAAGTTAAACCAAACAACTGTAAAACAAACAAAACAAGAAATAAAATACACAAATAAATAACATCCAAATAATCAAGTATCCAGAAATGTCCGAGGATTATTGAATTTTTTTAGAACAGGAGAGGCTCTCACCTTCCCCCAGTTCTAGAGTGGAATCAATGAATGCAAGTCTCACTATAGTCTCGGTAAATCAGCATCTAATACACAAATGAAGAATTTCAGTCAACCAGAGGAACCCCTTAAAAATCGCAAGAGGAGCTCTCACCCCCTCTCAGTCTAATCTCCCAAAAATTCCACCAAGAGACCAGGTCTTCTTCAGTCCTTTCCTGAACACTCTGACACTCGGGCCAAGATACCACTCAGGAGCCAAGGCCCAAAAGGCAGATGCAACCCCCACCGGTGTAAAATTCACAAGAGTAGCAGGCTGCCTCCGGAGGAATCCAGGCCCAACCGCCCACAAGCCGCTGAGGTCCCTCCACCAACAACCACAAGAAAAGAAGCCCTCCGGCTCTAATCCCTGAAGTTCCTCCCCAAAACAGCCTCAAACCCCTGTAAACTGTCCACATCAAAAGGAAAGGAGCATCTACCTAAAAGTTCAGGGGGAGAAGATGTTTCTTTCTTTCCTCGGTACACCTAAGCAAATGATCTCACCACATCCATATGAAAATCAGGAATCCTCCATTTACTGCCCCAGACTACAGGCCCTCTCACCATCCCAACAGTAATTCCAGGCAAGCAGCAAAACCCACTTCTAACAGTGATATTCCATGTGCTCCCACCACAATAAAATGCAGGCAAAGAAGGATTCCACTTACGGACCGAAATCCACAGTCCCGGGATATATCATTAAAAACCACAAGGCTCCGAGGTCGCTAGCTCCCACTGAAATTCAGGCAGTCCACAACATCCACAGTTTCCTCAGAGAGTGCACTAAGAAGCACTGAAAGACCAGATCATAAGGCTCCAAGGCGCCAACTCCCCTCCAAAAGACCACCAAATTCAGGGATATCCCACAATATTCCCTGCTTTTCCTCGAGAACACGCCCGAGCTCAGAGCTGCAAGTTCCCTCAGAAGTCCATCAGAAATCCTTGGGCTGCTCACATTACCCATAGTTTTCCTAAAGGTACACCACATATCAAGAACAAAAATTCACGTTTCTGGTCACCATCGAGACTGCGTCGCAGAACCCCGCTCCTTGCTCCGGGAAAAGAAAGGAAAACACAATACCCACGATTTAAAAATTAAAGCCGGTCACCAATGAGACCTGCAATGCAAGACCACAGTCTTTGCTCAGATCCAGCCTGGGCTTCACTGTGTATCAGGTTGGAACCTCCAGATCTTTTGAATGTGTGGCTGTGCATGGGGGGTCCAGGTGTATGCTGCAGGATTCTCCTTATTTACCGACCCCCGGGTCGGGGGGGGTGCGGGATTGCTGCAAGAGGTTGCGGATGTGGTTGACCAGGTGTTGGAGTCCCCCAGGAGTTTAATCCTGAGGGACTTCAGTGGCTGGGTCAACGACGAATCCTCGCAATTCGGTTATGGCCTCTAGCAGTTGATGAAATCACTGGGCCTAGCACAAGTCAATCAATCAATCAATCAAAATCTTTATTTATTCAGGCGAACATCATTGAGCATAGCTCATTTACTAGATGGACCTGAGTGGTCATAACAATATAAGGTTACAAATTTTACACAAAAACATGGTACTGAATAAACACAAATACAATGATTTATGAATGAGACAGATATACAAATATTTACATATATACAAGGCAAAATGACAATAAACCTAAATCATATTAAAAGGAAAGAAACAAACAGTATAGTAGGGACAAGTAATTACTTATGTGACCCACCAACATGGTGACATGTGCCATCTGGTATTCCAGCTGAGTCTTGAGGTGGGGAGCCACAAGATTGATCAGATTACTTGGTCTGATCACTGCACAGTGAAGTTCATGCTTGGGGCCCCTCTGAAAGTCCTCCCCTGTCGAGATGGTCAGCTACTGCCCTTTTAGTGGTCTGTCCCCAGAGGGACTGCTGGCGTTTGCTGACTTATCTAGGGTGGAGAGTGCGATTGGTGCCAGCGAGGCACTGGACATTGTCGCTCCAGTATGTATGCGACCCAGATCCTCTCACTTGAGATTCCCCTGGTTTGATGGGGATCTCAAGGCGACGAAGATCAAGGGTTGGACGTTGGAACGTTGCTGGCTGAAGACCCGGTTGGAAGATGACAAACTGTCTCTGCATGCTCACTACGGTGGGTACCAGAAGGCAATTTCCAGTAAGAAGGCAGAATTCCTCTCCAGGGAAAGCGCTGCAGGGAAAAACAGACCTCAGCTTTTTTCGGACTGTGTATTGACTACTTCGCCCAGCCTGTCTACAGCAGAGAAAGACTTTTTCAACCACTTTATGGAAAGAGTTTGCTCAGTTTTTCTGTGACAGAGTATCTTCTCTACAGTTGGGGATTCTATTAGTAAGGCAGTCACTGCCTTGCAGTGGTTGGACTGAGAGGAACAGAGTCACTTTGTCAATCTTATAGGAGTTTAAACCTGTGTGGGTGGCTAAGGTCATTGAGGTGATCTCGGAGCTAAAGCTCACATATTGTGAACTGGACCCAGCCCCGCGCGTTTCCTAATGAGATGTGCCGGGACTATAGTCCTAGTGTTTGCCAGGATCACCTGGTGTTCAATGTTGGAGGGGGTTTTCCCAGCGGTCTTGAAAATGGCCCTAGTGAGACGCCTCCTGAAGAAACAATCTTTCGACTTGGATGTCCTGGGGAATTACCGTCCTATCTCCAGCCTGCTATTTTTGAGCAAGGTTGTTGAGAAACTTGTGGCACAACAGCTCGAAGATCGCCTTGTGTCCTTTGACATCTATGAACCATTCCAGTCAGGATTTAGGGCCAGACACAGCACTGAAACAGCATTAGTTAGGGTGCATAATGATCTGCTCAGGGCTAGAGATGGAGGAGACAAGTCGATTCTGGTTACCTTCAATCTCTCATCAGCCTTTGACACTGTGCATCACTTCATGATTCTTGATCAGCTCTGTGAGTACTGTGTACTCACCGGTGTTGCCATCAAATGGTTTGAGTCCTAGCTCTCTGACAGGGTGCAACGGGTAGTGATGGTTAAGGCTGTAAGAAATTCACGGGAAAAAATGACCATTTTTCACGGCACCCGCATGGTACAATATGCTACTTTTCACGGTCAGCACGCATGTACAAACTCTGGTGGCTCCTAACATTTAAAGGGGGTATGGTTTTAATACAGAAGCACGCTCGCTCCTTGAATGCTGTCTCTGTCCCTCACTGCATCATTGCATCCATCTGAGTGGAGTGGGCTGCTGGCAGAATGTTAGCTGCCCAAAGAAAAGGAAAGTGATGCTCCCGTTAAGTGAGCATTGCACTGAGTGTGGCATCTATGCTTTGAACGGAGCAGGACTAGCTCTGGGTTTGCTTCAGAGCATAATCATGCTCCGAAGCTTAAACAAATACCACAAGTGAGTGGAGAAAGAAAAAGGAGATGGACAGTGGTTTTGTGTCTCGGGATGGGGTGGCATTTGGTAAATTAAAGCCACCCGCCCGAGAAGATAAAAAAATGATTTTCTTTTGCAGACTGCTCGGTTCACACAGAAGGTGAACTGAGCAGAAGGATAGAAAGGTGCTCTGCCTTTTTGTGCAGTTTTTTTTTAAATAAGGTAGCAGAAGAGAGGAGAGACTGTTTGCAGAGGTGGAGTAGGAGCATTCACTCCTCACCTGCGCTCGGTCGGTCTCTCTCGCCCTATTAATTACTGTCTGGAAGTAACTTAAAACCTTTTTTCCCATACATTTGTAAAACCTCACTGATGCATGGCAAAACAAAGAAATGTGTCAGTTTCACGCTACCGCCTGTAATTCACAGCAGTCGTGAACTCCGTGCATGGCGTGAATTTCTTACAGCCTTAGTGATGGTGAATTTCTCCTCCTCCCCAATGCCCGTAATGTGGGAGTACTACAGGGCTCGATCTTGTCGCCGATGTTATTAGCAGTGTATGTACTGCCCCTGGGTGAGATAATTCGGCAATTCAGGTTGGAGTGTCACTGCTATGCAAATGACACCCAGCTGTATTTGTCATTTGCTCCTGGAACATCCGATGCTGTAGACGTGCTTAATATCTGCCTGGCGAAAATCAATGACTGGATGTCCTCCAGCTGGTTGCGACTGAACCCAGATAAAGATAGAGGTGCTTTGTGATCTAGCCGGGTCGTGAGCATGATGGGAGGGCACTTGGAGCTGACACAGGACTTTTCCTGGCATCTGCTCTGTTAGTGGCCTCCCTGAGGGTGCACGATACTGGTATGATCCTGGACACCAGACTGACACTTGAGGCTCAGGTGTCTTCTGTTGTCAAAAGTGTTTTTTACCACTTGAGGAACATCGCCAGGATCAAGCCCCTCATTACGCCCAATGACCTGCCGACACTAGTGCATGCCTTTGTTACCTCTAGGCTCAACTACTGCAACTCTCTGTACTTTGGGGTCATGGGAGGGACCCTCCGCAGGTTGCAGCTAGTGCAGAATGCAGTGGCTTGGTTACTGACAGGCCTGTCTAGGCCCAGTCTTGTGGGCTCTACACTGGCTGCCTATCGGGTGGAGGGTCCTTTTCAAGGTGGGCTTCTCACCTTTAAGACCCTATATGGACTGGGTCTGGTCCACCTGACTGAGCTCCTGATACCTGCAACCTCTGTCTGCTCCTTGTCCGGGGCCTCTTGGATGTTCCCAGGGTTTGGCTTAAGACATCTAGTGACCGTGCCTTTGTGTCGTTAGGCCGACCCTGTGGAACTCGCTACCACCTGCAGTCTGAGAGGCCCCTTTTATTGAGGTGTTCAAGTAGCGGCTAAAAGTCTACCTCTTCTGCCTGGCCTACCCAGAGTAGGCCTTTTTCCTGCCGGACTGCCTGAGTAAAATCAGTGACCTGTGATTTTCATATGAATGTTAGTATTTTATACCTTTCTAGTAATGTTCTTTGTTTTTATTATTTTTTTATTTCTTTATTGAAATGTTTTACCAGGAAGACGCACTGAACATCAAGTTGCTCGTCTCCCGATGCGACTGGTTGGAGGGGGGAGATAGGGAGTACATATGATAATATACAGGCAACAATAAGTGGAACATTTAATACATTAGCAGTACATGAAAGCAACTATACAGAGTAACAGGATATCAGTTACACATTGCAACAAACTACGAGGAGTATTATGAAATAACAGTGAAACAAAACAGTTAAAGTGCCATACAACTGTGTGGGTTACATGGGGTAGCTGCAAAGAACGATACAACAGGAGATAAGTGTCGTAAAACGTGTAGCGACTACTATAAATAAGAGTAGTTCTAACTAATGGAGGAGAGAAAAAGAGGGGAAGGGGGAAGGGGATGTTAAGGTGGGGAAACAGGTACAGTTAGATGAAAGGAAGTTGTGAAGGGCAGAGGCGAGGGAGTGAAATCTTTAATGATACTGCCTGTACTGTTTTATTGTTAGGCACCCAGAGCCTCCGGGATTAGGCGCCTTAAAATAAAATAAAACATTTAAATCAGTACAGTTTGGCCATGGAGGCTTTATGGTTAAACAAGGAATCAATGATACCCTTTCATTTTCTGCGGTTATAAGCTGCAGAAAAAAATGAGGCAGAATCATAGTTAACATGTGTATCATGGAGTGATCGGTTATAAGTTCCCAGTTTATCAGCATAAATCGGGAACGTGGAGCTATTGTTTTACAAGATCTATAGGCGCATTTCCTGGAAGGACAAACATCGGGCATGTACCAGGGTTGATGTTTGCAAGAAAGTGACCAACTTTATTCATACATTTCACAGAATGGGAAGTCTTATCTTTTTCCAGATGGACAGTGGACATCTATTTGCAACACAGATTGCAAGAGGTTTGTCCCACCTCTTCACTTGGTGTCAGAAGGATGGCCAGTTCACACTGTGCAGTAATTAAATAGAATACTTGTTTTGAAAAGAATTGTGTATTTATATGATAAATCACTTGGAGCACTGGGTTTGAGACCACCCCCTCTCATATCCTTTGAGTGGCTGGGCTGCCATGCAGTGTGGGAGGTGCCTTCCATCCTCCCAAAACTGAAAAGGGTAGAGTTGAGTCTTTCATTTTTTAAATATCTTTTTTTCTCTTACATTTATTAGTGATTTATAATAATATTGATAAGGGCACCGAGATATGTCTCTTAGAGCATCATCTTGCACGTGTTTGGGCTGCCAGAACAGCTTAGCATTATGGTTCTCATGTCCAAGTTTGCACCAGATGACACTCGTCTTGTACGATAGAGACATTTCCATGCCCAAGAGATAGCTTGTAAAACAGTCTGATGGACCTTAATTATAACCATAATGTAATGTTGTGGAGGTTGTCCTCATGAATAATGGCACTGGGGGCAACAAAGAGGCCTGAGACTGAGGTCTTTATTTTCTGCCTGCAGAGCCCTTATTCCCATGGACAACCTACCCCACATTATCACTGTTAGAGAGAGTGAAAAATCTGTGGAAAAAGAAATGGAGAAAGTGGTAGTGTGTCATTAATAAACTAAATTTGAATGTTTTGAATGAACTGGGACTCTGGCACAATGATTACTAGCTTTGAACTTCTGGCAGAACGCTCACGAGGCGGATGTTTGAGGTGAAGCTCATTAGCATAACTAGTGTACCTTTATCAGCTCATTTGAATACGTAGTTTCGTAATACTTAGAATACACAGCTAACTAAAAGAAGCTACCATTTTCTAACTAATTTAACACTTCTATTGCAACAGGAATCGGTGTCTGTTGAGATTAAGAAGACAGATACTTTATTAGATGTAGAAGGGGTCTTATTTAGGGTTAAAAAAAAGAAAAGAAAGAAAGTCAGTGTGTGTTCTGTGCTGCGAAGGGTACTGTATCAACTTACTTTGCTAAATCAGTAGGAAGAGAGAGTGCTACATTGGGGGTGTGGCTTAGACAATATAAAAGCAGGTGACTCCAATTACAACTTCCTGTTGCTAGCCTTTAGAGCAGAAAGCAGCTAACTAAAAGAAGCTACCATTTTCTAACTAATTTAACACTTCTGTCTCGTCAGGAATCAGTGTCTGTTGAGATTAAGCAGACTGACACTTTATTATAAGTAGAAGGGGTCTTATTTAGGGTTAAAAAAAGAAAAGAAAGTTAGTGTGTGTGTTCTGTGCTGGGAAGGGTACTGTATCAACTTACTTTGCTAAATCAGTAGGAGGAGAGAAAGCTTAATTGGGGGTGTGGCTTAGACAGTATTGAAGCAGATGACTCCAATTACAACTTCCTGTTGCTAGCCTTTTTTCTTACTAATTGCCCTCCATCCCACCCACCCTAAGCCAGTTCTACTTTTATAGCCACTGGATTTGACTGACAACAGGAACTTCCTGTTTGGCAGTAGGAAGGGAAGGATCATAGAGAAACATTAGTTTTGTCAACCCTAAAGGAAAAAGTAGTTCGCTCTTCCCCCCTAGCTGCTGGTGGTCTGACACTGAGCAAGGAAGAAGAACGAGGCTACTGAAGAATATAGGAAGTTGCTGTCCCAGAACAAGAAGGGTGAGAGTTGTAAGGAGAGGAGAGAGTAAGCATACAAAGAAACAGGAGAGGGGACACAAAATAAGACATGATAGGAGTGGTGCAGTGCAATGGCTGTGGGGCGGCAGTGTTCCGGGAGACATTCTGGAGGCTGCGATGCTGCCCTATTTGCTGGCACCTCTCTGGTCTGAGGGAGGAGGTTGCCCGTCTCCAGGTTGACCTGGCTAGGATTTGTGAAACCTCCTCCCCCACCCAGGGACCACCAGGGCCAATGCCACTACCTCAGAGGTTGCCAAGAAAGAGGAAAGGCTGGATGAGGGTGGTGGAACAGAGCTGCATCCCTCCAGCTGTAGCTCTCCACAGTTCATACACTCTTCTGGTGGATAGTGGTTCCTCTATGGAGGCACCTGCAGTGGAGACCAAGGAGAATGCTGGGAACCTTCACAAAGGAGACCCACAGGAGGGTGGCATGGGACCCCACAGGGGAAGGAAACAACTCCTGGTGGGGGACTCAATCATTAGGGGGTAGAAGTGGGGGAGGAAGGGGAGAGGGAGATAAGGTGCCTGCCTGGCGCCATGGCTTGGAGGGACAGGAAGTGAATCCTCAAGATCGTGGGAGCAGCTGCACGAGGGAGGGAGCTGGATATCATTGTCCACCTAGGGACAAGTGACCTGGCTAGAAATGGGATCAGAGCAGTGCAAGAGGAGTTTGTAGAGTTGGGGAGGGGCCTTAGACAAGTATACCTCGGTGAACCTTCTCGGAGGTGCTGCCTGTCTATGGCAAGGGTGATTAGGGTACTCCTCACCAGGGAATTCAATGAATGGTTGAAAACTGGTGTGGAGCTCAGGTTTTGCCTCATTGGGGACTGGGGAGCCACTTGGAGGGATGCAGACCTATACTGGCGCGATGGTCTGCATCTGTTTGGGGGGGACCAGGACCCTGTGAGAGGTTTAAATGCTTCATTGGCAAGCATTTAAACTAGCCAAGGGGAGGCACTGAAAAGGAGCAGGAAAACTCGGAGCCCCTCCCACAAAAACACGGTAATAAGTGAGGTGGAACACCAAGGGAGAAGTCATTAGGAGCAGGACACAGGTAAATGTAAAAAGGCAAAGGCAGTAAGGATAGGGATGGGGCTAAAAGGATAAGGCCATCAAAAGTGGAGGGTGATGAGTACCAATGCCTTAGTCTGTGTAACAAGCTCCTGAACTAGTGGCCTTGATGGAAGAGGGTTGTCTGGATATTGTGGCAATCACAGAAACATGGTACACAGAGAACCATGACTGGGATGTCAACATACCAGGATACACAATCTACAGGAGGGACAGGGAGGGTAAAGAGGAGGAGGAGCTCTCTATGTAAAGGAGGATCAAAGCAACAGAACCAAAGAGTAAACAGGGAGCAGATGAGGCACTCTGGGTCACCCTGGAGACAGGAAATGGCACCACAATCCGCATGGGGGTTGTATACAGACCCCCATCTCGGGAGGGAATGGACAAGGAAATGATAGAATGCATTCTTAGAATGGCAGAAAAAGGGGAGATATTGTTGATGAGGAACCTCAGTATGCCAGATGTTAACTGGAGCACCTTTGCTGCAGGCACATCCAAGAGCAGGGTCATTCTTGATGCCCTACAAGGGGCATGCCTCAGACAGCTAGTATTGGAACCCACTCGGGAGGGAGCAATCTTAGACCTCGTACTCTCAAATGGGGACAGAGAAAGAATCTTAGATTTAGAAGTGGGTAGCCATCTGGGAACAAGCGACCACCAAACAGTGTGGTTCATGATAAACACAGCCATACAATCAAGCATACAAAGCAAGAGTACTGGACTTTAGGAGTGCTGACTTTGGGAAAATGAGAGAGTGCCTCAGAAAAGCACTAGCAAACAGGCAAGAAGGAGGGGTGGAGGAACAATGGGGAGTAATCAAAACAGCCATCACAGAGGCAACAAGCCTTTGTGTAAAGCAAATCAACAAAACACAACAAAGGAAAAAATGCTGTGGTTCTCAAAAGAGGTGGCAGGGAAGGTTAAGGAGAAAAGGATAGCATTTAGGAAATATAAGGAAACACAGAAGGAGCAGGACAGAGAACTTTATCAGTTAAAGCAGAAAGAGGCAGGGAAGGCAGTCAGAATAGCAAAGGCCCAAACCGAGGAAAGGATAGCCAACTCTGTTAAGACGGGGGATAAGACCTTTTATAGGTACATTAGGTAGCGAAGAAAGACCAAAGGAGGGATACTGAGGCTTAAAGGAGTACCTAGAATGTGTGAAAAACATATGTTAAGTAGAGTGTTTTGATATGTATGTTAAATCCTAGTGTGTCCTTTCCTCTGTCTGCTATTTGGAGTTTTTCCTAAATTGCCTGCTAGCTGTATGGTAGTTTTACGACCCCTGGGGATCTCCATAACAAATAGTTTTATTGGCTTTCTTTCTCCCAGGATGCCCCCTGTCTCATGTAACAGTGATGTAGCCATGCCCTTAGATTTAGCATGTGTATTGCTTTAAAATTAGTTTAGCAACAGCAGAGCAATTC
This sequence comes from Neoceratodus forsteri, assembly GCA_016271365.2. Classification (NCBI taxonomy): domain Eukaryota; kingdom Metazoa; phylum Chordata; order Ceratodontiformes; family Ceratodontidae; genus Neoceratodus; species Neoceratodus forsteri. The sequence goes on along the minus strand of CM028129.1, from coordinate 1,711,822,605 downwards.
ATTATTTGTATTTTTGATGTTACAACACTCTTGCTGGCTAGACCTGATGCACAGAGAAAACAAAAATAGTGAATTAGAGCTATTTAGTAGCTGTTGTCTTACAGAAACCCCAGTTAGCTTGCTCTCAGGTATCTGCTAAACTAACTGTTGCCATCTGTGCTCCCTGGATAAGAAGTTACAAGGTTCTGCTGTTGCTAAACTAATTTTAAAGCAATACACATGCTAAATCTAAGGGCATGGCTACATCACTGTCACAGGAGACGGAGGGCATCCTGGGAGAAAGAAAGCCAATAAAATTGTTTGTTATGGAGATCCTCAGGGGTCGTAAAACTACCAAACAGCAAGCAGGCAATTTAGGAAAAACTCCAAATAGCAGACAGCGGGAAGGACACACCAGGATTTAACATACATATCAAAACACTCTACATAACACATGTTTTTGCACATTCTGGGTGTACTACTCCTTTAATAAAGGGAAGGGAATGTGGGAAGAGGGTGACAGTAAAAAAGCAGGGATACTGAACAAATATTTCTGCTCAGTATTCACAAAGGAAGAGGAGGGGGAGGTACCTAAACCAAACAAGAGAAACACTCTGAAGACGGGGGTCGATACCAGTCCATTTACAGAAGAAAGGGTTCTGAAAGAACTAATGAAATTGAAGGTGGACAAAGCAATGGATGGGGCCTGATGGAATTCACCCAAGAATTCTAAAAGAACTAGGGGTAGAACTAATGACACCGCTGACTACTCTCTTTAACAAATCATGGGAGGATGGGGTGGTACCCGAGGACTGGAGGAGGGCGGATGTGATTCCTCTTCACAAAAGTGGAAGCAGGACAGAGGCAGGAAACTACAGACCAGTTAGTTTGACCTCAGTGGTAGGGAAAATGATGGAATCACTTCTGAAGGAAAGAATTGTTGAGTACCTAGAGGCCAGTGGGGCACAGTACCCAAGGCAGCATGGATTCACAATGGGAAAGTCGTGTCCAACGAATCTAATAGATGTCTTTGACTGGGTGACCAAAGTAGTAGACCAGGGAGGGGCTGTGGACATGGCCTACCTGGATTTTAGCAAGGCATTTGATACAGTCCCACACAAAAGATTAATACACAAGTTAGCCAGCCTTGGAGTGGGTCCCAAGGTGGTAGCCTGGATAAAAAATTGGCTAGACAACAGGACACAAAGGGTAGTAGTAAACGGAATCCACAGTGAAGAAAGGAGGGTTACTAGCGGGGTACCACAGGGTTCAATACTGGGACCGGTCCTTTTTAATGTCTTTATAAGTGACATTGCAGAGGAACTGGAAGGAAAAGTATGTCTCTTTGCAGACGACACAAATATCTGCAACAGGGTTGATACACAAGATGGAGTGGAAAGGATGAGAAGGGAATTGGCAAGGTTGGAGGAATGGTCAAATGTGTGGCAGCTCAGATTCAGTGCAAAGAAGTGCAAGGTTATTCACCTGGGAAACAAAAACACAGGGGAGGAGTACACAATGGGGGGTGAGATACCGACAACAGTAAAATTGGAAAGGGACCTGGGAGTAATTATATCAGATGACCTAAAGGTGGGCAAGCAATGTGAGATGGCAGTAAGGAAGGCTGGGGGGATACTGGGATGCATAGGAAGAGGCATCAATAGTAGAAAACAGGAAGTTGTTATCCCTCTGTACAGACAGTTGGTGAGACCCCATCTGGAGTACTGTGTGCAGTTCTGGAGACCCCATCTCCGCAAAGACATAGACAGAGTGGAGGCTGTCCAGAGGAGGGCGACCAAAATGGTGCAGGGTCTGCACCAAAAGACATACCGCTAAAGACTAAAGGAGCTTAATATGTATTCACTTGAGGAAAGAAGGGAGAGAGGGAACATGATAGAAACTTTCAAGTACCTCAAGGGAATCAACGAAGTCCAAGAGGGTAGCATCTTTCAGAAAAAAAAATGTGCAAGAACAAGGGGCACAATATGAAGATAGAGGGGGGACGGCTCAGAGGTAATGTGAGGAAGTATTTTTTCATGGAGAGGGTTGTGGATGCTTGGAACCGTCTCCTTGGGGAGGTCGTGGAGTCAAGAATGGTGGGGGAATTCAAGAATGCATGGGACAGACATAAGGCAGTCCTAGTGGGGGGTAGGAGGAAGTAAGCTGTTGGTTAACTAGGATCTGCAACTTATCTGTTAGATAGGAAAACGGGCAGACTGGGTGGGCCAAGCGGTCCTTATCTGCCGTCAAATTCTATGTTTCTGTGTCAAATTCTATGTTGTGTGCCTTTGTAACCTGATAAATGCACAGTAAATAAGTGATCTGATTGGCTGAGAGGGTCTCCACTTGCTATAATAGACTAAAAAATGCTAGCCAGCAGGTTTGTGATGGCTTGACACACTGCACACTGCTGTGCACATGACCAGGGTTCAGAAATGGACTAGGGAGCTGACTGGGTAGCAGCAGGATCCTGGTGAGGCACCACAGCAAATCCTGTGGTGGGATGGGGGAGCTTGTGCTCCCACAGGACGTCATGTGTGTGCGTGTGCAGTTGACAGTTGGACATACAGTGCGCTGTGAGTAGGTGGGTGGTGAGAAAAACCAGGGGGTAAAAAAAAAATTCCCCACTGGCCGTATAATGGCTGAGGGCACTCTCGGGCTCTGCGCTGTGGACCCCCCCAGATGAGATCGTCTTTTGGGGGGCGGTATAAGAGAACTGGGCTGGGGGAGCCTCTATGGAGCTTTGCTCCAGGTCTGAGGATTGGGCATGCAGTGAGTGGTGGAGAAAAAAACTGTGTGTAAAAACAAAATGCTAACTATCTGCTTGCTCCTTTTGACACAGTACCTGGTAAACTATATGAGGTGAAGCTGGTGGCATTCAGTAAGATCGAAGATGGTTATGCAGCAGTGTGGAAGGGTAAAACTGAGAAGGTACCAGTCCCTGCAGTAGGTAAGGACCACATTTCTAAGCACAAGTATCTGCACAGTGGTGTGTTTTCTCTGTACCGATTTTCTATCCCCTAACAGTAATTAAAACAAATCATTAACTCGAAAAAATGTTTTGTTACTAGCTTTTTAGTAATGCTTTGCTCCTATCCCTATGTGACAGTTTTGATTTTTGGCCCACCCTGTTGCATCTCCCTTGTCATGGAGTCCTTGGCATTCCTTAGCCTTTCCTTTCCTCCATTTATTTACTAATGCCCCACAGCAGAAGCCTGCCATCAACATTTTTTTTCCCTTCTGTTTCTCCTTCCGTGGAGGTAGCTGGTGGGGCTTCGGCCCTTTATCAGAGGACTTGTTCTTTCCTGGCTTGCCCCCAACCCAGGCTGATTCCCCATGGTGGGGCCAGAAAGGGGTACAAGCCCCCGAGCACAATCCAAATTCGCCTAGGATCACAGAGTCAGGGCCACACAGCCAGGGCTTCATGGACCCCCTGCTAGCTCCATTTTCCATTTTGCTCCCTTACCCCATGGTGACGCACATGTCAGCTTGCGCACACTGCAGCCTTGCAGCACCCTCCCTTCCTGGTCGCTCCCTGACCCCCACTACCACTAGGCCTCCACCTGGTGGCAGTCATTCGGTGGGAGCGGCGCACCACCCACCCCAGGAGAGGAGAGCAGTCCTTGGATGCCCAATCCTCTCCCTCCCCGGCCGACCCCCAACAACCCACTCGCACTGCAAACATGGGTCACTGGCGTGGCAGGAGGTAAGGCATGGATGCCTCTACCCTCCATGCCACTGGGACAGCCATTCCTCCCGTCAATTTGGCCTCACTTGGCTTAGTCTCAGAACTGCAGATTCATCCACATTATACACATTTTTACTCCTCTGAGCCCTGGAAGGCAGCTTCGACCCTCCGAACAGAGGGACCCTCTCTCTCCAGCTCTGCCGCTCCTGTACTAGGTGGCCTCAGAAATTCCCCTGTGGATTGCCCCACACACCAGGGCCAGGGAGAGGTTGCCGGCTTCTCCCTCCCCCGGAGACCCAGTCCAGACTCCGGGACCGCTCCTGGGGGCAGCAGGCCACCATCGAGCCTGCCAGGCTCGATTTTCTGGGTTTTCCTCCCTCCCCCATCTCTCCCTCTCTCCCAGAGAGAGGAGAGCAGTCCTCTGGACATTCAATCCTCTCTTGCCCTTGGCGGCCCTGGCTGGTTTCTAAACCCGGGTTGCTGTCATGGCGTGAGGTGTGGCGTCCAGCGCCTCAACCCTCGGTGCCACCAGGCCGGCCAGATTTGGCCACATTTAGGATGATTGGATGTGGTTTAGAGCACTGCACTCACTGAACTCGGATGGGTGTAGTAGGAGTTGCTGCCTGCCATTTAGTAGATGTGCCTGCATTCAGGCTTTTGGAAATCCAGCTCCTCCTGGTGTCCATACACCGTATTTTTTCACTCCAAACCCCCGGATTTAACTAAGTTTTTTAAGGGGAATATTTAATACATAATTTTTGCTGCCTTTTGCCTCAAAATTTGTCAGTTATTTTTGGCTCTGAGAGATTACCAGTTCCTTGAAACCTGCAAACACCCAGAATTGTGCTTATGGCCACGTTTGAGTAAAACTCACTAAAGAGGCAGAAACAAAATTTGTTTTATCCTCTTAAATAGCTGGTATCACGGCCAGCTTAGTGGCGTGGAGGGCTGAGGCATCATGCCTTACCTCCTGCCATGCTGGTGACCTGTGTTCACGATGCGAGCGGGTCGCCTGGCGAGGGAGGGAATCGAGCATCCAAGGGACAGCTTTCCTCTCCTGGGAAGGGTGCGGACCATCGACTGGCATTTGCCTGACCCCTGGCGGCGGCTGGGGGTCAACATGTCATGTCCCAGGCATTGGGGCAGAGGAGGAGCAGCTGCCCGACGTGCAGATGTGTGCACTGCGTGTAACTCTGGCAGCATTGCACGCTCCTCACTCTGAGAAAAGTAAAGCGGAAAAAGGTCTCCGGCCATGGAGCATGAAGATGGTCCTCCCACAGCACCAACCCGAGAGGACTCCTCCCCAGCTGGATCCATTCACTGTGGGTAGAGTCGCTCCCCGGCACCCCTGCCACAAAGGGTAAGTTGTGGGGGCATAGAGGAGGAGGTTCGATGCTCGAGTGATGGCGCGGGGGGGTGGCTGAGGTAGCCGGCCGGGGACCATGGGGAGAAACATGATTAACCAAAAAAAAAATAGTTGGTAGTGTTACAGATTCACTCAGCGGGTCAGCCCTCTACTCCCAAAGTGCCAACCTGTGAACGTAGTCTTGTGAACAGAACAAGGTAGCCCTCTTGTCTGTTTTGTGGATTCGAGTCACCTTAGTCCCAAGTTCTGGAGGGATTAAAACTTGTTAACCTCTTGTTAGCATACCCAATTGTCAGGCTCAGAAAATTCTGTCTTCAAGGGGCCAGATATCTTTGCCTATGGGCACCTAACCAGGTATTACAAAATGAACCCTTTTTGAACTCTATGTAAGACCCAGAGAAACTCTTAAACTGTTTCCCAGTTTGGTACACCCATAAACTCCTGCACCGTGTCAGATTTAAAACCATCTAACTTCACTTAAAATCAAAGAAATGTTTCAAGGCACACCAGGCAGTTTCTGTTTTTAAAATATATCTTTACTAAACAAAAGGTAAAATAGTAAACAATAATATACAGAACTCTTCTCACAAAAAACATACAGGTCATTAAACAAAAAGCTGTAAAAGTGCAGCTATATTTCCTTATCCACACAAAATACTTATCTTCTAAAGGCTTGATGTTGCTGTTTCAAAGTCAGGTAAAGAAGTCAATCTATAAAACCAGAATCATAGTTTTAAAAGCTGCTTTCTCCAGCCCCTTGGATGAGGTTACTGTACTTCCTCCCTATTAGGATATTTTTACTAAAAATATCTCTCTACAGGAAACAGGATCCTTATAAGGCAGTAAAATCCTGTTTTTCTCAGCATAACATCAATTCTCAAATGACACCTCTTTGATGAAAAAGGGTCTTCCTGATCTTCACAGATATCAAAGCCTTTTTAATTTCACATAGAAGTGTCATGCCCTGCTTTCCTTTCCTGTAAACGTTGTAAAATGGATATGTTCTTTCCTGCCAACTCGGCTACTGATAATACAACTAGCTAAACAGGATGTCCCTGATTTTAGGTACCTTTTAGCCCTGCCATTATCTTGGCCTTGCAGGTGTTAGATTTTTTTTTATCTAAGTTCCTGTGTGTGTGGTCATCTCACATACTGAGATCTGGTGGGGGTGTGGGGGTGAGTGAGTGAAGGAGGTCACTCCAAGTACACTGGCATTTCCCACAGACAAATTCAATACCACATTTCTGTTATTTTTAAGAAATGAAAAAATGATACAGCACTCGGAGCTGGTCTATGTCACAGGTAGCACCATAAACAGCCGACAAAAGATGTTGTTTAGGAAACTGGGAAGGGGTCTCAAGCAAGTAGCTACTTCTGTCACTTTCTCAGAAGTACTACCTGTGAGAGGCAAGGGAGAGCATAGGAGTGCATGCACCAGGAACTTTAACTCATGGTTGAAGAACTGGTGCTGTGAGGAAGGGTTTGGATTCACTGGTGACTGGGGACCCACCTGAGGGATGGAGGTTTGTTCAAGCCTGACGGGCCTGCATCCATCCTGGAGGGGAATCAAGCACTCAGTGATAACTTTTAAATGCTACATTGACAAGCATTTAAACTAGCAAAGGGGGGTGGCAGGCCAGCAAGGATGGTACCTACTTGCTCACCCCCCACAGCTAGTAGTGGAACCAGTGAACCAGAGGAGTGGCTATCTCTGCAAAGCAGTGTGCAAAAGATGGAGATTAGTGTCCAAAAGGTGGATAAGCAGAAAAGGGGCAAAATTCAGCAGAAGGGCAAACAGCAAGGAGAACCAGGGATAAATGACAACCAAGGAAGGGGCTGGAGTAGAACAGTGAAGCAGTCTAGGGAGGTCAAATCATGAAAGCCATGTGCGAAATGCCAGGAGCCTTAGCAACAAGATGGAAGATCTGGAGGCTGTCATGGTACAGTCAGACCTGGACATTGTGGCCATCACTGAAACCTGGTGTAATGATAACCATGACTGGGAGATGGCCATACCTGGCTGCAACATATTCAGAAGAGAGAGCAGGCAGGAAGGGAGGAGGAGTGGCACTGTATGTGAAAAATGACATAAGGGCCACACAGATCCAGGAGGAACAAAATTGGGGAGAGATACTGTGGGTTAGCTGGAAAGGATAATGGGCCAGCCATCCGCTGAGGTGTGGTCTATAGACCACCAGCCCAGGAGGAATAAACAGATAGGAGTTGATGCTAGCCATCCAAAGGATGGCAGACAAGGTGAGGTAGTACTGGTTGGAGACTTCAATATACCAGACGTGGACTGGAGCATCCAGCAGCAGCATCAACTAGGAGCAGATTTATCCTGGACTCCTTCAGGTGCCTTCCTCAAGCAACTGGTCATGGAACCAACTCGGCAGAAGGCAATACTGGACCTTGTGCTCACAAACAGGGACAGGTGATGGGGGTGACAGTGGGGAGCACCTGGGTAACAGTGACCACCAGTCATTGTGGTTTGAAATCCAGAAAGGGCAGAACCAAACCACACAAAAACACGTATCCTGGATTTTAGGGGGCAGACTTTGGGAAAATGGGGAGATACCTGAAAGAGGCATTAAGGGAATGGGACAGGAATCAGGGGTTGAGGAACAGTGGCAGTATTTAAAATGGGGATTATAAGAACAACAGAATTATGCATTAAGCAGGTTAGCAAGAGGAAAAGGAAGAGGAGACCATTATGGTTTTCTCAAAGAGGTAGCAAAGAAAGTGAAGCAAAAAGATTGCATTCAGGCAATACAAAAGACACAGGCAGAAGGGATAGGGAGAAGTACCAGGAGAAACAAAGGAGGCAGGAAGTCAGTAAGGAAGCCAAAGCTCAGACAGAAGAACACATTGCAAAATAAGTGGGTAAAGGACAAAACCTTTACAGGTACATAAGTGAAAAAGAAAGACAAAGGAGGGATAGTGAGACTGAAGGGAGGATGGAGCAGCGTGGAGGATGACAACAATAAAGCTGACATATTGAACAGGTATTTCTGCTCGGTCTTTACTAAGGAAGAGGGGTAATGGGTCTGAAGAATACAAGGGGTGAGAATGGTGCAGAAATGGACACAAGTCCCTTTACACGAGAAAGGGTCTTGAAGGAACTGGAAGTAATAAGAGCTGATAAGGCAATGGGGCCAGATGGGGTGCACCCCAGGGTCCTTAAAGAACTAAGTGAGGTGGTGGCTGAACCTCTGGCTATCCTGTTCAGCCAGTCACTGGAAACAGGGGAGGTACCCAAAGACTGGAGGACAGCAGATGTAGTCCCCTTATACAAAAGTGGGAACAAAGAGGAAGCAGGGAACTACAGACCAGTCAGCCCCACCCCTGCAGTGGGAAAGATCATGGAAGCACCACTGAAGGAGAGATTGGTGGAACATCTGGTTGTCAGTGGACTACAGGACCCAAGGCAGCATGGTTTCACCAGGGGAGGTCATGTCAGACCAACCTCATTGAATTTTTGACTGGGTGACTGGGAGGTGGATCAGGGGAGGGCAGTGGACATGGCCCTATCTGGACTTCAGCAAGGCCTTTGACACTGTGCCACATAGAAGACTATTACACAAACTGGGGAATATGGGTGTGGGCAGGACAGTAGTGTGGTGGTAGGTAACTGGCTGGGTGGCAGGACACAGAGGGTGGTGGTAAATGGCTGTCACCCACAGAGGGAAGAGTAACAGTGTGGGACCACAGGGATCAGTGCTGGACCGTCCTATTCAACATCTTCATCTGTGACATTGCACAGGATCTAGAAGGCAGAATTTCACTGTTAGCTGATGACACAAAGCTCTGTAACAGAGTAGACACACCAGAGGGTGTAGACAGAATGAGAAGGGACCTGCAGAAACTTGAAGAATGGTCAAGGGTTTGGCAGTTGAAATTCAATGCAAAGAAGTGCAAGATAATGCATATGGGGCACAAAACCCTGGCACAATATATCAGTTGGGGGGTGAGGATAGCATGCACCAAGCAGGAAAGGATCTTGGGTTGTCATCTCTGATGACCTCAAGGTAGGGAAACAGTGTGACAAGGCATCAGGTAAAGCAAATAGGATGCTGGGATGTATAGGCAGGGGCATCACCAACAGGAAAAGGGAGGTCATAATCCGCCTGTACAAGACACTAGTGAGGCCCCACCTGGAGTACAGTGTACAGTTCTGGAGACCATACCTACGTAAGGACATAGACAGGGTAGAGAAGGTTCAGAGGAGGGCAACAAAGATGGTGCATGGGTTGCATCACAAGTCCTATGAAGACAGGTTGAAGGAACTGAACATGTACTCCCTGGAGGAGAGAGGAGAGAGGGATATGATAGAGACATACAAGTATCTTACAGGGAGCAACAGGGTGCAGGAAAACACTATTTTAAGCCGAAAAAGATGTTTCAGGACCAGAGGGCATGGGATGAAGTTGGAGGGAGGACGATTCAGAGGAAACATGAGAAAGAATTTCTTCACAGAACGGGTGGTGGACAAGTGGAACACCCTGCCAGAGGAAGTGGTGGGGGCTGAAACAATCACGGGATTTAAGAATGCATGGGATAGACATAAAGGAATTCTAGAGGGCAGGGGTAAGGGGAAACAGACTTCTAGGAAAACAAACTGAACTTACAAGCTCAAATGGGCAGACTAGGTGGGCCATAGGCCCTTATCTGCCGACACTGTCTATGTATCTATATGTATCTATGTTATTAAGTTTTAATTTTGGGGGGGTTTTTTGTTTTCCCATTTGCTCATCAAAAGGTTTACTTTTAGGGACGTGGATATGATGTTCTAGCCACACTTTCTGGCCATTTCCTTTCCCTTTAATTCTGGCTAGAACGTCTTCAAGCTGACTTCTCCCACCCACCCAGGTGATAACTCCCTTGGCTCCACCCCATGACGCCAGATTTCCCTTTCCGCTTGGAAGAAGCAGGTTCCCTTCTTACCATTCTTGCGCTGAGTAGGCTCTTGCGACTTAAATCTTTGGATTTTCTTCCAGAATGTTTCAAAACTTCGTCTTAAGCTTGATCATTGATTGCCACCTCGGTGGACAACAAATTTGCTCCCGGGTTCTGCCGGTGCCCTTGTGGGCAGAAGATGTCCCAAATGGATTCACATACCGTGTGCGTCTTTTGCCTGGGGCACGAGCACGATCCACAGGCCTGCGACATTTATCGAACTTTCCATCCTAATGTCAGAGGTCTAAGCCCTTCTCAGGTTCTTGGTGGTAATAAACCAGCAGAAGAATCAGACAAATGGTATATGTGACAATAAACTTGTTTGTTACACAAAAAGCAGACTTATGCCCTAAAACAGGTCTTACCAAATAAACACTGGGAGCCAGAGTTCCCAGTACCCCAGGGTATGAAGACGGTCTCGGTGAGAAAACGTAATACAGCAAGTTATATACTATGATAATTACCATAGCAACTATTACTTCATGCAGGAGTTAGATACATAAAACAGGCCCTATTGACCAAAAGTTAGGTGTCTCCACAGTATATATAGAAATATACAATAAGTGTAAAATCAGCTAAAATAAGAACAAAAGTCATACAAAATACAGAAAATAAGTGTGGTGTTACATAAATCCGCATGATGGCAGTGTAGGCTATACAGTGACTCCTCAGAAGACTATACAAAGAACACAGAAATGTATTCTTGGCATGTTACTTACGCGTTTCCATAATAAGCATAGTAATAATATTGGCAATAATCATAATTATATTTGTGGTAACTTACTCTTATATGGTAAGTACTAATGCCCTAAATGTTGGTACTGATTATTAGTATAACATAATGGATATTGTCAGCAGTGCACAGTGGGTTGCCAATAAAGGTGAGGGGACCAAGTGTAACACTAATGTTCCAGAGGACCGTCTAGTCCAACTCAAGTTAGGCTGACCGAGCAAACAGAACCCTCCAGTCAAATCCAAGGATGCCCACTGGGTGGTCTCCGTGGCTGTGGGGTCCACTGACCAGCTTGTGGCATTTGAGGAGGCAGGGGCCCAAGCCACAGCTCACACCTCCTCAGTTTCTGCCTTTGCGCTGCTCTTGCTGGGCACCTCTTTTACGGGATGTTTCAAAGAACTGTATCAGGCTCTGCCAATCCTCGGTCAGGGCCCCTCCGGGCACAAATCTAAGTCAAAGAAAGAGACCAAAAAATGGTTTGGCCATCGATAGTGGGATTGGGAGCACTCTCGGTCAACAGTTTTGGATTCCAGTGCTTCCCCGGATCTGACTTCGGTTGAATCCTCTGTCCAGGCCACCAGCTCCATGGTAACCCCATTGGGACAGTTGGACGAGACGCTGGTTGATCTTCCGGTTGAGATTTTTCTTGAGCCGGTCGACCAGTTGTCGACTGAAGAGGCTGACACTTCTTTGTCCAGGACTCCGGTCCTGACTCAGAGGGACAGATGAGTCCACTGACCCGCTGCCTCTAGTCTCCGACCAAGACCCGGAGGAGTCTGGCACTCACTGACTCCCTCCAAGCCTCACCGCCGGTCCCCCCAGTGGTCATGGTCAAGGTCTCGGTCTTATTCCCACTGGTCGAGCGGTTCCCGCTGACGTCAGCGCTCCCGCTGTCAATGCTCCGGGAAGTGGCACCGCTGCTAGTCTTCATCCTCATCCTCCTCAGGTGAGGAGAGACTTCGGCACAAATTGTATTGACGCTGTGAGGATCTCATGTGGCAGCAGCTGGTGCTCACTGGCATGAAGGCAACTCCAGCTCCTACACCAGCCATCACCTGACTCTCGCCCAAGCCAACTCCTTTTCTGCCTCAGGAGTCTCCTAAGGCAGTCCCAGCTTGGCCGCTCCTGGCGTCTCCACCGATCCCCGTGGAGCCACCACCTGCATAGCTGAAAACTGATGCTCTGACTAAGGAGTCTCGGCCAGCCAAGGAGTTTCCCCATCAGCAGTCGGTCAGCATCACCCATGACCATTTGCCGAGGGTCAGCAGGGGCTCTGGCAGTCGACCCCTCTTTCAACGACTCCTCAGAATCGGAGGGTTCCTCTTTCCACTCTTGTCCAGCCGACGTGGAGTCGATGTGGGGGATCTCTCGATGGACGAAGGTCCCACTTTCTGTTATGGGACTTCTCCGCCTAATCTCGGAGTCCACAGGTATAAAATTGGACCCTGTCCCGAAACGGGCCTGATACCCATTCACTGAGATCCTTGACCAGAAAGATACTCCTGGGAGGCCTTACCGGTGGCAGAAGCCATCCTCAGCCTTGCCTTGGAGCTTTAGCAGCGCTCCGCTCTGCCCTGAGCTGTCTGCCTGGATGGCCTGCAAATGTGCGGCACCTACCAGTTCCCTGTCGGGATTCCCAGAACACCCCTTGGCTGAGGGGCTGGTGGCCGATTCTGTGTTCAGACTCTGGGGAAACACTTGGGATGTTGACAAGCCACCCGATAGAGTCCTAGAAGTTGGACCATGTGGCTAAAAAAGTCTATGCTGCCTCCTTGCTTGGTCTCCGCTAGGTGAGCGCGGCCCTTCTTATGGCCCACTTTTCCCATACCCTGATGGGTACCCTGGATGAGGTGCTTCCTCATCTGTTGGTGGACCTCCAGTCCACGGTCGAACAGGACCAGGGCCGGGCTGTAGGTAAGCAACAGCTCTAAATAGCCGTGAACACTAGGGACTCCTGTGCCCACTCCATGGCGGCCGTAGTAGCCATGTGCTGCAGAGCTTGGCTGAGAATCATGACTGTCACCGCAGACACTCAGCACAAGATGGTGGATGTCCTTTTTCTGGGTACCAACTTGTTCAAGCCTGGGGTTGAGGGCCACCACATCCGCATCGAGAAGTCCAGTACAACCTTGGACTCCATGACATGTGCCTAAAGGGACCCCAGGGGCTCCAAGTAGCAGCAGAAAAGGAAGCCTTTTCAGTCCTCCTCCACTTCTGCAGCCAAACCAGCCCAGCCCCAGGCTGGTCAGCAGGCCCAGGCCTGGTGACATCAGACAAAGTCAATGTCCTTGGTCATCCATAAGCCTGGTGGGAGAGGCTCTGGTGGTCCCTCAGCTGGACTGTCCTTCTTCAAGTCTGCCCAGTGATGGGATGAGGGGTGCCTCACTCATGCCCATCCTGCCTCCCCTGTGTCCTCCCGTGAGGGGTCGGCTCCACCACTTCCTTTTCGCCTAGTCTGCTGTCACCATGGACAGGTGGGTCCTTGAGGTGGTAGGTCAGAGTCTGCCTCTGGAATTTGAGCAGTACCCTCCTTGCTGAGCTCGCTCCCCATGGGAGGACTTGGTATCTGCAGACATCCTGTCGGCTCTTCAGGATGACATTGCCCAGCTCCTCCGCAAGAAGGTTGTGGTTCCTGTCGAGATCCTCTTGTGTAACACCCAAGGTTTGTCTCCAGGTTCTTCCTGGTGTCAAAACAAACTGGGGAGAGAGCTGGTGCCCTATTCTAGATCTGCACGACCTGAACAAATTTCTCAAGTCGTGTACCTTCAGGATGGTAACTCTGTCCCAGATCATACCATCTCTGGAGCAAAACATGTGGTTTTGCTCTCTGGATCTTCAAGATGCATTCTTTCATGTCCCAATCCATCTGTCTCACCAAAGGTTCTTCCACTTCCGAGTAGATGGAGCCCTTTACAAGTTCCAGGCCTTGCCATTGGGCCTGTTCTCAGCCCCCACTGTCTTTACCAAGTGCACTGCAGTGGTGGCAGCTTACCTGAGGTGCCTGGGTTTACCCCTACCAGGATAACTGGCTGATCGCAGGTCCCTCCAGGCAGGAAGTGGAGTGGTCCAGGGATCTGGCCTTCCAGACCTGTGTCTCCCCTTGGCCTCCTGGTCAGTAAGGCCAAGTTGGAACTCATGCCTTCACAGGTGATCAACTTCATTGGGGCGGAGTTCGACTCTTACAGAGCCAGAGCCCAGCTTCCGGCAGACAGACCAGAGGCTCTGTCTCCTTTGCCTGATCATTTCGGGTTGGGCACTTGCGCCCTACCCCCCGGACTTCCTACGCCTGCTGCGTTACATGATAGCCTGCACCAGCGTGGTCTGTTGGGCCCACTGGAGAATGCACTCCCTGCAGTTGGGAGTTGGCCGGCCAGTGGTCTCAGCGCAAGGGTCACTTTGACCAGCTGATCACTTTGACCCAGTGGATGTAGGACGCCCTCCAGTGGTGGTTAGTCCCAGAGCATCTGCAGAAAGGTATCCTGTTTGTCCGCCCAGAGCCGAAGGTCGTCCTGATGACCGATGCCTCTCTCATGGGCTGGGGTGCCCACGTGGGGGAACACAGAGTCCTTGGGCTCTGGACCCCTGAGGAGTCCCCCGATGTCATGTCAGTCTGCTGGAGCTCCAAGCAGTCTGACTGGTGCTATCTGCATTCACTCCTCACATCTGGGGTCTATTGGTCCAGGTCCAAATGGACAACACCATGACCACATACTGCCTCAACGAACAGGAGGGGACACACTCCCTGCCACAGTGCAGGGAAGCTGTCCTTGTGTGGACCCTCATGCGCAGCCTGGAGGCCAATCTTCTAGCCGTCCATGTGGCATGGATCTCCAACCAGGTGACAGACGCCCTCAGCCAGGTGGGCAAGGTGTCTCACAAGTGATCTCTCCACCCAGAGGCAGTACTCAGCCTGTTCTTCCAGTAGGGCACCCCTCAGGTGGACTTGTTTACCTCCAGGGAGAACGCAAAGCTGAGGCTGTTTTGTGCTCGCCCCCACAGCAGGGGGATGCCTTCTCAAGGCCTTGGACCCCAGGCCTCTTCTATGCCTTCCCTCCACTTACCTTGATCCACAAAGTGCTTCTCAAGGCCAGGAGGGACAAGGTAAAGGTGATCCTGTTGGCTCCGGACTGGCCACACCAGTTCTGGTACCCCAATCTCCTCAGCCTCAGCAGCAGGCTCCTGAGGCCTCTTTCACTCTGCCCAGACCTGCTCTCCCTCTATCAGGGGAAGGTTTTCCAACCAGGCCTTCAATCCCTGCACCTGACAGCCTGGTTCCTGAGCGGCTGGAGTTCCAGGCTTTGGGTCTGTCCGAAGATGTCCTCACTGTTGTGGAGGCATTTAGGAAGGACTCAACCAGGAAATGCTATGCCTTCAAGTGGAAGAGGTTCTCCATTTGGTGTCAGGGCAAAGGGTTGGACCCTTTGTCCTGTCCAGTGGCTAGCATTCTTGACTACCTGTGGTCCCTCTGTCAGTTGGGCCTTTGGTCGATGACCCTTAAGGTGCACCTGACAGCTATGTCTGCTTATCGGGCATGGGTCTGTTGGCAGTCGGCGCAAGAGAAGGTGGTCTAGTGCTTCTTCAAGGGCCTTGACCATATTTCCCCTCCAGTGCGTGAACCACCACCACCTTGGGATTCGCTGCTGGTTTTGGCAGTGCTCATGGGCAAGCCATTTGAACCTAAGCACAGATGTGTAATGTTCTCACCTGCCATGGAAGACCGCCTTCTTGGTGGCTATCATGTCAGCCAGAAGGATCAGTGAACTCCATGTGCTCGCGGTACACGTCTCCTTACTTGGTCTTCCACAGGGACAAGATTGTCCTGCACTCCAACCTGACGTTCCTCCCAAAGGTTGTCTGATTTTCTCCTGAACCGGGTGATTCATCTGGCAAGGCAAAATTTATTTAAAAACGCCCAGTCCCAGAGGCTCTGGGCACTGCACAAATAAACACATCTTCAGAAATAGATCACAAGTACAAAATAATTAAAAACACAAAATAGTAATGCATCAGTTATATATTTACGAACAAATCAGATAGATAAATTAATAATTCAATCCAGAAATGCCTGAGCAAATAGGAGGGCCTTAAGGCGGGCCTTGAATACCTCCAAAGTAGGGGCCTCCTTAACCCCGAGGGGCAGCGAATTCCACAGGATGGGGCGGCGACACTGAAAGCCCTGTCGCCAGCTGATTTCAACCTCGTCCTTGGAATCACTATGGGGCCTCCACAGGAGGAATGGAGGGGGCAGACAGAGAGAGCAGGTACAAGAATGTCTGACGGGTAACAAGGGTCGTGACCGTGTAGAGCCTTATAGGTGAGAAGACCGACCTTAAAGAGGATCCTCCACCTGACCAGCAGCCAGTGCATCTCACGCAACACCGATGTAATATGGCAAAATTTTGGCTGCCCAGTAAGTAACCGGGCAGCTGCGTTCTGCACTAGCTGCAGTCTGCAGAGAGATCCCCACGTGACCCCGAGGTAGAGCGCTTACAGTAGTGAAGCCTTGATGTAACTAAGGCATGCATCAAAGTGGGGAGGTCCAGAGGTGGAACAAGGGGCTTTATCCTGGTGACATTTCTGAGATGGAAAAAACAGGAGTGGACAGTGGAGGATATTTGCGCCTCCATAGTCAAACTTCTATCCAGAATGACACCAAGATTTCGCACCCTAGAGGAGGTCTTCAATGAAACATATCCCAGAACAAGTCCAGTCTCTGATTCAGAGGCCATCCTATCACGCACTCTGTTTGACTCCACCACCAATACCTCCATCTTATCGGGGTTCAGTCGCAGCCAGCTAGAGGCCATCCAGTCATTAATCTCATCAAGGCAGCTGTTTGGCACATCCACTGCATTGGATGTTTCTGGGGCAAAGGAAAAGTATAGCTGGGTATCATCAACATAGCAATGAAAACCCAAGCCATACTTCCCAATGAGCCCTCCCTGGGGTAGCATGTACACTACAAACAACATTGTAGTCAATGCCGATCCCTGGAACTCCGCAAGATAGGAGGCTAGGGGTGGAGGAAGAATTCCCTACCACAACCCATTGCCTCCTGTTGGTTAGAAAGGACTCAAGCCAGCTGATGACAGTGCCGGTGAGTCCGCAGAGTTCCCTAAGGCAGTCAAGCAACACACAATGGTCCACAGTGTCATATGCTGAGGAGAGATCCAGGAGAACAAGAATTGTCTTATCCCCTCAATCTCTCTCCCTGAGGACATCATTTAGCACCCGAACAAGCTCGGTTTCTGCGCTATGCCTCGCCTGAAACCCCGACTGGAAAGGTTCGTATAACTCATGAGTTACAAGGTGCTCCTCCAGCTTAAGCTCCACTACCTTCGCCAAAAAGGGAAGATTAGAGAGATAGGTCGGTAATTTTCCCTGACCTCCAGGTCCAACGGTGGTTTCTTTAAGAGTGGTCTCACCAATGCCTCCTTCAAGGCATCAGGGAAAACCCCCTTATATAAGGAACACCGGACAATCAGAGCAAACACCGGGCCAACGGTGTCGATGCATCTCATCAAGAAATGCATCAGCACTGGATCCAGTTCACAAAAGGTGTGCTTCAGACTGGTCGCCACCTCAATGACCTCACTTACCTCCACTGGTCTGAACTCCCCCCCAACCAGGCGGAGTGCACTCAGAACACTTCTGGCGACCACTGCCAGCTGTAACATTGCTGACTGGAGAAACTCCCTGCTGGATACTGGACACTCTTGTCCGAGAAGAACTGAGCAAACTCTTTGCATTCAGCATTAGAAAAAACCTTTGGCTGTAGACAAGCAGGAAGAAGTCGCCCATCCACAGTCCAAAAAAGTATAGCTGGTTCCCGGCAGCAGTCTCCCTGGACAGGAACACTGCCTTCTTATGGTTGATTGCCCCCTGGTATGCATTATAATGCACATGCAGGGCCAGTTTATCCTCCTCCAGACCGGGCTTTCTCCAGCAGTGCTCTAACCTCTGACCCTTTCTCTTCATCTCCCTGAGAGCCACATCATACCACGGGGACCTCAGGTAGGAAGATTTGGGTCGTACACGGACAGGTGTGAGGGAGTCAGTGGTGTCGGATAGCACCTTATTATAAGTGCCCACCCAGCACCAACGCCTCTGATGCATGCATCACCCACACTAGATAGATCAGCTGCCGTCAGGAAACCCTCCGGGGTCAGTCCCTGCAAAGAGTGACAGCTCATCATCTCTGTAGAGGGAGGGCATCCGGTGGGAGCCCTGAACATGAACTGCACCGTGCAGTGATCGGACCACATCATCCGATCACTCTTGAGATTATCCATCTCAAGCCCCAGTGAGATCACCAGGTCCAACATGTGGCCACTGTGGTGTGTCACAGCAGAAACAACTTGCGACAGGCCCAGTGATGACATAATCTGTAGGAGGTTCTGACCAAGCCGAGAAGATTCGTCGTCAGCCTAAACATTGAAATCCCCAGAACAATACATGTGGGGGCTTCCAATGTTTCGTCGATGACAAATTCGGCAACCTCCTGCAGGAAATTCCCCACCGCCCTGGGGGGGTGTTAAATAAAGAGAATCCTGCAGCCTGTGCCTGGACCCCCACGAACGTCCACATATTCAAAAGAACCTGGAGTTCCCACTGGGTGCACAGTGAAGCCCAAGTCGGATCTAAAACAAATGGCTACCCCACCGCCCCTACGTTCCTCTCTGGGACAGTGCACTACAGTATACCCAGGTGGGATGGCAGCCTCAAAAACTGGGCTCGCATCGTCCCCAACCCAGGTCTCCATGATGCAAGCCAGATCAACCGAAGAAATCAAGTCTGCAGTAATTGCGGTCTTATTCCTGATCAATCTGGCATTGCATAGCACTGCCCTTGGGATTGGTGGGTAAAGCAGCCCCTCGGGTTACCTGACCACTCGGTCTGGTGGACTCCCTGGAGACAGGCACCAAACACGTCTGGCCTGTCTCTTATGCCCGTCGTAATCCAGGGAGCCTTCCAGACCTGATAATCCCTATCCTACCACCCTCCGCTGTGTACGGGGCTCCCCACTACCCAAGATCACCCAAGCCCCTCCAAATCCCCACCTCCCGGCAATGTCTAACCGTAGTATCAGAAACTGGGAGGCAGGTGAAGGGCCATACATCACGCAGAAGGGATGCCCCATACACTATTCTGGCCCTCACAGGCCCCCCCAAATAACCCTGGCACATTACTAAATTTAAAAAGGATTTTAGATTACTAAGAAGCAGCTAGACAGTCCAAAACAATTAAACAATCTAAACATTCCAACCCTTAACAAATACCCCACCCACAAACTTTAAATTAACAATAAGAAATTATCAAAATTAAAAAGTAACAAGCAAAAGCAGCAGTGGGGTGATCAAGAAATAAAGTCATATGGCAGCATGGAAACAGACAGAATAATGAGATAATCACATTAAACTCTCAAATGAGTTTTATGAACCCGTAGAGCTCCCACCTCTTCGGGAAATAAACTAATGCTTTATCAAGTCCAGCCTCTCACATTTGGCTTGAGAAAGTCAACAGAAATAAAATGAACATCAATCCTGCAAGGCACTCTCACTGCCTGATTTAAAATTTAGTGGAGTCCACAGAAGAAAAATCTGACCGGTTTTTGAATTTGAGAGCGTCACTCACGAGGGTCCTCTTTTCGGCTGAAAGATCTTCCCGGTCCTCCTTAGATGTAATTTCTTCACCACAGCGAAGAAACAAATAAGGCAATAACTAAGGGGTATATTAAGAGGCTTCCCAACACCCAGTCCGGCAGGCAGTCAACCCAGTAGGCAAACCACTACTACGATGCCTAGGATTTAGACTGGCCCACCGGCCAGTCCCCCAGGCTATCTAGGCAAATCCCCAGCCATTTTGTCTGCCCTTTGGCAGACCCACTAGAGGATTTCCTGTGCAAGATCAGCCCCAGAATCAAGCAGTCCTACCAAATGGGTGCAAGAGAACCTCCCTACATCAACCCTTGGAGCCAAGTTCTAGGAAGTTCCCTACTTCTTGGGTCCCAATGCAGCGTCGTCTGATTCAAGGAACAGACTGATAGTTTTCTGGCCAGAGTCCCGCTACCACCACTCCTTGGCGATGTTCTGGGTTAGCAAATCCCCACTCAGCAGTTCCTCTGGGACTCTTCCGCACTCCTCCCGTGATCCAGGTCTCTTCACGCTCCTCTTCACAGCCAGCTAACTGGCACAGTCCAAGGGAAAATCCGAATGTTCCGATGGCAAGGAGCAAACCGGCAGGTAGGACACCAACTCAAGAAAAATTTACCCCCAGCAGAGTTGAACAATCACTGGGGCGCTTACAAATTTGAATGAAGTTTAATCGTAACTTGTGACTTCCATTTCAATTTCTAACATACTAAATGCCAGCAGATTAGGCCTTATGGTCTGTCGAGTCTGCCCGAACTTTAGATTCCCTGTTGGGAACTGAGGCCCCCCCCCCCCAACCAGTGTTCCGATACCCCTTTCTGTATCTGACCCACCCTCTCTCGAAGGCCTCCACATTGGAAATCTGGACCAGCTCTCCAGGCTGCGCATTCCAAAGATCCACCACCCTCTCTGTGAAAAACCTCGTCCTGTTTTCCCTCCTCATCCGTCCTCCTTCCAACTTGAAACCATGCCCTCTGGTGATGCCTACCTCCTTTAGTTTAAAGATCCCCTCCCTGTTTACCCCCTTGAGGTACTTGAAGACCTCGATCATGTCCCCCGTCTCTCCTCTCCTGCTCCGAGATGCCGTCTAACTATCTAACTCACTTGCTTCCCTCACTAAACTGCCACTAAATCTAATACTAAATGCTAATACATAACACTAAATGCTAAAACATAACACAAAAACAGTGCAAAAGAAAACAAACAAAAATTAACAGTCTAACACTGCTGCTGCTCGTGGCTAGCCCAGTGCGACCGTCATAATGCCAGTGTATTTTATCAACCACACCTCGAAGGCAGAGCACAGGCCCTATACTCTGGACCTGCGGCAAGCACTCACATACTACAAGGAGCGCACGGCTGGAGTACGGGGAGAGGTTTGCCAGTTGTTTGTCACCTGTGCTGAAGCCGCACCTGGCAGACCGGCAGCAAAGCTGACGATTGGCAGGTGGATAGTCTCCTGAATTGATCTCTGCTGTAGGTTGACGGGTAGGGAGCCTCCCGTCGGGCTTAGCGCTCATTCCTCCCACCATACTGCTGCATCGGTGGCTGCTTCTAGAGACGTCCCTATCCAGGAAATCTGCCAGACTGCTACCTGGAGGTCAGCTCACACCTTCATTTCCCATTACCACATTGACCTTGAGTCACGCCGGGATGCTGGTTTTGGGGCCTCGGTTCTCCAATCTCTGTTCCTTAAGTAGGAAGGGTGTGCCTTGCCTCCTTCCTCCTGGAGAACTGCTAGGAGTCTGCCAGAAAGTATGGATAGAGCATCATATCCACGACACTGGAAAAAGAGCTTTTTCACCTGTAACAGTAGATCTTCCACGGAATGGTCTCTTGCAGTAAATCATTACTTCTGGGAGTTCCCGATAGGTGGTGCTGTAACACGGCATTTCTCTTCTAGCAGTCTCCACACCAGGGACTACCCACACGACCTCACTTGCCGGGCTGTGCCTATAAAAGTGGGTGGTCCCTGGTAGTCTCTGTTCATTTTCTTGCTGGCTTCAGCTCTGACAGCGGCTTACTCTTCTATCAGCAGTCTACAACATGGATTGAACCCATAGCATGGGGTGCCCGGACTTCATACACGGCACCATATTCCTATACTCAAACAAGAGTTTTAAGGATGGATGACTCAAGGAGCTCTATTAACGGGCTCCGACAACACTGAGTCCTTTTCAAGAAGCATTAGAATGGAAGATCTTACTGCGAGAGGGCTCTTGCAGTAGGTATTTACAGTACATATAGGACTGAGGCCGGCAGGCATCAGGACCCCATGGAAAAATTTCTAGCTAGCAGTCTCTGGTGGGGGACCGCCCCCACATCAGGTGACCGACGTCATGCAACGTCAGTATAAAGGGGCGGTCCCACATGCCCGCTTTCCAGCCGTTAGCTCGTGAAAGCGCCTCGTGGTAAAGTTCACTGCTCGACAGTCTGTCGTCGGTAATTCTACCGTCGTTTTTTTCTCGATTTAATTAGACTTGTAGTCAGTTTTTCGGTGGTGTATGTCGTCCCCTACACCCTCAGAGCACAAGAATAAGTGCAACTCGTGCAGTGCCCAGCTCCCGCATAAGGATGGTCACTCTCAGTGCCTCTTCTGTCTGGGCCCATATCACCCCATGGAGAAGTGCCAGCATTGCCTGAAGTTCAACGCCACCACCCTCAGATGGAGGCAGCAGTCCCTGGAGGCCCACATCCTTAAAAAGAAAATGACCTCCATGGAGAAGGAGTTGAAAAAGCTCCATCAGGCTTCAACTTCCCCTGAAGGCCATCATAAGAAGAAAGATAAGGAGAAGCACTAGGACCGGGACTCCTCGTCCACTGCGACTTTGGCTGGAGTGCCCCCCACCGAGGAACTGCTCCACGACGGCTGTCTTGGAGGCTTCCAAGATGGCGTCCGCCCACCCGTCTGGCTCAAACTCGGGCTCTTTGTGTGCCTCTGGGCTAAAGGAGGCCTCCACTCCCAGTAAGACCGCCACCGCGCGGCCTACTGGTGTGAGTGGCTCCAGTAAGCCAGACGTCAGCTCCTCTGGCGTCCGCCCAGAGAAGGCCGCTAAGTCGCTCGGCCCTTCGGGGCAGCTCACGGCCCCTGTTCTGCCCAACCAGACCGCTGCCCCATCGCGGCCTGCCTCGGGCGACGGTTCTGTGGACGTCGACTCCACCGGTAAGTTGGACCTTCCGACGCTCACGTGGCGTCAGAGCTGACGACGGACCCCAAGCCGTCTGCCGTTCCCGGCTCCCCGCAGCCTTCGCTGCCCTCTGGAGACCCAGCGTCTCCTCAGCCTGACCCCGGGGATATCTCCCCTCCTTCTCCGGGTGATGCCGGGGATCTTACCATGCTCCCGTCAGGTCTCCCTCCTGCTTGGCCGGACGACCTAACGTCAGTTCCTCGGACGCCGGCTCAGACATCCCTCTTCCTCTCCCGGATGCCGCCCCCACACCGAGCCTACCACCCGCCAAGCCTCTGCTTCCCGGCCCGCCTGCTGGGTGCCCTCCCGGCCGCCTGCCCGGCAGACCCCTGCCCTGGGATCCGGCTATCATTGCACCTGTCCGCAGTATCGGCGCTCAGTACCGACACACTGGCCTATCTGACGCCACAGTACACGGTGCCTCATTACCCGACGCCGGGGTTCCCACCGTCCGTTGTGGATACGCAGCACGGATATGCCCAATACCGTATCCCCCTTCTCCACCGCCCCCTCAGCCGCTGGTGGATTTGAAGGAGACTCTAGCCTCCTGGTGGGCTGAGGCCAAGGCTTAGCTCACCAGGGAGGTGGAGAGTCGTCTCCCGATGATGGTACCGGTTCCAGTCCCCGTACGCCTGAGACGTGGGACTGCCTCCCCACCTCCGGATACCAGAGGCGAGCCCTCCGGTTCCAGGACGGGGCAGGATACACGTCCCCGGGGGCTTCCTAAGGGGTCCATTCCTCCCCTGCACCAGGATGTGGAGTCTTCTTCTTACTCCTTGGACAACTCCGATGGTTGTTCTGACCCAGACAATGAGCCTTACTCTCCGGATAAGCCCAGGCCAAGGACTCCTCCGATATCTCCTCCGGAGGATCCTTCTTTCACAGAGTTGCTGCGCAAAATCCAGGAGGTTCATCAGTGGCGCTCCTTGGAGCTGGATCCACAACATAAAAAACTCGCTGCACACCTGGATCTGCCCAAGGCCGCTCCAACCTTGGTGCCACCCTGTATTGAGCCTCACGCCGACCTTGTTTCCACTATTTGGAAGCAACCGTCAGCGATAGCCCCTCTTCCTAGGAAGTCGGACAGGCTATACCAGGCTCCCAAGGGTGTTGACACCCTTAATTCTCACCCTCAAGCTGACTTGGAAGTGATTAGCGCCACTCACAGCCAGTCAGCTAACCCAAAACACTTGAGCTCATCGTCACCTGACAAGGAATCCCGCCTTCTGGACCAGTATGGGAAAAAGGTCTACGCTTCTTCCACTCTGGGTATCAGGGCCCTGAATTATGTCGGTCAAATGGGCGATAACCAGAAGGCGATTCTTAGTGAGGTGGAATCCAAGTTAGACCCCCTTCCTGAATCTCAGGTGAAGCAGGAAGTAGTTGGTCTTGTCTGCTGTGCACGTTCGGCCAGTTGGCACATCCTTCGTGCCACATACGATGCAGTGGACGCTGCTGGCGGGAGCTTGGCTTTTGCCGTGGGTTTACGGCGTCATGCCTGGCTCTGTGTGTCAGGACTGGTCCCGGAGGTGCTCACAAAAGAGAAGGCAATACTGTTTCTAAGCAATGCCTGTCTAAATGGTTGGCTCATTGTATCACTTTCTGTTATGACAAGTACAACAAGACCCTGCCAGGTCAAGTCAGAGGCTACTTCACCAGAGGGGTCGCTGCCTCTGATGCTTGTTTCAAGAATGTGTCAGCCACTGACATTTGTGCAGCTGCAACTTGTACTTCTGTTCATACCTTTACGAAACATTAGTTTGGACATTACCTCTCACCATAGAGCAGGCTTTGGGTTAGCTGTTCTGCAAGGCCTTCTTGCCTAAGGCCTTCACAGCCAGAGAGTCTACTCCTGAGTAGTTTTCCTCCTCCTTGTTCCAGACTGCTTGGGATTCAGTCCTCTATGTAATTACCTACTGCAAGAGCCCTCTTGAAGTAAGATAGCACAGTTACATAAGAACTTACCGTAACAGTAGATCTTCGAGAGAGGCTCTTGCAGTAGGTAATATCTTCCACCCTCCATCCCCTAGGCTTTTTCAGCTCCTTTTCCAGGATGGAAATATCCGCTTCTCTCTCGTCTACGCCTTTTGGCTTTTGTCGGGGAAAGAACTGGGCGGGGCTTGGGGACGCCTTTATACTGACATTGCATGACGTCGGTCACCTGACGTGTGGGCGGTCCCCCGCCAGAGACTGCTAGCTAGAAATTTTTCCGTGGGGTCCTGACGCCTGCCGGCATCAGTCCTATATGTAATTATACCTATGGCAAGAGCCTCTCTCGAAGATCTATTGTTGCGGTAAGTTCTTATGTAACTGTACTGTATTTCTTCACCATAAGTCCTGCCTGACTGCCTTTCAATGGTCATATATGCTAAACATATATCATCAAGGAGACTTTCTTTGTCGACAGGAGACAAATACCCCGTCGACGGCAGGCATTTCTACATAGATTCATAGAAGTGTGACAGCAGAAAAGGACTGAAACAAGGCCCTCCAAGTCTGCCCATTTGTCCAGCTGTCTGCTTGGACCTGTGCCCCCCCCACCCTTAACACTCCCCTGTGGTTGTCCCATGCCCTTTTGAATCCCTCCACAGTTTCTTCTCCAACGACCACCTCTGGGAGTCTGTTCCACTTTTCCACCACTCTCTCTGTGAAATAGTATTTCCTAGTGTTACCCCTGATCTGCCCCCCCTCCACCTGCAGGCCATGCCCCCTCATCCTCTGATTTTCTTTCATTTGAAGATGCTCCCCACTGGCACCCTGCTTATACCCTTAAGGTACTTGAAGGTCTTGATCATGTCCTCCCTCTCCCTCCTCTGTTCCAGGGAGTACATGTTCAGATCTCTCAACCTTTCTTCATAAGATAGGTGGCTTAACCCTTTTACCATCTTTGTCGCTCTCCTCTGAACCCGCTCTAGCCTCCTCACATCCTTCCTGAGGTATGGCCTCCAGAACTGGACTCTGTACTCCAAATGCAGTCTAACCAGATGGGTGTACAAGGGTACCATGACCTCCCTATTTCTACTGGTGATCCCCTTTCCGATGCATCCCAGTATTCCACTCCCCCCAAGCCCCTGCTGCCCAGGTCCCTTTCTTGTTCCGTCACCCCCAGATCTCTGCCCCCCCATACAGTGCCCTGCCCTCCAATTTCTGTAGCCAAGATGTGTGATTTTACATTTTTCAGTACTGAATGCAAGCTGCCACTTCCTTGACCATGCCTCAAGCCTCCCCAAATCTCTCTGCATTTGTTTTACCCCTTCCTGCATGTCCGCCCTATTGTATATTTTAATATCGTCCGCAAACATACTCACACCTCTCTCAAGGCCCTCCCCAATGTCCCCTACAAATATATTGAATAGTAGGGGCCCCAGCGCTGATCCCTGAGGGACCCCACTTGCAAACTTGCCCTCTCCATCATCTACATCATCTTCATCACAGAACAGACTACAGAGGCTTACACTATATTCCCGTCAACGGGTGCATAATCCCTGTCAATGGAGGCCTCCAACAACATTCTACAGAGGCTCTCTCTATGTTCCCATCAACAGATACATAATCCCCGTCAACGGAGGCCCCCAGCAACACTGTGCAGAGGCTCATACTATGTTCCCATCAACGGATGTATAATCCCTATCGATGGAGGCCTCCTACATACTTCTCATCGATGGGAGGTTCATTCCCCATCAACAGAGGCCACCCATATACTTCTCGTCGATGGGATGTTCATTCCCCGTCAACAGACCATTCATCCACCATCGTCGGAGGCCTCCTTCATGATTTCTTATCGATGGACTATTCATCCACCGTCAACGGAGGCCTCCTACATGATTCTCATCGACGGACCTCTCGTGCCCCATTGACAGAGGCCTCCTACATACCTCTCTTCAATGGGAGGTTCATTCCCCATCGGCGGAGGCCTTCTCCAAGACTATCATCAGTGGTGGCTTCATAGAAGAACAAGCCTCTATCATCAATGGGCGTAACACCTCCTGTCAGTGAGGCACATCATCTTCTTCATCTGTTGTCGATAAGACACATTCCACCATCGACGGGACATGCTCCCCTTCTTTCATCATCAATGGCTGATGACCCAGCATCGACGGAGCATGATTTCTACTAATCATCATAGACGGCTTTCATTCCACCATCTACGGGGCATGGTATTCCCTCTACACCATTGACGGGGATGATCCCACCCTCAGTGGCCAACCTGCCACCATCCACAGTCCATATCTTACGATATATATAAATATATTATTAATGGGAGACATTTTCCGTCAACTGAACATTAACATAGTTACATATTCTCATCAACAGGGTGTACCCCTTCGACAGATATCTCTTGGGTGCCTCCTCTATTAACGAGGGTACAGGGCTTTTTCACACTTATTTACGGAGCAAAAAACCCACCAGTGAACAATGCCATGTATACAACTATGAGGCTATTTATCAACAAAATATATGGCATACCCCTGCTATTCAAAGGGGCTTATTTCATCAACATCAACTTCATATTTTACTACAATCAACATATCAGATTCCTTTGCGTCCGCTACTCGGGACCCAGAACTGACTCAAAAAGCAACATACCATCGCCTATGCCTTGCGGATAACCTCACCAATATTATAGAGGCACACCTCAGGGCGGAAGGTAACAGTTTTATCATGTTCATATATACATATTTAATAGCGGTATCACTGTTACAGGCCATTACGGTCACTTCATCGGGATGCCTCTCGGCCTGTTGTGCGCCGGACCCTCGTGTCCCTCCCATGAACAGAGTCTACTACCACACTTCCTTCTCTCGACATTTATTAAGATTAGGATATGACATTGCCAACACTTCGGCTAGAGCCTCTGCAGTCGGTATTCTTATACGCCTCCAGGCATGGCTCAGACTCTCAGGGCTAGTACCTGATATTCATCAAGAAGTGGCTAATGCCCCTTTTTCTGGTGACCATCTCTTTAGCACAGGGGCACAAACAATACTGGACAACCTACAAGCCTCAGGCAGACAATTAAAAAGAGTACAATATATGTACCACAAACCACGCCCTCAGTATAGTTACTCATACAAAACTGGAACTTACTATAACCAAAAAAGGAAACCTCAGAGGCTAAGAATGAATGACAAGGAACACATTTAAACCGACCCATGACCGGCCTTTATGACGGCCAGATGCCTCTTCCTCTCATTAAAAACTTCAGACTACGCCCCAGTCTCCTCTTCTAGGCCTCTGAGACTTTTTCTGGGGGCTTCGATTCAAAATTATATTCAGGCCTTTCCCATGAGGCTTTATACATCTAGCCATTTTTGAGGTATCAATGTTACAGGCCATTGTGGTCATTTCATCAGGATGCCCCTCGGCCTGTTGTGCACCGGACCCTCATGTTCCTCCCACGAACAGAGCCTACTACTACTCACATGCTGAGAAACAATCAATATATCCTCGATAATATTATATTATAGATCATAATATTCTTACCAAACTTTTACTGCTACATGCAGTCTTCACCTGGTCATAGATAAAGGCCACAGAAACAATGGTGAGTACATATATATTATAAACTTTATAAACTCTGCAAGACTTCTAAATTTTTTGATCCGCAGTACTTGTACCAAAAAAAAAAAAACCTCATGGTTTTTCCCAGATTAACATGTTTGGAATCTCAAAGATGAGATCTAATGGCTCATAATTGCAATTATCCAGATCATTATTTAAACTTCTGTTCACCAGACAGCATAAATAAAGGGCCCACTATACTAACATTTCAGGTTTACACCTAAAAAAGCGTCAGGCCCTGACATACTTGGGACCCCCTGGCAAATGAGACTACTAAGGCACGATGGAACTGACTACAGCACTCTGTTGCATTCCATGTCTTTACCCTAAAACGGGTACAGTATTGACTACAACAATACTACTGGCTCTAAGAGCCACTGGATCTCAGTATGAAATAGATACATTGTTTCATTTCATAACATCATTGTTTGCTATTTTTGTAGCCTGTTTATTCCAAAAATGGATACATTTTCCTAATGCCTTGCCAGACATGGTGAAACACTATACTACCCTGCTACATTGTAGTACTACAAAATAACAACATTGTATTATTTGGGTTACCGTTCAAAACTCAAAACCCAATAGGCTTTGACATATACTGTTTTTTCCAGTGCATGCCACTGAAACCTACCAGTTACTCCATTATATGGCTGAATTTCTTCTGATTTATTACAGTATCTGATATGCCATACCCTGATCGGGTTTACATCTGCTCAACTCATCTGATGATGCCCAGTAATAGCCAGTCTGGCTCGTCTTTCAGCCATAACCCCATAACGAATACTACAATGGAGTACTTGCAAATAGAATACAAAATTCTCTTTATATGCTGATATACTGCTCTCAGCACCTATCGGTACTAGGACCATGCTATATGTAAGGCAGAATGCCATATCTGGCCACCCACTGCTACATAACTGCTTGGGAATCTCCCAGAAGTTATGACTTACTGCAAGAGACCATTCTGTGGAAGATAGATCAGTTACGCAAAGACTTTTACGTAACAGTAGATCTTCTAGGAATGTCTCTTGCAATGTCTCTTCCCTCTCAGGCCCCTGCCATTCTGTAACAGGAAAATGATGTAGGGTCGGGAGGTTTAGGTACCTCGGTTCCCCTCGCACCCTCGCCTTTGCGAGCTGAAACCGGTGGGGAACAGAGACTACCAGGGACCACCCACTTTTATAGGCACAGCCCAGGAAGTGAGGTCGTGTGGGTGGTCCCTAAAGTGGATACTGCTAGAAGAGAACTGCTGTGTTAGAGTGCCACCTATCAGGAACTCCCAGAAGTAATGACTTACTGCAAGAGACATTCCTAGAAGATCTACTGTTACGGCAAAAGTCTTTGCGTAACTGATCTTTCTAGGAGTGGTATATGATGTTTATCCACATGGACCCACCCGACCTCCCCTGGTTTTGGTGCACAACAGTGCTTCCAGTGGGCAAGATCTGGGGTCGTGGAGCTGAGGGAGCTACCACCGGGTGGGTGGGAGGGAGGAGGAGCCAGCTTGAAAATGTTCTGGCCAGAATAAAAGGAAAGGCAACTACCAGGAAGTGTGGATGAACATCATATACTACTCCTAGAACTACTGTTACGGGTGAGTAACCCGTTTTCTAATCGGACCCATGCTGCTGAGGTTGAGGCGCTGGACACCACACCTCGCACTACGCCGGCGACCCAGGTTTGGGAGTGAACCTGGGTTGTTGGGGGTCAGATGGGGTGGTGGGAGGAGGGAGGGAGCAGGATTGAGCAGCTGCTCGACAGCTCTCATCTCCCGGGGAGGGACCTTGTCACCCCGCAGTCCAGCTACCCCCAGGTGGAGTCCTGAGGGTAGTGCAGAAGGGTGGGTGACATGCATAGGGAGGGTGTTGCAGGACCACGGCGTGCCCATGCCTCCACACATGCATGTGTGGCCATGGCATGGGCGGGGAGAAAACCAGAAAAAAAAAATTTACTTCTGTATAGTATTAGGTTTGCCATGTAGAACAGTGCTTTACCTGGCAGCTGCCATTTCTGTTTCTATTCCTTTTCATACCTCATCAGCATTGTGGCATCACTAGTAACCAGACTGATAGCTTCTGAATGGCTGTTTCTGAGCAGGTGTGGCATCAGTCAGTGAGATTACAGTGCTGACGAAGTATAAAGAGGAACAGAACAGATATGCCAGCCTTCAGCCATAGTGCTATTCAACACCTCACACCTGGTACTGTCAGGTACAACATAGAAACATAAACTTGAAACCGGCCCAGTGGCGCTGAGAGTTGAAGCGCTGGATGCCACACCTCACGCCATGCTGGTGACCCAGGTTCAGAAACGGACTTGGGTTGCTTGGGGGTCGGCCGGGGTGAGGAGGGATTGAGTGTTCGTAGACTGCTCTCCTTTCTCGGGGGGGGGGGGAGACAGTGCCATGTACTGTAGCCTGACACCCAGTAGTGGCTGGGTGCCAGTACAGGCACACCACCCAGATGGGGGTGGTTCTGCATCCAGGGTGTGTGGCTGCTTCTGTGGAGGTGGGGGTCAGCCACCTCGCCCATTACACAGTTCGTGGACCTGGGAGAAAAAGTAGAAAATGGAGCTCTCGGGCTCCATGGTGGGCGGCTGTATCCGTGCCAGCCTCCAGGGTGTGGGTGTCAGCTTCCGGGGGGGGGGAGAAAGTCGACGCTCCTCTCCCTGACCTTGTCATGGGTGGGGTTGGGGTTAACCCGTGGGAGATTCTCCAGAGGATCGGGTGTGGGATGCTGGACCAGAGAGGCGAGTCCCTTTGAGGGAGGGTCCAGAGCGCCTGCCAGCCCCCCAGAAATTGTAAATGGAAAAAAACATAGAAACATGACATCCAAAAAAAAGCTTCAATAGTCCATCTAGTCTGTCCCACGATTCCCTGCTTGGAGATGCTCTTGTCTCCATCTTCTCTCCCAGTCGCCTCTCATAGGGTTGCCACCTGGCTGTTTTTCAACTGTCATGCCAATTTTTCCACTGCCTTTCTGGTTGCCAGTTTGATTCTATTTTTCACTATGTCACTGACAGTGACATGTCAGCATTTTCGGCCCACCGCTAAGCGTCCGAGCCAGTGCATGCATTCATGCACTGCCACTTTTGCACCTGACAGCTATGTGCCACACCCCCACTAGCCCACACAACTCGCAAGTGCATTCATTTGGCTGGGACCAGGATGTCCTTGTGTGACTTGATCTGAAATGGTTCTAATGCAAGGCATAAATTAGTGTTGGAGATTTGATTAGCGGCCTTTGCTAATCAAAACAAAAAATGATTAGCAACTGGTCAAAGTTGATTAGCAGTGGGGGTTCCAGAATGTGGGGGAGATGGCTAAAAATAGTGAAAAATAGTGCAGTTTGCACACTCGAAGCCCTGCGGTCCTTGAAAAATTTGATTAGCACCTACCGTGAATCAAAACTGAAATTGATTCACAATTGCCCATTTTTGATTCGTAAATTGCGATGCAAACCCACTTATTTTATGCCTTGTAACAGGAGAGTGAGCAAGGCGGTGAGACGCGACACAAGATTATTGCATGGTGTGGCGTTAGTGGTTGCAGTGGGCTGTTCTCTGGTGGCCAAGAGCCACATATACTCCCTTCACCCACTGGTACCTTGGTATGCACCACGGAGTTCACCCCACAGCGGAACGCAAGCTACCCACTTGTGGATGATCAGGATCAACTGCGTAGTGCCCCTGCCTCCTGAGGCTGCATCTGCCCCGGTGGTGATGGATGGTGGGGGAAGGGGAGGGGCAGGTGGCTGTTTTTCCCATTCCCAAGGGGGCAACCCTCCCCCTCCACTTCCAGTCTGTTAACTCCTTTTGTATGCATCTCATTGCGTCATGAACCTCGCTTTTTCCATCACCCTTTCCGTGAAGTAATACTTCCTAATGTGCTTTTTGAACCTTCTTTATTAGAACACCTTCTGATTAGCCAAAGGGAAAAGTACTTCAGATATAACATATTTAATTGTTGTCTACTTTTAAAAATTATTAATTTCAGGCAGTACACTAGCCCTTTAAAGGGATTTTCTAGATTTCTGCAAACTGTTATCGTCAGGACTCAGATCCCATAGGATACCCCCCAGATTTGAATTTTGGGCATTCCATTCTTTTGTGTTGAAGACTTTTAAGAGAACAGGCCCTGTACCCTTAGACATTATCTGTCATGCCAGCCACTTTTCCTGCCTTGAAGTCATAATCCTCTGCTTGGGCCTGCAGAATTATATCTGTGGCAACAGGTTGGGTTGTCAGGAGCAGAAGATTATGACATCGTAGCAGGCACGTGCAGTGTGAACAGATGAAGTCAAAAGGAACAAAATCCTGTTTTAATGAAACTGCCTTCAATAGTAAAGAATGGAGAGGCTTGAAGATCAAATTGGAGGAATTTTGCTCGATTTCAGTTGATGCCAGCTGTGATTTTCATTGCTGTAAATGGGCAAATCTCTTTCAACCAGCAGTATTTGTTAACAGGAAAAAAATGTTTCAAATATTTTTTAGCAGTAATGTTTAACTGTCAGAAATTGAGGTGTGCAAAACCAGGGAGGTTTTGGTTTTATTTATTTATTTGGTTTTTGTTTACCGGGTAAGTACACTAGACAACAATGTTGCCTATATTCAGGCACGACCCGGGAGAGTACAGATAGGGGAGACCAGAGTCAACATTAAAGAGTATTTCATGACGCAGCATGAGGTGAGAACAAACATTTGAACAGTATACAGCCAGGTACAGTCATTATCAGTAATGACAAAGAGAAACAGATAACATTATATTAATTATTTTCATCTGATGATACATCAATGACTAAATTGAAATGACAAACGGCAAACAAAACTTAAATGAAGTAGCATTATAACAATAGGATTTCTGCTGGATGTGGGAAACTTTCAGATTTTGGAGACCAGTAAGAAATCAGTAAGTGCCATAGGGAGGAGAAAATGCTAGGAGAGAAGCTCAAGTTACAGCACAAGAGCAGCAGTCTGATTCTAATAGGTGTGCCCGAAGACTCAGTTTAAAGGCCTTGTGGGATTTGGAGAGTTTGATGTGGGAGGGAATGGAGTTCCAGAAGCGGGGGCAGATATGGCAAAGGATCGTTCTCCTTTTTGTGTGAGATATCTGGGAATTTCAAGTTGGGTTTGAGCAGATGCCCTGAGGAGGTATGCTTGGGAGGGCTGAGTTAATAGTTCGGCAAGGTATTTAGGGGACCCCGTTCTGATCATATTATCAATTGTACAGCCTGCAGAATAGTGTCTGAGCGAGTCTGGGAGAGCCAATTTAGTTTTGAGTAGAGCAGGCAATGATGGTAAGTCTGTGCGGAAGTGCAAATCTGCATATACTGTTATAGAGGTGCTCCATTTCTGGAGTGCTCCTTTGCTAGCTTTAAGGTAAACCTGAGAGCAATATGTTAGAGCAGGAGGAGAAATCCTTGTGCAATAGCAAGCAGGCAGCATCATTGAGGAGGACCTAATTTTAAAGGCAAGACCAAGTTTTGAGTAAACTGTCTTACATGTAGCTGCAATGTGGAGGTTAAAGTCAAGAGATGGGTCGAGAGTGACTCCTAGATACCTGAAGGAGGTAACGAATTCAAGAGTTACCTCTGGTTTTGGTTCTAGTTTTGGTTTTGGATTCATGACCAATATTCATTCAATATAACATGTGACCTGTACTTTCATTTAAAAGGATAATATAAAGTAAAACTAGTTTTATTCTGTAGAAAAACAGTTTTAATAGCATGGGAACTACAGTAGCAAGGCCCAGCGGTGGTATTTTGAGCCAGAGCTAAAGTTGAATAAGCACATAGTTTCATTTGTTGGCAGTCTAGATTCCTAGCAATAATGACAGGAGACGAGATGCATTGAATACAGGGACACGGACTAAGGCAAAGTAACTGTTGAATATAGCAGTATAACCTAGAGGATAGAGTAATGAGCTGTGACTGAGCTTGGTCCAGCAGACCTGGGTTTGATTCCCACAACCTCCACTTACATACTGTGTGACTCTTGAGCAAGTCGCTACTTAAACACCCCAGTGCTCCCGTGTCACCCCTGAAAACAGGCATTTGTGCCTAGTGGGTCTTACCTGGCTAGAAAAGAATAACACACACACAATCCCTGGCTACTTTGTTTAGTCTGTTAAGCAAGTTGTGCACTGCTAACAAAAGTGACTTGGTGACTGAAGGAGGGTAACAGGAGAGGAGGACACTGTAAATAACAGGTAATGGTCTGAGGAGATCTATTTTTTTTTTTTTTTTTAAAGGTAGCAGCATGCACACAGAGAATATATTGAACCCTACCAGAGCCCCAGCCTCAGGGATTGGGCACCCTAGAAATAGAATTTGCCTTGCCTCCTACCCACCCATCCTTTTGAATGGATTCCTTTTTTTTTTTTTCCTTCTTATTTTTGTGATAAACTGACTTTGTTGTTTGTGTTGCCAGCAATGAGCCCCACAGTTTGTACAATTTTTTAACTCGATTAGGATGAGTATGCAAGTTACAATTGTTTTTTTTTTTTGTTGGTAGTACAACACCATGAAAACTAAACTGATAATTGACAGACTGAGGTAGCATTGTGAAAGAGCATGTAGACACAGAGAGTATTATGGATGGACCCTCCCACCCTCCATTTGAACTGATTTTTTTCTTTTGGTGAGCTGACTTTGTTTCTATTGCCAGCGATGGGCCCCCACAGTTTCTTCAACAAATTTTTTTTTTTTACTCTGTTAGGTTGCACATTTATTTATTTATTGTAGTACAATGCCATGAAAATGAAACTAGCAATTATTCAGACTGAGGTAGCATTGCGATTTGTGAAAGCGAACACCCACTTTTATGTAGTGTTTTTAATGTTTTTTTTCTTTCATAGACGACTGTCCATTCGAGAACAGCAGATCAGTTAGAACACGGAATGGAGTTAGATGTTATCCAAGATAGAGACTTGGCATAGGGCACATAACAGGAAGACATCGAGCAGAAATCAATGCAGTCATTTATAAATTTAAGTTAACATTAGAAATAAAAGTTTAAAGAAAAAATGTGTGACTGTGAGTCTTTCCTAAGTTCCATAGAGTATGAGAATATCTTCTAGCTTTTGTAGTCTTACTATACAGCAGTTCAGTGGAAGAAACAAAACAGTGACTGGCATGAGACAGGACACGAAAGACATGAGAGAAGAGCTGAAACAACTTTCCCTTTCCCTCAGTACTGAGCCAGTAGTACTGTTCTTCTTCAACATCACTGCCAACAGGTTCATCATCACTACTGGCCGAGCAGTGTTCTGGAAGTCCCCCTGAGTATCCTGCAAATACACCATAGTTCAGTTAAATAAAAGTTAGAATTTCAACATTTTCTCAAAGGAGTTTTCTGCTCCTATTACTGGCAACATAGCCAGCAGTGCTAAATATTCTTTCTGAATAGACGCTTGTTGCTGGGCAACTTAAATAGTAAAAAGCCATTTTTTGTAATGCTGGCCAGACTGCACTCTTTTCATGCCAGTACTGAAGTGGGTCATCTTGAACATGTATCTTTCCGGGATCCTTTAAGAAGTCATCCACCATTCTGCTTGCTGAGTAGCTTGTGATGGGAGAAGAAACAACACTGTCTTTCTCTGTGTCATCCAGTCCTGCCCAAATGTCAATGGAGGCACCATACAAAGCGCCCCTGGGTTCTGACTCATAATGTAAGGTTTTTCTTATTCTTCTGTCCTCACTGGGATCTGTTTCTTGGATGGGAGCATAGCTGTTTCCATGATCAGTAGCTGTAGCATGTCTAGTTGGAGTTTCTGTTATTTTTAGAGCATCTTTATTAAAGAGCAGTTCTTTATAAGGGTTGAGGTCTACGCTACCAGATTGGAGAAGACCTGGCAAACTGATTTTGACATGTGGATCCAGCATTGTTGCTGTCGCATAATGTTCTGATTCCAAAATCATGGCAATCCTGTGGTCCGTTTCCAGACACAAAGACAGCTTTTCAGCAGGAGTGACACCTGCGCTCGCACCTTGCTCTTCAATTGTTTCTCGGAATACATCCAGTCTCTGCATGCGAAGATGTATCAGTGGAATGACTTGACCTGTGGTTGCACTGTTAGCACTCGCTTCATGTGTTGGTTCCTCAAAGGACTGTAGCAACTGACATAAATATGATATAAGATTCCACTACCCAGAGGTGAGTGTAACATCCCTTTCTAGGATCGTGGATATGTTGTTCATCCACACTTCTTGGCATGTCCCTTTCCCTTTAAGGATCACCGGAACGTCTTCAGGCTGGCTCCTCCCACCCACCCAGGTGGTATATCCCTCGGCTCCACCCCATGATGCCAGATATTCCTTTCTGTTGGAAGAATCAGGTTGCCTCCTTTGTTCTCCCGCATTTTGTTGGCCCTGGCTTCAAAACTTCCGGTTATTCTGAAAATTCGTCTTGTTTGCATTAGCTATCGCATCTGTTTCTCTTCGATTATGGAAGGCAAGTCTTCACCTGGATTTCGCGGGTGTTCGTGCGGCCAGAAGATGTTGTGCACTGATCACCGCCTGCATATATTGCTTGGATTGTCAATCATCACGCAATGCGATTTTTGCCTTGCATTCACTAACATCCTCAATGACCGTCTTGCCGCCTGAAGTTGGGAGGCTGGAAAACAGAATCCTCTGGTGAAATCAAATGGAGGCTTGGTGGGTGGTTTCCGCAACCATGGGATCTGCCGAGCAATTGGAACGTATGCAAGCCTTCGAGGAGGAAGCGGCTTGTGCCGCGGAATCTTCCTCTTGGAGCTTCTTCGTTCCGCTCAACCTGGGCTCCACTTTCTCAGGTTCTTTCTGAGAATTGTGCCAGTTTCTCCCGACTAAGGGAGAGAGTCCTGCAGGCATGCACTCCTCCCGGTCCCGTAAGTGGGAAAAGGACCCAGGATTGTCTTCGTCTCGGCAAAGATATTCTTGGGATTGGGAGCAATCTCGGTCCCAGGAACCGGCAGTCTGGACCTCGGTTGAAATTGCCTCTTCGGCTGCTGGCTTCTCGGTTTTGCCATCCGGCCAGTCGACCGAAGTGCTGATCGATGAGGTTGAAATAATCCTCGATCCGATCGACCCCTTGTCGCCAACTCCAGTCGACGACTCTCTCACTCGGACTCCAGTCCTTGCTTTCCCCAACGAGGAGACCCAGCTTGCTGGGAATCCCGTGTAGGAAGTGGTCCTCGAACCCAGGAAATCACCAGTCCTGCTGGTGTCTCCCGAGCGACCGAATCGGTTTGGCAGATCTCGATCGAGGTCTAGGACCCTCTCTACCGACAGGCCGAGGAAGAGCCACAAGCACTCAAAACAGAGGCGATGCCATCGGTTGTCCTCGTCCTCCTCGGATGAGGAGTGGCTCTGGTGGAAACTCCGGCACTACGAGGACCTCATGTGGCAACAGCTGATTTTGACCGGGCACAAGCCAACTCTGGCTTCTCCCCTGGCCATTACTTGGCTTTCACCTCCCAGGCCAAAGCTGACTCCCTCGGAGCCGATTAAGCCAGTTCCCCCTGCCTGTGGAGCAGTGAAACCTCGATTAAATCCCAATCTCTCCACCGATCGAGGTGGAACCAACGCCCAAGCAGCCTGTAGGAGGGGCCCCTTCTAAGAAAGATGGACCAGACACCGGGCTTCCCTGGCATCTTTTGGTCACTGTCACCCCAGACTGCCGTCAGTGGGTCGAAGGTGACCTGGGCGGTCGAACATTGTATCCGGATTCCTCAGATTCAGATGAGACCGACTTACATTCTCACCCAGGGGATGACGAATCAGCCGGTGGGATTGAAACGGAGGAAGGTCCTTCGTCTTTTCAGGGCATTCTTCGCCTCATCTCTGAGTTTCTAGGGATGCCCCCTGGAGCTCATCCAGAAAAAAGCTGAGTACCTTCTCACGGACATCCTTAAGAGAGGGGATACCCCTACGGAGACCTTTCCTGTGGCAGAGGCCATAGTTGGCCTGGCCTTAGAACTTTGGCATTGCCCTGCCTCTTGTCCAGCTCTGTCTGCCCGCATGTCCTGCAAGTATGCGGTGCCCATGGGGTCCCTTGCGGGGTTCACAGAGCACCCTTTGGCCAAGAGCCTGGTGACCACCTCTGTGTTCAGGCGTATGGGCACTTCCGCCAGCATTGAACGACCTCCCGAGAAGGAATACAAAAACTTGGATCATTCGGCTCGGAAGGTCTATGCGGCCTTATCTTTAGGCCTCCATCAGGCAAGTTCGGCCATCATCATGGCACACTTCTCCCATGCCCTCTTGGGGTCTTTGGATGAAGTCCTTCCACATCTCCCTCGTGGACATGCAGACCACGGTCAAGCAAGTCTGGGACCAGGACTGGGCTGTTGCCAGACAGCAGCTCTAGACATCCCTGGACATTGGGGACTCTTATGTCCGCTCGTTGGCAGCCGCAGTTGCCTCCCACCGCAGGGCTTGGCTGAGACTCTCCTCTTTCCTGGCAGATACTCAGCACAAACTAGCTGATGTGCCTTTCCTGAGCACTGATCTCTTCGGCCAAGGTGTGGCTGGTCACCTTCAGCATATTGAGCAGTCCAGTGCCTCCTTGGACGCCACTTCTGCTAAAGGTTCTTTGAGTAAGAAACAGCAGAAGAAGCCTTTTTGGCACTTTTCCCCTGCAGCCCAGTACCCTCGAGGCGGCAGCAGCAGCAGGCTCAAGCTTGGCGCCCCTGGCCCAAGCCCGGCCCCTTCCAGGCCCGTAAAGGAGGCGGAGGTTCAGGTCCTGGATCCTCTTCCTATTCCAAGCCTGCTTAGTGATGGGGCCTGGGCTGCCACCCCCTCTCCCATCAAACCAGCGCTCTGGGTCCTCTCGTGGGGGTCCGGCTCCACCACTTCCTTTCTGCCTGGTCCGCTGTCACCATGGACAGGTGGGTCTTGGAGGTCAGTCAGGGACTGCCTCTAGAATTCGAGTAGTACCCTCCAAGTCGAGCCCACACCCGCGGGAGGAAAGAGTATCTGCCCATACTCAATCGTCTGTCCGAGACAACATCGCTCAGTTCCTCCTCAAGGAGGCAGTAGCTCCAGTGGCGGATTCTCCAGCAGACCCAGGCTTTGTCTCCAGGTACTTCCTGGTGCCCAAGCGGACAGGGGGCTGGCGCCCCATTCTAGATCTCCACGACCTGAATCAGTATCTCAGGTCACGCACCCTTCGGATGGTCACATTGTCCCAGATCATACCATCCTTGGAGCGAAACATGTGGTTCTGTTCACTGGATCTGCAGGACGCGTTCTTTCACGTCCCAATCTGTCTGTCTCATTGGCGGTTCCTCTGCTTCAGAGCCGAAGGGACCCTGTATGAGTTTCAAGCCATGCCGTTCAGCCTTTCATCGGCCCCACGGGTCTTCACCAAATGCATCACAGTGGTGGCAGCCCATCTCTGGCGCCGGGGTGTCAGAATTTACCCTACCTGACGATTGGCTCAGCAGGTCCCACCCGGCAGGAGGTGGAGAGGTCCAGGGACCTGGCCCTCCAGACCTGCTCCCAACTCGGCCTCCTGATCAATGAGGCCAAGTCAGAACTCGTGCCTTCCCAGGTGATGTGCTTCATCGGGGCAGAGCTCGACTCTCGTCAAGCCAGAGCTTGTCTCCCAGCGTACAGGGCAGAGGTTCTCTCCTCCTTTGCCCAGTCATTTCTGGTTAGGCAGTTGTGCCCTGCCCGGGACTCTCTGCACCTTCTGGGTTACATGGCGGTGGCACCTCCATGGTCTGTTGGGCCTGGTGGCACATTCGCCCCCTTCAGTGGGAGCTGGCCGCCCAGTGGACTCAGTGCCATTTTCATTTTGACCAGCTGATCTCTGTAACCCAGAAGATGTGGGACACTCTCCAATGGTGGACCTCCCCATACCGATTGCAGGAAGGGATCCCATTTGTCCACCCGAGGCCGACGGACGTCCTCACGATCCATGCCTCTCTCATGGCCTGGGGAGCCCACATGGGGTACAAAAAGGCCCATGGGTTCTGAACCCCCGAGGAGTCCCGATGCCACATCAACCTGTTGGAGCTCAGAGCAGTCAGACTGGCACTGTCAATTTTTGCTCCTCAGCTCTAGGGTCAAGTGGTTGAAGTCCAGACGGACAATACCACAACCTTGTACTACCTCAACAAACAGGGCAGCACGCATTCCCGTCTGCTTTGCAGGGAGGCACTCTGCATTTGGACCCTCGTCAGCTGTCTGGAGGCAGATCTCCTACCCATTCATGTGGCAGGAGCCTCAAACCATCTGGTGGATGCTTTCAGCCACTTAGACGAGACATCCCACAACTGGTCTGTCCATCCAGAGGTAGCTTACAGCCTGTTTTCCCACTGGGGCAAACCGATGGCGGACCTGTTTGCCTCCAGGGACAACACTAGCTGAGGCTGTTTCATGCCCACCCCCCTTAGCAGGGCTTGCTGCAGGGGGATGCCTTCTCGATGCCATGGACCCCAGGCCTCCTCTACGCCTTCCCTCCATTTCCCTTGATCCACAGGGTGCTCATTAAGGTGAGGA
Organism: Neoceratodus forsteri; assembly: GCA_016271365.2. Taxonomy (NCBI): domain Eukaryota; kingdom Metazoa; phylum Chordata; order Ceratodontiformes; family Ceratodontidae; genus Neoceratodus; species Neoceratodus forsteri. Next base: position 1,711,781,997 of record CM028129.1, on the reverse strand, counting down.
GGAACAAGGCGAAGGTGATTCTGGTAGCCCCACACTGGCCACGCCAGTTCTGATATCCAGATCTCCTTAGCCTCAGCTGCAGACCCCCAGAGCGGCTTCCAGCATGCCCGGACCAGATCTCTCTCTCAATCAGGGGAAGGTATACCATCTGGACCTTCAATCCCTGCACCTCACAGCCTGGTACCTGAGCAGCTGGAGTTCCAGGCTTTGGGTCTTTCCGAGGATGTCCTCACTGTGGTGGAGGCATCCAGAAAGGAATCTATCAGGAAATGCTATGCCTTCAAATGGAAAAGGTTTTTCAGGGCAAGGGCCTGGACCCTCTGTCCTGTCCAGTAACTACCATTCTCGACTACCTTTGGCCTCTGTCCAAAGGGGGTCTTTGGTCATTAACCTTTAGGGTGCACCTGGCAGCCATCTCTGCTTACCAGGTGCGGGCCAGTCAGCCAACGTTGGTGCAGAAGACAGTGGTCGGGCACTTTTTCAAATGTCTGGATCACATATCCCCTCCAGTGCATGAACCTCCACCTCTGTGGGATCTACTGCTTGTACTGGCAAAGGTCATGGGCAAGCCATTCGAACCAGTGCACAAGTGTGCGTTGTCACATTTGTCGTGGAAGACAGCCTTCCTGGTGGCTATCACGTCATCCAGGACAGGGAAGCTCTAGGCGCTTTTGGTGGACTCCCCTTATCTAGTCTTCTACAAGGACAAGGTTGTTCTACACCCTCACCCGAAATTCCTTCCGAAGGTGGTGTCAGAGTTTCACCTTAACCAGGTGTTAACTCTACCAGTATACTGCCCTAATCACACCTCAGACACCGAATACAGGCTCCATACCCTGGACCCGAGACAAGCCCTCTCCTACTTTAAGGAGAGGACGGCGGAAATTTGGGGTGAAGTTCACCAGCTGTTTGTCACCTACGCTGAAGCCGCTTCTGGCAGACCTGCAGCAAAATGGATTATTGCAAGGTGGATTACATCTTGCATAAGTCTGTGCTACGAGTTGGCGGGCATGGAGCCTCCCAGAGGGATAAGAGCTCATTCTACCCACCATACCGCTGCATTGGCTGCTTCCAGGGACATCCCTATCCAGGAAATCTGTCGGGCTGCTACCTGGAAGTCAGCAAACACTTTAATTACCCATTACCAAATCAACTTTGAGTCATGCCGGGATGCTGGTTTTGGGGCCTTAGTTCTCCAATCTCTTTTCCCCAAATGAGTATCAGTGGGGGGGGGTGCCTTGCCTCCCTCCTTCCGGAGAACTACTAGGAGTCTGCCAAGAAGTGTGGATGAACAACATATCCACGGTCCTAGAAAAACAGGTTACTCACCTGCAAAAGTAGTTCTAGGAGTGGTATATGTTGTTCTTCCACATGAACTCACCCGTCCTCCCCGGCTGTGGGCACACAAAACCTGGCTTCCAGCGGGCTAAGATCTGGCGTCATGGAGCAAAGCTGAGGGATATACCACCCGGGTGCATGGGAGAAGCTAGCCTGAAGGCCTTCCGGCGATCCTTAAAGGGAAAGGGACATGCCAAGAAGTGTGAATGAACAACATATACCACTCCTAGAACTACTGTTACAGGTGAGTAACCTGTTTTTCCCCTACTGCATGGTCCCTGATGTACTGGTACACTGCTGTGCATTGTTCTTGGAGCCTCTGTAACATGTAAAAGGTGGCGTTCCACCTAGTGGCAACTTCTTGCTTTAGCTGGTGAATTGGTAAGGTATTCTGTTTTTGCAGTTTCCACAAACTTTTACAAGCTTTTGCAGAGTGCCTGAAGTGACCACATATCTTACATATAGCACCAGACATATTCTGCACACGCCTGTCTTCACTGAGGAAGTCCTGTACCACTAGATTTAGTGTATGTGCAAAACATGGTAAATGCAGAAACCCTCTGTCCTTTCATGCTTTCAGAGCGTTAGCTCCATTTTCTGCAGCCACAAGTCCCGAGGAAAGGCCATTAGGGGAAAGCCATTCTGAGAACTGTTTCTTTAGCTCCTGTAAGATGTTCACACCAGTGTGATTTTCTTTGTCAAAGCTTGCAGTACAGAGGGCACCCCGTTTGTGAGGATGTTCTTGGTCCCTGGTGGTGGCAGAGGATAATACCAAGGGGGCGATGACAGTCATGTAGTTTGCTGTTTGACCACTCATCCACATATCTGTTGTTATATGTACTCCAACAGCCGATGACTGCAAGGCACTGCTTACCTTCTGTCGCGGTTTCCTATAAAGGGCTGGCACAGCCTTTGTGGAGGAATACAGTATATCCACGATGGCAGCTGATAGAGAGGGGCAGCAAGTTTCATCACCTCCTGAAACCCAGTAGAGTCGGCAATAGAAAATGGGCACATGTCCAGTGCAGTCATTGCAGATACTGCTTTACGTAACTGCTGAGCAGCTGGATAGCTTTGGTCATATTTAGTTCTCCATTCAAAAGCCTGCCACCTCAGTAACTTTCTGAGGCACGACTAGCACATTAAAAATGGCTGGAGGAGACAGAAAAGAACTCATTCTGTTTTCAGATGCTGAGCTTTCTGACACGGATAATGACCCAGCAGATAAATGGGGTGATTCAGTCAAAGTCCTAGTTGGTGTCTGAGGGGTTTTAAGCTGTGTATGGAAATACTTAGCTATACCACCAGTGTGAGTACTAGTGTTGACCTGTACAACATTTTCTGCCATAGAAAGGTGATGGCAGAAGGAGACCAATGGTCCATCTTGTCTGCCCATTGTTTTGCAACATCCCCTACTGGGCCCTATAGACTGACTCTTAGAATTTGCGAAGCCCCTCCCCTACTCTGTGAAGCATATTAAGTCCTATTCCATCCTAGCTTGAAGGAAGTGACTGTTTTTGCCTCTACTACTTCAGAGGGCAAACCATTCAAAGGTGCTATCGCTTATTCTTTGAAAAAGTGTTTCCTGATATCTCACATGAAATTCCCCACTTTGAGCTTCCATTTGTGGCCTCTTGTATTAATGTTATTGGACCTAGTCAGTAGTTCAGAGTAGGGAATTTTGTTGATGCCTTTTAGATACTTGAATGTCTCGATCATGTCCCCCTTTCTCTTCTAGACTCACGCGAGAACAGATTCACCTCCTTCAGGCATTCGTTGTATGGCAAGTTGTGTGCTCCTGATATCATCTTTGTGGCCCTTCTCTGGACCATCTCCAGTCTATTGATGTCCTTCCCAAGATGCGGTCCCCAAAATTGGGCTCAGTACTCCAAATGGGGTCTCACCAGAGATCTATAAAGAGGAAGTATGACGTTCTCGTTCCTGCTGTCGAAGCTTCTGCTAATGCACCCCCAACATTCTGCTGGTCTTGCTGTATGCAGAGTTACACTGATTGGTTGTTTAAGGGTTTCTGAGATAAGCACTCCTAGGTCCTTTTCTTCAGATGAGGTGATGAGCTGGATTCCATTTAATCAATATTCCTTCCTGGAGTTATTTTTGCCCAGATGCATCACCTTACATTTCTTTGCATTAACATGCATTTGCCATTCTGTGGACCATGATTCAAGCTTTTTTAGGTCAGCCTGAAGACTTCTTTTTTATATTTAATTTTCATTTTTATTGAGTGAGACAGGTTATTACATATAGTTGATTTCTTTAGATTCATCTTCTTTGACATCTTTGTACAAGAACATCATAATGTAAAATCAAGTACTAGACTGGATTAATGACACCTCGACTTATAGCTAGGAAGAAAAAGAAATATACTGGTCCTCCATAACCCCGTCTTAGGATAAAAGCATGGTGGGGGGTAAAAAGTTGACGTATGGTGCAGGTAGTCTGTCCCCCACTTCAAGAGTGGAGGCAGAGTTGCCCGACCCCAGTCACTTGTGGTTATCGCCTCGACCCGTCCCAATCTAGGCCTTCTCTTATGGCACAAATTCTGGGTCAACCAAGGATAAATACATTATCCATCTACGCCATTTGGTTATAAGGGAATCCGACCTGTTGTGAATTTTGGCAGATAGAAGCTCTAAGTTGTATATTTCCAAAGTTATCTGTCACCAGTCCAACACCATTGGGGTGACGTTGGTCATCCATCTGCGTGTAATAGCTTTACGTGCTGCTAACATATATGTTGGTAGTAAGGTGCGCTCCAATTTTAGTCTGTGAAGGGGGTATATAGAAAGGACGGCAATTTCAGCCATCAGTTCTGTTTCTTCATCTAGGCACTCCTTTAGCTCCAGCTGAAGGGAGCAACAGAAAGGGGTAAGTTTAGGACAGAACCAAAAGATGTGGCCCAGACCTGCTAGTGTGCAGCTGCACCCTCTCCAACAATGCCCATAAGCAGCTGGAAGATATTTTGCTAAAATAGCTGGAGCTCTAAAGTATCTAGATCGGGACTTCCAAGCGAATTCCCTCCAGATTTAGGAGGAAGTAATTTTGATTGCACGCAACGTTGCACTTTCCCATTGCTGGAGGGTGACTTCCAGGTCCAAATCACAGTTACATGCATCTAAAATTGATTGGGAAGAGTCATCTAGGGACTCCCTTAAAAGTTTATACATACATATATATATATACATACATATATATATATATATATATATATATATATATATATATATATATGACCAATTAGCCTTGACCAGGGTTTCTTCTTCAGAAAGTCTCTCAGAATAACCCATAGTAATGGGAGAGGAACAGGGCATATAGCTGCAAACTCACTCTGCCTAAGGATGTGGTTTCTCACCTGGTATAGCAAAACAAGTCACGGTCCAGGAGAGAGTAGGTAATTTGAAGCTCAGAAAAGGGGATAATGCCCTTTTGATTAATAAATTGATGGTAATAGCTGAGCCCTAGTCTCCACCATTGTGCAAAGGTCTGATCCAGGCTGGCTGGGATGAAGCTAGCGTCTAGGGAAAGTAATGTGAAAAAACACATGATTTGTTTAAAGGCCTTTTTTTGTCTTAAGGTGTACCAAATTTTTCAAATTTGGACTGAGAAATTCGTAAACTCTCGAAGGAGAGGGGATTTTTCTCTAGATGAGAAGCCTATTTACTTTATATCATGTAGGTCATTTATGTGAAATTTGATGTCTTTCCAAATATAGTGGTCATCAGGGGAGATTCATAAGAAGATTTTCAAAAAGGCAGCCAGAGCATGCCACTTCAGATTTGGAAGGTTAACCCTGCCTTGAGAAAACGAAAGATAAAGAAGAGATAGTCTGATCCTTGGTCTCTGCCCATCCCAGATAAGAGGAGATAATTTTCTCCCATGAGTTAAAACATAGGAATATTTTGAAAAAGATATAGGAGTTTTACGAGAATGATCATGTGAATGGTATTGATGCATTGAAAGAAAGAATGCTTTAGTTGTCCCCATTTGGATAAGTCGGCTTGGATTTGAACAGAAAGGGGTTCATAATTAACCAGATCTACGTGGATTAGGTTTTTAGGAATTTAAATTCCCAGATATTTGATTTTGGTCCGTCGCCATTTAATGGCAGTGGCTTTTCTCAGGGTGTTAGAGGGTTGAAAGTACAGCATTAAAGCTTCTGTCTTAGCATTGTTCAACTTGAAGTTAGCTAGTCTTTCATACTGTTGTAGAACCTCTGATGCCGCCAGTATGGAGGATTCTGGGGAGAAAAGAGTCAACAAAATGTCGTCCGTAAATAATGAGACCTTATACATTTTTTGTCCTAAAGGTAAACCTTCTATATCGGGATGGAGATGTAAGGCTGCTGCTAGGGATTCCATGTATAAAGTAAAAAGGAGGGGGGGATAATAGGCATCCCTGTCGGGTTCCTTGATAAATTGAAAATAGAGACGAGAGTGCCCCATTAATTTGAATATATGCCTTTGGTTGTGAGTATAAATTCTGGAGCCAGTTTAAGATAGATTCAGGAAAAGAGAAGGTCCTAGCTGGCCCGGTGGCACTGAGGGTTGAGGTGCTGGACGCCACACCTCGCGCCACGCCGGTGACCCGGGTTCAGGAGCAGACTCGGGTCGCTGGTGGGTCGGCCAGGGGGAGATGGGCTTGAGCGTCCCATGACAGCTCACCTTCTCCGGGGAGGGAAGAGGCCTATTCCCAAACACTTGCCTGACTCCGAGCGGAGGCTCAGAGTACTGCAAGCCCCAATTGTAGAGGATGGGTGGTTGCAGTACAGTGTGGACGTCGGTGCATTGCGCCATGACATCAGGGAGTTGCACGCTATAAGGGAGGGAAGAAGAGAGAGAAACTGCCTGTCGACTCTGGGAAGATGGGCCTCCAGGAGCGTGGCTCCAGTGTGCCCGTACTCGCTTGACCACAGCTGGACTGACGAAATGAAGGATTACGGGGTGTCCGGTCCCCCAATTTGTCCCTGCTCGGGGGGCAAGCCACAGTTCTATGGGGCCTGGAGGTGAGTCCGAGTGGAGCGGGAGGCAGGAGGAGGACTCCTTGTGGGGCCCTGAAGGGTCAGAGTCGGCACGATGTGGGGGAGGTTAAAGTGTAATTTCAAAAAAAAGAGAAGGTCCTAAGTGTAGTGTCAGTGGCTCAGCAGGTAGCACATTCACCTCTGAGGCCGGGAGATCAGAAGGCTGTGGGTTCTATCCCCACATCTGGCACTTGGGTTAATATCCCAATACTGACACTGTAGTGCAGCATGAGGGGGGTGCTGCACTCCTGAGGTTTTGTCTTTCGGATGAGATGTTAAACCGAGGTCCCATCTGCCTGTTCTGGTGGTAGTTCAGGTGGATGTTAAAGATCCCTTGGCACTTCTCGAAAAGAGTAGGGGAATTTCCCCGGTGCCCTGGCCAAATTTCCCCCCATTCACAAAAATACCACCACCAGCTTAATCTGGTTCAAGGTCAGTTGGCATTCATCTGTATCCCCCCCTCCCCGGGTCATGCCTGAAAATAGGCAGAATTTGTCTAGTGCACTTACCCGGTCAACAAAAACTAAAATAAAAAATAAATAAAATAAAAGTGTGTCCCAGAGAAAGTCTCGTCTAACGCAGTCAGACGCCTTCTCGGCATCAAGGCTTAGTATAGCCGATGGAATTTGCCTAGAATGGATATATTCCAAAAGAAGCATAGTGCATCTGATATTATCGGACGTACTCCGATGTTTTGTGAATCCTGCCTGGTCTGGATGTATCAGTTTGGGGAGAAGAGTTTCTAATCTGGACGCCCAAATTGCCATGTAGATTTTATAATCTACATTTAGAATAGAGATGGGATGGTACAAGGCTGTGCCTACTGGCTCCCTCTCTGGTTTAAGAAGGGAGGTTTTTATTGCGTAGTTCCAAGGTGGGGGGGGGGGCAGTCACCCTCGGCCACCACTCTGAAGGTAGATAGTAGGGAAGGAAGAAGTAGGCCAGAAAATTTCTTGTACCATTCCGCAGTGAAACCATCCTGACCAGGATATCTGGCAGGTTTTAAGAGTTTAATGTGATCCAAGACTTCGTTTGGGCTTATTGGAGCTTCCAATTATGATCTCTGGGAATCTGAGCTTTGGGAGAGCGAGTTGAGAGAGGGAAAGTTTTTCTTTCTCCCAGCTGTGTGGAAACCCCTGGTCGTGCATAAAGTGACTGATAATAAGAGAGGAAGGATGAGCGAATATGATCATTGGTATGGGAACTCTTTTTGTTACTGGGTGTTTAGTTTTAAGAATAGTTGCTGTCCGTTTTCTGTTCCAGAGTTTTCGAGCTAGTATCCGTGCTCCTCTGGACCCCGCATCATGATTGGATTGTTTAACATATGGAAGAGTTTGGATTACTTTAAGGTCCATGAAGTTCTGTATTTCTTTTTTATTTCCCCTATGCATTGTTTTATCCCCCTCTTTGTATAGAAGTTGGTACGTTTGGAGTTGTTCCACCAAATTTTTGTAAGATGCCTAGAGTCTTTTTCTCTTTTGGGAGGAGAAGGCTATAGATTCCCCCCAATCACTGCCTTTAGGGTGTCCCATTTTATGGAGTCAGAGATTTTGTCTTGACCATTTTCTCATATAACTTGAGGAATTCTGGTATTCATGTATTCTGTATATTCCCGATCATGAAGGAGGGATGGATTAAGACGCCCTAGCTTAGTTTTGGGAGGTATCCCCAAATTTATTTCGAGAGTCAGCGAATGGTGGTCTGAGAGTGTACGTGGTCCAATGGTTAAATCTTGGATAAGAGAAAAGTGTTTGCAGGAAATAAGAAAGTAATCCAGGTGAGAGTAGGTGTGAAAGTGGGGTGAGAAATAGGTAAAACCTGGAGCTGAGGGAAGACGGCTTCTCCAGATATCGTCTATACCCAGGTGAGAAAGTGTGGCCATAAGATACTTGAAAGCACTGGATGATCTGTAGCCCCTGAAGTGTCTAGTTGAGGTGAAAAGGCCATATTAAAATCCCCTGCCATTATTAAGGTTCCCCTAAGGGTGTCTATTACGTTATTCAGAAATGTACGAATGACTGGGAGGGGAGTCTGGGGTGGCAGATATGTATTCACCATAGTTACCTCTTGAGAGAATAATGTACCTGTTAGAATAATATATCTCCCCAGCGCATCTGAAACTATGCTTTGTACTTCCAGAGGTGTAGAGGATGGGACTAGGATGGCCACCACCCTTCTGCGACCACTAGAATGGGAAGAAGCTTAGACCCCGTACCCGTTACCCCAGTTTAACTTTTGATGTTCTGCCTCTGATAGATGAGTTTCCTGGTGAAAGAAAAGGTTAGCCGCTTGCTCCTTCAGCCAGTGCATTAATCTAGGTCTCTTGACTGGGCTATGGGGGCCATTAATGTTTAAAGAGAAAATTTTAACTGGATTCACTGCCATCATATTTAAAATACATGGTAGAGGCCTAAATGAAGGGTCTCCCTCAGAGTATCCGTCCCAGGGGAGCCCATATCCTTTCTAACTTCCAGTTCACCATAAAGCTTTTTTAAGAAACGAGGTGTGTGGTTTACTTTGTCTCTTTTCCCATACTTTTTAATCCTTTTAACTACTAACCCAACAATAGACCTAAGGGTCCAATTAACAACAGAATTAACCCAACTAAAACTTATAACTCTTCCCCCCCATAATTACCCTCCCCGCACTCACCAAACCCATTCCCAGAAAAATTTAAGAGTATAAAGTAAACTCTCACTAACTACAACCATTCTAAAGTTGAATCTAACTTCCACAATGGAAGGGAAATCTGATCACTTCCAAGGGCTATCGAGGGATCTGTTCTAAGAAGCCTCAGGTTGCCTGGAGCCAAGCCCTTCCTAGTTAAGATACATAGATACATAGACAGTGTCGGCAGATAAGGGCCTATGGCCCACCTAGTCTGCCCATTTGAGCTTGTAAGTTCAGTTTGTTTTCCTAGAAGTCTGTTTCCCCTTACCCCTGCCCTCTAGAATTCCTTTATGTCTATCCCATGCATTCTTAAATCCCGTGATTGTTTCAGCCCCCACCACTTCCTCTGGCAGGGTGTTCCACTTGTCCACCAACCGTTCTGTGAAGAAATTCTTTCTCATGTTTCCTCTGAATCGTCCTCCCTCCAACTTCATCCCATGCCCTCTAGTCCTGAAACATCTTTTCGCTAAAAATAGTGTTTTCCTGCACCCTGTTCCTCCCTGTAAGATACTTGTATGTCTCTATCATATCCCTCTCTCCCTCCTCTCCTCCAGGAGTACATGTTCAGTTCCTTCAACCTGTCTTCATAGGACTTGTGATGCAACCCATGCACCATCTTTGTTGCCCTCCTCTGAACCTTCTCTACCCTGTCTATGTCCTTACGTGAGGTATGGTCTCCAGAACTGTACACTGTAATTCAGGTGGGGCCTCACTAGTGTCTTGTATAATGGAATTATGACCTCCTTTTCCTGCCGGTTATGCCCTGCCTATACATCCCAGCATCCTATTTGCTTTACCTGATGCCTTGTCACACTGTTTCCCTACCTTGAGGTCATCAGAGATGACAACCCCAAGATCCCTTTCCTGCTTGGTGCATGCTATATCCTCACCCCCAACTGATATATTGTGCCAGGGTTTTTGTGCCCCATATGCATTATCTTGCACTTCTTTGCATTGAATTTCAACTGCCAAACCCTTGACCATTCTTCAAGTTTCTGCAGGTCCCTTCTCATTCTGTCTACACCCTCTGGTGTGTCTACTCTGTTACAGAGCTTTGTGTCATCAGCGAACAGTGAAATTCTGCCTTCTAGATCCTGTGCAATGTCACTGATGAAGATGTTGAATAGGACCGGTCCCAGCACTGATCCCTGTTAAGGGGGGTATGATCCTTGGGGGGACCCTCTATGAGTGAGACTGTCACCCTAGGAAGCATCAGGCTCACCCTGAAAAGTTGAGCCATATACCTATCCTTATGTCGAGCTCCCTTTCCCGTACAGTAATAGTAAGGTTATCTCCTCACTCTTATCCCCTATTAGTCTTTCCTCCTTACCAGCTTAAGTCTCCCAACTCCCTTGCTGTGTGCAGTTTTTCTGGATAGTAGGGGATTTCCTATATTGGGTAAAAGAGAGTGGTCAGAAAATGGGGCTTGTAATATGCTGATGTGGTTATTGCCCAACAAGGCAGACATTGGCTCCATCTCCAGCTCGAGCTGTTCCCCAGTACCTAAGCACCGTCTGCCCACTCCCCTTAACAATCATCAGTCCTAAAATGATCCTCAATGGTGGATTAAACTGATCGACCTCCGAATTACCCCTCCTTATGTTCACTCCACCTCCCTGTTTCTTACCAGGAATCTCACCCTCCCTCCAAGTTTTCTAATCCCCTTCTCCCTCCACCCCAGGTCGAGATCCCTTAAAAGTATTTTGAGCATTTAAACAAATGTCTGTCAAGTGTCACCCAATGGGAGACAGTTATCAGAAGTAGCGGCAGTTCACTCTGGAATGTGTCAACGCTTCGTTTGTTGACCATAAGCTGTAGAAGCAGTTCTCTTACCCTTAACATCTGATCTAGATTTTTATTCTCGTGGCCCTCCTTTTCCTTCCGACCTGCGCACCCTCCAACCTACTGTAGCCCACCAGGGAGGAGGCAGCTGAGGGGGAGGAGAGTAGAGAGCCAGGGGCAGCCGGAGACCACGCGGGCCCACACCACAGACAGTCCTAGGCCAATTTTAAAGCGAGGTGCCTGGCCAAAGGCCTGCCATTAGGGATCCTCTATATCCAATTCCTGTAAGGGAGCACCATCACTATGGCCACTGTTGCTGGCTAGAAGAGGGCCAATAGTGTTTTACTCTTAAGTGTGCTCCCTATAAGGGTAATAAATAAAATAAAGGGGATCCAATCTGTGGACATGTGCCCCAGTTCCCCCAGCCCATCCCCACCCACCTGAGGGTAGCCACAGAGAAAAGATGGGGCTCTTCAGTTCAGAGTAAGCCTTCATGTGGGCCCGGGTTCAGCCAAAGGTGGTAAAGGAGTTCTGGTACTGCTGCATATCCCTGAGCAGCTCTTCCAAGGTTGGAGTCCTGCATGTCGGTCTGTTTCATAGGTGACCTCGGCTGCTTGGTAAATCTCTCTGCCTCCTGAATATTTCTGGATTTCCCTTTGGGTAACTGTTTTTTGAAGAGTCTTCTAGAAAGTAGGTCCTGTTTCACTTCCTTGGCTGAGGAGCAAGACTGAGGGCCTACCGAATAAAAGACCACCAATCTGGCAGGGTAGGGGGTCTTGAATCTCATCTTGTTCTCTCTCTCAAGCAGGGAAACCGGGGTGAGTATGCGCAGCTTTGCTTCTGGGTTGTAGGCACATAATCATTATCAAAGAAAACTCATTTGTTTTCGTAATATATTTGTTTCTTTGCCCAGGCTTTTTGCAGCAACGTCTCCTTTATGGAGCAATTTTAAAATCTGGCTACAATGGACCATGGGCACGCACATGGGGGAGGTCTGGGGTTCAGGGCATGGTGTGCCATTTCTATATCTGTAGGTAAGTCTGGGCCAAGGTCTAGGGAGGCTCTTAAGAATTGATCTAGGAATGCTGCCATATCTGTTCCTTCCTCTCGCTCTGGCATGCCATACAGTCGCAGGTTTTTCCGGCGGGCTGTGTTTTTAATATCCTCTTGCCGGAGGATAATAGCTAATTGGGTTCTGGCTAGCTCATGGGCTGAGGCCTCCAAAGCATGAAGGCGCTCGGTGTTTGCTGAAATTTGTTGATCTTCCTCGTCGATGTGGTTGTGCAGAGCCCCTAGATCAAAGCGGATGTCATGAAGGGCCTCTTCTACTTTGAGATGAAATTCCTGGTTTGCCTGAAGAATTGTATCATTTGAGTAAGGTATTTTGCCTGTGTTGGGGTTTTTCTCTTTTGCCTGGTTTCTGGTCCTTTTCGGGTCATCTGCTCCTGCTATTTCTGCTGTGGCTAGTCCGTCTTCGTCCGTCTCAGCAAAAATCCAATATCTATTGGATTGGGAGCTTTTCTTTTTCATTCGGTGCAATCGCTAGAGAGAAGAACCCTTCCAGAGGTTAGTCTGTTACTAATAAGGCAGAGATGGAGCGTTTTAGGTAGTTTTTTTAACGCATATAGGGACAGAGCTCTATAGCCACGATGTTCAGCCCTCAATTGCCCAACCGGAAGCCCCACAGCCTGAAGACTTCTGATAGACTGTTCATTGTCCACTCTGCCTCCCAATTTTGTATCATCTGCAAAGAGTGCTATGATGTGTTACTCTACCATTTATATCTTGCCCAATGTCGCTGATGATGATGATGAATAGTACAGGCCTGAGGACAGAGTCCTGGGGAATCCCGCTAATGACGTCTCCATTACTTAATCCTTTTCCTTTTATTACCACTCTCTGACGTCTGCCTTGGAGCCATACTTTTATCCAGTTGATGATGGTTTCTGTCATACCTATGTGTTTAAGTTTAGTAAGCAGACAGTTGTGTGGAACCGAGTTGAAGGCTTTACTAAAGTCAAAATACAGTGGGTCCACTGGGTGTCCCCTGTCTGGTTCTGTGGTAACCTAATTGAAGAATGATACGAAATTAGTCAGGCACGATGTACCTGCTGTGAAGCTGTGCTGCCTGGTATCTTGGAGGTCATTTTTGTCCAGGTATTCCACTATGTCCTGTTTTATTAGCATTTCCATCAGCTTACACACCGCTGATTTCAGACTAATGGGCCTATATTCCCCAGCCTCTTCCTTGCTCCCACTCTTGTGCAGAGGGATCAAATCTGCTGTTTTCCAATAGTCAGGCAGCACCCTAGTCTAGAGAGAGAGAGGTTGAATAGCATGGACAAGGGTTGTGCTCATTCATAGGCTAATTCCTTCAGGACCCTAGGGTGTATGCCATCAGGTCCAGGTGATTTATCTTGGTTTAATCTCGCGAGGGTTTCCGGGACTCTTTTAGTGGTAAAAGCAGGAGGAGCCATTGTTTTAGCCTCTTTTGTAGGAGGTGTAATACTACTAAATGGCATGGGTCCATCCCGTTCTGTAGTAAAGACCGTGCAAAATAATTTGTTCAATACCTCTGCCCTATGTCTATCATCTTGTACTGTTAAAATTTCCATCCTTAATTCTAACCACCCCTTCTGTTTTTTTTTTTTTCTTCTTCTCTGGGATATACCAAAAAAACTGCTTGTTACCTACTTTGACGTTACTAGCTATGCTGAGCTCTGTGCTTGCCTTAGCTTCTCTGATTGTTTTTTGGCTATTTTGTGCCTTTCTAGATACTCTTCCCACAATTTGTGGACAGGTTTTTTTTTTTTTTTCTGTGATTGAGAAAGGCCCTGCGTTTGTCTCTGATAGCTGTCTTGACCTGGGTGTTGATTCATGTTTTTTTTTTTTGTTCTTTTTGGTTGATATCTTTGTATGGGTCATTGTGGCTTCTGTGATTGCTTGTTTGATTTCCAGCCAAAGTTTGTTGGCACTGGAGTGTTGCGGTTGCTTGCCCGTCTTCCTCTGCTAAAGAGGCCTTACATACAGAGCATATTGCACGCATACTGTTCTTTGGGTCGAGGTGAAGAAACTCCAAATGGAAGAGGATGCCTTTTTAATTTTTGTCCCTGGCATTGCAACTTCTGAATCATCATCTGGCATATCTATGTAAATTTCTATATTTTGATTATTTTCCTCAATGTCCTCACTGGGTGATTGGGTGTGAGGCCTGTCCTCAGCAGAGGAGACAGGCAAGCCAGACATGCCTTCCTTCTCACTGGCCCCTGATGACCTTTCCCCAGGTTTTTTGGTCTGGTATCTTACAGGTTCCTCTTGCTCAAAGTCCTCATCATCGGAATCCCCATCGTGCACTGCCTATGTTTCAGGAATGTACTCGCTGCTGCTGCTATCCTCCTGGCCTGACTCTGAGGAATGAGAAATGGTAGACTCTTGAGAAAGTGGCACAAAATATGCACGTGTACGTATTCTTTCTGCTATGTGTAGTGCCTGCAACTGCCTTTAGTTTTTTAGTAACTGTACCTTTGACAAATCTATGTTTCTTAGTCGCTGGATCAGCACTCGAGCTCTTCGTGCTGCCTTTTGCTTAGCCTGTATTTGGTAACTGGGTATCACCTGCACGAGCAGATGACCATGATTGGATCTCAGAAGATAAGGACTCTGAGCATGAAGTAGCTTCACTTGGTAAAGAGGATGCTTCTACTGCAGTAGAAGTAATGCTTTTTGTGGCTTTTTTTTTCTTCTGAATTGCTGTCTTTGACTTGGAAACTTGTTTAACAGGTCTACTCCCTTCCATCATTATTTTAATTACAGTTGCTGATCACTAATGAAGTTAGCTTCCTTCCAAGAAAAAAAACACAGTACCTAACTGTACTATCTTCCTCAGTCACTCTGGGGAAATAGGTGGCAATGGTGTTGGGTAGTTGGTGCACATGTTAAGGCAAGGTATGAATATAAACTGGTTAACTAGCAAAACTACAAGTTGGGGCTACTGTGCAGCTGCCAAGAGCTGCTCCCTCCCTCCAAAAAGGTTTCACACACGAGACAAACCTTTATTTGACAGGAGTATACGAAAAGAAAATATGGTCCTGTCCTGACTCCTGCTAGTGTGGGAAATGATTAGTGACACTGCAGACAGAGGCTATTCAGCTGCTGGGCTTCCTCCCCTTCAAAACTTTTCACATGTGTCAATCACACAACCCCTTTACTTTACAGGACTGCACAAAAAAATGGCCCTGTCCCGACTCCTGGTTGTGTGGGAAATGGCTGGTGACACTGCAGACAGAGGCTACTCAGTTGCCGGGGCTGCTCCTCCTTCCAAAACATTTCACACGTGACACAAACCTTTATTTGACAGGACTACACACACACACACACACAAAAAAATATGGTTCTGTCCCGACTCCTGTTTGTCTAGGAAATTACTGGTGACATTGTGCAGATAGAGGTTACTCAAATGCTGGGCTTCCCCCTGTCAAAAGCCCACTCCTGTGGGTTGGGATTCTTTGCGTCACAGTGAAAAAAATCCCTTTTGTGACGGCGGGGTCATATATACCTTTTCTCTGTCCTTTTAGCACGCTTGCTGTTTCACAACTGAACATACGCCAGAAAATCCCAGGGCACCCTCTCTCCATGCAAGGGGGTACAAATACAGGCTCGAGTCTGTGTTCCAGGATAGAACCTTCTCAGCCACTGCACCATGAACCCGAAAGCACAGGTGTATATAGACTTTGGGGGCCCTATAACACCCTATTATGTGTCTTTCCCCAGAAATGCAGAGCTCGGTTCAGACCCCCACAAGCTCCTCCTGAGACCCTTTGTATTTCCTCCCCTCCTTTCATCTCAAAATCCCTAGTGGTACTTCACTTTGAAAGTGTTTGGCCTTAAAACAATCACACAGGCGTAATATTGTTTGAACAGCCCTCCCAAGGCAGCACACACAAACGGCACTGGCAGAATTATCTTAAAATAAGCTAAAAGCTTTACTAATTAATAAATGCAGTAAATAACTTCGACAATTTTAGACATTGGTTACAGGACATTGAAAAAAAATGGAAAATATACATAAGAACCTACACTTTAAAACTATGAGATTAAAGTTCTACCTTGAGTCCTTAGTTGCTAAATTTTGAAGTGCAAAGTCTTTAACAAAGGCAGTTGAAAATCGTGGTTCTTGGTAGTGCAGAAGAATTCTTGGAAGGAAATCTCTCTGCTCAGCAGGCAGGGTCCTCAAATACAAAAAGACTAAAAGCTAAAGGCTCAGATACAGTCTTTCTCCCTTGTTTTATGGATTTTCTCAAATGGCAGGTCCAGTGGACAGTGGCTTGCCCTGTGATTGGCTAGCATTCAGTTTCTATGGCTACTCAATCAGTCAGTTTTCAGTACTTTATTACAAAACACAAATATGCAGTTCTGAATATGAGAGAAAAAAAACTGAGACCAGCTAGTTTAAACCAGAATTCTAAGGGAAATTCCAGCCTCCCTCCTTGGAAATAGCTGTAATTAAGCTACACTCAGTATAGCTAGTTACCTAAATGGTAGCCCATTTAGTGGTAACAAGATTAGTTTAGGTAGCCTTGCAGAGACAAAGGAAAGCCAGACAGCCAGGCACCACTGGATGCTGAGGCCCATTCAAATACAAATGGACATGCTGGCTGGCCAGCTCTGTTTAATTATTCTTTTGTCTCCTTTTAAATGATTTCATTAACTTTAGTTCCTGCCTAGCAGCTGACAGATTCTGTGCCCAGTAACAAGAGTTACAGCAACATTCTGCACTCCCTCACAGCTGATCTACTTTCCATCCATAACATTGGTCCATTTAAAAACAAACTCCGAGCTCACCTGACTAGTCAAATTAAATGTACCTGTTTCCCGTGATCTGTTCTCCTTGCTGTCATACTTGTCTGCCCTCCTGAATAAGTACTTCTTTACTCCCCCACCTGCAACTTAATACTACTACTCTCCGCTCTTCCCAGTCTCCTGTCCTTCCTTCCCCCCTCACCTGCACTCTGCTGTCACCGTCTCACCTGCCTACCTCTCTCCTAGTCTCCTTCCCTTACCCCCACTGTCTTCAGCCTTGACAAGGTAATCCAGATCCTCCGTGAAACCGAACATTTTCTGTAACACCTCCAACTAGTTTATTGGCCACACCCATTGACTACCCCCTGTCATTCTTACTAATGTTGTTTCCACAAATGTACTTCGGCACCGTGTTTTATGTCAATTCTAGAAAATTGTCACTGATTGTTTGACCATCGGTTAATGAACAATTGCTTCCTTATTGCTTCTGCTGTATGTCATTTCCTACTTGATGTGAAACCTTTGTAAATGAGCTTATAGCTCAAACGTTGTAATCCAAGACTTAAATAAACAGCAATTCTAGGGCCCGTGGCTTTTCTTTCCACCCAAGGCATTTTTTTTCCACAGTGGAGTACACCTGCTCCCGGGAAAGTAGCTTCCTACTTAGGTACAGTGTTGGGTGATCCTTACCCTGTCGGGATGTCTGGCTGAGGACAATACCAGTCCCCACATCTGAGGCATCCGTCTGCACAACAAATGATTTAGTGTAGTCCGGGCTAGCCAGCACAGGGGCACTGCATAGTGCGGCTTTCAGCTGGGTGTAGGCCCTGTTACATGCTGGGTCCCATTTTAATTTTGGGGTTGCTTTTTCTTTAGCAAGCTAGACAGGGGAGTTGCTAGGGTGCTGTAATTTGGTACAAATTTTCTGTAGTACCCTGCAGTCCCCAGGAAGCTTCTGACCTGCTTCTGGGTCTCCGGCCTGGGCCGTTACTCAGTGGCCTCTGTCTTGTCCTGATTTGGACGTAGTTGTCCCTTCCCCATGTCCCAAATATGATACCTCAGCCATGGCCACCTGGCACTTTTTGGCATTTGCAGTGAGTTCAGCCTTCTGTATCCTGTCTAACACTTCCTTCAGATGGGACAGATGTTCCTTCCAGCTGGCAAATGAAGATGGCAGCATAGTCCCGATAAGCCACTGCGTACTCTTCCGCACCCCGTGACACCTGGTTGACCAACCTTTGGAATGTGGCAGGGGCATTCTTCATCCCAAAATGCATCACCTTAAATTCAAGGAGGCCTTTTGGGTTGATGAAAGCTGACTGTTCCCTAGCTCTGGCACTGAACTCCACCTGCCAGTACCCCTTTGTCAGATCTATGATTGTTAGGTAAGTTGCCCCCCACTTGTCCAGCAACTCATCCGTCTGGGACATTGGTGGGTGCTGGATTTTGTGATTGTGTTAAGGCCACTATAGTCCACACAAAAGTCTGTAGATCCGTCTGGCTTGGGGACGAGGAATACAGCAAGGCCCAGGGACTGTGTGATTTCTGGATTACCCCTGACTTGAGCATTTCCTCCACCTCCCTCCTAATGTCCTTTAGGATTGCCTCAGACACCTGATAAGCTGCCTGTTGTATGGGCGTTTGCATCCCCGTATCCACATCATGGGTCGCTAAGGGGGTTTGTCCAGGCTTGGCTGTAAAGTGACAAAGTTCTCTAAAACCTCTTGCACTTCCTGGGTCTGTTCCAGGGTCAACTGGGGTAGAAGTTTGATTGTCTCCACTGATGACTCTTGCTTGCTTTCCTCTAGCAAGTCCAGGAGGGGGTCTTCTTCATCCGTCCCTTCCCCAGGACTACAAACGGCAAACACCACGTCGGCCCTATTTACATATGGCTTCATCATATTGACATGGCACATTCGATGGGTATGTCTCCTGTCTGGTAGTTTTGCAATATAGTCCATGTCATTTACCTGTCAGACTGCCATGTATGGTCCTGCCCACTCAGCCTGCAGCTTGTCCTTCCGGACTGGAATAAGGACCATTACTTCCTGGCCCGTGTTTTACAAGTGATCTCTGGCTCCACTGTCATACCAGACTTTTTGCTTCTGCTGGGCAGCTGACAGGTTGCTTTGGGCCACTCCCATAAGCTCCTTCAGCTTCTCCCTGAACTTAAGGACATACTCCACTATGGGAGTTCCCTGGGTGGCATGCTTGCTTTCCCAGTCTTCCCGGATCAAGTCTAGGGGCCCACACACCCTACACCCATGTAAGAGTTTGAAGGGGGAGAACCCTGTCAACTCTTTGGGCACTTCGCAGTATGTGAACAACAGATGGGGTAGGTATTTCTCCCAGTTCCTACCGTGCTGTTCAGCAAACGCTTGGAGCATCAATGTTATTGTACCATTAAACATCCCAGGGTACTTAAGGAACTAAGGGTGGAACTAGCAGAGCCATTAGCAGAACTGTTTAGTGAGTCTGAGCACAGGAGGGGTCCCAGAAGACTGCAGAAGGGCTCATGTGCTTGCACTCCACAAGAGTGGTAGCAGGGAGGAGGCAGGAAACTACAGACCAGTCAGTCTTACCTCAGTAGTGGGCAAGATTATGGATGCACTCCTTAAGAAAAGGATAGTGCAACACCTGGAATACTTAGGGGCACAGGATCCAAGACAGCATGGGTTTACAAAAGGAAGGTCCTGTCAGACTAATGTCATAGATTGCTTTGACTGGGTAACCAGAGTGGTGGACAAAGGGGGAACAGCTGATGTCACCTACCTTGACTTCAGCAAAGGTTTTGACACTGTTCCACATAGAAGATTGATAAATAAGCTGGGTAGGCTCGGGGTGGGTCAGATGTCAGAAAAAAAACAGGTCTGTCTACTGGATGTCTCTTGGGCCCCCCAACCTCCCACCCCCCCCACCAGAAACATCAAAGTACCCCCTATGTTGTCTTCTGTGGTCTGAGGACTCGACTCAGTTCTGGACAGTAAATCTGCACTGCTAAAGCAAAGAGTCAAGCGACGCAGCCCTTATGGATACAGACTCAGTCTCTCAGGTCTCCTCTGGGGTGCTGTCCTCTGCAGTCTGCATTGAGGTGGCTCATTCTCCTTCCTCCTGGTATGTCTTCTTGTTCCTCGATTGTTGGGAGGTCTCAGCATTGTTCCTTTTCCGCAGGGTGCCACTCTTCTGCCACTGATTCCTATCCTCCACCTCACTTCCATTGAAGAGGAACCCGGCCTGCTGATGAGATCTTGCAGCACTTTAAGTTCAGACAGTGTGAGTTGTGCCTCCACCAACAATTGAAAAAAGGTGGGGCCCTTCGGCAGAAAGATTTTTAGCTGGGCTGGGGCAATGAGATGCATCTTAATTCCTTTTGTAGCGAGGAGCTTCTTGATGTCTAGGAGCACTCTCCTTTTCTGTTGCATGTAAGGAGTAAAATCGTGATCAAAATACAGGTGGGTGTCCCCAAATAGCACCGCCTTCTTGGCCCATGCTGTCTGTAGTACCATGGTTTTCATGCGATAGTCCAGAAACTTTAAAACGATTGAGCAGGGGTCTGCCTTTGGGCCTGTCAGTTTTCTGGCCAGGGCTCTGTGGGCTCGAACAATATTAAGTGGTTGATCGTTGGGCAAGTCAAGCAGCTCTCTTAAAAAGCTCTCCAGAAAGGGCTTCATCCGTTTACCTTGCTCAATATCCTCTGGGACTCCATAAATACACATATTATCCCATCGGGATCGCAGCTCTAAATTGTCCAGTTTTTCTAGCCATTCTCTGTCTTTTTTAAATAGATAATGTAGAGCTTCCTCATGATCGTACACTTCACGATTAGTCTCAGCAAGACCTGTCTCCAAATCACCTGCCTGCTGCGTCACTGCCAAAATCTCTGCTTTTGTTCCAAGCACTGTTTGTTCCATTTTTAGCATGGTGCCATTTATTTTCTGCAGCTCTTGACATAACCTCTTAAAGGTAATTGTGAAGCTTTCTTCCCACTCATCATCTGACTTTACTGTTGGAGATGTGGGTCAATCAGGGTCTTATTTTTCACCTTTTGTTTGACACTGCGTGAATCTAGAGCTGGAGCTGGCTTCAAGTACTCGAAAAGATTTTCTTTTGGCAGCATTTCTTCACTTGCTGCCTGGTAGAGTCTGACTTACTGAGAGGGGGATAACCAATGAATGCCCGAAACCACGATACTATATTAATTTAGTACCCCGGGGGGTCGGTGCTCCGATGATTAGCTGCTCATCAGTTAGGAGGCGGAACCGGAAGTCCCTCCTTCCTTCTAACTTCCCCCCTTCTCTATCTCCTCCCCCCTTTCTCCCACACTCCCTTCCTCCTGCCTTCCCGCTCTGTCCCACTCCCCCCTGGCACCCTGGTCCCTCACTCCTTTGCTCACCTGGCCTTCATCTCATTTTTATTCGAAACTTGTTTCCAACACACCATCCTCCATGCATTCATCACTCCCCCCCCCCAGCTGTTACGCAAACGCATCTTTGTCTCTGCTAAAATCCTTTTCGCACTGCTACTTCTAGTTGCAGGGGATATCAAACCCAGCCATGGCCCTACTCATTCCTCTTACTACCTGTCCCCCCAAGAGGGTTGAGTGTAGCTCACCTCAACATCCATAACCTCCTCCCAAAGGTAGACCTTCTACAACCACTTATGGTCAGCCTCAAACCTGACATGCTAATCATCTCTGAATCTTGGCCTTCTCCCAAAAATTCCAGACACTGTGGTTGCCATCCCAGGGTACTCTCTTGCCTGCCAGGGTTGTACCAGTAGGGGTGGTGGTATTGCTATATACCTCTCCTCAGCAATTCAGTTCACCTGTGTACTTTCTATCTTCTCCCCTTCTGCCTATGAACTATTACTCCTCAAACTATCTCTCCCGTTCTCCATACCCATCTATGTGGCTGATGTCTACCGTTGCCCAGGCATCTCCCCTTCTTCTGTCACCGACCTCTTCACCACTATCACTTCCTACGCCTGTTCTGGTGAACTACTCAGTCTTGGTGATTTCAATCTAAATTAGCTCTCCCCTGCTCAGTCCAGATTCTGCCTTAAATCTTAAGTCCCTAAACCTTTCTCAGCTGATCATTGATCCTACTCTCCAAAACTACAAATCCCTATTGAACTAGGTTATTTCCTTCCAGCCCCACCGTATTATAGCTGCCGGCACCCTGCCAGACACCCTCAGTGACCACCATACTGTCTACTGTGTCCGCAAATTACATTGACCCAGGGCCCCACCCAAGCTCCTTCATATCAGGTCCTTCCAGTCACTGGACTTGTCCTCCCACCATGCAGATTTGGCTCCCAGTGACTGGTCGTTCATTTCCTCTGCCAGCACTGTCGTTTCTTTCCTCAGTTAAAAGGCCAAATTTCTGGATATTTGGAATCTACAGACCCTTTCAGAATAAAACAGAGTCTGTGGCTCATACCACCCCTGGATCTCAGCTGAGCTGCTGGCTTGCCTGTGAGCTCGAGATGTTGCCTGGAAGACCCACAAGTCCTCTGGCTCCCCTATTGATCTGCTCCATTACCATGCCCTGCATAACGCCTGTACCAAAGCCACTAGGCTTGCCAAGGCTAAATATTTCGCCTCCACCTTTAATAACATTAACCACCCCTCCAAGTTCTGGAAGGTTATCCATGCCCTTTTCTCCCCTCCCCACCAGTCCAGTCTCCCACCCAGATACCCAAGGTTCGTGATGTCACCATATCTGACCCCCTCTCTGTTGCCTCTGGATTCAGTGCTTTCTTCACCTCCCTTCTCTCTTCCATCTCTCCTCCCCCTCTCCTTGTCCACCCCCAGCTGCCCCACTCATCTCCCCCATACTCCTCTCCTTTTTCTCCTGATGACACCCTCAAGTCACTCCTAGCTCTAAACCCTCTCAAGGGCTCGAACCCTGATGGGCTTGAGACAAAATTCCTTCATCTCTCTTCTCCGGCTATAGCTCAACCAGTCATCTCCCTCCTCAACCTTTCCCTCTCCCTGGCCTATGTCTCCAACACTTGGAAACATGCTACTGTTGTTCTCCTTCGCAAAGGTAGTGACCCCTCCTGCACTGGCAGTTACCGCCCTATCTCCCTACTTCCCACCCTTGCTAAAATGCAGGCGCACATTGTACTCGCTCAGCTTTCTCCCTTCCTTGACTCAGCCTCCTTTTTCACCCTTTTCCAGTCCAGTTCTGTAAATCTCATTCCACCTCCTCCTCCCCCTCCTCAGTCTTACTGACTCCATTCTCTGAGGCATGGTTCAGGGCATTATCACCTCCGCCATCTTTTGTTGACTTGGCCAAAGCCTTCGACAGTGTTGCCCACTCTCTACTACTCAACAGACTTAAAGCAGTGGGGCTTTCTAGTTCCACTACCAACTGGTTCCACCCCTACCTTGAGGGTAGGACTCCATCTGTTAGAATCGATTATTCTGTATCCCCTACTCACCCCATCAGTGGTGGTGTCCCCCAAGGCTATGTCCTTGGTCCCATTCTCTTCTTTACTTTCCTGAATAACCTCTCTGCTGCCTGTACCTCTGTGTCCACACATACAGTATGTACGCAGGCAGTGCAGTTCTTTTTACCTCTGGTTCCACACCCTCTGATCTGATGGCCAAGCTCAAGCGGACTTTGATAACATCCAGCACGGTTCCATTAAATCAACTGTCCCTCATTGCCACAAAAGCGGTCTCCGTGACCTTTGGCTCGAGGCAGAAGCTCTCCCGGCTTGCTGCCCTCCCATCCTTCCACACCCTTGATGGGACACCACTCGACAGTGTGCCCTCCTTTAAGTATCTCAGGGTCTGGCTCTGCCATCCACAAAAAACTGCACCCTAAATTAGGGGCCCTGTACAGGAACTGTGATTTCATCCTCCTGCAAGCTCATAGAGCTATAACCCAGAAAATAATTCTCCCAATTTTTGACTATGGGAACTTTGCTTACAGTGCAACTCCTAAGTCCACCTTGACTGGACTGAATTCCCTCTTCCACTTCTTCTGTTGTTTTGCTCTGGACTGCCCGCCCTGTACCCACCATTACTCCGTTTATATCTCTCCCTCCCTCGAAGCCAGTCACCTTGTTCCTCCTGTGTAGCCAAGTACTGGCTAGGCTGTCTCCTTCATCTTCCACCTCTCCCCCCACCCTTTCCTTCTCGTTACTCCCTTAGCAACCTTTGGCTTCCTGGCACCCCATCTAGTTCATCCTCTGCTGGACAGGCTGCCTTCTCCTGTCGTCTTCCCAAACTTTGGATTCTCTTCCACTTTCTGCCCACTGTGCCTCTTCACTACACTTTCTTTCCTCGCTTCTCCTAAATTTCTCATCTCCTGCAACTGCCCCGATCCCACCTCCGTTCCACTCTTACACTTCTTTCCTATACCTCATCCCCTTTCCTGTCCCCCCTTAGCTTCCACTCTCAAACATTTAATGCACACTGGACCTAAATTGAACCTTATTGCTGCATTCCTGAATGTTTTCTCTGCAGTATCCCAGTCCAATGTATATAATATTTATATAGACTGCCTATTATATCGTGTATTGATGCTTCTCCACTTGTACATATTTTTGTCTAAAAATTGCCATATTTTGTATATAAACTGTGTTTATCTCTTGGTACTCATGTCCCTTCTTTACTAACCCCCCCCCCCCAAAAAACGCATCTGGAAACAAGCCTATATCAGCTCAGTATGTCTTTCCTGGGGAAACTTTTGAAATAAATGAATGAATAAAGCGGGATGCAATCCAGTGGTGGCTGGTCCTGCAGCATCTGGAGAAAGGAATCTCATTTGTCTGCTCATGGACACATCTCTTGTTGGGTGGGGACCACACCTGGGAGAGCACAAAGCCCATGGGTTCTGGTCACTCCAGGAGTCCCTTCACCACATCAGCCTGCTGGAGCTCCATGCAGCGCAGCTGACTTTCACAGAATTTGCTCCCCTGATTGGGTCAGGTCATGCAGGTTCAGACAGATAATACAACGACCATGTTTACCTGAACAGGCAGAGCGAAACTCACTCCCTTCCCGTGTCAGGAGGCCCTCTGCACCTGGACTGTCGTGCGCAGCCTGGGTGCAGATCTTGCAGTGATTTATACTGTGGGAGTGCACAGTCAGCTGGCAGACGCACTCAGATGGGTGGGAGGCATGTTGCATGAGTGGTCCCTGCATCAGGAGGTGGTAAACCACCTGTTTGCTGGACCTGTTTACCTACTAGGAGAACGGAAAGCTGAAGCTGTTTTGTGCCTACTCCTACAGTCCAGGACACTGCTGGGGATGCCTTCGTCAGGCCCTGGACCTCAGGCCTCGTGTATGCCTTCCTTCCCTTCACCTTGATCCACAAGGTGGTCGTCAGGGCCTGGCTGGACAAGGTGCGGACATTCCTGATAGTTCTGTGCTGGTCATGGCAGTTCTGGTACCCAGATCTCAGCCTCAGCAGCAGGTCTTTGTGGCAGTTGCCTCTTCACCTGTATCTGCTGACCAGACAACAGGAGAAGGTCCTGCACCTCTCGGCCTGGTTCCTGAGTGGCTAGAGTTCCAGGCCTTGGGTCTCTCGAAAGATGTGCTCCATGTTGTGGAGGCCTCCTGAAAAGGCGTCAACTCACCGATGTTGTGCATTTAAATGGAAGAGGTTCTTCATTTCATGCCAGGGCAAGGAGCTTGATCCCCTTGCTTGCCGTATGGCAAGCATCCTGGAATACCTGTTGTTCCTCTCTCAGTCTTGACTGCGAGTGATGACCCTTAAGGTGCACCTGGCAACCATCTCTGCCTACCAGGTGTGGGCTGATAAGCCAGCAGTGGCCCAGGTTGAAGGTGGTGGGGCATTTTTTTGAAGGCCTTCATCACTTATCCCTCTCTGGTGCCCAAACTGCCTCCACCTCGGGATCTACTGCTGGTGCTGGCTGTGCTCATGAGCAAGTCATTTGAGCCTATGCACAGGTCTGAGATGTCACACCTGTCGTGGAAGACCACCTTCTTGATGGGTATCACATCAGCCAAAGGGATCAATGAGCTCCAGATGCTCTTGGTGGAGTGTCTTTCTCTGGTCTTCCCAAAGGACAAGGTCGTCCACCCCCACCAGAAGTTCCTCCTGAAGGTAGTATCAGAGTTCTGCCTTAACCAAGTGATCAACTTTCTGGTATACTTCAATGACCCATCTTCGGAGGCTGACCGCAGGCTCCATATTTTGGACCTACAGAAGGAAGTCTCTTACTATTTTTTTTTATTTAGTATGCTTTTTTTCCTGCTGCCAGCGTCGGCATCATCTGCCAAGTCATGGACCTTGCCACCCCCCACTCCCACATGTGCTGCACTCCCCCCGTTGCCCCCCACGGCAGGGCTGCGGCACCGGAAAAGGTGTTGCGAACGTCGGGTCGGGGGAGCTGGCCTTTGAGCTGATTAGGAGCAGCAAGGCAGGTGTCATCTAGGTGCTGGCTGCAGCGTTTTGTCCCCCCTAGAGGATGTTTTATGGGGGTGGGAATGTGCAATTACATTTTGCGTCTGCCCAACCCCCTGGATGTCCAGATGCCGGTTGCTGTGGTACCCTGGCCTCTGCCAGGGGTCCGTTGTGCACCGGACGTTCTCCCCACCCTCCCCCCGGAGAAGGAGAACAGTCCATGGGATGTTCCATCCCTCTCCCCCGGCCAGTCCTCCGGCGACCCAGGTCCATTCCGGCAGTCTCTTATTGTAAGGAGCACATGGCTGAAGTTCCGGATGAGGCTCTCCAGCTGTTCACTACATACGCTGAAGCTGTACCTGGCAGACTGGCAGCAAAGTAGACGACTGGCAGGTGGAAAACATCCTGGAATGACTTCTGCTATAGTTTGGCTGGTAGGGAGCCTCCCAAAGGGCTTAAGACTAATGACACCAGGCATGCTGTTGACTCAGTGGCTGCCTCCATGGACATCCCCATACATGAGATCTGTCGAGCTGCTACCTGGAGGAGAGTACACACTTTCGTCTCCCATTACAGCATTGACATCATATCACATTGGGATGCTGCTTTTGGGGCCTCTGTTCACCAAATAGGGGTGCATGCCATGTCCCGAATGTTGCTCACCTGTATCCATAGTTCTGGGTGTGGCATACAGTTTACATCCACATAACCCTCCTGGCCTTGCCTGGCAAGTGACGTATGGATCCCTGCTTCCAGCGCACAAGGATCTGCCATCACGGGGCGGAGCCAGAGGATATATTGCACGGGTGGTAGGAAGAGCTTAATTTGAACACGTTTGATGAATTAGTTCTGTGGATGCGAACTCCCCTAGAATTATGGTTACAGGTGATTAACCTACTTTTATTGTTTAAACTCAATCAACAGTACATTAAAAATTTTAAAAACTATCCCTGGGCGTGCCCAGTTCCAAGGTAGCTGTGTGTGACACGCTTCATGGAATGAGTGTCTCACGTGCAGAGGAAAGGGTGCTCTGATTGGTAGCAAGTGCTCCCTCGATCTTTCTTCTTTTTTTTCTTTAATTCTTTGGTAAGCAGGTAAGGTCCACTAGGCACAAGCGTCTGTTTTCGTGGGCGACCTAGGGGTGCCGGGGAGGTTAAGTGACTTTCTCAGAGTCGCACAGTATGCAAGGGAAGGTTGTGGGAATCAAACCCAGGTCTGCTGGACGTACCAAGCTCATTCACAGCTCGTTACTCTATCCTCTAGACTATACTGAAAGATATAATAAAAATAAAAAAAGAATGTAACCCTGTGTCTTTACATAGGATACAAATTAAAAATCTTTGAGAGTAAGGATTTTTCTGCTCATGTTGGGTACTTTTCTGAGTGATTTTGTGCTGTAATAATATGATACACTTGTGCTCACATGCCTGCACTTGCTTCTTAGAAGCTGTGTATGATTTATAGACCCTATCATTTTTAATTTTGTTTTGTACAGAGACACCGGTGCAGAAAGGGCCCGCACTGCCACCAAGCCACGTACATGCAAAATCTAATAGCTCAACATCAGTTTGGGTACGCTGGAAGAAGCCAGCTTTTACAACTGTTAAGATTGTCAATTACACAGTGCGTTGCAGCCCCTGGGGACAAAAAAATGCATCTCTAGCTACTTATTATACAAGGTATGCTTCTTACTGTATTTGGCAATTCCTTTGGAATAAGGCTTATTTTATTGTTTTATTTTCTGTTTCTCATATGGCAAAGACAAAAGCTGCAAGAATCAGTGAGCATACTATGAACGAGTACATAAAAGCAAGCAAAAGCCTGGGCACGCACCACAAAAAAGATTCAAAGATCCCACTGGTGTTCAGCTATTCTGTGTTTTGGAGCACTGAGCACTGTCTAAAGAAACACCTGAACATATCTCACCAAGGACTTCTTTGTATATTATTATGGTGATTGCCCAGGCTTCTGCTTCCTTTTGTGTATGTGTCTTGCCCGAAGACACACCGGGCTGAGTAGAGCGGCTTTCTGGTGGTTCAGTTACGCATGAGTACATGTTGAAATATTTCTGTTTCCTGGCTGCGGACAGGCCGATGATTTCTGTCTATAGTGTTTGGCTTGCAAAAGAGTAGTACAGAGTGCACACCATTTATTATGTTCTACACACACCAGGCAATGATTTCTCATTTTCTTTTCAGTTTGGAAGAAGAGGTTGTAATCAGTGGACTGAAGCCTTATACCAAGTATGAGTTTGCAGTTCAGTCTAATGGTGTTGGTCCCTTCAGCAAAATAGTGGAAGAATCCACACTTCAAGACAGTAAGTTTATACAACTCAGGCTGGATTCTGTAATTTAAAGAACTAATAGCTTTAAAAATAGCAGGTAGAAAATGTTATTAAGTTTTATTAAGTATCATTTATCTACTTTTTTCAGTTTTTTTGCTTTCTGTTTATCCCTCCCCAGCCAGCTACAGTCCTTCTCTGAGCTCTGGACTGCTCCAAACATGTCGCCCCCGCCATCTCCTAGGAGTTACCTTTCAGCAGGAGGGAGACCCATGGTATCTCCTCCCCCACAGTGGGAGGTCCTCGGCTGGACCAGTTCCTTTGGATCAGCTTCTGTGGTGCTCCAAGTGTGAGCCTAGATCAGTGGGGCACAGGGTCTGTGGGCCCTCCCTCCAGAGTCACCATAGTGCATGGTTGCATTTTTTCTGGCAGTTTTCCTCCCCCTCCCCCCACGGGACACTGGCTGAGGGAGGCATGCAAGGCGTGCACGTCCATTCAGCCAATCGGCTGTCCTGACTGCGATGCCGCCTGCACCACTACCTGTGGGCACCCAGGTGGCAGTTGCAGGGCGGCAGGGGTCCCCCCCCTCTCCACGGAGGAGAAGAACATCCTGTAGGATACTCAGTTTTCCTCCTTCCCCCAGCCGTCCCTCCGATGATCCAGGCTCGTTCCTGAACTTGAATCACCAGCATCGCGAGCAGTAATGTTGCCACGGAGCTGGCAGGCTGGCTGTTCTGATGTATTTTTGTATGTATGCACATTAAAAGATTTTCTACCTGATAGTGTAAGATGTGATGTGAGGAGCTATACATTACCCGGAGACTGACAAAAATCTATTTCTGTTCCTCTTGCTTCATCAGCATTGTGGTCTCACTTATTTTTACATCACAAGTGACTGATCTGGCAGTAGGTTGATGGGCTCTGGGTCAGCTGTGATATCACAGTCGGTGAAGTCATGGGCTGGTGAGACATAGAGAGGAAGAGAACTAGATGCAGTATGTCAGCCTCTAGCGAGAATGCTGTTTCATACATAACACATAATCGTCTAATTGGTAAAATGGACAAGAAAAAAATTGTTTCAGATATAAAAAGCAATAGCTGACTGCCTTTAAAAGTTAATATTAATTTCTGGCAGTATACTAGCTCTTTAATAGCTTATGACTGTAGCTGTATGTTGAGTACATATGCACTTCTTAATTTATTTATTTAAAAGCTGGTAACCAGGAAAGGCGTGCTGGGCCAAGGCATGTTTCTAGGTGTGACCCAGAGAAGGGGTTGTGGGGAGAACATCTTGCAACTCAAAAACAGAAGCAGAATCACCATTCAAAATAATGGGTGCATACACATGCATAAGTGAATTTGCTGCAGTGGTACAGTAACTCTTTCTGTACAGCAGTGGACCGTGAACAGTTACGTGTGAGACAAAGTGCACAGTGCCTGCTGAGGTAGGGTTAAAAAGGTAAAAACTAGGGGACTGAACAGGAGAGGGTCAAGGATGCAGATAAGGGATTAGGGAGGGGTAGATAGGAACAGGAGGGTGGAGTTGCCTTAGATGTAGTCTAAAGCCAGGGAGAGAAGGGGAGAGTTGGAAGGGGGGAGGGGAGCTGACTCCGGAGGGAGAGAAGGTGGTAGAAGAAGGCTGCTTGGCCAGCGGAGGAGTGAGGGTGGGTAATGGAGAAGGTGCGGGAAATCCTGTAGCGAGTAGGAGGAGTAGGGAGCGGAGCCTAACAGGAAGGAAGATCGTAGGCGAGGGATCCAAACCAGTATTTAGCGATGAAGTGGTCCTGACAGTGTGATGGCAAGGGGAGGGTTTAAATGTTTTTATTTTTGTCTCCTTGTCTTGTCCCAGTCTGCATGTTTACTTTACTAATGTTTGTACAATATTACACAGCTATTCCAGGCAATATGTTCCTACTGCTTTTAAGAAGATAGTCCGTTTATATTGTAAACTTAGTTGACTATTCACATAGGCCCCTAGTTTATTTAATTTTGTGGCACTGCTGCTTTAAGGGACAACGGTCAGGGCCAGGAGTTTCTCTGCCAACCATAGGGCTGAATTCGAGTAGAATCGTTTCAGGTTGGTATAATTAAACATTTCCAATAGCCCACTTTTTATTGGTTTTAATAAAGTACAAATAACATTTAAACATACATACTGATATAATACATGTAGAGACAATATAATTAAAGCAGAAATGTGAAATTAGACAAAAAATGTTACCCTATATTTCTTCACTATAGAAGATTCCAGGCATCTTCTAGATTTATTTGATGGTAAAATGTTCTAGTTTCACCAAACGCTGAGTATTTTATAATTATTAAAATTTAGTTTTTTCATTAAAAAAAAAAAAAGTTGGCCACCACATTTGGCTTAGAGTTGTAGCCGTGGCAAGGTTTAGGAGCATGAAAAATAAAACAAACTCATGGTGCGCTGCATAGGCGGTACCTTGAAAAGTAGATTTGACAGGCATGTTCATATTTTAATAATTGTAGCCGAAACAAGCTTTTTGTTAACAGACAAAGAAAAATGTTGCACTGAAACATAGAAACATAGACTTTGACGTCAGATAAGGACCGCTTGGCCCACCTAGTCTGCCCGTTTCCCCACCTACTGGATAAGCTGCAGATCCTAGTTAACCAACAGCCTGTTTCTTCCTGCTGCTTTAAACGCGTCTGTGTGTGTGTTTATTCTGTTTAAAGCTTTAAATAGGAACCTTTTTTTCCCCTGTGTATGTACTTCTGCTTCGATTCACTAAAATCAGGGGTTGGGAGTGCAGAGGTGCCGTTGATATCCACTGACTGGAACCGGCTCTAAAAACTGCATCTGCTGGCAGTGTGGATATTGTTGCCTTTGTGGTTAGAA
The DNA here is from genome assembly GCA_016271365.2 of Neoceratodus forsteri. Lineage (NCBI taxonomy): Eukaryota > Metazoa > Chordata > Ceratodontiformes > Ceratodontidae > Neoceratodus > Neoceratodus forsteri. Next base: position 1,711,750,846 of record CM028129.1, on the reverse strand, counting down.
AACATGTCGTCTCTTGTGCCACGCTTTCAGGAGAACTTTGGAAAACATAATATTTGGACACAATTTGAAATTAGCTTTGTATCTCTTCTCCCCATTATGTATTACTGAGTTGATATGCATGGAAATAGAATCATTATTCCTTGAAAGTTCATCAGCTCCTATTCCTTATTCCCCACCTGATGCCATAATACACTGCTTGTAATGTTGCAGTTATTCCCATGCCAATAGACTATGACAAATAGAATAATAGATAGGTTCGAGTGAATTACAAGGCTGTAATTCCATCGAGAGGTTCTGGGGACATAGGTAACCTCGAGAGCGAAGCTCGAGAGGTTCTATCTGCAGAGCTCAGATGGAGATTACAACCGAGTGATTCACTCGAACCTAACTGTTATTTTTGTAATATATGGATATTTAAATGCTGACGAGGTTTTACCTCTGGATTCCTTGGGATGGTTCCGTGCTGCTTGTTCTCGCTCTTCCTCCATCCCCCCTTCCTGCGAGTCCTGCTTCTCTCTTTCTCAGGAATAAAAGAAAAGAAACAAAAAAAACTATGCTTTGGACACTAGAAAAGTTGGTGATCCCAACGATAGTATTACGAGGACCGGAAGTATAGTATTATTGGACCGGAAGTATAGTATTACGGGGACCGGAAGTATAGTATTACGGCACTGACTAAGGTATTACAGGGTTTTTTTTGTATGCTTTTTGGGGGTATTATTTTTAAAATCCATATATTACATCACAATAAAGAATTATGACTTCAAGTGGGGATAACCTGTGGGGGCAGATGAACTTTAAGGGATAAAGATTCTGATTTATGCATATTTCTTCAGTAATATACAGTTCACCCATGCTGCAGTGACATACATTTTGCCGATTACTGTGTGGACAAAATGCAGTCTGGCATTACAGTGCCAGGCTTGTCGTCTCCCTGGAGTTACAGCACCAAAGTACCCTCCAGGGAAATGGCTGCTTTTGCAGGGTGCTTCTTCGACGAGTTTTTTTGTAATGCTGAAACCAGGAAACAGTTTCAGGGCCCCGTGCCAATCTGAACCTAAGACTTCTGGGAACGTCTAACGTGATGATGTAATCTTAGCAAGTCAGGACGTTCCCAGTAGTCAGTCCCTATGGAGCCCTATGTGCTGTGTCTCAAATTAGTAATATATGTGTACCTTGAGAGCTTGATAGCTATGTAACATGTACAGTACAGCGGGGCTCTGAAACTGTTGCCTGGTTTCGGCAATACAAAAAAAACTGGCCAAAATAGCAATAAATGTTGGATTTGAAGGTAACTGCTTCTACCATTCAAAACAACTCCCTGTCTGCTGTTTCCACGGGAGGGTTTTAACAACTAAGTACCCCATTTCAAGTATGTTTAGGTAGCCTTTAAGCCTATGGCCCTAGGTTTAGTGCTTGAAGGTAGACAAATATGGCTGTTCACGTGTAGTCCACAGAACTGGTCATAACTTTCTTCACACAGGTGGTCATATATACTTTTCATGCATAATTTTCTTTGCATAGGGCCCTGAGGACCCTCTGCAAAGCATAAAATCACGTAAAACTAGCTTTGTTCAGGGCCCTGAGGACCTTCTGCAAAGTATAAAATCATGTAAAACTATCTTTGCTCAGAGGAGGAAGTGGGCATTAGTGTTGAGAACCCCAAGGAGCACCACACCACCTGTTTGACAAGACTTGAGACTTCAGACCCTAAGGTTTTTCATTTCCTTCCATGGTGCACTTTGCATTCTTAAACCCTAATGTTTGCATTACAAAACTGTAGCCTTAGGGTGCTTTTGCTGATTAGGCATGATTCAGGTTTGGCACAGTAATTTAATTATTAAGGTAATTAACATAGGCAAATGACCGGCCCGTCGGCACAGCAGTTGGATTTCTGCTTGTGACACCGGTGACCTGGGTTCGGGAATGGACTCGGGTCATCAGAGGGCTGGCCGGGGGAGAAGAATCGAGCGTCCCCAGGACTGCTCTTCTCCATGAGGAAGGGGGGTTGTGTGTTCGGTGCATGAGCGGCACCCAGCAGAGGCTGGGTTTGCTGCAACGTGCCGACGCCAGCAAGACTTCAGGGTGGGGTGGACGCTGGTCATCATTGCACGTCCCCGCCCTGCTTACAGGGGGGAAAATGCTGCTGGGTCATCTCCATGGCACCCTTTCCTCTGGGCCCCAATGAGCCTCCGGTGCCAGTGCTCTCCCGACCAGATATTTGTAGTGAGGCGCTGGTAAGTGAGCAGCTCCGCAACCCTGCCCTGTGGGGGCAAGCCTGGGGTGACTGTGGAGAAGCCTGGTGATTGCCGGAGGTGGGGGTACAGAGGGGCCGTGACCAAGGGCTGCGTTACTGGTGACTCAGCAGGCAAAAAGCATACTAAATAAAAATTAAAAAAAACATAGGCAAACAATTTTTTTAGACAACTGAGTTTGGTTGGCTTCGGGTAGCCTTTCGTATCATGAAACCTTTGTCTGAGAAGTGTGGAAGAGTGAAATCCCTTTCTGGGTTCATTCAGGGCTGCTCATAAAGGGAGTCATATTGTGAAAGATCAGACCTGGATGATTTATTTTCATTTTATTTTATTCATTTGATAACCGGGTTGGTGCACTAATCTGAGGACCTTTTTCAAGCATGGCCCGGGCCAGATACTGGCAAACACAGAGCTGAGGTAACAAATTCCAGAGCAGCATATAGTACAATATAGTCAGAAACACCAACGGAACAAATATAAATAAATGTACATCATCAAATCCAGACTACATTGGATGAAACTAATTACACAGGAAGGGCAACTGATGAATACACAGGCAACAATACTATGTACAGTGGTATGAACTGCAGGAACAGGTGAGGCAGTAAGGGGGAGGGAGTAACAGAGCATTGGTGGTGCTATGGGGCCAGGAGGTGGGGGCAACAAAGGAGACAACAGGAGTAGGCCAGCAAATGAGCTCTTAACAGAGCATTTAGGTTTGGCAGAGGGTCAGGTGAGCTTAGGGATGAGGGGAGGTCATTCCAAAGTGAGGGGCCCGCGGCAGAGAAAGCTCTTAGGCCCATATTTGTGGTAATGTGGGGACGTTAAAGTTGGAGGTGGGATGACTGATGCAATTCCGCCTGTAGAGTCTAGGTTGGATCAGAGTAGATAGTGGTGAGAGGGACGGATTATGAAGGGCGTCACCAACTAAACGGGCCAAGAGGTAGGAGCACCGGGCTTGAGGGGGGAGCCAAGTAAGGGACCGATAGAGTGAGCAGTGGTGAGAACCTAGGGGAGCACGGAGGGTGAAGTGACAAATTTGATTATAAGTAGAGTTTAGCCATGTTAGTATCTTCCTTTAAAGGTAGCATTCTTGTCTTTTGTACAGGTAGGGACATTGATACAGCACAGATGTTAAAATGAGTAATGGACAGGACAGCCCAGTGGTGAGGAGGGCTGATGTGCTAGTGCCCCATCTCCCCCCATCCTAGCAGACCAGGTTCGGTGACGGACTGGGGCGGGAGTGGATTGAATGTCCGTAGACTGCTCTACGCTCCTGGGGAAAGGGATCTGCCGCACCACTTAGATACTGTACCACGTGGAGACACGATAGTAGGCAGTGGGAGCACTGTACACTTAGGGGATTGGTTGGTGATAAGGTGCATATATGTCACCAAGCCATCTGCGGGGGGGGGGGGAGGTTGGAAACCGGAATATTGAGGACTGGCACATGAAGCCCCACTTTCCTTTTTCTGGCCACACCATCTCCCTGGGACCCCTGCCACAGAGTACTGGATAAAGGATGGGGGAGGAATGCCCCCCCTCCGGCCCATCATGGGGGGCAAACCATGGGGGACTACAGAGTTTCAAGTGAGTTTCTGGGGGAGGTTGCAGCCGTTCAGCGAGTGGGCAGGGGCTCAAGAGCCTTGCCAATTTGGGAGGAAAAGTTCTATAGAAAAAGAAAAGTAAGTGATGCTCATTTGGGTGTTTCACTTCATTTGTTTTATGGATTTAGAGACTCAAAAGAATTATCCTCAGCCTGGCATTGGCCATATAACCAAAGTGTGAAGGTCTTCTGTTGCCTGCTTTGGGATTCATTTAAGTTGCATTTTTAAAGAGCAGCCAACTTCTAGAGAACTTTACAAAACATAACATTTAGGTACAGTTCAGCTTATATTTCACATTAGTTCTTTATTTCTGCTCTCCACGATTTATCACTGAGGTAATTTGCATGAAAACAGGATATTTGCTCTTTCAGAGTTCATCTATTCCATTTCCTTTATTTCTCACTTGGGCCTCGATAGTCAAAAAGAAGCGCAGTGCAAATGTTTGTGCTTGTGCTAGTCCCTGACCCAGTGGATGCTGTATTCAGTTGGATAGCGGACCGGCACTATCTGATTGAATATCGGCCCGTGTCAGCACAATACTGAGTAAAACCATGCTGCCCTGACATGGATGTGGGCTGTATCCGGCCCACAAGATATAGCGCTTCTGGACCAGATAGCGCCAGGAGCCACACTGGCTGTATTCAGCCGCACCATGCAGATGAGCCCATTGGGCCTGCAAGGCACCAAGGGGCCATTTGCATGTCCAGTAACGGTTCATTTGCATCGTGAGCGGCATCCTTTAGCATCCTTGCTGTGTATACCTGATGTTAGCCCTGATGTCTAGTGGCACCCCCCCTCCCAAAAAAAAACACACCCATTCCTTATTAGTCAAACATATCTCGTATCTAGTGGTACTCTCCACCCCCCAGTCACACACCTTATGCCTGTGAGACATAGTTCTGGTGTCTAGTGGCACCCCACCCCAAACACCCGCCCCATATTAGTCATACATATTACACACAATTGTCTAGTGGCACCCCAAACACCCGCCCATATTAGTCATACATATTACTGGTGTCTAGTGGCACTCCCACCCCTGAACACCTGTCCTGTGACTGCAGGCAATGTCTCTGGTGTCTAGTGGCACCCCCCCCCATCCTCCCCAAACACCCATCCCATATTGCTTAAATATATCCATGGTATCCAGTTGCACTCCGACCCCTGAACACCTGTCCCGTGACTGCAGGCAGTGTTTCTGGTGGCATCACCACCCCCGATTACCCGTTCTGTGTCCATGAGGCATAGTGCTGGTGTGTAGTGGCACCCCCATCCCCCAAACACCCAATCCATGTAGTTGTAAATATCCAAAAGGCACTGCAGCTCAGCTGCCCAATCCTGGCTCAAGAAATGATTCCCCAAAATCTTGGAGTGATTCAAAATGAATTTTATTTACAAAACAGACAACACCTGGAGTTGCACCCCCACTGAAAACGAATGTCAACGTTTCACATCACACTGATGCTTTTCCAACTGACTTTGCAACTAGGCACCTAAGATCTCGATGGACATGGGTAATATTAAATAAGAAAGAAACATTTTCAGGGGGGACTTAACTGGGGGGGGGGTATAGGTACTGGCTCCAAAGCGAGCTCCCTAAAAGTACAGAGCTTGTAGTCAGTGCCCGTACCCCCATCAGTGGCGGAGCCAGGTTTGGGAGCATGTGGGAGCCAGGGGGGCCATTCAGTCAATCACGGGCCACACAATGGGCACTAAACAGTGAATAAAGATGGTGGTGGGGCACCACTACTCACACTGGGGCAGCCAGGAGGGGTGACCACCCCAGTCCCCCCTCTAGCTCCGCCACTGACCCCCAGGTAAGTCCCCCTGCATATATTTTTTTCTTAGTTAATATATCTATATCCATTGAGATCTTGAATCCCTAGTTGCAGTGAAAGTTAGAGAAGGGGCAATTACATGCAGTAACAAAGATAATGGAAGCTGCTGGCCTAGCTATCAGGAAGACATGTCTGAATCTTTCAGGAGATGAATACAGTAGAACCGCTTCAGTTTGGTGGGCATAATGGAGCAAGAGAAAGGCAACCGTAAGGGGGTGAGGAGGCATGCTGAGCTACTTGTAGGGGATTGGAGACGACCTCAGTGCTGGATAAATGGGAATGGATAGGGTGGGGGACGATCAGATGGACATGCTTGTTCTGAGCTATGCTTATGCATCTGTAGTGCTGCTGTGGATGTTGATGTATCCTGTGAATAAGTTTAAAAGTTTGTGCCAGTGGGTTATGGTTCACAGTAATCTGTAGCTGTAGGAAGTTGACACCCCAAGCACTGGTGCTGTTGTGACTGTACACGTGCTCAGTGTCTGCTGATACGGCAGCCAGACGAGGTGGTGAGAGAAGAGCTATGCTGGTCACAATACTGGGATTCCAGACACATTCCTGGATACACCGGTAAGGGCGGGGTGGCTGGGTGGTGTTGTGGGGGGTGGAGGCTGGACTGCCTACGCAAAGCAAATTGCTTTTTGACAGCACTGGGGGTATGGAGTACCGGACACCAGTGACCTTTTCCACTACATGGGCCTGGTGTTCAGAGGGCAGGGGCTGCCACTAGACACCAGGGCTATGTCTCACAATTACGGGATGGGTCATCAGGGGTGGAGGATCCCACTAGACACCAGGGATATGTTTAAGTAATATGAGACAGGTGTTCAGGTGAGGGTGCCACTAGACATCAGGGCATTGTCTACAGTCACGGGACGGGTGTTGGTAGGTGCCACTAGACATCAGGGATATGTGTGACTAATGTGAGACTGGTGTTTCATGGGGTGGTGAGTGCTGCTAGACTCCAGGGATATGTTTAAGTAATATGGGATAAGTGTTTGGGGGTTGGGGAGAGATGCCTCTGGACATCAAGGCCTGCTACATTGCTGACATGATGGCGATTGGGGGCAGGCGGCTAAAGTACACCATCCCGCCATCGGTGGGATGGGAGTGTGGCCTTGGCACCTGGTTAAGATGTGGTTTTCTGTGACAGTAACTAGCGCTGCTTTGGGTTTTGTTTACTGCCATCACAAACCTGTGAACATGCCACTGTGTCCACATGCTGGAGGGGCCTACTCATTTGCATAGGCGCAGCATTATGTTAGCACCTGGGCGCCAACAGGTTTAGTTCATACTACAGGGGCCTCTGAATATAGCGCCCCCCCCCCCACCACTGCGAGCCCAGCAAACCCCATTAGCTCTGACGCTCAGCTTTGAATATCTGGCCCCTGATGTTGTAATAACTCTGCTTGTGACATCATAGTCATTTTCATGACAACAGACTAACATCATAACAGAGGAGTATGACTTATGACTTAAATAAGGCATGAGCTGCTGAGACTGATGAACCCTAAGGGATAAAGATCTTTTTTTTTTTTGTTGCAAATATTCTTAGTAATAAATAATGGAGAAGCGAATGAAATACAAGCTGTGACTAAATATTTTTTTCAATGGTTCCCAGTGGTGTTAGCCGTTCTTTAAGTGTTCTGTTATGACAAGTAAAAAGAAAAATGGCAGTCTGACTTTGATTCTGCTAGCACTGTTTATGGTTCCGTGTTTGGGATACTTCAGGTGTTTTCATGTCTTGCAGCACGTCCTCAGGCTTCTGAATTCTAGCAAAATGGTATATGATAGAGCTCCTGCTCATGGTGTGTCAAACCCGACAGTTCCAATTCCTCACCAAGTTATGGGTCAGGCAGTTGTTTTGTGAAGCATCTACGTCACCAAGCCCATTGTGGGTGGCATTGCTTCTACTTCCTAAAAATATTTGACACGATTCCCTGACAGTATTTGCATTACTGTTCTGTGATTAATAAGGCTATATGCTCAGATTCTGTAACTATCTTTAACTAGCTTGTCTTGTAGCTTACCACCGCCTCCCCCATACCAGTATGGAGTCCTAACACTATTTTATATTCCATTTTTAGGGCCATCCACTCCTCCATCAGACCTAAGGTTAGGTCCAATTAATCCATATTCAGTGCTGGTACGCTGGCATCCCCCCACTGAGCCCAATGGAATTATAATAGAATATACTATCCTGTACATTGCTAACAGAACTCAACCTGATGACATGTGGAATTTTCTGTCGAAGGAAGGTAAGGTAGCTCTTTTTTTTCATATAGTTGTTTCTCTGCTGCTACAGTCCACCAATTCCATAAGCTTGGGGTGCATACTTCATAGCATGCACCCCCCGCCATCATCCACTATCCCCATCCAGTGGGGGTCCAGGGCATGGGGCACGAACAAGCGACCGGCCATTATCCCAACATTAGTGGGGTGTTTTTGCTCAATTTTCTCCCATTTCCCTCCCAACTCCTTGAGGCAAGGGTGGTAGCTGTCTTTTGACCCTATGCATTTACACAGCATCTGCTGGGGGAGGGGCAAGCTCCATGACCCCTCCCTCATGTGTCACTGTGGCACCAGAGCCCTCTTCCAACCCTCCCCGGCTGAAATGCACTGCCAAGTGGCAGCTGTCTCAACCATGGCCTGCCCCGACGCAGCTCCGAGTCAGCTCTCAAACCTGGATCGCCTGCACTACAGCACAGTCTGCTGTCGCTGGCCCATTGGGAAGCCCAGGTAAGACTGTTATTGCTGTTTTCGGCTGTAGACACTTTGGGATTTTTTACCATCGACTTTTTTGAAATATTTACCATGGAGTACATCCCGCAGTGTTACTGAATCAGCAGTATTGTTTATATTAATTATGAACTGATGTGGTTTCAGTTTCTAGAAGTAATATGTGTAGCCTAGTGGTTAGAGTAATGATCTGTGAATGGGCTTGGTACATCCAGCAAATTGGGTTTGATTCCCACAACCTCCACTTGCATACTGTGTGGCTCTGAGCAAGTCACTTGGCCACCCCAGTGCTCCTGGGTTGCCCCTGAAAACAGGCACTTGTGCCTAGTGGGCCTTACCTGGTTAACAAAGAAGAAATAAATCAGAAATACATAATTACGGTACTTGATTATTTCTCCTGTTATGCATCCTGGTTGTCTTCCTTGTAACTGGCGCTGTTTTTCTGTGTTTGCGCTCAGGTAACATTTTCAGCACAGAAGTACAAGGGCTAGAAAGTGATACACGCTATTTCTTTAAGATGGCGGCAAAGACAATTGTGGGGTCTGGACCCTACTCTAAGGTGAAGGATGTGCAGACACTTCCCAAGAAACAGTCAGGTACGACCTAAAAATACAGCTGTGTTATGTCTGTTTCTGGTAGTGCTGCCCTGTTTTCATGGATTTTGAAGCTGAAGGAATGTGCTGACCACTTGGTTGATAAGATTTCATTTTCCTTGTTTTCTTCCATTTTAGTTTTTGTGTTTGTATATGGACCTTGAGGTGTTGCAATAGTGCACTTAAGTAAATTAAACAAAATACATAAATCTAAAGTAAAATTTAATGTTGCAGTATTTTGTAAGTTGTTTTTGTCAGGGTACTGTCAAATACCAAGGCTAGGCAATTTTATTTCTTGCAGAGTGGATGTAGTTCACTATCCACACTCTGGCAGTTCTGCAGGAGACAACAGAGTCATCGGAAGTCTTCTAGCTAAGATGTTCCTACCCGGATGGTACATCTACCAGCTCCTTGTGACATCAGAGCTTTCTATCCACCAGAAGAGACAGGTTCCTTACGCTTCAATTCTACAGCATTGAAGGATTTCATGTTTCTAGTGCTTTATTTAGATGAATCTTCTACTATTTCAGTCTGCATTAAAGTTGCTCCTACATCTTCCGACTCCAGTTCACAATCAGGAATGGAAGGCAAGAAACCGGAGTTTAAATTATGCACTCTGTGTAGGCAGAAAATGTTGGCCACAGATCCACACAATACTTGCATCTACTGCCTGGGCAATCAACACAATGTCGTGGAATGCATTAAGTGATGGGCCGTGCTGCCAGCATCCATCGAAGCCCCTCAGATGGCCCAAAGACCACAAAATGGCCTCTGTGACTGCCAGGTTGGTTGCTCAGCTTGTGGTCATGGAAGAAAAGAAAGCTGCAGTGCACTCCTCTTCAGTCTTGGCACTAATCCCCTGCTGGGGCCAGTGTCTGAGGGTCAATCTCTGATGATTTCAAAGAAATGTGTATCCAGACTTTCAAGGAGAACCCTCATCACCACAGCAAGGATCATAAAAAGCAGCACTGCTATGGGACCAGGAAAAATCACACTCTTCCTGATCCTTCAGCTCCCCCGACCACTAGTACTTGATCAAGCATCCTGTGGTTGAAGTAACGGTCAAGGACTCCATGGTGACCCCATTAGGCTTTTCAGCCTCGACTCCAGTTGAGCAAGTGGTCGACAGTTTTCTCGAGTCTATTGACTGGTTGTTGGAAAAGACAGAAAAGGAATCGATCTCCCAAACCCCAGTGACTCAGGAGGACGAGGCCCAGTTGGCACCACCAGTTGAGTTGCCTCGAGAGCTGCCACCACTGGTGGTCATGTCTCCAAAAAAACAGTTGTGTTTACCCTGCTGAAGCATATGGTTTGTACCAACCCTCCAGAGGACCGATGTCGACCTTCAGGTCAGTGGTCGAGGTCAAGGCACTGTTCACACTTTTTAATCTAGCTCCAAAGGAAGGCGGCTTCACGAATGCTCCTTGACCACCTCATCGTTGGGTGAGGTATCGATGCAAGATGTGCTGATGCTGTGAGGAGCTCATTTTGCAGCGGTGGGCCAGGGCTCTACTCCCTGGACCTTTGGTCCCTTGTCCTTCGGCGGTCACTTCCACACTGGTCCATTCAACTCAGCAGTCCTTTGTGTCATCTCGAGGCACTTCCACCTTGCCAGCTGTTTGGGGCACTGACCAAGGAGTCTCGCACTGCTGCCAGCTTGCAATGTCAGCTGTCAGTGGTGATCACCCAGAATGAGGATACCAGGATGGTCCATGGTGGCAAACGGTTGAGGGCTATCTTTGAAGAATCCTCTGACTCCAAAGGCAAGAGGCTGATGGCATCAACCTGGACTCCCACTTTCAACCATGAATCAGTCAAAAAGCTTATGGTCCATGTCCCAGCATCTGTTGGAGCCCTAGTCCAGCTTATGTTGGAGTCCATGAAGATTCCTTAGAGCCAGTTCAGAAATGGTCTAAAAACCCAGTTACAGATCTTCTTGATAGAGACAAGTCCCTGGGGGTTGCCATTCCCTTGGTTGAGGCCATCTTAGGACCGGCCCTGGAGCTTTGGCAGCATCCAGCATCCTGCCTGGCACCCTTTACCAGGATGATCTGCAAATGTACGGTCTTGGAACTTTTGCTGACATCGTAGGCTGCATGGTGGTCTAATGTTGGAGCTCCCAGTTGGCACTCAGGAGTCCTACATGAATCCAGCTTTTAACTTGGTCATCCTGTCTGGTAAACAGAAGATGACAGATTTCCTTATGACCACCCACAACTGCCTGAAAGTAAATGCCTCGGGGACCCCTCAGAAAGGGCCCAAGCAACAACGGGAAGTCACCCAACAGGCCGCAGCCTGATTCTCTGCCTCAACCTCGGCATCTACCCATGACACAGAGGAAGTGGACTGCGTTGTCACTTCCCAAAAATTACTGTAGAACTTTAAACTTGATTAACACCACTCTACAAAGGCTGGAAACAAAACTCAGTGAGGTTAGAAGAGTCTTAAATATATTTGAAAAATGTACGGGAGTTACTGAATCCTGCCTGACCGAGTACACGGACATGGTGGATGTCCATAACGCTGCTTTGTTGGAACTTTATAAGTGCAAATTAGAGTTAGAACAGTGGCTTGAAGATCTTGAAAACTGCACTCTTGTAACAAACTGCTCCACGGCATCTTGGAGGGAACCAAACAGGGGGACGTGCTTTTATATGCCTCTTCATTTATTAAAGAACTTCTACATACTGTATGCCTTGAGACAAAGATCTCAATATTATCCGGGCACACAAAGCCTTAGTGCCCCCACTCAAGGATCCTGTCTGTCCTCGTTCTCGTATACTTGCGTTCCTGGGCATCAGGCTCAAGGAGGACATTCTCCGTGCAGCTTGGGGGAAAGAGACATTATATTTGGAAATTGGCACACCTTCTTTGAGTATGATTATACCCATGGCACATTTCTGAGCATGATTATACCCCACAAACAGTATTTAAGTGAAAACACGTGTTAGCAGCCCAGAAAGCCTTGAAACAGAAAGGCATTAAAGCCTACATTAAATACATGGCCAGACTAAAAGTGATTATGGATGCAGTGACTAAGTATTTTACAGAACTTTCTGAAGCTAAAGGTTTCCTCACTTCCCTGGGTATCAGCATGGATGATCTTGGGTCACCCTCAGCAGACTTGGCGGTAGCCCAGAAAAACAGGGGGACTCGACTGAGGATGGACCGTGTGACAGAGTGAAGTGGCATTTGTGGACCACCATGGCTGCCAGACACCAAGACACCTCATCAGAAGGACTCCGTGATTCCGAGCCAGCACAGAAAATCCAACAGTTGGGACGTGCAGACACACCTCACTCCTCTAAATCTCCATCTACTACTGCTACCTGAGATTATCCCATGACTTTGTTCTTTTGATGAGCTGTGAACCATTGGATCTAATAACTGGGTCAAAAGGCCTTTTTGTGCTTATGGACGAAATGGGCTACAACATTCTGGATGGCACACTTAACTATAACCACCCCAGCTTGGTCAGGTAAGATGAGCAGAACCAGCAAGGGGTGGGGGGGATTTTGGAAGAGGTGCAGGGAGATGCTGCAGACTTGGGGCCAAGATGGGTGTGTCAGCCTCCCAGGGCGGGCAAGCCTTGCTGATCATATTTTAAAAAGTCTGAGGTTCTTACACAAGATAAATGGTCTCAGTACGGGACGGATTGGAATTTTGGCCGGGTTGCTCTCCTGCCCATGATCACAGCAGCCATTTTATATTACCTCACAGAGGGGCTCAGACAATGGCCGGATATGCTTTTCAAACTATTAGATGCTCTGCAGCTTGGAGGCACATACAGTGAAGGGTCCTGTGTGGTCAGGGAGCGGGACCTTGGGGTCTCTCCCCTGCCGGTAGAAGGACCCTCTCTTCTTTTTGTTAGGTATCTTGTAGGGAGTGGGCCCACCTGGGATGCCACCGCAGTGGTACAAGCAGAAGCTCTAATGGCTCTCTCCACAGGAATAAGCACTGATAGTAACATATTAGATCGTGGTGTGTCCAAGTGAGGGGGGGGGGGCTAAAACCCGTGAAAATTCAGATATTGGTGTTCTGGGCCCATGGTCATGATATACATGGGCTTTTTGGCTAGCAGCTCTACTTGAAGCACTGATAACAAGCAAGACAGGGTGGTCTTCTTGCTCAGTGGAGGGGGGGAGCCTGTCCTGAGTTCCTGCAGTGTAGCCTTGCACTCAATTTTTTGCCTTTCCTCTTTTGGATAAGTGGGCACATAGAGGTGTGGGCTCCATATTACACCCTTTACCTCCTCATTTTTCTGTTGGGGGGGGTCCTCTGGGAACCTTGGACCTCTGACTGGCTTGGCTGTATTATTCGTTTATTGAATAGAAGGGGGCATCTCCATTCTGGTACTTTCTAGACCGCTGCCGATGAGAGGGAGGTGATTTTTCTAGGAGTTTTACTACTGGGTGGGTTCCTGCCCTTCCTGATTGATCATCATCAGCAACCTCCTTCTGCAACAGCTCTCTGTTAGACCTGAGCTTTTACACCTGCTTGGACTTTGTATTCTGCTTCTAACACATCTGAGCCAAGGAACCGGTTCAAGATGATTTTTCTCCACGACATATTGGACCAGTCTTTAGTGGGTGTAGATTGGGTACAGTTGCCTTGAATCAGTTGAGTTATTTTTTTTCTACATTGTGTTCTTAACGGTTATAATGTAATAAGGTGGTTTGTGGTTTCTCTATATTCATCCTCTGGTTGTGGAGAGACAGCTTGGTTTACTTTTTAAACAGCGTGCCTCCACCTCTTCCTAATCTGGCAGAACACCCTCCAGATTACCAGTCAATTATGGCAGGCCTAACCATTGTTTCTTACAATGTGAGGGGCTTGAATGGCACAGTGAAAAAGGTGAGAATTTTGCAGGAGCTCCAGAGGAGGAGAACGGTCATGTCTTTCTTGCAGGAGACTCACCTTATGGACATGGAGCACCAAAAGCTCTGCAGAAGCTGGGTAGAGAAGGTTTATGCCTACGATTGCGAGGTCCATCCCCACAGGTGGGGGGTGGCTATTTTAGTCTGAAAAATACCCTGCTAGTGGTTAACTCCATTGCAAGGACCCAGAGGGCAGGTTTATTTGGATCAGGGAAGAATACAGAGGTCAGGCTTGCATTCTCTTGAACCTTTATACCCTAGACGAAGTACAGGAGAGACAACCACTTCTTAAAACACTGTTAAGTGACCCAGTAGTGGATTTTCATAGTCTGATCCTTGTTTTTTTTTTTTTGGGGGTCAATGCCGTGCCCAACCCCTCACTGGATCTATCATGGCAAAGTGACCTGCTGCACTCCAGGACGGGTAAATTACCATCAAGGCTAGGCTCAGAGATGGGGCTTTTGGAAGTGTGGCACTTTTTGCATCTGAGGTTCCATGATTATTCCTGTTACTCTCCAAGGCACAATGTGTATTCTAGAATTGACTACTTTTTAGTTTTGTCCCCCTGGGTGCAGAAAGTAATATCTGAAAACAAAAAGCTGCTCAGAGCCGATGCAGTGCTGGTGCACAGGCAAACCCAAACCAAAGTACCATTCGAAAAACCTTGCACTCGGGACCCTGCATCAAAAAATATAACCAAAAAAACAGCTGCAGTGATAAAAATCATTTATTCAAGCCCAAAAGGCTAAAATGTCACACAGCGAACATAATAAAGTATAATTACGCAAGAACTTACCGTAACAGTAGATCTTCAAGAAGAGCTCCTGCAGCAGGCTACACCATAAGGACTATGCCGCTAGGCACTAGGACTCCACAGGAAACTTCTAGCCAGCAGTGCCCAGCTGGGGCCCGCCCCTTATGTCGGTCCGCCCACCGACGTCACCCTCTGTATAAAGGGGACAGTCCCCAGCCCCACCTCAGTTCACCCGCTGGAGACCTGGAGGTTACTTAACAGGAGAGATCTGAGGCAGGTGCCGAAACAAATCTCAAAAGAAGAAACATAACAGGGGGATGGAGGGAGGGAAAATAGCGCCTGCTGCAGGAGCTCTTCTTGAAGATCTACTGTTACGGTAAGTTCTTACATAACTGTACTATCTTACTTCAAGTATGAGTTCCTGCAGCAGGCTACACCATAAGGACTGAGTCCCAAAAAGTGTCTCCGAAGGGAAGAAAAAAAGGGAGGTAGGAGTAAAAGCTCCTGAATTATTTAAGCAGTCATTTAAGAAATTAGGTCTTGGAGCACAGCAAGGCCAAATCCTGCTCTCTTTCTGGAAGCAATATCCAGGGTGTAGTGCTTAACAAAGGTATGCACAGAGTTCCATGTTGCGGCAGCGCATATGTCTGCCGTTGAAACATTTTTCATGGCTGCAACGGATGCAGCCATCCCCCCTTATCAAATGTCCCTTAAACGGTCCCGGTAAGGGTTTTTCATACTTGTTGTAGATGAAGGTAATGCAATTTGTCAACCATTTAGACATGGTTTGTCTTGCAACTGGTTTCCCCAGAACCCTGGGGGAAAAGGACACAAACAACTGATTTGATAGGCGGATCGATTTTGTACGGCTCAAATAGTAACGGAGGATCCTGTGTACGTCTAGAGTGTGAAGAAGGGCCTCCCCCCAATTTGAATACTCAGGATAGTAAACTGGAAGGGAGGTGTCTTAATTCACTGTTAACTCAGACACCACCTTTAGAAGGGACTTAGTGTTAGTGTGCAGAGACACCCTGTGTCTGTGAAAAATTAAATAAGGTTCTTTACACATCAATGCTTGCAGCTCGGGAAATCCTCCAAGCTGAAGTGATGGCAACTAAAAATAACACTTTTCAAGAGATAAAACATAGTTCGCAATCTGCGGCCAGTTCGAAGGGAGGTAATGTCAACTTCTCTAGAACAAAAAAAGAGGTCCCATGGGGTAACAAGATCCCTAGTGGGAGGCTTCATATGAAGCATGCCCCAAAGGAATGTACAGGCAAGATTCCTACCCTCCACAGGTGCGTGATGAGCAAAAATGGGACAGAGATGCACCTTTATGGAAGAGTATCTGAGCCCCGCACCTGAATGTGATAGATATTTCAGGACTGACTTCACCGAGCAAGACAATGGGTCCAGGGAACATGCAGCTGCCCAGATACAGAAGCATTTCCACTTCTTAGCATACGTGGCCCTTGTAGATGGTTTTTCTCACTTCTACTAAGACTTTGGCCACCCTTTGTGAAACTCCCATGCCTGGAAATGGCTAAGTTTGCAGGAGCCATGCATGAAGGTATAGGGACCGAAGGTCCAGGTGGACTAACGTGCCCATGTCTTGGGATAGCAAGCTGGGTAAAATTGGTAGCTGAAACGGAGGTTCTACTGCTAAGTGTTGCAAAAGAGGGAACCATATCTGACATGGCCAGAAAGGAGCTACCAAAATCATTGTGGCATGATCCATCTGTAGTTTGAGTAACACCCTCTGCAGAAGGGGAAAAGGCGTAAAGGAACCTCCTTGTCCAGCAGAGGGACAGTGCGTCTCACCAGAAAACACCATGCCCAGGATGTAGAGAGCAGAAATTGAGCAGTTTTGCATTGAACGTGAAGAGGTCCAGCTCTGGACATCCCCATCTTTCAAAGAGGTCATCCACCACTTCTTGAAGCAGTTCCCACTCGTGGTTTCTAGATCACAAGTGGCTGAACTCGTTTGTCAGGACACTTTGGATTCCTGGAACATGAACCGCTGTCAGTGTGAGTCCGTGTTCTAGGGCCCAGTACCACACTCTCAAGGCTTCTCTGCACAGGGGGTAGGAATGCGTCCCCCCTGCTTGTTGATATAAAAGACCACTGACAAATTATCAGTCTGGAGAAGCAGGGGACTCTGGGAAAGGTGAGTCTAAAATGCCTGCATGGCATACAGAATTGCCCTCATCTCTAAGACGTTGATGTGCAGGGACACTTCCATGTCTGACCATGTGCTCTGAGTACGGGGATTCTGAAAATGAGCTCCCCATCCTAGACCCGATGCATCCGTGTTGAGGATCTGGCTCGGTGAGTCTGTTTGGAATGGAACTCCTGAATCCAATTTGGGTGAAGTCAGCCACCATGACAGCATTTGCTGGACAGCCCTTGATACCCTTATTGGGTGCTTGAGATTGTCGGACATCTGGTCCCATTGCACCCTTAGGTTCCATTGAGGAACTCTCATATGCAAGCGTGCCAGTGGTATAGTGGGTATGGCCGCAGCCATGTGTCCTAGGAGCTGTAACATGGTTCTTGCTGTGACTAGATTGGCTGAAGCTACTCTGGTGGCCTGGTCCCTCAGACGAGTGGTACTGTCGGGTGGGAGAAAGGCTTCTCCCTACTGAGTATCCAGGATGGCTCCTATGTACTGTAGACATTGACAGGGCCAAGCACAGGACTTTGGGAGATTGATTGTTATCCCCAGCTGTTGGAACATTTGAAAAGTGTCCAAGAGGGTGTGGACTAACTGCGATCTGGTGGGGGCAGTTAGGAACCAATCATCTAGGTAAGGGCAGACGAAATGACCCTGTCTGTGAAGAACAGCTGCCACTACTGCTAGGCACTTGGTGAACACCTTCGGAGGCGAGGAGAGACCGAAAAGCAAAGCTTGGAATTGGTAATGGTTCCCTTGAAAGGCGAACCGAAGACACCTCTTGTTAGCGGGAAACACTGGTATGTGCAAGTATGCATCTTGCATGTCCAGAGAGCATAGCCAGTCCCCTTGGTGCAGCATGGATATCAGCCCTGGTAAGGTTACCATTCTGAACCTTTTGTATTCGATATACTGGTTCAGGAGACTCCGGTCTAATATGGGTCTTACGTCCCCTGTCTTCTTGGGGACCAAGAAGAAATGGGAGTAATACCCAGTTCCTTGTTGGGAGGGGGGAACAAGCTCGATTTGAGAGCAAGGTCTGGATTTCTTCCCTGATGAGGGCTGTGTGGGTGGGAGGATATCGAGAGGGGGCTGGAGGAAGTTCGGTAAACTCCAGCATATAACCCTTTTCGATAATTTCCTGCACCCATATGTCTGTTGTGATATTGGTCCACCTGTCTAGGTAGAGGGAAAACTGACACCCTACTGCTTCCCCCATCGACTCCGCTGGAGGAGGGGGAGCTGGCAGGAAGTAATGCATGTGCGCCTGGGGTGGGCAGCGAAGGCTGGGAGGATTTTGGATTCCTAGGTCCGCTGTTCTCTGCTGGTTGGGAGGGATCCTTTCTCTTGAAAGGACCTTGGGGCTGTTGGTTTCTCTGTCTGTTGGCACCCTGGCGCTGAAAGGGCTTGCGCTTAGGTTGCTGAGGGTCCAACTGATACATGTGGTGAACGGACTGGACTGCTTTACCTGAGTCTTGCAGTTCCGTTATGATCTTTTGTACCTCCTCTCCGAAGAGGACAGATCCATGGAATGGAGCATTAAGGATAGAATCCTGGAGGTCCTGCTGAAAACCGGATACTCTCAGCCAGGAGTGGCGATGGAGACGCACCCCGGAGGCCGCTGCTCTGGCTACTGTGTCTGCCAAATCATAGGATGCCCTCAACACGTGTTTTCCTACATCCAGGCCAGACTGCAGTACATCCAAAAGCTCAGTGCAAGATGGGTTATCTGGTTATTTTGGGGCCAACTCGATGGCTTTCTTCCATAAAGATTTTTGGTATAGCATCATGTGGGCCAAAAAATTTAGGGACCGTATGGAGCATGTGAAAGAAGCATAAACTCTCCTGCCAAACTGGTCTAATTTCTTAGATTCCTTTTGGGGGGGCTGTGAGCTCATATGTTCAGGTTACTTTTTCCTGCTGTGGGCTGCGGTCAGGACCATGGAGTCTGCCCTCGGATTTTCTCCCAGAAAGGGCTCTGCCTTGGGAGACTTGTACAGTCTGTCTGCCTTCCTGCGGACAGCTGAAAAAGATGAAGGGTGCTCCCATGCCAGCCTGGTTAGTTCCTGAAACGGAGGGACCGGGGGGGGGGATGACCAAGGGTCATGGGTCATTTATTCCCAAAAAAGTATGAAGCCATTTCCTCTCCAGGTCCAATTCCTCGGTGTCCCATCGATTTAGGAATTGGATGTGGTGCATCACATCCATAAATGTCGGGTCATCTTGGGGGGGGGGACCAGGGTGAATTGTGAGGACCCTCTGGCTCAGGAGAGTAACCTCTATAAGATGAGTCTGAGGAGTGAGTGCTGCTCCTGGAGGAGGTAGATGAGGCTGACCTCACGCGTTTATGCCCACGCCAGCATCTGCTCCTGTCGTCCAAGGAAGATGACCTGGAGGAGGAGTGGTAGCTTCTGCCCCTACGCCTGGGATGCTCGGAGTCGGGCCCCTGGGTGTGTACGGAGACTGTGGTCGGGAGTCTGGGACCGGTGCTTTGTCCGGGTCCAGTGTGGAGGGTCGTGGAGGAGGGAGGTCATCCTTTTTTAGTAAATCTCCCTTTACTGTGTTCCACCACGAGGTAAAGAGTTTCCTAACATCTGCTAGGGGGACCATCGGCACTTGCAATGGTGGCGCACCACTGGGGTCCATGGGAGTACAGGTAGCGTTGCTTGGTCCTGGAGTCTCATCATGAGGTACATGAAGACTTGGTGGAGTGGCATGGTCTGTCGTCTGGACGCCTGTCATCGGGTCCCCTGACGTCAGGTCGTCAGGTACCAAGGGGGGTTGATCTGGTGATTTGTTGACAGGTGGCCTGTCATCGGGCTGCTGATGTCAGCTTCGGAGGCGGCGGCTCCACAGGTATCCAACTTGTAGTGGTTGTTGTAGACGTCTTGGTACTCGGCGCCTCACCCTGTGGCATCTGCCGCTGGTCCTTCCGTTTGTCGGAAGACCATTTGTCCGGGACACGCAGCAGGGTCTTAGTTTTATTTGCTGATGACTTGTCCTTGGGAGAGCGTTCCTTAGAGCGGGAATACTCCCAGCATCAGTGTCTGTCGTCTGAGGCCATCAACGAGCTGGAGGAAGAAGGCGCCTGAACCTTGTCGGTTGAAGTCCCTCTCATAGGCCCCGAGGACTGCTGGAAGGGCCTAAGGCTGAGGGATGGACCCGAGGGTCCTTGCCCTGAAGAGTTGCCGCTTGCTGAGAGAGTAAGGGCGGGAGCCTTCGTCAACGGCAGGCCAGAGGAAGATAGGCCTGACGGAGGGACTGAGTCTGCTCTCTCTCCAAAGTGCAAACTTGAGTGCTTCTGTTTGCAAGGAGACTTGGATCTGGACTCCGACCTGCTGTGCTCCTTGTCCCGTTGTTGGTGCTTCCCTTCTGAGTGTTTTTCCTTGTGGGAAGTCAGCGACCGGGAGGCTGAGGAGCTGGCCTTCGACAGGCATTGAAGGGCGGCGAGCTGCTGCTCCATGATGTAGGCCTGGAGAGTCTTGCAACGGCAGGCTCGGTTTCATTGGTTGAATTTGCCGCAGTCCGGGCAGGCTTTAGTGTTGTAATCAGACCCCAAATAGAAGAGGCACCAAGAATGACTGTCATTTGCAGGAATCTGCTGCCCACACGGATACTTGGATTTCCATTGTGTGGTCGAAGAAGACTGAGACGACATAAACTAATCGGAATATCGGTACTTTATACTCGAAGCAAGATCAAATGTGACAGTTTTGCGCCCGTACTTGGTGCTTTCTCAAGAGGGAATAGTAACGAAACTGTGCTCACATTTAAATACATTAAAACAAGTGAAACTTCAAACATAAAATACCACACACTAGTGAAAATTTCACCTCAACTGCCGCTACAAATTGATTATTCATTACAAACCCCATTTCTCACAGTCCCTTTAAATGAGTGGCGCTGCCAGAAGTGACTTTCATTCATGCATTCGAAACTTCATAATGACATCATCGGAGCCAGCCACTAATTCATTATTCTGGACTTCTCAGTGATCTTCCTTCTCAGTTTTACAAATACCTAAGCAAAATGCAAAGATACAGCAGAAAATTATAAAAAGAAGCATAACAATTTCATATTGCAACACTGTACCACTGCATGAGACAAATCTTATTTGAACAGCAGGAAACATATTTCTACTCATATTAAGGACAACTAATATGACGGCAATAAATCCCACCTGTCATTTAAACCTTTTCCAGTAGCAGCTCATAACTTGAAAATCCACATTGACTCTCTTCTGAGTACCCTCCCACCCCACCCTCCCAGACTCCCAAGTATGTTTTCAGTTCCTATAGACATAAATGAATGCCCTGGACTATGAGACATAATGTGCATATAAAGTGCATTTTTAGTGTCTTGTCTGACACTACTATTCAGATGTTCCTCAGCCTGCACCTTAAGTTTATAGCAAGTTTTTCCAGTGTGTAACAGCCACAGTTTCACCTAGCCAGATAAACCACTTGTTTAGTACTGCAATTAATAAATTGGCTAACTTCATAATTCCTCCCCACCAAATGAGACCAAATGTACTGCTTTTAATCATGTTCTTGCAAAATTTACGATGCCAGTAGCTGACGTTTTCCACTGGGGAAAGAGCTATCCATGACGGTCTGATCAGCTGCCGTGGAATTTCTGAAAACTATTAACCCACCATGTCCTTAATAGTTGTACCTCTCCTATACACAAATCGTGGATATTCATGAGTGCTTTCTTGTAACGGCCCCTTTGAATATAAAACATGACAATTTTTCCGTATCATCTTTTTTATGTTATGTGATTGCAAATAGAAATGATTAGCTGGTTCTGCCCTTCCCCCGACATCAATTCCCAGTATCATAAGCCATCAGAAAAGAGCAAGAAAAGCACACATCTGCTCACTCAGAGGTGCTCCAGCCGAATACATGAACCCAAAAAACGGGAAAGAAATTTGGCACACACCAAGAACTGCAGGTGAAAGTTTTATTAAATATTATAAAATTAGCATGGCTCAAACAGCAGGGCTAACACCCCTACATAGCGACCCAGCAAGTGGGTATTCCTCAGGGGGTGGAGTCAGCCAATACCCCAATTCTTAAATATCCAAACAATTACATTGTTAAGATTAATTCATTAAATGAAGGCATCAGAAAAACATGCAAAGGTGGAAACCAATACTAAAACCAGCAGTTGGTGACATTAAAAAATCCATGTACGTGGTTATAAGTGCTTAAAATATGGCTCATAATGTGCAAAAGTTTATAAAATGGGCTTAAAGAATTCTTTGTATAGATATAAATATTTATACAAACTTTGTAAGTTGAGCCCAGTTGAATTAAATCAATTTAAGTCCATAACAATGCACATACACAGTATTATTTTGTTATTCATTTAGAGCCAAAAAATCAGTAGTAAGATTCAAGCATATTAGAAGACCATCCTTTGAAGTAGTGCTCAGTGGGGCCATAATTCGAAGTGTGGAGGAAACAGCCAGGGATAATATACCAACTGTATTCCTCAATATTACACCTTCTATTAAAGTTGACCTCCATATTTACACTTGACCTCCCACTGAGCACTCGACAAAAAGGTGCCAGGACACCAAGGAGACACAAGTGCAGTCTGATTACCTGAAGTAACTATTTACATGAGTGACTGGTGATAATGAAAAAGCACAAGGCTGTCATTTAGGATAAAAGGTGAACACATCGACTTCAGCTGTTCGAGCCGCAACTGCAGCATATTCTCTGTTTGGAGCGCTGAACACAGTAAATTCCCAATTCAAAGCGCTCAAATAAATCAAACAGGAGACACGGGGAACATAAAAATAGAACTACATATACAAATATAAACATATGCATACATTCAAACCACATTGGTGTGGGCAGGACAGTAGTGTGGTGGGTAGGTAACTGGCTGGGTGGCAGGACACAGAGGGTGGTGGTAAATGGCTGTCACTGCACAGAGGGAAGAGTGACCAGTGGGGTACCACAGGGATCAGTGCTGGGACCGGTCCTATTCAACATCTTCATCAGTGACATTGCACAGGATATAGAAGGCAGAATTTCACTGTTCCCTGATGACACAAAGCTCTGTAATAGAGTAGACACACCAGAGGGTGTAGACAGAATGAGAAGGGACCTGCAGAGACTTGAAGAATGATCAGGGGTTTGGCAGTTGAAATTCAATGCAAGGAAGTGCAAGATAATGCATATGGGGCATAAAAACCCTGGCATAATATATCAGTTAGGGGGTGAGGATATAGCATGCACCAAGCAGGAAAGGGATCTTGGGGTTATCATCTCTGATGACCTTAAGGTAGGGAAACAGTGCAGTATACAGTTCTGAAGACCTTACCTACACAAGGACATAGACAGGGTAGAGAAGATTCTGAGGAGGGCAACAAAGATGGTACATGGATTGCATCACTAGTCCTATGAGGACAGGTTGAAGGACTTGAATATGCTCTCCCTGGAGGAGAGGAGGGAGAGAGGGGATGCGATAGAGACATACAAGTATCTTACAGGGAGGAATAGGGTGCAGGAATACAGTATTTTTAAGCGAAAAAGATGTTCCTGGACTAGAGGGCATGGGATGAAGTTGGAGGGAGGACAATTCGGAGGAAACATGAGGAAGAATTTCTTCACAGAACGGGTGGTGGACAAGTGGAACACCCTGCCAGAGGAAGTGGTGGAGGCTGAAACAATCACAGAATTTAAGAATGCATGGGATAGACATAAAGGAATTCTGGAGGTCAGGGGTAAGGGGCAACAGACTTCTAGGAAAACAAAGTGAACTTACAAGCTTAAATGGGCAGACTGGGTGGGCTGTAGGCCCTTATCTGCTGACACTGTCTATGTATTTATGTATCTATGTAAAATGGGGGGAGATAAGGCAAGGATACTGAGGGAACAAGGCAAAAAAAAGGGGAGGGAGGAAGGGAGGAGAAGGCATTAGATAAAGGGACTAAAAAACAGCAAAACTTAACACCCATGAGGCGCATTGGACCCACTTCGGAGGTCGTGAGGGTCCCTGGACAACCCTCCCCAACCCCCCATTGCAGAATACAGGTACACAGGGACGAACTGTAGTGCGTGTGAGCCTGTGCACTTTGATTCACGAGGCTTGTGGAGACCCTGCTGACGCAAGCCGCCGGCTTCCCCCACTGCCTCGCCACCACCATTGGTGAGCACTCCCTTTTATAGGGCTCAGTAACCAATCAGCCCATTTCTCCATCAGCAGCTTATATTGCTCAGCCACTAGGGGCATATGCTGCATTCACCTCACCAACAGCAGGTTTCCTATGTCAATGATTCACGCTCTGCCTACCATGTTAACCCTACTCCTGATTAATGTCCAGATACCTCATCAAGCAACTGCACCTACCACCTTCCAGGGCTACACACCACTTATACTCCCTCTATGGCAGCCTGGCTGGCAGTCAACCCGTAAGTCCTCCTCACAGGAATCCGCAGACACCTACTCTTCTTGTACAGGTGGCACATCTCTTGCTGCACTACCTTCAGCTCTCCCCTCCCACTCTCAACACCCTACTAGGAGCACCCTCTGCTACCCCCCTCAGTCACCACCAACCCTGCCACCCACGACCCCAACCTTTACCTTCTGTCCCCTCGCCTTGTCCACTAATACTGGCCATACCCTTACTTGCCAGCCTCCCTATCCCCACATTCCCCACTCCTAAAGGGCCCCCGGGCGGTAGCCTACGTCCCCACAAGACATCTAAATGGCACCCTATCCACAGGATCTTCCTCCTCCTCCTCCTGCTCACATCAGGTAATATGCACCCAAACCCTGGCCCTGCCACAACTACCATACCAACCCTCCCACCAACCAGCGGACTATGTATTGCCACCCTTAATGTCTACGGTCTCTTAAAAAAGTGGGACTCCTTCCAGGGCTGGGTCTGCCAACACCAACCAGATATTATTGCGCTCACTGAAACCTGGCTCTCCCCATCGACCCCTGACTAGTCTTTAAATCTCACAGGGTACAACCTATACTGGACGGATCGTAAAAGTAAACGTGGGGCCAGTGCAGAGATACTAAAGAGGTCCCACGTGGTCAGCTACTCTCACCCCTAACTGCATCCTGGTCCACAGGCCCTCATAAAAATCACCTGGGAACAACTAAATCCTCCCTCACTCCTCATCACCACGGTCTATATCCCTCCCAGGGAACAGAAAGTGGCCTTCCACTCTGTTCTGTCCTACCTGGCTACACTTCTGGCACAAGCTGAGAAAATCGTACTAGGGGACTTTAATATTAACTGGCTGGACAAAGCTGCCGCACCATTCTTAGACGCCGTTACTGCCCAGGACCCTACGCAGGTCGTCACATCCCCCACCAGATTGAACCAGCACACTGGGTCCTCCTCCCTGCTGGACTTGGTGTTCACCAACCGCCCTACAAAAATTGCCAGTACAACAGTACTCCCAAATGCCCTTAGCGACTACTCCCCGGTACTCTGCCATTGGACGTGCAAATCCCCAGATTAATCTATCAGCACAACTTGGCCCAGGAAAACTTAAGCAACCTCAAAATCTATCTCAGGTCAATGGACTGGTCCATTGTCACGAAAACCACTGACACTGACCCAGCTCCTAAACCTCTTCTCCTCAGCTTTAACACCATCTGTGACAAATTTGCCCCATCACTAAAAGAGTAGCCAAGGAAACCCAGTGCCGTGGGTCAGTGAGCATCTCCTGGACCTCATGCGGACCAGAGACTCCCTACGGCACCTCTCTAATGAGACTGGCCTGCCAGCTGACAGGCAGAACTATAGAGAAGCAAGGAACAAATGTACATGGTCCCTGCACAAAGCAACAGCTGGGTACTACAAGGCTCACTCACCAACTCCTGGGGCTCAGGACGAAGGTTCTGGGACAATATCAAAGACCTGTGTGGAAAAGCTCCCAACGCCACCCCTAGCCAGATCAGGGTTGAAGGGTGCCTTACCTCCGATCCAATCCGTATGGCCAATGCCTTCAATGACTCCTTCTCCAATCTCAGCCTGGTTCTCCCCCCTAACTTCTTTGACCCTCCCCAGTCACCACCCCACCCTCCCATCAACTCCACCCTTCGCCTGCGTGTCATCTCTCCCTAAGGGTGCCAGAGCCTTATCTCAGAGAGGGCACTCAAGTCACTCCCAGTATAGCAGTGACACTTTAGACCTGAAACTACTTCGACTCTCTCTCACTGAGGTGCTCGACCCCCTCACCCATATACTAAACAGCTCCTTATGCCAAGGAAAATTCCCCTTCCGCTGGAAATCTGCCCACATCACGCCGATTTTTAAAAGTGGAGACCATGCCCTCACTAACAACTACCGACCTATCTCCTTTCTCCTTCCCCTATCCAAGGCTCTTGAGAGGATAGTCTTTGACCAGCTAATGGACCACCTGAACAAATACAACCTGCTTAGTACGCAGCAACATGGCTTCCGGAAGGGCCATAGTACCACCACTGCCCTCCTGGAACTCACCTCGCACATCCACTCCGCTTTAGATAGAGGGCAAATCACAGGGCTGTATTCATAGATCTTACTAAGGCTCGATACCGCCAACCACCCGCCTCCTGCTATCCGCGCCTGACCAGCACTGGATTCTCTCAGGATGCCCTTGGTTGGTTCTCTGACTACCTGTCAAATCGTCCAGGTGTAAAAATAGAAACACCGCCTCTAGTAGGTAACCTGTCTTCTCGGTGTCCATAAGGGTCCATCCTCGGTCCGTTACTATTCAGCCTTTTTCTAAATTCCCTCCCAAGACCTGTTCCGGGAACCTTCTCCTCTCTGCAGATGATGCCGTACTCTATACGTCCAACATTGATCCTTTACAGCTCCACCTCTCCCTCCAGTCCTCCTTCAGCTCCACCGAAAAATGGTTCGCCTCCCGTCGTCTTGTCCTGAACTATTCCAAGACTAAGGTTATGTACTTTTCCCACCCATTTAATACTAGAAAGGAACTTTGTCCACAACTGAGAACTGCCAACCATACCCCCCTTGACCAGGTGGACTCCTTCAGATATCTTGGCTTAACACTCGACCCTGCACTCACATTCCACCAGCATATCCACCTCCTATCTACTGCCCTCAATGTGCGGCTCGGGCTCCTGTATCGCCTCAAACACTGCTTTACACCAAACGCATTGAGGCTTGCTGTCTCCTCTTCAGTACTCTGCCTACTGGATTATGGCCTAGTCATCTATGGAGCAGCTAACTCATCGGCACTCAGCAGACTACATGTCTCCCTAAATAAAGCCTGCTGCCTCACCTTGGGCTGTGACCAGCTAACGCATGCATGCACACTGTACAATGATACCAACTGGCTGAACCTTGACAACAGGATTAGGTTCCACACATGCCTCATGGCAAAAAAAATTGCCCTTGGTCTCTGCCCATCAGGTCTCGCTCCACTAATAAGACCAGCCCAGTCACTTAAGCACACTCGTAGCTATGGTAAGCACCTCCTCTCTGTCCCCTGTTGTCGTACATCCCTATACCAGAGGTCCTTCAGCTACAGAGCCCCATCCTGGATGAACAGTCTGCCCACTCCACTTGCATATGAGAACAGACTAGGATCGTACAAAACCGCCCTCAGAGCCCACCTACAGTCTTCGAACCACTGTGATTGCCTCTGACCTATCCTTCATCTAAACGACCGCCCAGACAACGGCCGGTACCCCTCTCATAACCCTGCCACTAACTGTGTCCCACTTGTTTAGCTCTGCACTGATATGCCATTTGTTTTGCATGTTTGCTCTGACTTGCTCTAGTTTTCTCTCTACGAGACCCACAAATGCCTCTGTAACTACTGATAATGTAACTACCTGACTATGTACTGCTGTACTGTTATATAACCTCTCTTCTCGTCTGTAATATTTGTGATGTGGAACCTTTGTAAAGGAGTCTTTGACTCAAAGGTATTTCCGAATCTCCAATAAACTAAACTAGTGACGTCCGTAGTGCAGCAGAAAGCAGAACGAAAAGTCGTTCTGCTGCAGTGCGGATGTCACACATGGTGTCCTCAAAAAAAAAAAAAAAAAATACATAATAAAGATAGGAGGTGAAAAAGGGGAGGGGAAAGTTTTTTTAAATCGGTTCATATCTAGATTATCAGTAAGAACATGGGCCAAAAATAAGTTTTGAATAAAGTCCGAACCTGTAATGTTACAATTATAAATAGGAGCTAAAGTCCAATTTATCATTCAGGCCAGTTGGTGACAGTGCGTTCAGAAGATGTATCCCTTTAGTTTCTCTTTGGGACAGCATCTTTACTCGGTCCCCTCCTCTAAGAAAAGCAGGGATTTGATCAAGGGCTCTAAATTTTAAGCCCCTGTGATTGAGTTGTGCGCCTTCAAGTGATGTACTCCCAGTGCATTATCCATTTTGCTATTATAAATGGCCATAATATGTTTCTGTATGTGATTTTTCAAGGGTCATTTTGTATGACCCACATACATTATACATTCACACCAAACTGCATATTCAGTGTAAGATGTCTGACAGTCAATATACTGATGCAGCATAAATTCTTTTCACATTTTAGGATGTGTAAATGTACATCTTACTTCGAGGGGGCTCTTGCAGTAGGTAATAACAATTAAGACTGCACCCCTGGTGTCAGGACTACACAGAAAACTTTTAACTAGCAGTGTCTGGCGGGGGACCACCCACCGATGTCACGTGACCACTGTCAGTGTTACCCTATATAGTGGATGGTCTCCAGCCCACCCTCCAGTTCTTTTCTGCCATTGACCTGTGCACGTCGGACCTCTCAGAGAGTGCTGCTACTGTTCGACCATCATTTTGGATGAATATACATCTTTTAAATTTCCTTTTATTTTTTTACCGTTCCAGTAAAATAATTTCTAGGAGCGTGGATATGTTGTTCATCCACACTCTCTGGCATGTCCCTTTCCCCTTTAAACTTGCCGGAAGTCTTCAAGCTGGCTCCTCCCACCCACCCGGGTGGTAAATACCTCAGCTCCACCCTATGACGCCAGATCTTCCTTTCCACTGGAAGATACAGGTCCCTCGTGCTACTTCTGTACTCCGTAGGCCCTGGTTTTCAAAACGTCGGTTTTACCGCAACTTACTATAAAACTCGTTAGAGTTCACAATTCCGATTCGGATATGGAGGACAAATTATACCCCGGATTTTGCCGGTGTCCCTGCGGCCAGAAAATGTCGCGCACCG
Source organism: Neoceratodus forsteri (assembly GCA_016271365.2). Lineage (NCBI taxonomy): Eukaryota > Metazoa > Chordata > Ceratodontiformes > Ceratodontidae > Neoceratodus > Neoceratodus forsteri. The sequence continues at coordinate 1,711,721,819 of CM028129.1, read as the reverse complement.
ATCTCAATTAGCATACGGTACTGCCTCGCATCAGACATGACACCTCGTCGTGTACAATTTGTTTGGCCTTCCATCCCAACGTTCTGGATGACCGCAAGGTGCGCCTTCCACTAGGGAGACCAGAGAAAAGGAACCCGCCGGTGAAATCCAAAGAGGCGAGGTGGGCAGTTTCCGCGGCCGTGGGATCCTCCGAGCAATTGGAACAGATTAAGGCATCCGAGGAGGAAGGGGCTCAAGCTTCTGTCGGTCGAAGCTTCTTCGTTCCCCTCAACCTGTGCTCGACTTTTACGGCCTCCTTTCGGGAGTTGTGCCAGTCTCTCCCCACCAGGGGTGAGGCGTCCTCGGGCTTGCACTCCTTCCGCCCTTGGAAGAGGGACAAGGACCCCAAGTCTTCTTCCTCCAGAAGATGATGCTCCTGGGACCGAGAGAGGTCCAAGTCCCAGGAACACGCGGTCTTGACTTCGGTCGAGATTGCATCCTTGGCCACCGGCTTTACGGATCTTCCGTCGGGCCAAGGCACCAAGATCGAGGAAACGGCCGAACCGGCCGAGATTACGCTTGATCCCATTGAGCCCTTATCGACGACTCCTGTCAATGATTCCTTAGAAAGGACCCCAGTTCTTTCTTTCCCGACAAGGAGACTGTACCTTCGGGTAACCTCATCCAGGAAACCAGTACGGAGCCTCGGTTTTCCACGACTCCGGCGTCCCCCGATCGAACCAGCCAACCCCGTGAGTCTCGATCGAGGACCTGAACCCCTTTGGTCAAAAAAACGAAGAAAGGTTACAAACACTCCAGAAAGAGGTGTTGCCATCGATCCTCATCCTCCTCGGACGAGGAGAGACTTCGACAGAAACTCCGTCGACGTTATGAGGATCTCATGTGGCAACGGCTGATTCTGACCGGTCAAAAGCCGGCTCCACCAGCAGCACCAGCCATTACTTGGCTCCCACCTCCCAGGCCGACGCCGGCCCCTCCGGAACCGAAGTCTTCGGTTCCCCCACCCGTGGGGCCGGCCCGTATCCCAGTTCAGCCTATTACGGTGTCCCCACCGATTTTGGTGGAGCCACCGCCTAAGCAGCCACAGGAAGGGGCTCCCTCGAAAGAGGACTGGACAGACACTGGACTGCCCGTCGTCTGTCCATCACTGTTGTCCCTGATCACCCTCGGCGTATCGAGGAAGACATAGGTGGGAGACCGTTATATCCTGACTCTTCGGACTCAGATGCCACTGGTTTGCACTTGCATCCGGGGGATGACGAGTCATCAGTGGCAGGTTTAGAGGAAGGTCCTTTCTCTTTTCAGGGCATCCTCCGCCTGATTTCAGAATCTACCGGAATGCCTCTGGAGCCTATCCAAAAGAAGGCAGAATACCCCCTTACGGATATCCTCAAAAGGGGGGGATACCCCGATGGAGGACTTTCCAGTGTCTGAAGCCATTGTTGGCCCGGCCCTTGAGCTCTGGCAGTGTCCTGCCTCCTGTCCAGCTCTGTCTGCCCACATGGCCCGCAAGTATACGGTACCCATGGGGTCCCTGGCGGGGTTCACAGAGCAACCCTCGGCCAAAAGCCTTGTGACTGCTTCTGTGTTCAGACGCACTGGTAGCTCAGCAGACACTGACCACCCCCACCCCACGACAAGGAGTCTAAGAATGTGGACCATTCTGCGCAGAAGGTCTATGCGGCCTCCTTTTTAGGCCTTCATCAGGCCAGTTCGGCTGTTATTATGGCACACTTCTCTCACGCCTTCTTAGGGTCATTAGATGAAGTCCTCCCTCATCTCCCAGCGGACATGCAGACCACTGTGAAGCAAGTCCATGGCCAGGGCCGTGCTGTTGCAGAACTGCAGCTCCAAACGGCCCTGGTCATTGGAGATTCCTGTGCCTGCTCCTTAGCAGCCGCAGTGGCCACTCGCCGCAAGGCCTGGCTGAGGTTATCCTCCTTTCCGTTGGATACTCAGCACAAGTTAGCTGACGTGCCCTTCCTAGGCACCGACCTCTTCAGTCCGGGAGTGGCTGGTCACCTCTAGCGCATAGAGCAGTCCAGTACCACCTTGGATGCTACCTCTGCGAAGGGCTTTTCAGGCAAGAACCAGCAGAAGCGCAAGAAGAAGCCTTTTCGGTACTCTACCCCTGCGGGGAAGCAGCCCTCCTTTCAAGAAGGCCAGCAGCAACAGCAGCAGGCTCAAGCTTGGCGCCCTAGGTCCATGCAGGGTCCCCAACAGCCCCGTAAAGGAGGCCGAGGTGCTGGTCCAGGAGCCTTCTCCTCCTCCTCTGAGCCTGCTCAGTGACGGGTCAGGGGTTGCCACACCAGCTCTGGGTCTTCCCGTGGGGGGCCGGCTCTGCCACTTACTTTCCACCTAGTCTGCTATCGCTCCGGACAGGTGGTTTCTGGAAGTGGTCAGCCAGGGACTGCCTCTGGAATTCGAGCAGTACCCTCCCAGTCGAGGCCACGCCCCTCGGGAGGAAAGGATCTCTGCTCGCACTCAGTCGGCCTTTTGAGACGACATCGCTCAGCTCCTCCACAAGGAGGCAGTAGCTCCAGTGCTGGATCCTCCTACAGACCTAGGCTTCATGTCCAGGTATTTCCTGGTGCCCAAGCAGATGGGAGGTTAGTGCCCCATCCTAGATCTCCACGACCTGAGTCAATATCTCAGGTCTTGCACCTTCCCGGATGGTAACTCTGAACCAGATCATACCATCCCTGGAGCAAAGCATGTGGTTCTGTTCACTGGATCTACAGGATGCATTCTTTCACATCCCAATCTGTCCGTCCCACCAGCGGTTCCTCCGCTTCCGGGTCGAGGGGACCCTGTACAAGTTCAGAGCAATGCCGTTAGGCCCGTCATCCGCCCCTTGCGTTTTCACCAAGTGCACTGCAGTGGTGGCGGCCTATCTTCGGCATCGAGGAGTTTGGATATACCCTTATCTCGACGACTGGCTATTGGCAGGTTCCTCCCTTCAGGAGGTGGAGAGGTCCAGGGATCTGGCCCTCAGAACCTGCTCCCAGCTCGGACTCTTGCTCAACGAGGCCAAGTCGGAACTCATGCCCTCTCAGGTGATGGGCTTCATCGGGGCAGAACTCGACACTCGTCAAGTCAGAGCTTGGCTCCCAGCGGACAGGTCGGAAGTTCTTTCCTCCTTTGCCCGATCATTTCTGGTTGGGCACTTGCGCCCTGCCCGGGACTTTCTGCACCTTCTGGGTTACATGGCGGCACGCACCTCAGTGGTCCACTGGGCCAGGTGGCACAGCGCCCCCTCCAGTGGGAGCTGGCCGCCCAGTGGACTCAGCACCATTGTCAATTCGACCAGCTGATAACTGTAACCCAGAAGATGTGGAACACTTCCAATGGTGGACCGCCCCCAGAACGGGTTACAGGAAGGTATCCAGCTTTGATCTGACCAGTCACGTCGCCCTGACGACCGATGCCTCTCTCATGGGCTGGGAAGCCCACATGGGGGACAGCAGGGCCCATGGGTTCTGGACCCCCGTGGAGCCCCGATGCCACATCAACCTGTTGGAGCTCAGAGCAGTCAGACTGGCACTGTCAGCTTTCGCTCTTCAGCTCCTGGGTCAAGTGACTCAAGTCCAGACGGACAATACCACCACCATGTACTACCTCAACAAACAGGGCGGCACGCACTCCTGTCTGCTGTGCAAGGAGGCGCTCCGCATCTGGACCCTCGTAAGTCGGTTGGAGGCAGATCTCCTAGCCATCCATGTGGCAGGAGTCTCGAACCAACTGGCAGATGCTCTCAGCCGCATAGGCCAGATGTGCCATGAGTGGTCATTCCATCCAGAGGTAGTTTACAGTCTGCTCTCCTGTTGGGTCAAACCACTGGTGGACCCTTTTGCCTCCAGGGAAAACCCCAAACTGAGACTATACCATGCCCTCCCCCCTTAGCAGGGCTCGCTGCAGGGGATGTCTTCTTGAGGCCATGGACCTCAGGCCTCCTCTATGCCTTTCCTCCATTTCCCTTGATCCACGAGGTGTTACTCAAGGTGAGGAGGGACAAGGAGAAGGTGAACCTGGTAGCCCCAGATTGGCCGCACCAGTTCTGGTACCCAGATCTTCTCAGCCTCAGCTGCAGGCACCTGGAGCGGCTTTGTACATGCCCGGACCTGATATCATTGAACCAGAGGAAGGTATTCCATCCGGACTTTCAATCCCTGCACCTCACAGCCTGGTACCCGAGTGGCTAGAGTTCCAGGCTCTGGGTCTTTCCGAGTATGTCTACACCGTGGTGGAGGCATCTCGTAAGGAATAGACCAGGAAATGTTATGCCTTCAAATGGAAAAGGTTTTCCATTTGGTGTCAGGATAAGAGTCTGGACCCCTTATCCTGCTCTGTGGCTAACATTCTAGACTACCTTTGGTCTCTCTCCAGAGGGGGTCTGTGGTCATCGACCCTTAGGGTGCACCTGGCAGCCATTTCTGCTTACCAGGCATGGGCCGGTCAGCCGACTTTGGCTCAGGCGACAGTGGCCGGGTACTTCTTCAAAGGCCTGGATCACATATCCCCTCGGTGCATGAACCTCCACCTCCGTGGGATCTCTTGCTGGTTTTTGGCAAAGTTCATGGACAAGCCATTCGAACCCATGCACAAGTGTGAGCTCTCACACTTGTGGAAGACGGCCTTCCTGGTGGCTATCACATCAGCCAGAAGGACGGGGAGCTCCAGGCGCTTTTGGTGGACTTCCCTTATCTGGCCTTCCAAAGGGACAAAGTTGTCCTGCGCCCCCACTTGAAATTCCTTCTGAAGATGGTTTCAGAGTTTCGCCTTAACCAGGTGTTGATTCTGCCGGTATACTACCCTAACTACACCTCGGATGCCGAAAACAGGCTCCATACTCTGGACCTCAGATGTGCTCGCTCCTATTATAAGGAGAGGACAGCGGAAATTAGGGGAGAGGTTCACCAGCTGTTTGTTACCTATGCTGAAGCCGCTGCTGGCAGACCTGCAGCCAAACAGACTGTTGCGAGATGGATTACATCTTGCATAGGTCTGTGTTATGAGTTGGCGGGCAAGGAGCCTCCCAGAGGGATAAGAGCTCATTCTACCTGCCATACTGCTGCATCGGCTGCTTCCAGGGACATCCCTAGCCAGGAAATCTGTTGGGCTGCTACCTGGAAGTCAGTAAACACCTTCATTACCCACTACCACATCGACCTTGAGTCACGTCGGGATGCTGGTTTTGGGGCCTCAGTTCTCCAATCTCTATTTCCCAAGTAGGGGGTGTGCACCTTGCCTCCCTCCTCCTGGAGAACTGCTTGGAGTTTGCCAGAGTGTGTGGATGAACAACATATCGACGCTCCTAGAAGAACAGGTTACTCACCTGTAACAGTAGTTCTAGGAGTGGTATAGGAGTGTCAGTGGCTCAGTAGGTAGCACACTCGCCTCTGAGGCGGGGAGATAAGAGGGCTGTGGGTTCAGTTCCCACATCAGGCACTTGGGTTAATATCCCAGTACTGACACTGTAGTGCAGCATGAGAGGGGTGCTGCACTTCTGAGGTGCCGTCTTTCGGATGAGACGTTAAACCGAGGTCCCATCTGCCTGGATTGGTGGTAGTTCAGGTGGATGTTAAAGATCCCATGGCACTTATCGAAAAGAGTAGGGGAATTTCCCCGGTGTCCTGGCCAAATTTCCCTCATTCACTAAAAATACCACCAACAGCTTAATCTGGTTCAAGGTCAGTTGGCATTCATCTGTATCCCCCTCCCCTGGGTCATGCCTGAAAATAGGCAGGATTTGTCTAGTGCACTTACCCGGTCAACAAAAGCTAAATAAATAAATATGTTGTTCATCCACACGCACCAACCCAACCTCCTCGGTTTTAGGCGCACAACCTTGCTTCCAGCGGGCTAAGGTCTGGCGTCATGGGGTGGAGCTAAGGTATTTACCACCCGGGTGGGTGTGAGGAGCCAGCTTGAAGACTTCCAGCAAGTTTAAAGGGGAACGGGACATGCCAGAGAGTGTGGATGAACAACATATACCACTCCTAGAACTACTGTTACAGGTGAGTAACCTATTCTTTCGTGCATGTCTTCTCCAATGCCTTCCAAGTCGCATAAGAATAAATGCGATTCCTGCGGCACACAACTCCCGCATAAGGATGACCATTCCCTCTGCCTGGGCCTGGAACACCAGACTGAGGACTGTGAGGACTGCCTCGGTTTCAATCAGGCCACACGGAAATGCAAGCAGAAAGCCCTTGAGGCCCACATTTTGAAGTTAAAAATGGCATCAGTGGAGAAGGAGTTGCAGAAGCTGCACAGTGCTTCTTCCTCATCATCAAACTTGCACCGACACAAGAAAAGGAAGGACAAGGAGAAGCACCGGGGCCAGGATAGGTCCCATTCCCACCGGTGAATCCCTCCAGTGATCGCAGACGATCAACGGCCTTCTTCCTCTGGGAAAAGTGCCATTTTGGACAAACCTGCTTCGCTCTCCCAGGAGCAGCCCTTCGTCCCCCCGCCGCCACTGGTCACGGTAGCGACGGTTGCCTTAGCCGAGGCTCCAGCCACTCTTAGGCCCCTAAAAACCAAAGGGTCTAAGTCTGCTGGCGGGGATAAGTTGCTTGTCGGACCCTCCGACGAGTGCTCAGCCTAGGCTGATAAGTTGGGCACCAAGGGCTCCAGTGAATGCCTAGCCACAGCTGATAGGCTGGATATTGGATCTTCCAATGCCGCCCCAGCCCAGGCGCTTTCATCGGGCCCTGACAAGCAGCCCGACATTGACTCTCAGCACCCGCTGCTGCTTCAGCTACAGCCTACCCCGGTGGATTCTCCCTACCCGGGTACTTTTTCTCCCCCTCCAGCCTCCCCCGAGTATCAGGAGCTGGAGATGAGAGATGTCGGCCTGACGATACTGCTACTGAGTCGCAACCAGGCCTCAACACGAAACCCTATAGAAGACCCTCAGGACCCTTCAACACGGGCTGTCCTGGCAGAGCCCTTCATGTCTCCACCAGAGGGTTCCTCTGGGCTGACGCTTGGCTTCCCTGCTGGAGAGCTTACGCCTGACTCTATGCCCTCGGGTTCTTCTAACCCACCTTTCAGGTCTCCTCAGGGTCCTCTGTGTGGCCCCATGGCTCCTCCGTTGGGGCCATCACCAGGTTTTCAGATGCACGGCTACCACATGCCGCACTATCATACCCCTGGATACCTTCCGCCAGGGTACCAGGTGCCAGAACTCCCTTTACTGGGATATCCGCTGCCAGGCTATGTGCCCAACTACCACACGCTAGGCTGTCTGTCGTCCAGGTACCAGACTCCAGGATACCCAATGCAGGGTTATGGCTTCAGTTTTCAGCCGGTCTACCAGCCTCCACCGCCTCGGCTTCGCTCCTCAGCCGCAGGCAGACATCAGGGCAACTCTCTAGTCTTGGTGATTGGAAACTATCAGTCAGTTTCAATCAGTTTTATTTGTATACTGGAAGGTATGTGAGCAAAAATGCCTATTTTCACAAATGTCCAGTGGAGAAAAACAAATATAGTATTAAGACAGAATAGTGTCAAAAGGTTACAACATATGGGCGAGAGTATCTATAACACAACATAAAATGGCAGAACAGTTTCAAAATTAATTACAGGCTTGATAAAGTAATAGGCTGGCCTAGTGTTAATGTCATAAACAGAGAGAATAGAAGGGAGGAAAGGAAGGCAATGGTTGGGGCAGAAGCCCTAAAGTGCAGCAGCTGGGGATAGTGCAAGTCTATAGGGTTAGGTAGCATTGGGGGAGGCTACTGAGGAGACAGGACTCGTTAAAGGAGAATATGAGGGGAGAGTGCAGGAAGGGGTGTTAGGGGAGGACGAAGTATGGGGGGAGGGTGGAGGCAAAGGTGTCATGTGGGTGGGTGCTGGGGAGTTTATAGCCGGGATTTCATTGGGACTGACCGGGGCAACCGCAGTTGGCCATACTGAGGATGTAAGCCTTGAGGGAGGAGTTGAAAGAGTTAATGGACCTACAAACCTGGCTTGGGGGGGGGGGGGCAGTTTGTTGTACAACTTCATGCCCTTGTAAGAGATATAGTTCTGAGCCTGCTTAGTCCAATAAAAAGGAGTGGCAAAAAGCAAACTGGAGGCCCCTCTGGTCAAATGACCGGGTACCAAGAACGGGGAAAGGGGGTTAACACTGGACAACAGCAATTTGAGGTGAATCTTGTGGAGGAAAGAGAGCGCCTTTAGATTGAACCTCCTTTCTAAGGTGGGCCAACTGAGGGAGGAGTAAAGGGTACAGTGGTGAGTTTTCCAGGGGAGACCAGTGACGAAATAAGCTATGCTGTTGTAAGTGGATCTTAGTTTGGAGAAGAGGAGTGATGAGGGAGGCGAAAAGACGATGGAACCATAGTCTAAAAGAGGCAGAAGAAGAGAGCTGGCAAGGCGAAGTCTTGAAGCAGGAACTTTCTGATCCTGTACAGGAGACCAAGCCTCGTATAGATCTTCTAAATGAGGTTATTGATATGGGCATTGTAGGAGAGGTGGGGATTGATGTGGAGACCAAGGTATTTGAATTCAGACACCTGTTCGATGAGGTTTCCAGAGTTATCGAGTAGCGTGAGGCCGGGGGCAGGAGCTTTCCTAGGGTCCCGAGAAGATCATGAACTTGGTCTTCCTGGAGTTTAGGACTATGCCATTCCCAGAAAACCAGGAGTGAAGCTTACTGAAGTCAGACTGCAGATTGTGGAACATGGTGGCAGGGTTTTCATCGCTGCAGTAGAAGGCAGCGTTGTCAGTGTAAAGGACAAGTTGAGTGGATAGGCAGATAGAGGGAAGGTTGTTAATAAAAAGTGAGAAAAGAAGAGGGCCCAGGATAGAGCCTTGGGGGGCCCCATGTGTAATCGGACATTTGTCGGAGAGGTGACCCTCGATGGAGGTTTGATGGGTTCTTTCCGAGAGGTGAAGACCTCTAAGGTCATCAAGGAGGATGGGATGGTCCACAAGGTTAAACGCCTTAGTCAAGTACACAAAAACAGACCCGGTGTACTGGCCTTTGTCGTTGGCATTAAGAATGTTACTCCTGAACCTGACCAGGGCTGTTTCAGTGCTGTGTCCGGACCTGAACCCATGTTGGGCACTAGAGAGTAGTTGGTAGAATTCGAGGTAGGCAGTAAGTTGAGAGTGCACAACTTTCTCGATAATTTTTGAAAGGGGGGCAAGGAGGGGGATGGAGCAGTAGTTTCCAGCGTCGTTTCTGGACCCAGACTTGAATAATGGTTTAATAGTAGTGGTTTTCCAGGTATTGGGGAAAGAGCCCGAATGGAGGGAGTGGTTAAGTAGACTGGTGATGGGAACCGCTAGGGCACTGAAGACCAGTTTGAGGATTTTATAATCAGTACCGTTGGCCCCTTTACTGGGTTTCGGGCTAATCCTACGAATAGGCTTGATGGTATCAGCAGGTTTGAGGGCCTTAAAGTAGAAGTTAGGGAGGGGCCTGTCCATATTATGGGGGTAGCTGGGGTGAGCGGGGGGAAGGGTAGGCAGGGGAAGACTTGTATTTTTTGAGGTCGCCAAAGAAAGAGTTGAAGACGTTTGCCACATCTGTAGGGTCGTTGGTTTGTGTACCGCCATGGTAAAGAGTGATGGGATCAGAATTTTTTATCTTGCCGAGAAGTGAGTTGAAGGTACCCTACAGCTGATGGCATGAGGAGTCCCCAGTTTGTTTATTATGCAGGTCAATTTTTGCTTTTCTTACGGCTGATTTGCACTTGTTTAGAAGGGATCTGTACAGTGAGAGCTGGGCAGGGTCATTGTACTTCAAGTAACGTCCCACAATCTCATCATCTTGATAAGACTGGGAATAATCCATGCATTGATTTTACCCCTTGTTCTGTTTTTTTTGAGTGGGGTATGTTTCTCACAGATGCTGCCAAGTGTGCTGGAGAATTTCTGGAGGATAGTTTCACAGTCGCCAGGCTCAACAATGAAAGACCAGTCAACTGGGCTAAGATCACTGGTAATTAATTTGATGTTACGGTCGGTCAGTCTCCTGGTACAAATAAATCTAGAGGGGTGCTTGGACAGTTGGGCGGACCAAAGGCAATAGGTGGCACAATGATTGCTGATAGAGTCTGGTAGGACTCCTGAGTTAGTGATGTGGGTGGGGTACGAGGCTATTATCCAGTCTATGAGTGATTGAGTTCCAGTTTTATATTTGGATCTGGTGGGTGAGGAGATAAGCTGGTGGAGACCTAGATTTGCGATGCAAGATTTGGTGGTGTTGGCTTGGCTGAAGACCCAGTTAATGTTAAAGTCCCCAAGGAGGATCCACTCTCTATTAAGCGGAAGGAAGTGAACCAAGTCTTGGTTAGTTTCTGAATTCGACAGTCGTCATCCGCCAGCGCCTCTACCCTGGTGCACCCGAACCTGATGCATCAGTCCCCTTCACCGGTGGAGTCTCATCCTTCCTCTTCGGGTCTGACAAAAGGCACGGCTACCACCACTGACAAGGGCAGGCCCCCATCCCCGTTAAGGAGGTTACCCACCCCAAGGTTATGTCTCCAGTCCCGTCTCCTTTGTCAGACTCTGGTTCTGACTCCTCTTTCTCAGTCTCTGGCTTCACTACACCTCCGCTGGATGAACCCAAGGCTAAGGAGTCTCTGAAGTCTCCTCTGGAGGATCCTTCCTTCATGGACCTCCTTAAAAAGATTGTGGAGGCCTACGAGTTGGAAGATTGATGATTAAGACCCCGAATGAAAGAGGCTGGCTGAGCATTTGGACATGCCTGAACTATCCCCAGTCCTCACGCCTCCCTGGTTGGAGCCTCATGAGGACCTAGCCTCTACCATTTGGTTAATGCCTTCATCCATTCCTTCTATGGCCAAGAAGGCGGACAGTATTTACCATATGCCAGAGGGCAAAGACCACCTTAGCATCCACCCTAAAGCGGACTCGGTGGTCATTTGCGTGGCACATGACGGATCCGCTAAACCTAAGCATATGAACACCTCTCCTCCCGATAAGGAGTCGAGACAGCTTGATCAATTTGGATAAAAATGTTATTCATCCTCTACCCTGGCTGTGCGCACCTTAAACTATGTGGCGCACATGTTGGTGTACCAAAATTCCCTCTTTCGCAGTTAGAGCCCATCATTTAAGCCATGCCGGACTCTGAAGTGAAGGAAATGCTCTCTGACACCATTAGGTCAGCTAAAGTCACCTGTCACCACTCTCTGAGAGCGACTTACGATGCTGTTGACTCATCAGCTAGGGACACGGCTACTGCCGTCTGTCTGAGGAGATATTCTTGGCTGAGAGGTTCTGGGCTGGCACCTGATGTCCAGGCTGCCATCCAAGATGCACCCTTCCAGGGTTCTGTCCTCTTCGGAGATGCACAAGACATCACAAACCTCCAGGACAGGGGGAAGGCACTACGTTCAATGCAAACTAGGTACCACACTAGCTATAAGCCAGGGCAGCCCTTTTGTCGCCAACAGAGACGGCAGATGAAACCGCATCAACAGGCCAGACGTTAGGCCAAACGTCGGGCCCCCTCAGCTGCGGCCACCCCTCCAGCCAAGAACCAGAGCGCTTTAGGGGCAGCCTCCCCAATCCTCCCTCCGCCTCTTGACTCTCAGTCTGCCTCCCCTCCTCCTCTTCTTCAGTCAGAGGAACCGGTGGGCGGAAGATTCACCAGTCATCTGGTAGGGTGGGAGGTGATCACCACAGATTTGTGGGTCCTTCAACTAATTTCTCAAGGCCACACGTTAGAGTTTCTGGAGAGACCCCAGACAACCCTCTGGGTCCGTCCCATTACCCAAGGGCACATCTTCCTTTTATCAGAGAGGATCTTCTACAAAAAGCAGCTACAGAGCATGTTCCTCTGAACCAGGCAGGAAGAGGGTACTACTCTCACTTCTTCCTGGTACCCAAAATGACAGGAGATTTGCATCCAATACTAGACCTCAGCACCTTAAATCTGTACATAGAGTACAAAAGATTTCAAATGCTGACTCTTCCAGGTCTACTGCCCGTGTTACACAAGGGACAGTGGCTCTGCACCCTGGACATGCAGGACGCATACCTGCACATACCAGTTTTTCAGGCCCACCGTCGCTACCTCAGGTTCTCCTTTAAGGGGGAACACTACCAGTTCAAGGCCCTCCCTTTTGGCCTGTCCTCGTCACCCAGGGTTTTTACCAAGTGCCTAGCAGTAATGGCAGCAGCCTTGAGGCGTCAGGACCATATATCTTCTCGTACCTCGATGATTGGCTGATCTCAGCCCCGTTGCGGGGCAGCTGGAACTTTCCCTTTCGGATACCCTGGCCCTATTTGGCCAAGTTGGGGTCACGGTGAGCTATCACAAGTTTCACCTTTCCCCCTCCCAGCACCTACAGTTCATTGGGGCGGTGCTGGATACAGCCCAGAATCAGGCTTTCCTCTCACTGGACAGGGTGGAAACCTTGCAACGCAAGGCTCACCTGGCGGCTTCCAGTCATTGGGTTTTGGTCAGATCAGTGCTGTGCCTTCTTGGCCTCATGGCAGCAGCCATTCCTACTGTTCTTCTGGCCATGCTCCACATGCAGATATCGCAGTGGATACTCAGGGTTCAGTGGGACCAGAGATCAAACTTCCTCAATCACAAGATCATGGTCTCCGAGTCGATGCATCAGGATCTCCTTTGGTGGCAGGATATCAACAATCTCTGCAAAGGGGTCCCTTTTCAGCCTCCTTCTCCCATCGAGACCCTGACCATGGATGCTTCAGGGCAGAGTTGGGGGGGGCACACCTGGGGACCCACGGAATGTGGTCTCGGTCAGAGCTATGCCTGCACATCAACGTGTTGGAGATGTGGGCGGTGCTGTACACCCTTCAGGCCTTTCAGCACCTCAAGTCCAGGTCTTTTGCTGGTCCAAATAGACAATATGTGTGTAGTGTGGTACCTGAACAAACAAGGGGGCACTCTGTCATATTCCCTCTGCAGGGAAGTGATGCAAGTTTGGAATAGGACAATTCAGCATCAGATTTCCCTCACTGCCGTACATGCTCCAGGTGTCCAGAACGTCCTAGCAGACAGTCTCAGCCGCACTCGGGCCAGGGCTCATGAATGGAAACTAAACCAAGCGGTGGGCAACAACATATTCGAACTGTGGGGTCACCCAGATCTCGATCTGTTCACCTCCCCATACAACACAGAGCTACCCAAGTTTGTCTCGCTTGTTTCAGGGCCTTTTGTTTTTTGGCGAGATGCACTATTTCTTTGTTGGACAGAGAGGTTCATGTACACCTTGCCTCCTTTTCCAATTCTGCAGAAAGTACTGCTCAAGCTGCATGTGGAAGGGGCTGATGTGGTCCTAGTTGCCCCACATTGGCCTTGCCAGATATGGTTCCCACTCCTACAGCAGCTGGTAGTGGAATCCCCGGTTCCCCTGCCCCTCTGTCATGACCTCCTGACCCAGGAGGGGGGCACACTGGTTCATCCAGGACTGAAGTCCCTTCCCTTCATGTGTAGCACCTTCAGATATAGCCACTTCTCATTATGGTGTTTCCCCTAGGGTAGCCCAAGTTCTCGTGGAGGCCAGAAAGCCTTCCACGAAGACCACTTTATGCCATGAAATGGAAGAGATTTTCCATCTGGGCCACCTCGAAGGATTGGGACCCTTTTTTGTGCCCCATCCCTCAGGTCATGGAGTACCTCCTGCATCTCTCTGACCTAGGCCTGAGTTACTCTTCTTTGAAGGTGCACCTTTCAGCTATTTCTGCCTACCACATTCTGGTGGAGGGCAAAACTGTTGCTCAGCTGGAGGTTTCCAAAATGTTCCTGAAACCCCTGGTGCATAACCCTGCTCCACCGTGGGATTTGAACTTTATTTTAGAGAAACTCACCTTGCCTCCTTTTGAACCAGACGTAAGTTGCGACATGTGCTGTCTGTCTTGGAAAGCGCTCTTTTTAGTTGCTATCACTTCTGCTCAAAGAATTTCTGAGCTTCAGGTCCTGGTGTATAAGGAGCCTTATTTTATTTTTCACAGAGACCAGGTGACTCTGCGTACTAATCCTACATTTTTACCAAAAGTGGTTTCCGAGTTTATGTTGAATCAGACCATTCAACTACCGGTGTATTACCGAGTACTCTAATCGGGAGGAGGCAATTCTACATGCTTTAGATGTTCACAGAAGTTTGTGTTGCTGTACGAATCTGGCAATGTCAGTTCATAAAACGGATCAGCTTTTCATTTCCTTTGTGCCCAAAAGAGAGGGCGCTGCTGTTTCTAAGCAGCGTTTTTCCAAATGGTTGGCAAACTGCATTCTGTTCGGTTACCAGAAGTATAGCAAACCCTTGCCAAGGGAAGTCAAAGGGGCATTCTACCAGAGGCATGGCCGCATCAGCTGCTTGTTTCAAAAATGTGTCTGCTGCTGACATTTGTGCAGCAGCCACTTGGAGCTCCATCCACGCCTTTATGAAGCACTATGGTGTGCACATTGCAACTAGGTGCAGGGCTAGCTTTGAACTAGTTGTCCTTGGGCCTCCTTTCATAGTTTTCTGTGTCTCTTCAGATCTTTCCTGCCTCCCGTGCTTCAGACTTGTCTGATTTACACTGCATGGGACTCAGTCCTAATGGTTATTACCTACTGCAAGAGCGCTCTTGAAGTAAGATAGTATAGTTACGAAAGAACTTACCGTAGCAGTAGATCTTCGAGAGAGACTCTTGCAGAAGGTAACTTTCCCTCCCACCTTCCGCCAGCTTTTGCTACTGCTTCTTCAAGCTTTAGTTCGGCTCTAGGAGCCCACTCCTTCCTGTCGCTTTATTCTGAAGTCTCTGGCGGGAGAACTGGAGGGCGGGCTGGGGACCGCCCACTATATAGGGTCACGCTGATGTTGGTCACATAATGTCAGTGGGCACTCCCATGCCAGACACTGCTAGCTAAAGTTTTTCATGTGGTCCTGATGCCAGGGGGCGCAGTCCTAATGGTTATTACCTACTGCAACAGCCTCTCTCGAAGATCTACTGTTATGGTAAGGTCTTATATAACTGTACTTTCTCATTTCTGCATAGCAGCAAATATTGCATTTCCTACTTCTGAAGAACCCCTTTCTGGCAGATATTCTATTTCTTTCTTCATCTTCTGGATTGACAGAATGATTAAAGGTCAACATATCTTGTAGATTTGTACCTCTACAAAAAGATACCATCGGGGTTCTCCCAAAATCTGCTTTAAAGTCTCATCTGACTGAAGAATGGACCATCGTGTGTTGATGATTTTCTTAACCTCAGAACTTCTGACATTATAATCGGTCACAAAAACCTTTCTTTGTCCCTCATCAATTGCATCTGTATTTTTATCTTTAGGTATAAGTAAGTACTGTCTAGCAACCCTTTTGCCTTGTCAAAAGCCCCAGTAATAACTAATGCACTATATCCCGTATCCCAGAACCTGATTGACATTTTTTCTGCTGCTTTTTCAGACACTTCATTTTCTGTGCAATTTCTTTTTAGACGTAAAAACTGCCCAAAGGGAATACTTTTTATTAGAGCCCTTGGCTGGCAGCTATCAGCTCGAAGAATCGTGTTCCCAGAGACAGGTTTCCCGTAGGCGATGCTGCCGACTTGTCTCCCCAAATTAAGACCACATCCAAAACTCAATCTGACGTATATCTGTCCTATAAGTACAGTGCCTGTTCAATTCACTATCACTGATCCAAGTTATAAATTCAGGAATTCTATCATAACCCCCACCTCGGACACATATAATATCAATAAAGTGATACCACAAGACTAGGTTTCTGAGGTGGGGGCTCGAATCTCCAAAGATGACATGTCTTTCCCACCAAGCCAGAAACAGATTCGCATAAGAGGGGGCTAAAGATGCCCCCATTGCAGTGCCTCGTAGCTGGTGGTAGAACATGCCATCATACATAAAAAATTAAAAAATGTGTTCCAAAACAAATCTTAAAAGCTCAAGTATGAATTCCCTCAGGGCTTTAGAAAACCTCTCATCCTCAAATATAAATTTCCTGCTTGCTGCAGTGCCATCTTCATATTTAACCCAGGCGCAACACTGGTATACAATGAGCTGATGTCAACCGCAAGCCAGCAGTAGTCTTCTGACCAGTGAAATGTCTCTATTTTATTTAACAAATCCATCATGTCCCTAATATATGTGGGCAGCTTTGTCACTAGTTGTTTTAAAAAATGATCAACAAATCTCAAAGGACTCTCACAGAGAGACCTAATCCCAGTGCACATTATGAGCCAAATTTCAAGCACTTATAACCACATATATGGATATTTTAATGTCACTAACTGCTGGCTTTGGTATTGGTTTGCACCTTTGCACGTTATTCTGATGCCTCCATGTAATGAATTAATCCTAACAATGTAGTTGTTTGGATGTTTAAGAATTGGGGGAGCATTGGCTAACTCCACCCCCCGAGGTTTGATCCTGAGGAAGACCCACTTGCTGGGTCGCTACGTAGGGGGTGTTAGCCTTGCTGTTTGAGCCATACTAATTTTATAATATTTAATAAAACTTTCACCTGCAGTTCTTAGTGTGAGCCCAGCTTTTTCTCTTTATTTTGGTTCATGTATTAAGCCATCTCTGTCTGTCATACTGACTCATTCCCTAGCTGTTACAATACATTCTCAAGCATACACCCCTTTGTAAAAAAAACTTTCAGTAAGGATTTCAGATTGCTTGTGATAATCATTTTCCATACTGCAGTTCTGCTTTAAGCGATAAAGCTGTCTTAAGGGAATATTATTGATTAGATGTCTAGGGTGGCAGCTAGCAAAATGCAAAGTGGAGTTGCGGTCCGTCTCTTTACGATATAAATCCATTAGCACCACACCATTTCTTTTTTTTTTTTTTTTGCTCCTCTGGAGCTGCGGGGAAACGCTTGACCCCCTTCCGCCTTCTCGATGACCTCTCAAGCTTCCCTGGCCTGGCCTCCATGATGCGATGGGAAGACCATGACTTGCTCCTCACAGGGCCCCCAAGGGGACGGGGAGAGATTGCGTGCAGCAGGCCCCGCCTGCAGCTTGGCTTTGTTCGATCCGGGGAGTGTGGTTCAATCTGGTATCATTCTGCATGCTCGAGGGGTTTTCCTTTAGGTTCCCAAGGCTGTGGATGTGCAATGACATCAGGACGACGAGAGAGCACCTTCCCCTCCACAGGCGTCTGCAGTCACCTTCCCTTTCATGTCCCTGCCTGAATGTAGTGCCCCCGGTCTCACGGAGCAGCTGAGTGGGGAACCCCCAGATTCCACCCCAAGAGAGGAGAGCAGTCCTCCGGACGCTCGATCCTCTCCTTCCCCTGCCGCTGGCTCGAGTCCGGTCCTGAAACCAGGTCACTGGCATGGCGCAAGGTGTGGTATCCAGCGCCTCAACTCTCAGCGCCACCGTCTGGCTCACCCACCATTTCTGTCTTTAATGATTATGTCCAAAAAATGTATGTTAATACAAATCACTGGCCAGCCCGGTGGCACTGAGGTTGGCGCTGGGCGCCACACCTCACGCCATGTCGGCGACAGGTTTTGGGAATGAGCGGGTATTGCTGGGGGAGTCGGAGAGATCGGCGTCCAGGACTGCTCTCCTCTTCCGTGGAGGTGTGGGATGTGCTCGCTCATGGAGGCGACCTCTGGCCGGCGGCTGGAGGATCGCCCGACTGAGAAAGCGTATGTGAGTGCCATGGGTGAGCGGGTTACGGCACTATGTTGCCTCTCTGGCTGGGCCCACGGGGGGCCAAAGAGAGAAACCCCAACTCTGGGGATAGATGAAGGCACCTCAACTTTCCATAGCCCACACTCCCAACTCCGGGCCATCTCCTCTCCACTGCCAGACTCGTGTGCCGGGCACTTTGCCTTATAAAGATAGAGCACCCTGGTTGGATAGGATGGCCCTACCTCCAGAGGGTTCAGACCTGGAGGTGGTGCTTGGTGACACAAGGGGAGAGGAGGGGTCACGGAGAAAGTTAGAGGCTGGGAGCTCCCGAGGTCGCTGGAAGGAGTTCTCCAGGGTTGGAGATAAATAAAGTTAAAAAAAAAATACAGATCACTATGTACTATAAATTTCAGATTACCATTTGTACTCTTCGGCTAGCTAACAAATGACCCCAACTCCTCTAACCATCCCAGATAAAAAGAATGTCATCAGTACAGTGCAGCCCGCTTATATTGGACACCTCTGTGCTTTGCAGTTTCATCCGTTACAGCTGGTGTCCGTTCTAAAGTTTTTGCCCATAATTCAAATTTCCCATACCCACAGTTTCAGCACTACAGTACCGCTGGTGCTGTTACTTTTAAGTGGTGGTTTTCTAAGCACTTATATGCACTTTATCTCTCAGTGCTGGCACAGTATGATGCTGTTTGATACTGTTTGTGCGGTTTGTTCTTTTTCTGTTTTCGGCACCCTTTTGATCAACACATCAGTATTCCTACTGTGCTTATGCTACGTTATAGATTTGTTAGGGGGTGTTTGGGGGTTGTGCTGTATTGCAACTGTGTTTTTTATTTACTTGTGTACTGCAGAAGTAGTCCTTAATGCTCATCTGCTGTGACTATGAGACGCCGTACTTTGTCCACTGCCGTTCTGTGTTCTCAGTGATGGTCCATTCTGGAGTCAGGTCCTCTCGTTGCTCCATTGCACGGCGCAGTGTCAGACGTGCATCTCTGATATCCTTAGTTGTGATGATCGGCTCAGCTGGGGCTTTCTTGTTTCCACCTTCGCCTTGATCCACATCCCCATCAGCTGCATGGAGAGGCATCAATGAAAAAGCAGCTTCAATGTCATCCTCTTCTGGTTCGATTGAGATGTTGTCACCCAGATGTCCCAGCATGTGAAACTCTGCTTTGGTAAGTCCAAGGGGTATTGGTTCATCAGCTCAGATTCCAGTTCACTTTCAGTCACTTCTTTACTCGGGTGGCAGAAAACGGCCTTTTTAAAGCAGCAGGCTATTTTTGTGGTGTCACAGCATCCCAGGCCGTGTGCATCATTTGGACAACATCGGGCAAATTTATTTTTTTAACACATTCCGAGGCCGAGACCTCACTGTCATCCAGAAGCTCTACAATTTTCAATCTCATCGCTCGCACATAATGCCTCTTAAAAGAATAAATAATGCCCTGGTCAAGAGGCTGAATTAAGCAGGCCATATTGGGGGGAGAAACAGCAGCTTGATGTGCCTGAGACCAGGGACCTGTGGGTGGCCGGAAAAGTTGTCCAAAAGCAGCAAGATCTTATGTGGGCGCAATTTGCGATCCCACATTTTCAGCCATTCAATGAACAAGTCTCTGGTCATCCAAGCTGACCGTTTAGCACAGTAGAAATTGTGCAAGTGCCTTACCTCCCGGAAAGCAATGTGGCTGGGCTAATTTACCAATTATAAAAAAGCTGGCATTTGTCAGACCCAGTCATGTTGCATCAGCACAGCACACAAAAACCTTTCTTTGGCTTTCTTTGCCCCCACTGGGAGCTCACTTTTAAAAGTGAGCATATCAGAGCCCACACATTGAAAGAAAACCCCAGTCTCGTCACAGTTGTAGATTTCTTCAGGCGCATACTCAGTCAGCACCCCCGGGAGCACATCAGTCAGCCACTGATCTGCACTGGCAACATCAGCACTTTGTTTCACTCCATGGGCTCGATTAAAGCCGATGTTGTGGCGAACTTTCCATCGGTTTAGCCAGCCCATAAAAGGGGAGAGAAGCTTTCTCCAATAAAAGAGGGCCACTAATCGGGGCATCTCGCCCTCGGGCGTTAGCAAACCATCTCAACAATGCCTCCTCGATGTCACTGTCTTTCCCATCTCTTTTCCTTTTTTCTGCTCGGGATTTTGATTTCCATGCCATGCAACAAAAATCTTTTCTCTATCCTGTTGCAGGTCTGAGAGGATGGACTTGGCCATTGCAAAATGAAGAGAGCTCACGTAGGCTCTGTTTCGGCATGCTGTCAGTTTCGGTTAAAATCCCCACTTTATGGGCAATGGTGAGAACACTTCTCTTCAACAGCATCCTGAAAGTGTAATGCCAGATTGTCAATGCAGCTTTGCACAGTGCGAATCTTCTTTAAAGAGCCTAACGAGCTTAACACCTGTCTGTAATTAGCATGTAGTTACACGCAGTGACCTATAGTAACTTGCGTTCATGACAAATCAGGAGACAGGCAAAACAGACACTGTTATTCATTTATTCTGCTGTTACCAAAGACCAGTACAGTATTCGAAAGGGCTGTGTATACACCGATCATTGTTTGGTATACGCGGGCTGTATAACTCACTATAACGCTACATTTTAACATTGCAGTGAATGGGGACAGCGTTTGGAAAGTAAAAAATGGACGGTAAAACCAGATTTCCGCTATGAACCCGCCCGTTATAAGTGGGCTGAACTGTAAAACAATGATAAAGCTGAATGTGACCCAAAAGAGGATTATCACCATTTCTAATGTAGTAATCAATGCTGGCACCCAATACCAAAGTTTGGCAGCCAGGGGCAAAGTGGGGGGGGGGCAGAGGTGGTGGTGCCTTTGTGGCTGAAGCCCCTTCCAAGGCTGCACGGTGACAGTTTGTGGTGTCATTCTCTTGCCTGTCCCAGCTCCCAATCAGGGATCGGTTACACCACTTCTTGCCACAGTGGTCCGCCATTGCATCAGGCAAGTAGGTTCTGGAAGTGGTAAGCAGGGATTTCGAGGTTCTCCTGCCATACCATCTCCAAGCTCCTCAGCAGTCCAGGGTGTAACAGGACACATCCGCACAAGAGCGAACATTGCTCAACTCCTGGAGCACTGGGCACCCTAGCTGCTCAGAGGTATGTGTTAAGGTACTTCCTTATTCCAGAATGGATGTGAAGCTTGCACCCCATACTTGACTTGCATAATCTGAACATGTTCATGCAGAAAGGTAAGTTCCAGATAGCCACTCTCAATCAGATAATACCATCCCTGGAGAAGGGAATGTGGATCTTACTTCAGGGGTATTTCTTGCAGCAGACCATCACTGGTAGGATTATAACCGCCAGGCAACAGGACCACATGGAAACTTTCTAGCTAACAGTCTACCAGAGGGGGCTGCCCAGTTCTGACGTCAGACAGTCCTATAGAGCCAGGCAGCCCTCGTACCCTCCTCAGGTCTTTCCCACTGTTGACCAACACACATCAGACTGCTGGAACTGCCGCTGCTACAGTCGACCGCCATTTTCCCACGTTTACCACACTTTATTATTTTTCAATTTCTTTTAGGAGTAACATCGAAATTTCAGTGTTCTCACCTGACGGTTTATGTCTTCTCAACCTTCATCATCTTCCAATCACTCCATGAAGTGTGCCTATGGCAAACAGGTCCCGGACATGGATGGCCATTCTGCCTGTGTGTTTTGCCTAGGCCCAGACCATGACGTCCAACCTGTGAGGCCTGCCAGAAGTTCAACCCGGTCACCGTCAGACGTTGCCAGAAGATCCTGGAAAATGATCTTCTTAAGCAGAAGGTGGCCTCAATGGAATGGGAGCTGCAGGCCAGGAGCTTCTCTGCTTCCCCGGTCCAGTCCTCGGGGTCTTCATTGTTGGAAATCTCAGGATAAGGCCTCCGGGAAGCACAAGCACTGGGATTGGCCCCAGTTTGCCTCACAGTCTCCTCACAAGAAGTCTTTGACCACGATTGAGTCTTCCTCCCTTGGTGGGTCAACCTCCTCTGCCCCGCATGCTCCAACTCCCCACAGGGCCAGCAGTGGCCCAGCCGCCCGCCAGGTCTCCCTCGCGGGAGCAGTGGCTCCTCGGATCAGGATACATTGTATTCTGCTCCCCAGCCCCTGTTGTTTCAGCCTTTATTCTTTGCGCGCACACTGTCAGGTGGCTCGGCCAGAGTCTCTTTGGCCAACATGGGTGCAGCAGTTGCCAGCCTACCAGAGGCCGCCCCTCAGACACCCACATCCCCAACGATGGTCTCATCCTCTGGGACCACTGCTGGTTCTGCTTCTCCTTCTTAGGGGCAGGCGTTGCTGGACACCGGCACCTCCCAGAGCCTGGTCTTTCCTCAGCCTTCTCCCAGGGGGTCGCCCTCCACTGTGGCACCCATCTCCCCTTGACTGGCACCCGTGGATCCTCCTCCGGCACCCATCTGGCTGACGCCTGCTGGGACTTGCCCGTTGTACTTCCACCGCAGCCAGCAGAACGTACGCTGACTCTTCCTGTAGCTGGTCTTCTGCAGACAGCACTTACCGGGCCTGTGCTGGCCCCACAGCCAACACCAGTTAGGTCTGCTCCTGTGGGACCGGCACCTGTCCTACTGCAACCTACATCCTGTAGACCTGCAGACTGGGTACTGTACGCAGGCACTTGTGGGTTCGGTGCCTGCCTACCCCCATCCTGCACCGGCGGGACCTGTGCCTGGGTTATCCATTCCCGATGCCTCTGGGACCTGCACCAGTATATCCCTACCTAATGCCAGGGGGACTGGTACCATCCCCAGTTGATTACCATGGCCTGGTCTCAGCCTTGTTGTCCTTTATGCAGATGCAGGCTCCCACCCCGAGGGCACTGGCTCAATTCCCCCCCTCCCCGGGGCCTCCTCCAGATTCCTTTCTCCCGGCCCCAGCTAGGCCAGGTCCTAGTGTTCCTCACACCGCCTGGGGTAGGCCTGATGCCATGTCTTCCAGCCACTCAGACGGTCATCGGCCTGAAGACAGGGATGGGGAGGAGAGTGTCAGTAGTGAGTCATCCTCTCTTCCTCTGACACCTCAGAAGGGGAAGAGGCCCTGAGTAATGTTCCCAAACCTCCCCCCAGTCAAAAAGGTGCTGCTATAATAGATGGAATCCAACAGACCATTGTGAAAAGGGTTCTCTTCATCATTCCTTTCCCTCAGCAGATTCTCACCATGGATGCCTCGGTGGTAGGCTGGGGAGCTCATCTGAAGTCTCATCAGACTCAAGGGACATGGTCCGCAGTGGAGGCTACCCTCCACATCAATGTCCTGGAGATGAGGGCTGTTCTGTATGCTCTACAAGCCTTCCAGACCCTTCTATCCCCCGGGCCATCTGCTGGTGCAGATGGACATCAGCATATTCCACTACATCAACAAACAAGGAGGGACCCACTCATACCCTCTGTGTTGGTAAGCAATGAGGATCTGGTACTGGGCTCTAGAACATGGGTCTAGAACTGTTGTCAGTCCATGTTCCAAGCATCCAAAACATCTGGTAGACAGGCTAAGCAGGTCACAGTCCAGAATGCATGAGTGGGAGCTGCTGACCTCAAGTGGTCAAAGACCTGTTCAACAGGTGGGGTTGACCAGAATTTGACCTTTTTACATCCCCGCGCAATGCAGATTTGCCGTGTTTCTGCTCGCTCGCTTCAGGGCCTGGAGTTTTCTGGCAAGACGCATTGTCCCTCTCCTGGTAGGAGAGGTTTCTCTATGCCTTCCTTCTCTTCCCTTCTAAGTCAGAGGGTTCTAATCAAGCTTTAGAGGGAAAGAGCCACATTGATCCTCTTGGCTCCCTTCTGGCCTCGTCAGATCTGGTTCCCCTTACTGCAGCAGCTGGTAGTGAAACCACCTCTGCCTCTTCCCCTGTGCCCCAGCTTGCTATCACAGGAGTAGGGCACTCTAGTATATCCAGACCTCAGTCTCTTCACCTTCATGCATGACTCCTGAAGACATAATCATTACGAGGTTTGGAGTTTCTCAGAAGGTGGCTGATGTTATCATGGCCACTAGAAAACCATCCACCAGGGTCACTTATTCCACGAAGTGGAAGCGCTTTGTTTTGTGGGATGCCTCTCATCATCTGGATTCGTTCACCTGTCCAGTGAATCAGATTCACTCCCTGTTCGATGCCGGGTTGCAGTACTCTTCAATTAAGGTGTACTTGTCGGCCATTTCAGCCTTTCATGTAGCTGTTGATGGCCGTACGATGGCACACCTGGATGTGTCACATATGTTCTTGAGGGGCATCCTTCATTTGAAACTGCCCATTTGTAATCCAGCCCCACCTTGGAATCTGAATTTTGTGTTAGAGAAGCTTACTTCAGCTATGTTTGAGCCAGCCATGACTTGCGAGCTACACTTTCTGTCATGGAAAGCATATTTCAAAGGATTTCCAAGCTTCAGGCTCTCACATGTGAGCCTTCTTATTTAAATTTTCACAAAGACAGGGTGTCTTTGTGTACCAATCCTGAGTTTCTACCTAAGGAGGGGTCCAAGTTTACTTTAAATCAATCCATCCACCTGCCAGTTTATTTTCTGGAGCATGCAAATCCAGGGGGGAAGCATTGCTGTATACTTTAGATGTGCACAAAATTCTCAGGTTATGTCCATCGTACAAAGGACATTAGGAAGTCCTCACAGCTGAGAGCATTCCAGTTTTGAAGCAATGCTTGTCCAAATGGTTGGCCAACTACATTACCTTTTGTTATAGGAAGTATGATAAGGAACTTCCTGGTGTTGTGCGTGGCCACTCAACTCGAGAGGTATGGCCACTTCTGCTGCCTGTTTCTGGAATGTTTCAGCTGCTGAGATCTGTGCAGCTGCTACATGGAATTCTGTCCACACTTTCACTAGACACTACAATCTGGACATTGCTTCTAAAACAAGGGCAGGTTTAGCCTAGGTGTGCCTCAAAGTCTCCTTTCTTAGGCCTGTTGCTTCCAGCCACCCAGACTGTTTCAATGTCAGAACTGCTTGGGACTCTTTCCGTAAGTGTGGCTTGCTGCAAGAGATATCCTCGCCGAAGATAGTACAGTTACGTAAGAACTTAACCACAACAGTAGATCTTTCAAGAGAGTCTCTTGCAGCAAGCCATGCCAACCCTCCTTCCTTCCCCCTTACTTTCTGTGTCTGTCTCCTTCTCCAGAATGCTTCACCTTCTGTTTTTCATTCTGCAGTGGTGGGAACCTCAGCCTTCCCTTGGTTCACTCAGAGGACATCTTCTGTAGATGGTGGGGGAACTGAGGAGGCCATGGGGCCGTCCATGTATATATAGGAGGAGTGACATGGCTGACATCGTCATCGTGGACGGCCCTAGAAGACTGCTAGCTAGAAAAGTTTCCATGTGATCCTGGTGCCTGTTGTGTATAGTTCCATAGGTGTGGCTTGCTGTAAGAGAGTCTCTCAAAGAGCTACTGTTACAGTAAGTTCTTACATAACTGTACTTTTTCATACAGTTCACAGCTACACAACCAACCCGACCTCCCCTGGCAAGTGGCATTCGGATCCCTACTTCCAGCATGCAAAAGATCTGATGTCACAGGGCAAATCTGGAGGTACCACCTGGGTGGTGGGAGGAGCTTAGCTGGAAGACTGATAACTTAGCTGTCTCCAGCAGAACTGTCAGAGTGTGAAAGTGAACTTTGTATATCATTAGTAGAACCGTGGTTACAGGTCAGTAACTTATATT
The DNA here is from genome assembly GCA_016271365.2 of Neoceratodus forsteri. Taxonomy (NCBI): domain Eukaryota; kingdom Metazoa; phylum Chordata; order Ceratodontiformes; family Ceratodontidae; genus Neoceratodus; species Neoceratodus forsteri. The sequence goes on along the minus strand of CM028129.1, from coordinate 1,711,696,502 downwards.
TGTATACGCCCTATGTCCTAGGGGCTCAGGTGCTTAACGCACAGATAATAAAACACAATAAAAATGATCACATTCATTAAAATTACAAATAATCAGAGGTACAGACCATTAAGTTCAAACATCAGGTCCATAGGCTAGCTCGAGAAGATGACTTTTTCAGGCCCCATTTAAATGCCTCCACTGAGGGGGAAGCTCCTAAGCTGGTGTATCTGGGAGTTCCAGATTGCAGGTGCCACCACTAAGAAAGCCCTATCTCCAGATTGCTTCAGATGGGATCTCGGGATGGCTAGCAGCAGCTCCTTGGTGGAACAGACAGAGTGGCTGGGACCGTACCAAGCCAAGACATCTTTTAGATAGGTGGAGCGCAATCTTTGCAGGGCTTTGTATGTTAACAAAGCAGTCTTGAAGGTGATGCACCACCTAACCAACCGCCAGTGCAGCTACTGCAGCAACATGTGGTTACTAAAATCAAGCGAGGCAGCACTAGTACTCATGAAGCTGGTGACCGTGGCTCAGGAATAAACTCGAGTTGATGGACAGCCAGCTGGGGGAGGAGGATTGTGCGAGCCAGAGAACACTGTCCTCCTTGGGCGACTCTCTTGCTTGGGGTGGGCAGGCGTCTGTCCCTACTGTGCTACCACTACCTGGCTTACCACGGCTAGGGGTACAGCTTGAGCTGTAGAAAGTGGGGAGTAGGGGGATGCTGGCTGATACCAACATGTGCAGCCCTATACAGCATTCATACAGGTCCCAAGTCCTATATGTCAGTGTCTTTGGGCACAAGGTGAATCTTTGATGATGTAATGTGCACTCTTGGTTGGGCCCCGATGTGACAACTGTCCTCAGCCTTTGGGAATCCAGGTCATTTCAATGGGGAGTTTGTAACCCCCCCCCCCCAAATATAAGTTTGTGGCCACATTCTATTGACTCCATTCCAGAGTGGGACATATGGGGTAGGATGGAGCTGTGTAAGTGGTGGAGAAGGCACGGTGGGACTGTGGGAGGTTGCCCAAATAGATGGGACTGTCTTGGAGTGGGGGAATCAAGCAAGGCGACACAACAAAAAATGTTGTTTCTTGAGAGCACCATTGTGCCATGCAGTGTGAGCAACTCGGGTTCACATCCCAAGCCTGGTTTCCTGCAAGGCCAGCTGGGGGAAGACTGAGCATCCGGCTGAATGCTCTTGTCATCCATGGTGAGTGGGTTGTCCTGCTTGCTGTAGTAATACCACGTAGGTGACCACAGGTGGTGGCGCAGCATAGCGTGTTTGCACTTCTGGGTGGGGAGAGTGCAGATGTTAAATGCGGATACTCCCTCGAGTGCCCCTGATTACCTAATGTCCTCATTGCCTGCAGCTGCAGGCCAAGTAAGATGGACAAGTGCCTGGTGTGGTTGCTGAGTTGGTGGGGCCCCACTTCAAGAATACATCTTGGGGGTGGTGGCAGTGGGTGACATACTTGCGTGAGGGACTTTGTGACTGGGATATGGGCCACATGGCATTTGCAGAAGAAGTTTCCCTACTGGAATGGCCTTAGGACAATAATGTGTGCTCAGTTTCTATGAGAAGGCAATGTTGCGTCATGGTTAAGCAGTGGAGTGTTTGGGACTTCTTAAAGTGCTATTGAAGGAAATGGGTTTTAAAAAAAGGCTGCTATTTTATATGAATTTTCAGTGTCAGATGTCACTGAGCAGGGGGCAGGAAAACTGTGGATTTTATAGAAACAGTCCAGTTTAACAGAAGTAGTTTTATTTAAAATAAAATGTTAGGGAGCCTTTACCAATCTAGAAAGCCTATTAAACATAGAAACAGACATTTTCAGCAGAAAAAGATGATTGGTCCATCCAGTCTGGCTAGTTTTGCCCTACTCTACCCAGTGATCTATTTTCCAGATGGGGTTTTCACCCTCCTCTCCCCCCCCCTTCCTTCACTCCCTGCCTTACTGCAACCCCCTGAATAACTATTAAGCCCTTTACTCTGTCCCAGCTGCTTGTAACCATTAATGGGTTTTGCGCCAACCGCCTCTGTTGGTTGGCTGTTCCATGGCTCAACCACGCTCTTGGTAAAGTAAAACTGAATCCACTTACATTCACGTCCTCTTGTTTGTGAGCTGGCATTCCTGCTAAATAGTACCTCGCAGTTTACACTGATTATTCCTTTCAAGAACTTGGAGGTCTGTCTCTGTCACGTTTCCCTCTCGTTTCCGGCCTCCAATGAGTACATTTTCAGTGCCCTAAGTCGATCCTAATAGGATCTGCTCTGTTGGCATGGAATCATTTAGGTTACTCTGCACTGCACTGTCTCCAGTCTCTCTCTGTCTTTTCTCAGATGAAGACTCCAGAAGTGGACGTAGTACTCCAAATGGGGTCTCACCAGTGACATATAGAGAGGTAGTGTTACCTCTGTCTACTGCTATCGAAACCCTTTTCACTACACCCCAGCATGCTGGTTGCCTTGCTGTAGGCCTTGTTACATTGGCTATTTTGTTTTAGGGCATCTCTTGTGATGACCCCCAGTTGCCTTTCCTCAGAAGTAGTGTCCAGCTTAGCTTCTCCCATCCAGTACTCCATCCTGGGGTTCTTGCTCCCTATGTGTATCACCTTGCACTTTTTGGCACTCAATTTCAATAGCGAGACTTTGGACTACCTCTCTAACTTTTTTTTTTAAATCACTTTTTACCCCCTCCTACGACCTGCAGACCCAACCCTTTGGGACCACCAAGGAGTCATCCTCCTGCATCACTCACCCTACCCAGACTTACCTCACTGTCCCCATGTAGCTGTGGCTTCCCCCCAGGCAGGCCGAGGTGGGGCGGGCAAGCACCCAGATACTTGTATCTCGTTGGACCGGAGGTAGTCAGGCAGGCGAGGGCACATTGGGGGCACGCTCCGGGCGCTCCTTCTTCCCAGGATCTGCAGCTGTTTTTCCCTTTTCTATGTGGGGGAGTGGCACACACCCTACGCCAAGGCATCACTGCCAGCATCGCCACTCCCCCGTCCCTCTATGTCTGCTCTGCGCTTGCTGTGCTGCTGGCCTCCACCATAGGTCAGTCAAGCGCCGAGCGCAAACCCCAGTCCCTCCCGGGAGAGGAGAGCTGTCCTCCGGACGCTCAATCCTCTCCCTCCCGTACCGACCCCTGACAGCCCAGGCTCGCTTCCGAACCCAGGTCACCGGTGTGTCGCGAGGTGTGGCGTCCAGCACCTCAAACCCTCAGTGCCACCGGGCCAGCGTACCTCTCTAACTTTTGCAGGTCCCCTTACAACTTTCTCACCCCCTTCTAGCTGTCTGCCCTGCCACAGAGCTTGGTGTCCTTTTCCTCTGTCACTGATGAACATACTGAAAAGGACTGGTCCCAGGATATACCTCTCTGGTACCCCACTCCATAACCTCCCTTCTCCCAGTTTGCCCCTGTTTACCACCACCACCCTCAGCTGTCTTCCCCTAACCAACTTCCCACCCTTTTAACTAGGTCCTTTGCTGCTCCCAGATGCTCTAATTTCTTTAACAGCCTTCTGTGTGGCACTGAGTCATATGCCTTTCTGGCTGAAACATAGTAAATCTACTGCTTGTCCCTTATCCACTGCCCTTGTTCGCCGTCAAAGACTATACTATCAGGTTGGTCTGACAAGCCCTCCCTGCGACAAACCCATGCTGCTTACTGTCCTGGAGCCCCTTGCTCTCCAGGTAGTCCACTAGGTCCTCTGACACGTGTGTCCATCAGGTTACCTACAACCTAATTACAAAGCAGTACACCTCTTTTTTTCCTTAGATTGAATCCTGTTGCATAGAACTGCAGCTTACACAGCTAAATTTTACCTCCTTAATGAGCACCTCAGCCAGAGACCGCCCCCCCACTTCTTTCTTTCTCTCTTTCTCTCTCTCTCTTAACTGAGGTCTTTTGCATAGAGCTGACCTCACACAGCTGGGTCCCCTTATAACTACCCCATCTGCTGTAGCTACGCGTCATACTTTGTCACACTTCTGTTAAAATAAAGGGAACTATTTCATGCATTCTGTTCCTTTGATATAAAATTACTTCCTTGATTGGAGCCAGACAACCAGGTTTCCTTATATTTTATGAAACCACAACCTCAAAATGCCCTTTTATAAGTGAAATAAGTTACTGCAGGCTGTGGTTTAAAGGATTTAGATTAACTTTCCAAGGCCATAAGGCCTCTCAGCCTTCGGCTTTGTGTCCTTACACCCCTGGGGCATGCATCAAAATCCTGTGTCACACCTTGTTGTGACTTATTTCTTACATAACTGTGTGGTTGAACATTCATGCTGGTGTTTTTAAAATCAGAATTCGATACAGGGTTATGCTTCCTGCTGCCATGCACTGCCTCCTACACCTGTTCCCTCTACCTGTATAAGCAGGTATATTTTGTGTGAGTAGGAATTAGGTGTGCTTACTTATTTGTACCTAAATCTCTCAGGGACCATTTAATAGTGCTTCCTCTGTTACTGCCGGTTAGTCATGGTCTAGTTGTCCCTACCAGTATTTAATTAACTTTGTACATACGGCACTGCATTGTACCTACTGTACCTGACAGTTTGCAACAGTGCACTTTTTCTCTACTGTCTTCAATTATCGTGTTCTGATCATTGTATTTATTATTGTCATCTGCAGTTGTACTCTCCTGGGTCGTGCCTGAAAATAGGCAGGTTTTTGTCTACTGCACTTCCCCGCTAAACAAAAGCTAAATCAATAAATAAATGTATCTTTTACTATGTTTTTTCCTTTTGTTAACCTGCCTCTCTCTCTTCCCTGCTGCAAGGTGCACAGTGAGAAAGCAGTTCCAGGAGAGAAGATCAGCAAAGTGTTTCTTTTTAGATCCACTTCTTTCTGTAAAGTAAAGAAGGCAGGTATTTCGGCGATAGTGGAGAATACCGGACCACGCCGGACCTAAGCTATTAGCGTAGAGTTCAAGTTACGCGTAGCCACCCAACTCAAATAAACTAATACACAAGCTGTATTCACAAACGCTTTATGTTACGCAAGTAGTGGTGGTCCGGTATTCTTCACTATTGCCGGTATTTCAAGGGTCTGCGCTCTAATCTCTACTATTAGCAGAGTTGTAAAATAAAATGTTTGAAAGTGATGCGTAGGGACTGGTGTTACAGCAGTAAGCGCAGAGCAACTGCTTTTGTGTTAACAGCTAGCATCATCTGCTGCTGCAGGAATAGAATATTTATTTCACACTTGCCTATGATGCCTAAATTAGTGTCTTTATATTGTACCTTCTGATCAACAGATTTCCTTGATGTCCACTCTGTAACTGGAATCATTGTGGGTGTCTGCTTAGGCCTGCTGTGTGTACTCTTCTGTATTTGTGCCAGCTTCCGCAACAAGAAACCAAGGTATGGATCAGGAAGATGGAAGAGGTCATCACAGGTGTATAACATGCTTTGATTCTGTTTAGCAGATGAAAATGCGTATGTAGTACAGCATTTCATGTACAATAAATACTGATTAACCTTTTCAAGTGCAGTATAAACCCAGTTCAAATTGAAAAAGGGGTTCTTCTGATAATTCCTTTTTTAATGAATCAGTTCAAGAACAGTTTAAGACTTCCCGTTGTGGTGAGCTATCAGAAATAATTTTGTGTGTGGCTTCTTGCCTGCTTGGGTATTGTGTGATTGTTGATTTCTGAACTGGATTCAGATGTGTAGATTTATTACTGTACCTTACAGTGTGTCTTATAGCATTAGAGTAGTGAGTCTAGTAACTATTCAGCCAGTCAGCTTGTTTGTCCTAGTGTGCGCGTGCGTGCTTTATTGCATGTGCACATGCACTCGTGTGTCTGTGTGTGTTCCTGTTTGTTCATTTTCACATCCACCAATTCAGAGGAGAGCAGAACACTTACTGAAGGATGATACTGGCTCAGCCTCACACACGCAACCATAATCGTCTATTATCCTTCTTGCTTCTAAGGGAACAGAAGCATAGTGGGATCTCTTCACTTTAGCAGAGTAGTAAGGAAAGGTCTGTTTATAATTGGCCAGATTTCTTCCATGTAGTTACACTAGTGCAGTTCCACTGAGCACATACAAAGTCCTTAGAAAATCCATTGCCTAGAATATTGCCTTCTCCCGTTCTTCACATCCTCACACCTTATGCGCCAGATTTTTCTTTCCACTAGAAAAGAGTAACCACTACTTCAGTACCTCCTGTTGCTGTCCCATCTTTGTGATTTCTTTTTCCTGTTTTTTTTTTTTTTTTTTTTGTTTTTTAACCTACCTTCTCGACCCTTCTCAACTGCTCCTTCCCTAGTTTGCTTGGCTAGAGCTGCTTGTCTACCTCAGAATTTCTTTGGTTTTGGGGCATGGCGCTAAAACAGAGAATCAAGCTTTGCAGTAACAAACCCCCCCCAGTGCACCCCTGGATTGCTTTAGACGAATCACGTCATGCAGAACTGTATGCTCTGTGCTGTCTTATATCTTCTCTGGTCACAAGAAACGCTTCTTAAGCAAGTCCAAGAAGTTAGACAATGCTGTGTGTTCAAGTGGAAGAGATTTGCAAACTGGTGTCAGGAGAATGGTGTGTTCAGCTGTATACTGCAAGAGCTGGTCAATCCTCTACTCTTTTGTAGTCAGTAGCATTGACTTGAATTCAGTCCACCTCCCTAAAGGTTGGCTGCTCTTGAGGCCTACCGAGCAAAATGGCATTTCACAGTGTGGGGACCATAGGGTCAGCTTTCAGGTAAACTTTGAAACATTGATTTCTTACTGTAGGACTGAAATGTAAAATGTATTCATCTTTTTTTTTTTCATATTGTCCTTGACATGCATGCCTGTTCTACTCTGTGCTGAGACATATGTACAGTTGTACCTAATCTTGAATCTCTCTCTGTTCATTGTTTGAAAACACTAGATTAATTAACGAGACTTTAACAGTGTGTGAAAACTATGTCAGTTACCAGTTTTGCCAGTAAAGGGTTTTAGACACTAGTGCCTCTAGTAGCCTGATTATGAAGTGTTGGGAAACGTGTAAAGGAAAACATCAGTTATCTAAACAAGCCCACCCCTGATGGATAAACCCCCGATTTCAGGTTTTGCATGAAAAAATTATTTTTTATTGCCTTCATTTCACATCTGTAAATCCATCGGTTTGACAACAGTGGCCAAGCTGCGCAGCGTCATTTCAAGTATAGAGTGTGGCTCACTTGAACTGAATGCATACAACTGAGCCATGCCAAGCAGCTCTCCATACTTGAAATTGTGCCACACAGCAAGGCTGTTTCTTAAAAAAAATATGTTTTTTTTTTTCATGCAAAACCCCAAAATGGGAGTTTATCCATTGGGGGTGGGCTTGTTTGGATAACTGGCAATCTTCTTCGGGGATGTCTCTGTCATCAAGTCACACCTATGGAACTCAGTCGTCAGTGTCCCATGGAAGCTTTTTTTCTGCAGCAGCCTGTTAGGGGCTGTGGCGGAGTTTCTACACCCTCGGCTGTGACTGATAGGCCACTTTTCTATCTCCTTATCTCCTAGCTACCAAAACTTCTGTTGCTCAACAGTTAACACTTTTCTCTTTGCTTTTCTTCTTTTCCCCCCTACCCTAGGTTGGCCACCTAGCGTAGCACTTTACTGTCCCTACTAAACTTCCTACTAGTTCTCTTTTAATTCTTTTTCCATTTCCATCCATCCAGTCCCTGGAATGATGCCAAACACCCGGAGAGGTGTTCTGTAAAGTGCATAAGTGCATTTTGTTTACGAAAAACATGAAGGCTATTTTAAATAGGAATAAATACAGTTAATAAAGCCTTTTTAAATAAAAAAGGATTCAGAAGCCATATAAAATAATAATTTCATGATTAGTACAGTTATAAGAAATCCTTAAGGTATTTTCATAAATTCACAAAATAAACCTGTTACTGTACAAGGTTCTATGAATGAGGCTGAACAAAAGAATGTGGTATGCTTTATAAAAGTGCTTAGTCACTGTGGAGCAGCGATGTAGAGAGTCAGTATCTGTGGAGATATACACTGTACCTTTAACTGAACCAGGAAGTCCCCTGAAACAAACCCCCCCTTGGTTTTGAAACAACATGTCCAAACACGTAAATAGAAAGGGCTCAGTCAGGTGACCCCACCAAAGGATATAAAACCTCTTCACTGAGTTCACTTCAGTTCAGTCCAGTAGATTTCAGTCTTGAGTGTGAAGGAGAGAGGTGCTATTGTAGACAAGCTGTTGAATACAGATGAAAAGGGTCTTAGGAGCTCTAAGATTCAGGACTGTATTATGTTAGAACTACTGATGTTAAGTAGTGATTTTCTAAGCAATTGTTTTGTTTGTTTTCAGTTATTATTTTTCTAATTTTTGAAAAATAAATATCACACCACGGTGCGTTTTAAACCTGTAAGTTTGCCTCGTCTGAAGTTTATTCCCACATGTTGTGACAAACTTGGTGTGAGAAGTAGGATAGTGCTGGTTGTCCAGAGAAACACGACGGAGACCAGTACCCAGATACCAGCCCTGGTATACAGACATGGGGGCAAAAAGCGGGATGGCGTACCTCCAGGATCTCGTGGATGCCACGGATCTGTTGAAGGAGGAGGGGCTTACCAGTGTGCATACCAGAGCCCAGGTGAGAAGAACTGGAGAGGAGCTGTTGCCTGGATTGGAGTTCAGTGGAACGCGGAAGCGAACATATGCCAGAGGGAGGCAGAGCACCGCTGCCAGGTACTGATGGAGGGTTCCCAACCGGAGGATTTTGTGGCGGAGGCAGAGGACCAGGAGGAGGACCCCCTGATGGAACCTTTGTTGCCAGCCACTTTTGAGATCCTGTTGTTGCTAATTTTTCCGGACTGCTGCTACTTGGAGGACAACGAGATGAAGGCCCCAGGTAAGACTGTTTCAGGACATATGCATGCTGGGGTGAAGACTACAAGCAACAGGGAAGAAGACACCATGGTGGCTGAAGGGACTTTCCCATGTTTTGAACCCCCTGTGATATCGGATGAAATGTATGAAACAATGTAATGTTTGAAATGAATATAGTTTTTAAGGCTGGTGCTGACTATAGTCAGTTGAGGGTACCAGAACAGTGTAAGGGATAAAAGGAAACTCCTGGTATGTTACAAATAAGGGTCAAAAGGAAACCACTGGTATGTTACAAATAAGGGATGAAAGGAAACCCCTGTTATGTTGCAAATAAGGGTTAAAAAGAAACCCCAAAGGTTTTGGGAGTTGGGAACTGGCTGGTTGATGTTCAGCATGAGAAGGTTCCTTGTCTAGCAGAAAATATATGAAAGGGAAATAGATAAATGAAATGTATGAAATGATTACAAGAAATGTATAACATAAAAGAAATGTCTGTACTGTATGATATAAAATGAGGAACCTAGTGTCATGGAGGATCTACGTATGGGGTGGAACCTATAATTGGGACCCTGAGTGGAAACAATGTGTTAGATTGAGGTTAGAACTGGGTACAACTTGCCCTGGAGAAAGTTGTGGTATGGCCCCCCCCCCCCGATAGCTAGATGAGGAAGCTAGGAGTCAGCATAAAACTGCTGTGTATTACTTCCTGTTTTGTAATGTACTAATGAGGGAACGATAGTGGGTGCACAGGGCTGAAATGATGCCAAGTGATGGGTGCTGGAACGATGCCTATTGATGGGTGCCTGATTACAGAGGAAATGTCTTGAGTTTTAGTAACCAGAGTGAAATATGGGGTAGACAGTCACTATAGACCGAAGTCCTCTGAGAGCATAGATGGGTACTGTGCTGAACTGTATGATAGCCCCAGGGTAATGTTGTGAAAGTATTTTCATATTGCAGTAACTTGGTATGGTGGACAGTACTAAAAATAGCTGAATTAAGGGACTCTGGGATGAAGCTGTCATAGTGGGTTAGAGAAAGTTTCAACCAACCCCCATTCTACTGTTTTGGTAGAATATTTATGACTGAGAGGCATACCTCTCAACCTCTTTCCTCATAAGTCAGGGACAAAGCTAAAACAATCAGAGACAAAGACCCAGAATCAGGGACACATCTTAAAAAAATGGTACTGTTCATTCAGAAGGCTGACAGAATAAGGAGATTAGTATAAGATGCATTTTCTGAAGAACAAGCCTGTAATTCTAATGTTTGACATTATTTTGTGCTTACAGTCCCCACTGTTCCGTCACAAAAACACAAATTTTAGGAGGGACAGAGGAAAATTCTGAGGCAAAATCAGGGACATCCCTGAAAATCAGGGACAGTTGAGAGGTATGCTGAGAGGGGGTTCTTGAAAAACCAGTATAGTTTCAAGAACTGTTTAATTTTTTTTTTTCTTAAGGAAGGAGGTGTGTTGTGGAGTTAGGCTACACCCTCAACTGTGAGTGATGGACCACTTTTCTATCTCCTTATTTCCTAGCTACCAAAACTTCTGTTGTGCAACAGTTAACACTTTTCTCTTTGATTTTCTTCTTTTTCTCCTCCCGTGGGTCGGCCACCTAGTGTAGCTCTTTACTATCCCCTACTAGACTTCATATCGGGCCTGTGTACTACAGTATGGTCTGCACACCCATTGGTCCTTGTGATGGTCAGCCTCTGAACTATGCTGTCGTTCCAGCAGGCAACATCTTGGCCAGTGCTGCCGCCCGCTGATAACGGAGGGGTGCTGAGTGGCCGGGCCCTCAGTGGGTGGGTGGGTGGGGAGGGGTACCACTGAACCACCAGCCAATGTAATATTACCTACGTCCTCGATCGGGTGATGGGGGGGTCTCCACTGGACCATCAGATAATGTAGTATTACTTATGTCCACGATCGGGTGATGGGGGGTCTCCACTGGACCACCAGGTGATTTATTTTACTTATGCCCATGATCGGGCAATGGGGGGGTGTCCACTGGACCACCAGGGACTTTAACATTACTCATGCCCACAATTGGGCGTATGGGAGCAGGGGACTGCAGGGTGTCTGTGTCTGGCTGCAACCTGGCAGGCACCCAGGCACAGAAATGCGCCCGAGGATAAGTGCACGCATGCAAATGAAGGCCATAATGACATACAAATAGCCCCATTTGGCCTTGCATGCATAATGGCCTCATTTGCATGCCCAGTGTTGAATATCGCAGTTGTGCTGCCACTTAGCGCAGGCGTGCAATTTGCGCTACGCATCCCCGTTCTCCGCTCTGCCACTTGCGCTTGGCGCGGTCGTGCACCATCAGTGCCATATTCAGCGGTGCTGTGCGGTGGCGCAGCACGTTTAGTCATCGCCTGGTCCATGCCCTGGCACAGCCCAGTTGCGCTGCTCCTGGGCTTGGGCCCCTGCTTGGCGCAGTATGAATATCCAACCACAGTTAATAAAGCCTTTTAAAATAAAAAGGATTCAGAAGCCATATAAAACAATAATTTAATTAGTACAGTTATAAGAAATCCTTAAGCTATTTTCATAGATTCATACTATAAGCCTGTTACTGTATAAGGATCTATGTATGAGGCTGAACAAAAGAATGTGGTATGCTTTATAAAAGTGCTTGGTCACTGTGGATCAGAGATATAGTATCTGTGGAGACATACACTGTACCTTTAACTGAACCAGGAAGTCCCCTGAAACAAAAATCCCTTTGGTTTTGAAACATGTCCAAACAAGTAAATAGAAAGGGCTCAGTCAGGTGACCCCACCAAAAGATATAAAACCTCTTCACTGAGTTCACTTCAGTTCAGTCCAGTAGAGTTCAGTCTTGAGAGTGATGGAGAGAGGTGCTACTGTAGACAAGCTGTTGAATGCAGATGAAAAGGGTCTTAGGAGCTCTAAGATCCAGGACTGTATTATGTGAGAAACTACTGATGTTGAGTAGTGATTTTCTTTACAATTTTTTTTGTTGAGTTGAGATTCTCCATTTCCAGGAGAGTAAGTAAGTAAAAGGAAGTAAAACTTTATTTTTATAGAGCCTTTCCAAAACCAAGGCACTTCACAAAAATCAAATTACAAACATAACAATTATAAAACAATAAATATAACAAATTAGTTAAAAATCATCTGGGAAGGCTAACTTGAAAAGGTATGTTTTTAACATAGATTTAAAACTCTCGATGGTCTTGCATACTCTTAACCGATGAGGTAAAGAATTCCACATGGAGGGTGCTACAAAAGAAAAAGCACGAGCACATGAAGATTTTAACCGAGCCCTGGGAATTTCTAGCAATCCCTCATCGGCAGATCGGAGAGGACGAAGGGGGCAGTAGGGAATCAGGAGATCTTTCAGGTAGCTGGGTCCCTGTTCATGTAGGGCTTTGAAGGTTAGCAAGCCAACCTTATAGGTAACCCACCACTGAACAGGCAGCCAGTGCAGTCCACACAACACAGGTGAAATATGACTAGAACTTAATGTACCAGTCAGGAGTCTAGCTGCAGCATTCTGCACTAGCTGCAAGCGGCGGATATCAACCCCAGAAAGCCCTGGGTAGAGGGCATTGCAGTAGTCCAAGCGGGTGGTGATGAAGGCATGAACCAATGATGGAAGGTCATCCGGCAGAACCAGGTGTTTCACCTGAGCGATATTCCTCAGATGGTAAAAAGAGGATTTAACCACAGCTAATGACTGAGATTTCAGGGTCAGGCCGTCATCAAAAACAATGCCCAGTTTACATACCTAATCTGAGGCAATAAGCTGATCATCATCAAGCCATAAGCATGACGCCAGCCCAGCCCCCAAATCTGCCCAGACTACCTGGGTCCACAACCAACACTTCAGTCTTGTCCGGATTCAGTCTCAGCCAGCTGGTGCTTATTCAGTCCCTTGATTTCAGCAAGGCAGTTATTTAGCACAGAGACTACATCAAACTGTCTGGGCAGAAAGGACAAATACAGTTGAGTATCTTCTGCGTAGCAGTGAAAACTCAAACTATATCACCTAATGATATCTCCCAGTGGTAGCATGTACACTGCAAACAACATGGGTGCTAATATGGAGCCCTGCGGCACTCCACAGGACAGGGAGGGTTTCAGAGGAATAAATTCCAGTGACCACCCTCTGAGACGTGCCCGCGAGAAACGATCGAAACCATTCCAGGACTGTTACCGACAGACCACACGAAAGCCGCAATGACTCCAAAAGCACACCATGGTCTACAGTGTCAAGTGCTGCAGAGAGATCGAGAAGGACCAAAATGATACTAGCCTTTCAATCTCTCGCCATTAGGAGGTCATTCAGTACCCATACAAGTGCAGTGTCAGTGTTATGTCGCTTCCTAAATCCAGACTGGAGAGCTCCATAGACATTGTGGGTCACAAGGTGATCATCCAGTTGCAACACAACCACCTTCTCAATAACCTTGCCCACAAAGGGCAGGTTGGAGACAGGTCAGTAGTTAGCTGGGCAGTCAGGATCCAAGGAGGGTTTTTTCAGGAGTGGTCGTATGACCGCCTCCTTTAGGGGATCAGGAAAGACCCCCCTCTCCAAGGAACTTCAGATAATTTCAGCTAGGATCGGGCAGATAACATCTAAACAACCCACTAATAGGGCCGGGATCCAAACTACAACTGGTTGAGCGCAAAGTCTGGACAATCTTCACAATGTCCAAGAATTCCGGCTGGCCGAAGTCCGTCCAGACAGATCAAGTACCTCCCACCGACCTCCTCAACCCCCCGTAGGGGAGAGCAGGGCCAATACCAGACCTGATGCTGGCAACCTTATCTGCAAGAATCGAGTGAGCTGCTCACATTTAGCATGAGAAAAGGCTCCACTGGACTGAAGACAGATTGGATTGCACAATCTGTCAACAGTCCAGAACAGCTGAGCTGGTCAATTCTGCGCAGCAGAAATCTCCCTGGACAGAAATTCTGCCTTCTTACGGGTGATTTCTGATTGCTAGTCCTTGTAATGTTCTATCAATCTAAGCCTACCAGCATCTAGGCCAGATTTCCACCATGCTCTCTCCATCCTTCGACCAACTCACCGCTACTCCTTCAAGAAACCATCAAACCAGGGGATCCTCGAGCGAAGAGTGAGTGGCTGAACATGAACAGGAGCAATTAAGTCCAGAGCGTCTTCTACTGCCTTATTACTGGCCAGTACTAGACCCCCTGGACTCATGCTTATACTCAACAATCCTGATAGATCTAGGACCGCCGACAGACTATCTGGGGTCACTCCCCTTAAAGGGTGGTACTGGACCATCTCTGTAGGGGCAGGTCCATTAGGGGGAGCCCAAAAACTGAACCCTGTGGTATGATGGTCAGACTAACTCACTGGTTCCACCCCCAAGTCAGTGATCTCCATCCCCAGAAGGAACACCAGATCCAACAAGTGACCCTCAATATGGGTAGAGGAGGTAACCACCTGTGTAAGGCCTAGCAACGTCATTAGCTGGAGGAGATTTTGACCAAACTGTGAGAGTTTGTCGTCAACCCAGGCATTGAAGTCCCCCAGAACTATCCATCTGGGGGACTCCAAAAAACTTGTCGACAATGAAGTCCGCCATCTCCTGCAGGAATTCTCCACCATCACATGGTGGACGGTAGATGAGGAGTATCCTGCAACCTACACCCTCTCCCAAGATACACTCGAAGAATCTGGTGGGCCCTACTGGAACATCCACAAGGCTCTGTTTGGTCTTAAAAATAATGGCTACACCCCCGTCCCTATGATCCATCCTTGTGCGGTGTATCACCGAGAACCCAGCCTGAACAGCTGAAGCCAATACAGGGCCTGCATTTTCATCCAGCTAGGTCTCGGTGATGCATGCCAGATCTACTGTTCCAACAAGATCAACTATAATAGCTGTCTTGTTCCTAATAGACCTGGCGTTACATAACACTGCCCGAGTAGGATGGGATGTTGAGGAAGACCTCTGCTCCTGCCCACTTACTGCGGAGCCCTTGGGTATGGGGACAAGACAAGGAATACCTCTGTCCTGGCACCATTTCGCCCCAGGGCATCTCCTGGTCCTCACTACCCCAGTTCGCCCTCCCCTCTCCCTTCCCCCACCAGACCCAGTTCTCCCCCTTCTTCTACTCCTTCTAACAGTCCCTAATGCACAACACTGTAAACAGGGACACTCAAAAGGGCGCAGTTCCCAGAGTCTGGTGGGGGAACACTGCCTGACCGTCCTTGAACCTTCCCAGCACATTCCCAGTTACTACAAAAGCAGCACAGCAAACCATAAAATTACTCACACTCTCATTAACACTTTCCCACCCACTTACAACCTCTTATCTTAGCAAATAGGATATACAATAAAGTACTTACAGCAGAGTAAAAGGCTAATTAGCAAAAATTAAACGGGTCCTGAATCAGTGAGTTTTGAATTTTAAACCCTGGAGCTCCCACCTCCCAGGTAGTAACCAAAATAGTCCTTCACCAACCACCTCTCCCGTAGAATGATGATGGTCCAAACTTAATTTAATGTAAATGGAGTTCAGAGTCCAATAGGCACTCTCACTGCCCATAAACTGAAGAAATAATCAGAGACAGTATAAATTTAAACAGACTAAAATGATCCCGTAACAGAAGTTAGAAAAGTCTGACCGTATGTGGACTCAAATCATCATCCTCTGTATACCACCAGTCACTGTTTGTCTTTGGAGAGAAAATTGGAGCACTTTCCTGCTGCTGGCAAATGATATCCAGGGCTTGTAATGCACAACTGCATACAGTCAATAATGGGCAGCATCAAGCCAGATCTTACAAAGCTTGCCAGAGGGTTCTACCGGCAGTACCTCAGGAGGCCTATACTAGGAAATTCTGTGCCCCTTCCCCTGCTACGGCTCCCTGGCGGTACAGCTCTCCAGCTTACACTGTAGACAGCCTAGGAGCACCAGAAACCACGGCCCGCTCTTCAGCAGACCCGGATTCCTGGACTCCCGCGGAGCTCATGGATCCTGTTTTTCAGCCACCCCGAGGATTCACCAAGACCCCCCACACTGCCCACAACAAATCCCTCTGATCAAGACACAGGGCCCCCGACGTAGAAATCACTCAAATGTCACTCCAAATCGTTGGTCGTTTCCTAAATGGGAACCGGGTAAACTTCCGAAAACAGTCCATCACAAAAACGCTCTTTCCCAGAAGCAGTGCACCCGACTCCCAGTATGTTAGTTCCTCACAGGATCATGGAATCCAGTATCTCCGTTTGCCCGTACTTCAGACCATCAAACCTCTTCCTTTGCTACTCCGCCAAAACCTCAGGTAGCACAGGAGCCTTGTAACTTGTCCACTACCGCTTGGGATCAGACTTAATCGTAATAAATACTGTTTAATTCGACTGGCAGGGAAATTAATTTAAAACCTCAAACCAAGTCTCACTATACCCAAGGCACGTTCCTACCCTAGCTTCCTCATACAAATGCCCTCACTCACTACCACTAACCTAACTAATGCTAGGATCAAATAAACAACTTAAACAAATTAACAAAATTAAACTGCAAACAAAACAAACCAAGCCAAATTAAACTTAAGCTGCTCTGCTGCTCCCTGATGGCTAGCTCAGCTCAGCGTCTCACCAGAAAACTCCAGGCCCAGGATCGAGTAAGCAAAAACGTGGCAGTTTTGTGAAAAGTGGGGACACAAAAAGATCTAACTATGGACGACCCCACTTGTCAAACGGATCTTCTGCGACCTCGGTCAGCAGTTCCCACTCGTGCACTTTGGACTGTGACCTGCTGAGGCTGTCTGCCAAGGTATTTTGGGCACTGGGCACATGAATGGCCAACAGTTCTAGACCATGATCTAAAGCCCAGCACCAGACTCTCATTGCCTCCCGGCACAGGAGGTAGGAATGGGTGCCCCCTTACATGTTGATGTAATGATCACACTGAGATTGTCTGACTGCACCTGTAGATGGCCCAGAGAGAGAGAGATGGTTCTGGAAGGCATACAGAAACTGCTTTCATTTCTAGGATGTTTATGTGGAGGTGAATCTCTCAGTGGGATCAATGGTCCTGGGTCTGACAGGGACCTAGATGAGCTCCTCAACCCAGGAGGAGGTTCTTCCGGGGCTCGGGACTTCATCTCCTGCCTCTTGGTGCCTGAAGCTTATGCCCTTAGTTCCTGCGGGTCCTAAGCCAGGTGGCTCAGCCAGTGGTTCTTCAGGTGGCAGGTCTTTGTCTGTTGCTGTCCCAGCCAGGGTGTCTGCTGAGTCCTCCCCAATGCCAGGGGCCTAACTCCACCAGGCGACACCCAGGACTGGCGCTGTCCTCCCCTGCAAAAGTGGCGCCTTCACCCCACTCGAGAGCCAGCTCTCCAGTTCATGCGACTCTTGGGCAGACACCGGCTAGGTCACCAGTCCGACACCCACCTATACCTGTGCCTTCGATGCTGGCATTCCCGATGTCCCCTCCGATTACCCCGACACCCATCTTGGCTGACGCCTGACAGCCTAATGCCTGCTCCAGCCTGTCTGACGCTGGATGGCTCCGTCTCCCAGGGACCGAAGCCGGGTAACCCGGATCGACTGGCACCGATGCCCAGGTTACCCCGGCCTGATGACCAGACGCTGGGGCCCTCTAAGCCAAACCTTCCAACTCTGGACACACCAGCCCCACTGCTCTATCCTCTACAGGCTTTAAATCAGCTTTTTGCGGCCTGGTGGGCCTAATTTAAGGACTTCCCTAAGGAACCCTCCAAACCTACTCCTCAGGGTCCAACTTCTGACAAGCCTCCAGTTTACCCACCTACCCCTCCACCTAGGGGAACTACTCCGACGCCGGATGGTGCAAGTACCCTCCCCAACTAAAAGGGGTGCCACGCAAGCGACCTCCCCCATTCTGTGGATTCGGATGGGTACTCTTCCTCCTTCTTCTCATACCGCGATGACTCCGACTTTCCATCAGAGCTTGAGGGAGCTTGGGACCCCCCCCGATGATCCAAATTTCATGGACGTCATGGAGCACATACAGCAGATGAATGGCTGGAACACAGAGGAGGTGTATCCGGAGTGATGTCGGCTAGCCTCCTTTCTTAAAAAGAAGGATACCCTGCCCATGGTTGTTCCTCCACTTATTAACTCCTATAAGAACATCAACAAGGTGGTCTGGAAGTGTCCCTTTTCGATGTCTGCAGTCTCCAAAAAGTCAGATCGGCTATATTGTGCTCCAAGGAATGATCCCTTTTATGGGGAGCACCCGGAGGCAGACTTCATCATTGTTAATGCTGCCTATGATTGCACCAAGAACCCTAGGCACCTGAGCTCTTGGCCTGCACATAAAGACTCCAAACAAACTGACCAGTTGGCCAGAAAGGTTTATTCCTCGGCCACATGTGCTATACGGTCTCAGAATTTCTTCGCCCACATAGTCCAGTACTAGAATGCCCTGTGAGACAAGGCCATGGAGGTGGCTCAGACCATGCCTGACTGCCCCAGCAGGGTGGAGTTGATGACCATCCTGAAGTTAGGCTTGGAAATTGGTAACCACATCCTCCGAGCCTCTTATGATACCTTAAACTCCATGGGAAGGGTTGCAGCCTCAGCAATATGTATTCATCGATACTCATGGCTGAGGGTGTCCGGTTTTGCACCGGATGTGCAATCCAAAATAATGGATGCCCCTTTCAGGGGTCCTATCCTGTCTGGCGAGGACTAACAGAACATTACTACCCGCCTGCAGGAATCCGGAAAGGCTATCAGATCCATACATACCATATACAAATCTCAGCCCAAACAATTTCTCAAGCAGTCCTTTCATAGGAATGTCAGACCGCAACCTAGAGGACAGCAGTACAGAGCAGTATTCAAGTGTAAAGCCTCCACCCCTTCTTCCGGAGGTTCCACCCCTCGTGCTCCTAGGACCTTCTGGCCTGCGCTGCCCCTCCCCAGTTCCTCAGCCTGACTCATTGCCTGACCCCTCCTGGCCAAAGCGGTAGGGGAGTCGATTCTTGTACATAGAAGGCTGGCGTCGGATAACCTCAGACCAGTGGATCCTTCAGCTGGTCGAAAAGGGGCATATTCTGGAACTCAGGGAATTGCCCCAAGACAACCCTCCTGTCCCCTCCCATTACCCTCAGGCTCAGATCGCCCTCATAGAAGAGGAAATTCAGGCCTTACTGCAGAAGCAGGCCATAGAATCCGTTCCTCTGGCACAAAGGGGGAAAGGGTTTTATTCCCACCTTTTCCTGGTGCCAAAGAAAATAGGAGACCTCTGTCCTACCCTCAATCTCAGCCATCTGAATCAGTACATAGAATATAAATGATTCAGGATGGTTACCCTGCTCGGTCTTCTTCCTCTCCTCCATTAAGAGGATTGGTTATGCTCTCTGGATGTGCAGGACGTATACCTCCACATACTGGTTTTCCCACCCCACAGGAGGTCCCTGCACTTCCGCTTCCAAGGAAATCATACCAGTTTCAGGTTCTGCCTTTCAGCTTGTCATCATCCCCCAGAGTTTCTATCAAATGCCTCGCAGTCATGGCTGCAGCTTTAAGGAGATAGGGCTACTATGTCTTCCCTATGTCAGCGTGGCTCAGTTGGTAGCACATCCGCCTCTGGACCAGAATGTCATGGGTTCTCGTCCCACACCGGGATGGACTTGTACCTAAACATCGCTGGCATCCGAGTGCAGTATTGGGGGGTACTGTACTGCTGGGGTGTGCGGTCCTTCGGATGAGATGTTAAACCGAGGTCCCTTCTGCCCATCCTGGTGTTGTCTTGGTGGGTGTCCAGGTGGAAACAAAAGAACACAGGATACTCTTCGTAAAGAGCAGGGAACATTCCCCTTCCCATAAACCAGTTCATGCAATTACCCAGGCTGTGTGTGGGTGATGATGTGCGATATGGCCGCCACCACACATTCAGTCACTTCACTACCAGTCTAGCATTGCTTGTAAAGCGCCTTGGGATACTATGTATGAAAAGCGCTATATAAATGCTGATTATTATTCTTCTTACCTGGATGACTGGTTGTTGACCACCCCCATCTGGGACCGACTCCTACACACCATGAAGGCCACCTTCACCCTGTTTAAGGACCTAGGGATTACCTTAAACCTCCCCAAGTCCTCTCCTTGGCCAAGCTAGAGGCTGCAGTATATAGGGGTGATCTTGGATAGAACACAAGGCAAACCCTTCTTACCTCCAGACAGAGCAGAGCACCTTCAGACGCATGCTCGGCAAGTCTCCTCCTCTCGACAAGTTCTGGCCAGATCTGTCCTAAGACTCCTGGGACACATGGTAGCAGTCATTGCCACAGTCCCCCTGGCTTGGCTTTACATGAGGGTGGCCCAGTATAGCACGAAAGTCCAATAGGACCAGCGTTCAGACGTCCTAGAGCATCCTGTCTTGATGTCAGACCCCATACGACAGTCCCTAGCATGGTGGCTAAATCCCTCCAGTCTTTCCAAGGGGGTTTACCTCCAGAAGGAATCTCCTAGCCAGATTCTGACCACAGACGCATTAAGCCAAGGCTGGGGAGCCCACTTGGGAGACTGTCCAATACAAGAGACCTAGTTCCCGCACAGGCTCCATCTCCACATCAATGTCCTGGAGATGAGGGCGATTCTGTATGCTCTTCAGGCCTTCCAGACTGTTTTGCTGCCTGGCCCTCTGCTGATCCAGACAGACAACGTGTCGGTGGTCTTCTGTATAAACAAGCAAGGGGGGGCCATTCTTATCCCCTCTTCAGGGAGGCCACAAGAGTCTGGTCATGGG
Organism: Neoceratodus forsteri; assembly: GCA_016271365.2. Classification (NCBI taxonomy): domain Eukaryota; kingdom Metazoa; phylum Chordata; order Ceratodontiformes; family Ceratodontidae; genus Neoceratodus; species Neoceratodus forsteri. The sequence goes on along the minus strand of CM028129.1, from coordinate 1,711,675,922 downwards.
CAGTGGATCATCACCTGGACTTGACAGCAGTCCATGTTCCAGGGGTACAGCATACCCTGGCCGACAGCCTCAGCTGGTCCCTATCAGAGGGCTCACGAATGGGAACTTCTTCCCTCAGTGGTTGAAGACCTCTTCTCTAGATGAGGATGTTTGCCTCTCCATCCAACGCAAAACTGCCCAGTTCTAGGGACGTGAATATAATGATCTTACTTCGACAGGGTTTCTGCAGTAGGTCATAACACATAGGACTGCGGGACCGCACGGCAAACTTTTGCTAGCAATGTCTGGCGGGGGACCGCCAACCCGACATCACTTGACTGACGTCGGAGTGACCCTATATAGTGGGTGGTCCCCACGCCCACCTTCCAGTTCTTTCCTGCCTTCAACCTGCCCAAGGACCTCCGCGGTGAACATTGCTCCAGTCAATAACCATTTTGAAAGTTTTTTTCACTGTTTTTAGAGTTTCTAGTATGTTTTTTCGTTTTCTTTTAGGTCTTCACCTCCGATGTCAAAGGCCAAGAAAAATTCCAGTGCACAGATCCCTCACAAAGGCAGCCACCGGCGTTGCCTTTTTTGCCTAGGCCCAAACCATGATATCACGGCCTGCCCTGATTGCAAGCCCGTCAATCAGGCCATATGCAAATGAAGACAGCAAGCCATGGAGGCCCATCTTCTCAAGTCCAGAGTGGCTACTCTGGAAAGAGAGATTCAGAAACTAAGGGATTCCACTTCTTCCCCTTCATCGGAGTCGAAAAAGAAGAAAAAGATAAAGAGAAGCACAGGGAAAAGGAGCATTTGGAAGACCGGGACTGGGTCTTTTCCAGCAAGCCCTCGACAAGCAAGGCCGCTCCACCGCCACCTTCCCTCATGGTTGTCCAGGCTGTGACTGGGACCTCTCAAGGTACCTCTGCTTCTGTCAAACCTCTTTCTACCGGTAAGTTGTCCGCCGGCTCCTCCAGTGAATGCCCGGTTCTTACCGGTAAGTTGTTCGCTGGCTCCTCCGGTGAACGCCCAGTTCTTACTGATAAGTTGGACTCTGGTTCTTCCGGAGTATGTCCCGTAACCGTTAAGACCGATTTCTGCCTGGTGGAAACCCGCACGATGGCGGCTAATAAGTTGGTCGAGGGAGCCACCCTCGTTCGACCTGCCTGTCTGTCTGATAAGTCAATCGTCAGGACTTCTGATGACTGCCCGGACTTGGCTCACCCATCGGGGGCTAACGCCGTTTCACCCGATGCCTGGTTGAGCTCGCTGACCTCTCCCGGCCAGTCCTTCTCCCAGGCCTCCCCTGGTCAGGAGCCTTTCTCTCTGCCTTCCTCCAGTGGAACCTCTTATCCAGATATCCCAACTGGAACGGAGGAGGAAGTGGGTCCTCTGGACATGGTCTTTCCCTTCACCCACTCCAGTGGTTGTACCCTGGTCACTTCCTTTGATGCTCTCCTGGGGAAGTTGTCGTCACATCTGGCTCCCACACCCGCTCTGGGAACTCTCCTCGTACGACAGACCCGACCTTAACTCCGCCATCAGAGTTCCTTCCATTGGATGTTCCCAATCCACCGCATGGGACTCCGTCGGATGATTTACATCAGCCGTCAGGGCTTTTACCTTTACTGCTGACGCCAGCTAACCTAATGCTGGGCATGGCACCAGTACTGCTGGTGCCAGACCCTCTGACATCAGCTATTTTGATGCCAGCCAATCTCCCAGGTCCATCAAGACCTATGGTGGATCAGGGTCACCCGTCAGGCTACAGCCCTTATTTGGGGTTTACAACACCGGCCTATCCTTCATCAAGCTTGATGATGACTCCTTTTTCCCCAGACATATTATCCTGGGTATCAGGCTCCTGGCTACCCTTACGACCAAGGGTACCCTCCTCCTCAGTATCCTGGGTGGGGCATGCATTTCTACCAGCCTCTACCCACTCCTACTCCGCCACCCCATCGTCAGCTCACAACAGGACTTCCAAACTTTGATTCAGTCATGGTGGCAGGATGCCAGATTACAGCTGGTGTCCAATTTGGAGAGTAGACTGCCGGCCCCAGTGGTGCCACCCACTCCCCGTTCTGTTTCACCAGTCAGCTCTCTTCTTTCCACTATGGTGCACATTTCTGGAGGAACCAATCTGCAGGTCACCTTGTCTGACATTAGTACCCTCGAAAAGGAGGACTCTTCTGATTCTGAGGAAGATTCCTCTGATGCTTCATCTGGGGGAGCAGTCCGGAGCAACTGCCAAGGGCAAGGAGTCACCCAAATCACCTCCTGAGGATCCTTCCTTTACCGAGCTCTCCATATTATTCAACAGGATAACCGTTGGAATGCGGAGGAACAGGATCCAAAACGTAAACGTCTAGCTGAACATCTAGACTTGAAGGAAGTATCCCCTATTCCTGTTCCTCCTTGGACAGCCCCACATGAGGACCTCACCACTACCATTTGGCAGCTGCCGCATTCCATCCTGGGCGTCCCTAAGAAGGAAGACTGGGTCTACCACACGCCTAAGGGCATTCCCTTCTTGGATTCACACCCAAAGGTAGACTCTAATGTTATAGCGGCAGCTCATGACCGTTTGGTGAAACCGAAACGCATGAGCACCCCTCCCCCAGACAAGGAATCCCGGCAGCTTGACCAATTTGTTAAGAAGGTTTTCGCCTTCTCCACTTGTATGCTGTGTTCACATAATTATGTTACACACATGGTTTCTTTTCAAAAGGCCACCATGGCGAAACCTGAGGCCCACATCCAGTCTGTCGAGGACTCAGAACTCAAGGCGGAACTATCCAATGGCTTGTGCCTATCTAAAATTTCTTGTTGACACGCGCTCAGAGCCATGTATGAGACTGTGGACACAGTGGCTCGTTCCTCCGCCACAGCAGTCAGCCTTAGACAGCATGTGTGGCTGCGTATCTCTGGACTTTCCGCAGATGTTCAGGCAGCCATCCAGGATGCCCCTTTTCAAGGGTCCATCCTATTTGGGGGGATACTAAAGATCTCATTACAGGCCTTCAAGATAGCAGCCAGGTCCTAAGATCTATGAAATCTATGTACAGATTGGGCTTCCTGAAAAAGCAGCCCTTTCAGTGCCAGCAGAAGAAACAAAACAAACAACCCTTCTCCAGATGCCAGAATAAAAGAAGAGCTCAGGGACCTGCTATTTCTTCCCCTCCACCGCAGAAACACAGAGGGCAGCTGGAGGACCTCTCCCCTCCCGTCCCTCTACTTCCTGACTCGTTCGATCCTCTCCTTCCTCCACCCCTAAACTGCATGGAGCCAGTGGAAGGAAGGTTCGCCCTTCACCTGCAATGGTGAAAGGACAAAACATCAGATGCATGGGTCTTGCAACTCATCTCAAGAGGCCACACCATGGAATTTCTGGAGATCCCTCCAGACTCTGCCCCTGGTCATTCCTGTTACTCCCCGAACCAGGCGTGTCTGGTTGTGGAGAAAATTCTGGCACTACTGCAAAAGTTAGCCATAGAGCCAGTCCCTTGGTCTCAGTGTGGAAAAGGGTTTTACTCCCATTTCTTCCTGGTCCCAAAAAAGATGGGAGACCTCAGACCCATCCTGGACCTCAGCCAGTTGAATCCTTTTGTAGAGTACAAAAGGTTCTGCATGCTGACTGTGCAGGGTCTTCTGCCCTTACTGCAGCAAGACCATTGGCTTTGTGCAGTGGACATGCAGGAAGTCTGTCTGCATACCTCAGTGTTCCCCGGCCACTGCCGGTTCCTGCGTTTCCTTTTCAAGGGGAGCATTTCCAATTCAAAGCTCTCCCCTTTGGACTTTTTTCGACACCCAGGGTTTTCACCAAGTGCCCCAACCGGTGGTTGTGCTCAAGGTCTCGGTCTTCCTCCCATGGGTCGAGTGGTTCTTACTACATCGGTGCTCCCACTCTCAACACCACAAACAGCATGCTTCCGCTACTCTTCATCCTCGTCCTCCTCAGTTGAGGAGAGGCTTCGGCACAAGTTGTGTCGATGCTATGAGGATCTCATGTGGCAACAGCTTGTGCTCACTGGCATTAAGCCAACTTCTTCTACTACGCCAGCCATCACTTGGCTTTCGCTCGACAGGCTGACACCTTCTCCACCTAAGGAGCCGACCAAGACGCTTCTGACTTGGCCGACCCCAGTCTCTCCACTGATTCTGGTGGAGCTGCTGACTAAACAGTTGTCCACCGGTGCTCCGACCAAGGAGTCTCGGCTGACTAAGGGACTTCCCCATCGACTGTCTGTCACTGTCACCCCTGACTGTCTGCGGAGGGTCAGTAGGTACTCAGGCGGTCGACCCCTCTTTAACAACTCCTCAGAGTCTGAGGGTTCATCCCTACATTCCTGTCCGGTCGACATGGAGTTAGTGGGGGACCTCTCAACGGACGAAGGCCCTTCTTCCTTTATGGACCTTCTCCACCTGATCTCTGAGTCCACCGGTATGAAAATGGTGCCCGTCTAGAAATGGGCTCGTTACCCATTGACCGAGATCCTCTACCAGGGAGATACTCCTGTAAAGGCCTTCCCGGTGGCAGAGGCCATTCTTGGCCCTGCTCTGGAGCTTTAGCAGTGCCCTGCTTCCTGCCCTGTGCCCTCTTCCAGGATGGCCTGCAAATATGTGGTACCTACCGGTTCCCTCTCCGGATTCACAGAACATCCCTCGCCCAAGGGGCTGGTGGCTGATCCTTTGTTTAGGTGCTCCAGCAACACTGGGGATATCGACAAGCCACCTGACAAAGAGCCCAAGAAATTGGACCACGTGGCTAAAAAGGTCTACACTGCCTCCTTGTTTGGTCTTCACCAGGTGAGCTCGGCCCTCCGTATGGCCCACTTCTCCCATGCCCTGCTGGGCACCCTGGATGAGGTGCTTCCTCATCTGCCGGCAGACCTCCAGACCATGGTCAAACAGGTCTGGGACCAGGGCGGGGCTGTAACTAAGCAGGAGCTCCAGACAGCCATGCACACTGGGGACTCCTGTGCCTGCTCCATGGTGGCTGCAGTGGCCATGCGCTGCAGGGCTTGGCTTAGGATCTTGACCTTCACAGCTGACACTCAGCAGAAACTGGCAGATGTTCCTTTCCTGGGCATGACTTGTTCAAGCCTGGGTTCAAGGGCCACCTCACCCGCATCGAGATGTCCAGTGCCACCTTGGACTCTGTGACATCTGCCCAAAAGGACCCCAAGGGCTCCAAGCAACAGCAGAAAAGGATGCCCTTTCAGTCCACCTCTACTCCTGCGGCCAAACCAGCCCAACCCCAGGCTGGTCAGCAGGCCCAGGCCTGGTAACCTCAACCGACGTCAGTGGCCTCGGTCATCCATAAGCCTGGGTGGAGAGGCTCTGGTGGTTCCTCAGCTGGACCCTCCTCCTCCAAGTCTGCCCAGTAACGGGATGAGGTGTGCCTCCTTTATGCCCGTCACACCTCCCTTGGGTCCTCCCGTGGGGGGCCTGGTCAGCTGTCACCACGGACAGGTGGGTTCTCGAGGTGATGGGTCAGGGTCTGCCTCTGGAATTTGAGCAGTACCCTCCTTGCCAAGCTCTCACCCCACAGGAGGACTTGGTATTTGCAGACATTCTGTCAGCTTTAAGAGACGACATAGCCCAGCTCCTCAACAAGGAGGTATTGGTTCCTATTGCGGATCCTCCGGAATACCAAGGGTTTGTCTCCAGGTACTTCCTGGTGCCAAAGCGGACGGTGGGCTAATACTAGATCTGCATAACATGAACAAGTTTCTCAGTCCACGCACCTTCAGGATGGTAACTCTGTCTCAGATCATGCCCTCTCTAGAGCAGGACATGTGGTTTTGCTCCCTGGATCTTCAGGACGCGTCCTTCCATGTCCCAATTCGTCCATCACACTGAAGGTTCCTCCACTTCCGAGCTGAGGGAACCCTGTATGAGTTCCAGGCCATGCCATTTGGCCTGTCCTCAGCCCCCAATGTCTTCACCAAGTGCATTGCAGTGGTGGCAGCTTACCTGAGGGGTCCGGGTTTACCCCTGCCTGGATGCATACCTCTCAACTGTCCCTGATTTTGCCTCAAAATTTTACTCCATCCCTCCTAAAATGTTTGTTTCTGTGGCTAAACAATGGGGATTGTAAGTACAAAATAATGTCAAGCATTAAAGTTACAGACTTGTTCTTCTTTAGAAAATGCATTTTGCATTAAGCCTCATATTCTACCAGCTTTCTGGGTGGATCTCTCTAATTTGGAAGATTTGTCCCTGATTTTGGTCTTTTGTCCCTGATTTTTTTAAGCCTTGTCCCTGATTTATGAGGCAGGTGATTGAGAGGTATGCCTGGATGACTGGCTGATAGCAGGTCCCTCCAGGCAGGAGGTGATGCAGTCCAAGGACCTGGCCCTCCAGAACTGTGTCGAGCTTGGCCTCCTGGTCAGCGAGGCCAAATCAGAACTTGTACCTTCTCAGGTGACCCACCTCATCGGGGTGGAGCTCGACTCTTGCAAAGTCAGAGTCTGGCTCCCAGTTTACAGGCTGGAGGCTCTCTCTCCTCCTTTGCCCGATCATTTTGAGTTGGGCAGTTACACCCTGCCCGGGACTTCCTGGGCCTGCTGGGTTACATGGTGGCCTGTACCAGCGTGGTCCAATGGGCCACTGGAGAATGCGCTCCCTGCAGTGAGAGCTGGCCAGCCAGTGATCTCAGCACAGGGGTCCCTTCGACCAGCTGGTCACTGTGACCCAGCTGCTGTGGGGCGCCCTCCAGTAGTGGTTAGTCCCAGAGCATCTACAGGAAGGGATCCCATTTGTCTGCCCAGAGCTGATGGTCATCTTGGCGACTGATGCCTCTCTCATGGGCTGGGGTGCCCACCTGGGGGAACACAGAGTCCACGGGCTCTGTACCCCCGAGGAGTCCGTCCCGATGCCACATCAACCTGCTGGAGCTCTGAGCATTTCGGCTGGCGTGCCTGCATTCGCTTCACACTTCCGAGGTCAGGTGGTCCAGGTCCAGATGGGCAACACCATGACCATGTACTACCTCAACAAACAGGGTGGGATGCACTCCCTGCCACTGCTCTCCATGTGTGGACCCTCGTGTGCAGCCTAGAGGCCAATCTCCTAGCCATCCATGTGGCAGGGACCTCCAACCAGCTGGCGGATGCTCTCAGCCATGTGGGCGAGGCTTCTCACAAGTGGTCTCTCCATCCAGAGGTAGTACACAGTCTCTTCTCCCAGTGGGGCACCCCTCAGGTGAACCTGTTCACCTCCAGGGAGAATGCAAAGATGAGGCTTTTTTCTGCCCACCCCCCCTCAGCAGGGAACGCTGCGGGGGGGGAGGGGTGCCTTCAAGGCCCTGGACCCCAGGCCGCTTCTGTGCCTTCCCCCTTGACTCACAAAATGTTGCTCAAGGCCAGGAGGAACAAGGCACAGGTGATCCTGGTGGCTCCAGAGTGGCTCAGCCAGTTCTGGTACCCCAGTTTCCTCAGCCTCAGCAGCAGGCCTCTGAGGCATATTCCTCTCTGCCCGGACCTGCTCTCCATCAGTCAGGGGAAGGTACTCCATCTGGACCTTCAATCCCTGCACCTGACAGCCTGGTTCCTGAGTGGCTGGAGTTCCAGGCTTTGGGTCTTTCTGAAAATGCCCTCACTGTTGTGGAAGAAGTCGACCAGGAAATGCTATGCCTTCAAGTGGAAGAGGTTGTCCATTTGGTGCCAGGGCAGGGGGCTGGATCCCTTGTCCTGTCTAGTGGCTAGCATCCTTGACTACCTGTGGTCCTTCTCTGTTGGGCCTCCAGTCAACGACCCTTAAGGTGCACCTGGCACCCATCTGTGCTTACCGGGTGCGGGACGGTCAGCAGTCGGTGGCACAGGATAAGGTGGTCTGGCATTTTTTCAAAGGCCTTGACCACATTTCTCCTCCGGTGCATGAACCATCACCGCCACGGGAATTATTGCTGGTTTTGGCAAATCTCATGGGCAAGCCATTTGAACCGATGCACAGTTGTGACATGTCTCACCTGTCATGGAAGACCGCCTTCCTGGTGGCTATCATGTCAGCCAGAAGGATCAGTGAGCTCCAGGTGTTTTCGGTGGAGTCTCCTTACCTGGTCTTTCACAGGGTCAAAGTTTTCCTGTGCCCCAGCCCGAAATGATTAATCTCCTGGTGCGCTTCACCAGTCACACCTCAGAGGCCGAGCACAGGGTTCATACTTTGGACCTGTGGTGAGCGCTTGCCTACTATAAGGAGCATATGGCTGGAGTTCGAGGAGAGGTTCGCCAGCTGTTTGTCACCTACGCTGAAGCTGCACTTGGCAGACCGGCAGCTAAGTGGACGATTGGCAGGTGGATTGTATCCTGCATCAATCTCTGCTGTAGGTTAGTGGGTAGGGAGCCTCCTGGAGGGCTATGGGCTTATTCCGCCCATCATACCGCTGCCTCAGTGGCTGCCTCCAGGATGTCCCTATCCAGGAAATCTGCAGGGCTGCTACCTGAAGGTCAGTACACACCTTCCTTTCCAATTAGTACATTGACCTCAGATCATGCCAGGATGCTGGTTTTGGGGCCTCAGTTCTCCAGTCTCTGTTCCCTAAGTAGGGGGTGTGCGCCTTGCGTCCCTCCTCCCAGAAAACTGCTAGGAGTCTGCCAGAAGTGTGGTAGAACAGCATATCCACATCTCTAGAGAAATAGGTTACTCACTTGTAACAGTAGTTCTAGGAGTGGTATATGATCATCCACACGGACCCACCCAACCTCCCCTGGCTTTGGTGCACAACACTGCTTCCGGGGGCAAGATCCGGCATCTTGGGCGGATCCGAGGGAGTTAACACCCGAGTGGGTGTGAGGAGCCAGCTTGAAGACATTTCTGGCAAGTCTTAAAGGTAAAGGCAACTTCCAGAAGTGTGGATGAAGATCATATACCACTCCTAGAACTACTGTTACAGGTAACCCTTTTTTTTTTTTTTTTGCTCGCAAGATCCATGGCCTGGTGTTTTCTGGTGAGTTGCGTTGTCCCTGTCCTGGATGGGGAGGTTCCTTTATGCATTCCTTCCCTTCCCTTTACTGCAGAGAGTTCTGCTCAAGCTGCAGCAGGAAGGAGCATAGATGAGTCTAGTGGCCCCTTCTGGCCACATTAGAATTGGTTTCCACTACTTCAGGAACTTGCAGTGGAACCTCTGATCTCCCTGCCTCTGGGCTCAGACTTGCACTCTCAGGAGCAGGGAACCCTGGTCTTTCTGGATCTCAAATCTTTGCATCTCCATGCATGGCTCCTGGAGACCTAGTTGTATCACGATTCGGGGTTTCCCCTCGAGGGTGGTGGATGTCTTGGTGGCCACTAGGAAACCTTCCACCAGGGCCACTTATGCAGTGAAATGGAAGCAGTTCTGCATCTGGGCCACTGCTCGGCATTTGGACTTTCACCTGCCCAGTGAATTCTGTACTGGAGTATCTTCTATCCCGGTCAGACTCGGGTCTGAGCTACTCCTCTCTAAAGGTGCAGCTGTCTGCCATCTCTGCCTACCATGCACCTATTGAGGCCAAAACTCTCGCCCAGATGAATCTTTCCTGTACGTTCCTATGGACTGGAGCATTCTGCATTTGAAGCCTCCCATTAGGGGCCCAGTCTTGCCATGGGATCTTTTGTCTGCTTTGGAAAAGCTTACCTTGCCTCCCTTCAGAACCTGCAGCAAGTTGCAAGCTGCACTTTCTGTCGTGGAAAAAGCGATACTTTTAGTTGCCACTACTTCTGCTCAAAGAATTTCCGAGCTTCAGGCTCTGATGTGTAAAGAGCCTTATTTGGTTTTCCACAAGGACAGGGTGTCCTTGCAGACTAGTCCTAAGTTTCTTCCCAAGGTGGTGTCAGAGCTTACATTGAATCAGGACATCCACCTTCCTGTCTACTATCCAGAGTACTCCAACCGAGGGGAGGCACTACTTATTTATTTGGTTATTTATTTCTCGGAATACAATACCTTTGAGCCAGAGGCTCTTTTTACAAAGGTTCCACGTCAGGTAACAGACAAACACAGTTACATAGTAAGTTACAAAAAACAGGTAAAGTGAACAGTGCATGGTAGACAAAATAGAGTGCAAGCTTAAGCAGCTAGGCGAAGGCTATGTCATGATAGAAGGGGGAGGTAGAATAGGAGCGGGGGGAGTATGGGAAGGGGGGATAAGACAGAACAGGAAGCTTAGATCACTAGGAATGGGGATGGGGGCAGAAATAGCGGTCCGGGGGGTGGCAATTTCACAATAAATGGGGGGGGGAGCTTAGGTCAGACAACCACACTTGCACTATGTTGCGAGTTGCTGGTGAAGTTTGTTCTTAAAGGGGTTGATCTTGGACTGGTCGTGGAGTGATGATGGGAGGTCATTTAGCCAGTTTGGTACCCTGTATTTGAAGGAGCGCTGTGCCATGGAGGTGCGACAGAATGGGACTTGGTAGGCTAGGTTACACATTCCACAGGTGTGGTGAGGGTTAGCTACCTGGTTAAGAAGCTTTAGGAACACTGGAGGGGTTAGACCAAGATGCATGTTTTTTTCCAAACAGACAGGTCTGATACTTTATATGGCCCTTAATGTGTAGCTAGTTAGATCAAGCATACAACTCACAAGCATGCGTGAGTCTATGTGCTCCAGTAGCTAGTCTGCAGGTTTTATTAAGGACTATGCTGATTCTTTTAAGCATGGTATCCATGGCAGTATCATTAATAATGAACCCGTAACCAATTAAGGACAATATTGAACTGTTGATTGCTATGCAGAGGCATCGGGGTGAGGCAGTGCCTATACTTATATAAGAGCCCAATCCTGGTGTTTACTGCCATAGCTAAATGGTCCATGTGGGTGAAAAATGCCATGGAGGTATCTAGGGTTATACCAAGGTATTTCAAGTTCAGGTTTATTGCAGGAAGACTCTGTTGAGCAAGCTCATTCACAAGGAGGTCCTGAAGCATGTAAACAGTCAACGAGACATTACATTAAAAAAACAAAAGCATCCTAAAAATACAGTTAAAGTTCATGTGAACCATTACATAGAATAGTACATCATAGTTTAATAGAGTACAGTTAAGGTCATATGAAACATAATGTTCGGAAACACGAGAGGATTATACACATATGCTAGGAAAAAGCAGTAAATGTGGAAAATATAGACTATCAGGAGAGAGAAGCTGGTTTAGAAGGAAGAATTGAGGATTAATGGAGAGCAGAGAATGGAAAGTGCTAGCGAGACTAAGAGGGAGTAAGATATAGATAGGAATGCAAGGGTTGCAGAAGGTCATGAGAACGGCTGAAGGGATCATATAGTTTAGCTGCAGCAGATATTTTAGGGGTCTTAGTTGGTGCCAGAAGCTATATAGATTCAGAAATGGATGGCACTAGTCCCTGATAGATGGGAGGGCAAAGTAGGAGCAGAAAAGTGAGGAAGAGGCTTAAAAACAGCTGCAGATATCTTTTATTTTAGATGCAGCCAACGCTTTGTAGAAATTAACCGAGACAATTCTAGATAGTTTCAGTGCGGATTGCAGTTGGTTCCAGATAGTTGGAAGATCATGTGATAAGGCACGTTTGCCAAAGGTGGTGCGAGTCCTAGGCACGACGAGGAAGATAAAGTCGGATTTCCTAAGTGAGTATGCACTACAGGAGATGCAGATGAGAGATGTTGGGTAGCTTGGGAGTTTGTTCAGGAGTGGCTTTAGAGTCCATATACCAGCATGCAGCAGCCGTCTAGTGGTGAGTGATGTCCAACCAACAGCTGCGTATAGAGCACAATGATGGGTTTGTTAAAGGGAGTTTGGAATCAACCGCAGTGCACGGTGATAGAGGACATCCAATTTGTTTAAGCTTAAGAGTGAAGAGGAAGTGTAAATTAGATCCCCATAATCAAGTAGGGGAAGGAATGTGGCCTGAATAAGCCTGATACGAGTCTCTAAAAGGAAAAGAGACCTATTTCTGAAAAAGAACCCTAATCTGGCTTTTAGCCTCCTAGCTAGGTCCTCAAGATGGTCATTGAAAGAGAGCTGGTTGTCTATCCGCATGCCAAGATATTTAAATTTGGAGATGACTTCCAGAGGTTCACCTAGAGAGATGACAACAAAGTCTTTAGGTGAGCCGGGGGGGAGTGGTAGAGGAGGTGCTAAGAGTGAAGATCATTGCCTTAGTTTTCTTAGCATTGAGGAGAAGCTTAGCATTGATAAGATTAAGTTTGAGCTGAGCAAAGTCAGCTTGTAGCACATCCCTAACCTCGGACAAAGTTGAGCCCGAGGTGTATAGTACTGTGTCGTCCGCAAAGAAATGCAATTTAGATTTGGTTATGTGAGAGTCCAGTCCATTGATGTACAAGGAGAAGAGGATAGGGCCTAGGATGGAGCCTTGCGGGACTCCCCTAGCAATCGGCAAGGAGGCTGAGAATAGGCCATCAGCTTTAACTTTCTGGGTCCTCCCTGATTTGAACTGCTGGCCCTGTTCAAGGGGTGAGTTAAGATTGTTAAGGATGGTCAACTGGTGTAGTTTGTTCCTATTTTGAGGACTGGCGAAACACATAGATTTTGTTTTGGTTTTTGTAATTAAGAAGGAGTTTGTGGTCAGCGAACCATTCTGCGACAGCAGAGAAGTTATCCTGTAGTTGTTGTTCAAGGGGGAGGGGGTCAGGGTGACCTGCGAAAATGACGACATCATCCGCATAGAGAAGTTAGACAAGCAAGCCTGAGGAAGGCTGTTGAGGAACAGACTAAAGAGCAGGGGACCTAGGATCAATCCTTGCGGGACCCCAGATCGCACATGGCAGCTGTCAGAGAGCACATTGCTTATTTTGACTTTCTGGTATAAGCCACCAAGATGGCTCTCAAACCAACCTGTTACCTCAGCCGAGAGCCCCAGGGCATGGAGTGAGTCAAGTAATGGGGTGTGAGTGACTGTATCAAATGCTTTGTGAGGTCAGTATATCTCGCCCCCACTAGATGACCCTGGTCCAGAGAGTTGTGTATAAAGTCAGTGTATTCAAGTAGTGCAGTGGTGGTGCTGTGTGCCTTCCTAAATCCATGCTGTTGCGGGCATTGTAATTGATATTTCTCGAGGTGTTCCATAAGCTGATCTGAGACAATGCATTCCAAAATTTTGAGAGGGCAGGAGGAATGGAAATAGGGCGATAAAGGGCTGAGTTCGGTCACCACTCTTGTGGATAGGTGTAACCACTGCAGCTTTCCATAGTGCTGGGAACTGCCCAAGGCTGAGTAATATGTTCAATAGTTTAGAGAGGGGTAGTAGGACTGCATCCAGGGTTAGATGGAGTTTCGGATCAAGTGAGTCACCACTAGATCTAGTTTTGCCTAGCACCCTACTTAGGTATTTTTAAGCCTCAGTTAAGGTGACTCTCCTGAAGTGAAATTTGGGGGGGGGGGGCGCCTTGGGATGGGCAGGCATTGCTGCCCTTTCCTGTGCAGGTCAGTGTATCAAAAATGTCAGAGCGGGGAGAATGCTGCCAAGGTCGGAGAAGGCATTGTTTAAGGTGTCAGCAATGCATTTGGGGTCCTGGACGGTCTCCCCCTCAGCTTCAATAATGGTGAGCGACCTCCTACCATCACCCCAGGAATGTGAGAGCTCATCCTTAAAGTGCTGGATTTTTGCTAGACGGATTTTGCCGGTACAGGCATTCCTGGTTGCTTTGTACAGCTGTAGGTCAGCCTGTTTGCCGGTGGCACTTCGTGCTTTGGATGTTCATAGAGTGCTTTATTACTTGGAGCGCACCTGAGCTACTAGAATGCCTGACCAGTTGTTTTTGTCTTTCGCCCCCAGAGTGGAAGGGGGCTTCTGTTTCTAAGCAATGTTTATCCAAGTGGTTGGTTAACTGCATAGTTTTATGTTACAACAAGAATGACAAGCCTTTGCCGGGATTGGTTAAAGGCCACTCTACCAGAGGCATGGCTGCCTCTTTTGCCTCTTTGAGGAATGTGTCAGCCGGTGACATTTGTGCAGCCGCTGCTTGGTGTTCTGTCCACACCTTTGTCAAGCACTACAGTCTGGACATCGCTTCTAGATGCAGAGTAGGCTTTGCACTGGCAATCCTGCAAGGCCTCCTCTCTTAAGCCTCTTTGGGAGACTTCTACCTCTACTCAGCTGGCTGGGGTCTCTCCCTTACTGCTTGGGACTCTTTCCTAGAGGTGTTACCTGCTGCAAGAGCCCCCCTCAAAGAAAGATAGTACAGTTACGCAAGACCGTAATAATAGATCTTTGAGAGAAGCTCTAGCAGCAGGTGCTATTTTCCTTCCCACCTTTCCCCTGGTAGCTGCTTCTCCATCATGGTTACCTTTGCTTTCCCTCATTTTTGAGGAAACTCCTCAGTTCTCCAATTTTACTCATTTTGCCGGGGTCTCTGGCGGGAGAACTGAGGTGGGGAACTGCCCCTTTTATACCATACGTGACGTTGGGGGCGGGCCGACGTCAGGGAAGGTCCCCTGCTGTAGACTGCTGGCTAGAAGTTTTCTGTGGGGTCCTGGCACCTGCCAGCTTCAGTCCTAAAGGTGTTACCTGCTGCAAGAGCTCCTCTCAAAGATCTGTCACGTTAAGTTCTTACGTAACTGTACTTTTCTGTATGCTTTCCCAGCCTTTCCTCTTGAGTCAGAGGGTGCTCATCAAGCTACAGATGGAAGTTGCCATCCTAATTCTGGTGGCTCCATTCTGGCCTCAGCAGATATGGTTTCCATTACTGCAGCAATTGGCTGTGAAACCTCCGGTTCTCCTGCCCTCTGCAGGAACCTGTTGACACAGGCTCACCGGACCCTGGTCCATCCATACCTCAAGTTCCTCCACCTTCATGCATGGCTCCTGAGGACGTAGCCATTGCACACTTTGGTGTGTCCCAGAAGGTGGCTAGTGCCCTGTTCGGCCACCAGAAAGCCTTCCACCCGGGCCACCTGTGGAAGCGGTTTGCTGTCTGGGCTGCTTCTCATAGCCTGGACCCTTTCACCTGTCCAGTGAATCAGGTTCTGGAGTACCTCCTGACCTTGTTTGATGCAGGACTCAAATACTCCTGTCTTAAAGGAAAACTGTACAAATCAGGCAGCTCCTGCCCCCATAAGGCTTACCCTCCGGTTTAGCTTTAGCCCACAAAAGTGGCATTTTTCTTGTGCTGCAACGGAGTTTATTATATTTTCTCAGAGTCCACGAACCAGAAGTACAGCGGATGCTGGAGGGCTCCATTAACTGTAATAGTACAGTGCCGCACCGCTCGCTTCAGTATGAGTGGAGCGGTGCGCGCCACACCATTACAGGTACGGAGCCCCCAGTGTTCGCCATACTGCTCATGGACTTTAGAAAATATAATAAACCCATTGTGGCGCAAGAAAAATGCCACTTTTGTGGGCTAAAGCTAATCTAGAGGGTAAGCCTTACGGGGGCAGGAGCTGCTTGATTTGTACAGTTTTCCTTTAACGTGCACCTGTCAGTCTTATCGGTCTTTCATGTGCCCATTGATGGTCGTACTGTGGCCCATAATTTCCTGCAAGGTAATCTCCACTTGAAGCCTCCTACGTGTAACCCAGTCCCAGCTTGGAACCTGAATTTTGTACTGGAGAAGCTAACCCTGCCTCCTTTTGAACCAACCGTGTCTTGCAAGCTACACTTTCTGTCATGGAAAGCATTAGTTTTAGTTGCCATTACTTCGGTTTGAAGAATTTCAGAGCTACAGGCTGTCATGTGTGAGCAGCCTTATTTGATTATCCACAAAGACAGGATCTCTTTGCGTAGTAACCCTAAGTTTTGTCCTAAGGTGGTGTCTGAATTTACTCTAAACCAATCCATCCACCTGCCTGTGTATTTTCCAGAGCATGCCAGCCAAGAGGAAGCATTACTCTATACTTCAGATGTGCATAGAATTTTATGTTACTATACATACCGTACGAGGGACTGCAGGAAGTCCTCTCAGTTGTTTGTTTCTTTCGCCCCTGGCAGAGAGGGTGCTCCAGTTTCAAAACCGTGCCTGTCCAAATGTTTTGCCAACTGTATTATTTTTTTGTTACAGGAAGTACGGTAAGGAACTTCCTGGCATTAAGGGACATTCTACCAGAGGTGTGGCCACTTCTGTTGCTTGTTTAAGGGGCGTATCTGCAGCCAAGTGTAACCCCTAGGTGGCGCTATCCTGAGGGCTACTACCCCTGCCTGCTTGGCTAGCTGCAGATTAAGGGGCCTGGGTACTGAAACAGATGCCTCCACCCAGAGAACAGGGTTATTAGTAACAAGGCTAACCTGGGTACAGCCCTCCAGGACACACTAACCCCCCCTCTTTCCCCTCTAGTGGCCTAGACAATATGCAACAAACACTTTCACAGTAGCCCCTATTCAGCATACAATTCCCCACACTGTTTGCACCTACCACCAGGGCTGGTTCCACCTGTTTGACCCTGGAGACCCCCCTGTAAAACAAGGTTAGGCATGGCAAATAACAACAGTACAATGCTTTTGGTACAAACTGGAACCACAGTCACATTAAATGCAAAAGAGTTAGATCTGATTTATTCAGGGGAATTCAACAAGGGAGGGGCATAATCAGGTTGATTCTATAGCTGATCTAGTCAGGCAATTATGCATGCACTTTTAGTCCCTGCACAGTCACACGCTCTGGGTACCCAGTTGGAAGTAAGGTGGGCTAGCCTGGGACGTTGCCCAGTGTAGGCCGGCGTCGCAGCTGGTTGGGGCCCCGTGATGAAAAGAAAAGGCATGCACAACCACACACAATTTGTAATCCGGAGCCAGGAGGCTCAGTTCATGATGATTAGACAAAATAACTAAATCAGATGACACACTTTGATTGAGCTGTTGTTCCAGGGAGCTTCCCCAGTGTTTGCTCATGCTACCCAGTACAGAACACAGGATGGACGAAATGGAGACTGCAGGATAACTTGCTGGTTTGCCAGTAGAAGCAGGGCCCACATGATTCACCGTGGTGTTGTTCCTGTTCGTGATGTTGAGCAGGGGGCTGATCTTCAGGCAGGTCTCTCATCGATGGTGTTCTCTGCACCTGAAGTAGTTGGCTGGGCCAGTGTGGCAGGGCCCAGGCCAGGTAAGACAGTTCGGATATCAGTCCGGGAAGGCTGGATGCAGCTCCCAGCAAGCGTGGCACAATTAAACAGTGGGGGAACAAAATCGCGACCCACTAATAGCAAACAGCACATTTATAGTAAAGCAGTCGCCGTACCACAATGTAGATAGCAGTCCAGCAACAATATCAGTGTGTCTGAGCAAAACCGGGAATTCTATGGCAACTGGATGTCCTGACAGGTCGATCGCGTACAGCAAATCTTCGGTCTTCTTCAGGTTTAAATCTGGTCACTCTTCAGTGACTTTGTCACATTCCAATTCGGATACAGTCTGATTGCTAAGCCTTTCAAAGGATTCCCTCTCGAGGGACAGCAGGCAGATAGGCCAAACTCAGCCTTTCCACCAATCCCCCTCACGAACTACGCAGAAGCAGCTTCTCGACTCTCTCAAGCTGTTCACTCTCCAAACTCTACCTCCAGACTGACTCACTGCAGCAGGCAGCTTAGGAATTTCCCTTCAGTCCAAAAGGTTCGATTAGTTGATTCATCTGTCTGTCAAAGCAAGGGCTCCCCTTCCAGGTGCATTTAGGCGCCAAAGTCTCAAAACTACAATTCCTACAGAAATTTACTCCCACAAGACCCTTGGGGACAGACTTCATTTTAGGGTCCCCAAAGGTACTGATTGGCCCATTCTGGCAGTCCAGGACCAAGATGGCGGTGATAAACAGAACTATCCATGCTGCAGAGAGGGCAGGTTAGACAAACTACAATATTGTTACTATTACAATAGTTAATCAGCAAATAAGTACAGCTTCTAACAGAGCTCCCTCTGCGCAACTAGCGATGGCAGACCGAAGCGATTATCTGGCAGCTCGGATGAGACTCAAGCCTGAACCTACTTGGCCCCTACCCAGATTAGTTTTACACCACAAATAGGTAGCTCTTAAAGAGACAGTGCACAGAGGCATCAAGGAACGCTCATACAAACACTTTTAAAACACCAAGACACAGGAGTGGCAGTGGGCATTTAGGCAAGCCTAAGGAAGACTTTCGGGAACCCCCATTTGTAGGGGGTTACACAAGGTTTGCGCTTCTGCCACTTGGAGTACTGTCCACACTTTCACCAAGTACTATATTCTGGACATTGTTTCCAGAAGAAAGGCAGGCTTTGGCCTAGCTGTGCTTTAGGGCCATCTTTCTTAGGCTTCTGGCCTCATGCCACTGACTGTCCTTGCTCTTAGCACTGCTTGGGACTCATTTCATAGGTGTGACCTGATGACAGAGAGATCCCCGAAGAAGATAAAACAGTTACATAAGAACTTACCATAATAGTATATCTTCGAGAGAGTCTCTGTCATCAGGTAATGCTGTCCCTCCCTCTATCCCCCTTTCTGTCTACAGCACAGCTGTCCTGTTGCTCCAGCCTTTCTGTATGAGGGGCACTTTTTCTTTCTCCTCGTTTCCATGGTGGGACTCTCCAGCTAGGGAAAGAATTGAGGAGGGAACGGGGCCACCCGTGCTTGTATAGGGTGTGTGGCGTCAGAGCCTGATGGTGTGGGTGGCCCCTAATAGACTGCTGCAGAAGAAAGCTTCTGTGGGAACCTGACTTCTGATGACTGAGTTCCATAGGTGTGATCTGATGACAGAGATTCCCTCGAAGATCTATTGTTACGGTGAGTCAAGTAACTGTTCTTTTTCCCTTAAACATGATTGTGGATAATCTCTAAAACCATTTAATTTATAATATATGAAATGCGTATTAAAGCAGCAGTGCAACGAAAATGGGCTAAAATTTAACCCCAACCTTTTTTCTTCTTAATCGATACTAGATGTCTTCCAGTTTATTTTGGTGATGAAATTTTCAGTTTCTGTAATCATTTAAGAATTTTATAAAAGTTTTAAAAAATTTATTTCTCAAGAAAAAAGATGGCCGCCTCATTTTTTTTGAATGGAAATAATATTGAAGACTGGAGGAAGGTAAGAATCCAGACAGAAATGCAAATGTATAGTACACAGTTTAGGAAGCATCCAGAAAACCCAAATCAACAGTTCTGTAAATATTTTTCATAACTATAGCAGAAAATGAGCTTTTTGCAATAACTTTTTTCGGTGCACTGCTGCTTTAAAAGGTGAGCCTCTTTATTGCAACAACTGTGTGACTTTGAAATATCCAATAATATCTTATTGTCAGTTAGAGTACCTTTCCCCAGTATTTGCAACCCTTGATTTAATAAAATAGGAGACTCCCTTACCTGCAGAGGCATTCCTCCGTAGCACTTTTAAAATGATCAGCTTTGCCCCCCACGGAAGGGAAGGGATCATATTTTGCCCCGGAAGGAGCTAGCCGCTTGATCCCTTCCACTTCCTGATCGCCTACGCTGTCCCCACGCTTCCTCGTTTTGTGATGTCACTATAGGACCAGCACGGGGACGGCATCAATGCAAGTCTATTGAGCCTAATTTTAAAAGTTATTTTCTTTTTTTGTGTTATTTCTTTTACCTCCTACGTGCTTCACAGCAGCCACTCCTTCGGGCTTGCCAAGGCTGAACTCTGACCCATCCGTTCTCTGAGCCTCCGCTCAAATCGCAGCCAGCCCCCAGGGTAACCTGGCATAACCTTTTGCCAGATGGGTCCCCTTCCAAGGGGGAAAGCAAAAGCCGGGGGGGGGCAGACCAGCATAATACTTGGCCCTGAGGGTGCTGCCGAGGCGGAGAGCTCGGTAGGACCTAGATGGCCTCAGAGAGCTGGGCTGCCGTCATCCGGTTGCTGTGGAGCGGCATTTCTGCTTTTCAGTTGATCCCTCCTGCGTGCGTCTGCAGTGCTCCTGGTCTCCACCAGAGGCTGCTGCAGCGTGACAACCCACTACCCACCCCAGGAGAGGAGAGCAGTCCTACGGATGCTCGATCCTCTACCGACCCTGCCAGCCCCTGACGTCCCAAGTCTGTTCCTGAACCTGGGTCACCGGCGTGGGCCAAGGTAAGGCGCCAGCACCTCAACCCTCTGCGCCACTGGGCCGGCTAACAGTTATTTTCAGTATTTAAATTGGACATTTGGTACAAATGGAAGACTGTATTAAAGTAACAAGGTTGGACCATTGAGAGAGAGAGAGAGAGCGCAGTCCAGGTTGCATCACACCTTGGAAGCCCACCCAACTCGAGTAAAAATTGCCAGTACATACATTTTATAGTCTAATTGACAACTTGTATCTGGCATGTGAATGAAAGACCATAAGTAAGGTGTTGCCTGGAGGGCTGAGGGTTAATCAGCTAGCTAAGGTGTGTTCACAATGTACCAGCTAAAAAGGGACAGTTCAAAGAATCCAACATTTCTATTGATATAGATTCAGCTCACTTTCCACACTCTGGCAGCCGGTTCCTCTGCTCAACTTGCAGTCATAATAGGAGAGGCCCCATCTGTGGCGAGTTCTTCATCAGTCTTGGTGCTGTTACTGGCTAGTGCCAGCATCGGAGAGTCCTTCTCTGACCAGTTCAGAGAAATGTGTCTGGCCCTCCAGACCTTTGGGAAGAGACCTTCTCACCAAAGCAGGAAACACAGAAATCATCGCAGGTTGTGGGATCAAGAATGATTAAGCTTTTCCCACTTCTTCAACACTTCCCACCGCACAGCTTTGGTCAAGCTTCCTTCGGTCAAGGAGGTGGTCGAGAGCTCCATGGTAACCCCGTTGAGCATGCTGTCCTAGATCCCAGTGTCCCTATCCTCACCCAGGAGGATGAGCCCGAGTTGGTACCCTCGGCTGTGTTGCCTTGGGAACGGCTCCGCTGGTTGCCATACCTCAGAAGCATCTCGTGCTTAACCTGCTGAGTCACATGGTTTACACAAACCTCCAGGTGGCACACATCAATGTCAATCTTTGGGTTGACAGTGGAGGTTAAGGCACCACTTGCTCTCTCGATCCCACTCAACTGGAAGGCATCACCGTCAATACTGCTCAACCTCCTATTGCGAGGAGAGGCATCTACAAAAGATGCATTTTGACACTACAAGGAGATCCTCTGGCAACTGTGGGCTTTTGCTGGATGGGGTAGGACTGCCTCCTGGGCATTTGGTCCCTTGGCCTTTGCCGGCCATTGGCACACCAGTCTATGCTGTTTAGCAGTCCTCAGCATCTGTGTCTTCACATCTCGGATGGAGCCACCTCAGCCATAGTCGTTGTTTGGGGCCCTGACCAAGGAGTCTTGTCCCATAGTCAGCTTGTCAGGTGGGCTTTCAGTGGAGATCACCCAAGGTGAGGATACCAGTTTGGTCCCTTGTGGCAAACAACTGAGGGCCATCTTTGTGGAATCCTTTGATGACCCAAAAAGTGAGTCACTGATGACCTTGACCATGACTGACCACTCTACTCAGGCCGGTGTCATTCGCTGGTCAGTTCTGACTTATATCTGTGTCCATGAAGGTTCTCTTAGAGCCAGTTCAGAAGTGGGCCAAATGTCTGACATACTGGACAGGGGTGATTTCTCAGGGGTTGCCTTTCCCACAGCTGACACCATCTTGGGACTGGCCCTGGAACTTTGGCAGCATCCTGCCCGGCACCCTCTACCTGTATAGTTCAAAAGTATGTGGTCCCAATGGGTAGCCTTTCTGGGTACTCCCACCATCCCTCCACAGAGGGCCTGGTCTCAGATTCCGCCTCCATAAATCCAGAGACCAATGGAATGTGGAGAAACCAAATGATAGTGAGTCTAAGAAGACTGACCATGCAGCTAAAAAGGTGTGTGCTGCTGCGTCACTGGGTCTCCGTCCTGCCAGTTACTCCATTATGGTTGCTAGTGTTGGCCATTCTTTGCTTGCGGCATTAAGGAAACTTTTCTCCAACCTTCCAGTTGACAAGCATCTTTCTGTTCAGGTTATTAGAGACCAGGGTCAGTCGCTGGCTAAACACTAGCTCCATGAACCCATGCTGTTTACTATCTTGGAGTCCACTGCTCTCCAGGTAGTCCATGAAATTCTCTTTGGTTAATGGGCTAATGTCTCTATCACTTTACCGACAATAGAGGTAAGACTGACAGACCTCTAGATCTTCAGCGAGGATATCTCTTGCAGCAAGCCACACTTGTGGAACTATAGCCATCAGGCACTAGGACTACACAGAAACTTTTCTAGCTAGCAGTCTACACTGGGGCCACCCATGATGACGAAGTCAGCCAATGTCGCTCCTGCTACATATACGTGGGCAGCCCTGTGCCCTCAGTTCTTTTCCCTCTATCGACCATTGCATGTCAGATCCCACGGAGGCACCGCCACTTAAGTTGACTGCACAGTGAACCAGATTCTGGAGTACCTGCTTTCCTTGTTCGATGCCAGATTGCAGTACTTTTCCATTAAGGTGCACCTGTCTGTCATTTCAGCCTTTCATATACATGTTGATGGTGGTACGGTAGCACAGCTGGATGTGTCCCATACATTTTTGAGGGGCATACTTCATTTGAAACTGCCCATTAAGTAGTCACAGCGCGGGTCATAATGTAGCGCGACATTATGCCGTATCTAAGAATGCACTGCCAATACAGGAGCGATTCAAACCCAGTCCCAGAGCGAAGCGCTGGGTTCCTTGCTGTAATGGCTTAGTCCATGGAGTCCACGGCAGCTGCTCAGCGGAACCCTGTCCCAGCAGAAGTCTTATCCTCTGCCTGGGATAGTCGCGAGGGGTGCAATGCAGCGATACAGCGGTATGCATTGGTATTGCACCACTCGCACCGTCTCGTGGCCTCTTCTGTGTTAGCTGTAATGTCATACGCTATTCAGCGTATGACGTTATGACCCAGTACCTCATAATCCAACCCCACCTTGGGATCTGAATTTTGTGTTAGAGAAGCTTACTTTAGGTCCGTTTGAGCCAGTCACGACTTGCAAGCTCTGCGTTTTGTTGTGGAAAGTGTTATTTTTAGTTGCCATTACTTATGCTCAAAGGATTTCTGAGCCTCAGCCTCTCTTGTGCGAGTCTCCTCATTTGAATTTTTACAAACACAAGGGTGTCTTTGCGTACCAGTCCTAAGTTTCTAAAGGTGCTGTCTGAGTTTACTTTAAATCAATCCATCCACCTGCCTGTTTATTACCCAGAGCATGCCAGTCTAGGGGGAGCATTGCTCCATACTTTAGACGTACATAGAAATCTCAGGTATTATGTCCATCATACAAAGGGCATTAGAAAGTCCTCACAGCTGTTTCTTCTGCCCTGGAAAAGAGGGCATTCCAGTTTCAAAGCAGTGCTTGTCCAAATGATTGGCCAACTGCATTACTTTTTGTTATAGGAAGTATGGGACGGAACTTCCTGGTGCTGTGCATGGCCAGTCAGCTTGAGGTATGGCCACTTCTGCTGCCTGTTTCTGGAATGTTTTAGCTGCTGAGATCTGTGCATCTGTTACCTGAAGTGCTGTCCACACTTTCACAACACACTACAGTCTGGACATTGCTTGTAGAAGAAGGGCAGGTTTTGGCCCAGCTGTGCTTCAAGGTCTCCTTCCTTAGGCCTGTTGCTTCCAGCCACCCAGACTGTTTCGATGTCAGAACTGCTTGGGACTTGATACATGTGGCTTGCTGCAAGAGATAGCCTCGCTGAAGGCAGTACAGTTACATAATGACTTACCATAACAGTAGATCTTTGAGAGAATCTCTTACAGCAAGCCATGCCGATCCTCCTTCCCCCTGTGTTTGTTTCCTTCTCCGGAATGCTTCACCTTCTTCTTTTTCATCCTACAGTGGTAGGAACCTCAGCCCTCCATCGGTTCCCTCAGAGGACATCTTCTGTAGATGGTCATTGGCAGGGGAACTGAGGAGGGTGTGGGGCCACACATGTACAGTGGCGTGAAAAAGTATTTGCCCCCTTCCTGATTTTCTCTATTATTGCATATTTGTCACACTGGATGTTTTCAGGTATTTAGACAAAATGTAACATTAGATAAAGGGAACCTGAGTGAACAAATAACACTTGTTTTTACTTATTTCATTTATTTAATGAAAACAGTTAACCAACACCAACTGGCACTGTGTGAAAAGTAGTGCCCTTACACTAATAACTGGTTACATACCTTTAGCTGCAATGACTGCAACAAGCCTTCCTATAATTCAGTATCAGTCTTTCACATCGCTGTGGAGGAATTTTAGCCCTCTTCCTCGCAGAACTGCTTTAATTCAGTAACATTGGTAGGTTTTCGAGCATGAACTGCTAGTTTCAGGTCCTGCCACAGCATCTCTATTGGGTTTAGGTCTGGACTTTGACTAGGCCAGTCCAAAACTTTAATTTTACTTCTTTTCAGCCATTCTGATGTAGACTTGCTTTTGTGTTTTGGATCATTGTCTTGCTGCATGACCCAACTACGCTTCGGCTTCAGCTGAAGGACGGATGACCGGACATTCTCCTTAAGAATTTTCTGGTACAGAGCAGAATTCATGGTTCCTTCAATTATGGCAAGTCGTCCAGGTCCTGAGGCAGCAAATCATCCCCACACCATCACACTACCACCACCATGTTTGAGTGTTGGTATGATGTTCTTACTATGGAATGCTGTGTTTGCTTTACACCAGACATAATGGGATCCATGTCATCCAAAAAGTTCCACTTTGGACTCATCTGTCCATAGAACATTTTCCCAAAAGGCTTGTGGATCATCCAGGTGCTTCTTGGCAAATGAGAGGCGAGCATTTATGTTCTTCTTAGTTAGCAGTGGTTTGCCTTGCTACTCTCCATGAAGCCCATTTTTGCCCAAGTCTCTTTCTGATTGTGGAGTCATGAACACTGACCTTAGCTGAGGCAAGAGAAGCCTGCAGTTCTTTGGATGTTGTTTTAGGATCCTTCAAGACATCCTGGATGATTTTACGCTGTGCCCTTGGAGTAATTTTAGCAGGCCGCCCACTCCTGGAAAGAATCACTACTGTTCCAAGTGTTCTCCATTTGGAGATTATGGATCTCACTGTGGTTTGATGGAGTCCCAGAGCCTTAGAAATAGCTTTGTAACCCTTTCCAGACTGATAGATAGCAACAGCTTTTTTTCTGATCTTTTCAGGAACTTCCTTTGATCGTGGCATAATGTGCTTGTTGAATCTTTGTGCTGGCAACGTGACTCTGATGGTAAGGGTCAAAATAAGTGAGGTTTATATTGAGCAGGGCTGGCTGTAATCAAGCCTGGCTGTGTTCAATCAGCTAACTCTAATTATCCCTTTAATTGGGTTGATTTAACTAGGAGGCAATTACTTTATCACACAGTGCCAGTTGGTGTTGGTTAACTTTTTTCATTAAATAAATGAAATAAGCAAAAAAAAAAAAAAACAAGTGTCATTTGTTCACTCAGGTTCCCTTTATCTAATATTACATTTTGTCTAAAGACCTGAAAACATCCAGTGTGACAAATATGCAATAATAGAGAAAATCAGGAAGGGGGCAAATACTTTTTCACTCCACTGTATGTAATATATATACTGTATATAATATCTAATATGAGGAGTGACATCGGCTGACATCGACGTAGTGGGCGGCCCCTGTAGACTGCTAGCTAGAAACGTTTCCGTGTGTTCCTAGTGCTTGACGACTATAGTTCTATAAGGGTGGCTTGCTACAAGAGATTCTGTTGAAGAGCTAATGTTATGGTAAGTTGTAACGTAACTACTTTACCCGGTTGCTTCTTGTTCCCTCCTCCTCACATGGAGCAGGACTGCATCAGCTACCCTCCAGTCTTTTGGAACTACACCTATCTCAGTTGCACTATTGATTAGCCTTAACAAGGGTTTAGTTAGTTTTATTGCCAATTCCTTGGGCACCTCCTGATGCATCCCATTTGGCCCCAAGCCTTATCTGTCTTTAGGGTTGTTAAGGGCCCTCTTTACAGCTGCCTTAATGCCACTCTCTGGCAGAAGCCATCTGTCTTCCCTTGTGTATACAGAGCAAAAGCCTGCTTTCTGCCTGTCCTCCTCAATTACCCTACCTCCCTCTGTTAGACTAGCAGTTCCTCCTCCCTTTTTCTCCTAATATTTACAAAGAACTGTCTTCTCCCTGCCTTGAACCCCCCCTGCAATCCGCAGCTTTGTTTCTACCTTTGCATCTCCAACTACCCTCTTGGTTTCCCTTGTTCTTATTTGATACTCTCTCCAGTCTTCCTTCTCTTGTTTTCCCTCGTACCTGGTGAAGGCCTTCTCTTTGGCTCTCACTGTTTCCTGACCTTTCCAGACAGCCATATTGGTCTCTTGTACATGTTTCATTTGATTCCCGTTCTCATGCAAGACTTTGCCTCAGAACGATGCTCTTGTTTTCTGCCCATCTTTCCTCCGCATCCCTGATGCTGTCCACTCCAACTAACTTGTCCTGGACCAGCTCCCTCATCTGGTTGAAGTCTGCCCTTCTGAAATCTAGGACTTCAGCCTTTGATGAGGGCTTACTTGTCCCAAGGGCCAGGTCAAACCATACAGAGTTATATAGCTGTAGTGGCTCCTCTCCCTCCTCCTACCATTTTTGAGTTGGTGAGCACCACATTGAGAATGGCAGCCTGCCTAGTGGGTTCTTTAACCAGCTGCACCAACAGGCAGTCCAGTAGTGCATCCAGCAGGGCTCGAGATCTGGAGCTGCTGGGCACTGGAGTGACCCAATTACTATCTGTCAGATTTAGATCTCCCACCACTACTACCCCCCTTTGCTACCCACCTTTCTAATGTGGGTATGAACTGACTGGCACTAATAGAACTACAGTTACAGGTGCGTAACCTATATCCTCCGCCTCCACAGAAGGCAAAAACTATCACTAATGTGCAGTGACTGGCTTCAGTATCAGGTTGGCGTACAGGGGCGCACCTGGAAAATAAGTCGGGGAAGACCTAGCATGACACACTCATATAGGTAATCTGCTTCAGTTTGATTTGCATCTTACATTTATTTGCAGTTCCTGAAATACCCCCATTTAATTAGAAAATAGATGATAAATGCAAAGAGGGGCTCCCACCTAGCAGTTTCCAGGAATCCTGGTGGCCAGTCCACCTCTGACTGGCTTCTAGCAAGAGAAGATGTGTATCGGTGTATTTAAAAGGAACTTTTGCTTAATTACTTACTAATTGCCTTTAAAATATATATTGTGTCTATGCTGACTTTGTAGTGGACCATCCGTCGCATTTTAAAGAGACTTGATCATATGTTTCCACCTCTCTGTGAACCTCCTCCCTCATGGGACTTAAACCTGGTCCTTGCCAAACTCATGGAGAAACCCTTTGAGCATACAGTGATGTGTGACTGTTTCTTGTCTAGAAAGTGACTTTTGGTCTCCCATAAGGACAGCGTTGTGCTGCTCACAAATCTTACATTCCAAACTGAGGTTGTTCCTAAATTCTGCATAAATCACCTGGCCTGCCAAGGAGATGGAAGTAGGGCCAATGATTTTCCATTTTCAACTGAAAATAGCATTAAACAACAGAATTTGACAAGCTTCTTCAAGGATAATCTCTTTTATCAGGCCACACCTTTGGAACTATACCCCCATCAGTGCTAGGAACACAGGGAAACTTTTTCAAGCTAGAACCGCCCACAGCATGCATCAGCATCTACAAAAATGTGGGCATCCCCATGTCTCCTCAGTTTTTTTCCCCCACTGTTGATCATACTCACCAGACCTACACACAGAAACTAGAGATGTGCACTCAACGGATATTATTTCCCAAATACCACGAATAATGCACTATTCATTATTCGGATCCCTATTCAGGAAATACTGTGTCTAAAAAACCAAAAAGAAAAGAAACAGCCCCCACCCTCCTCCATAGCCCAGATTATTTCAGTACAGTAGCCCCCCATACCCCTCCTCGGCACCAACTGCCCTCTCCCTCCCAGCAGCACCCACATTCTGATTAAATGCAAGTCGGTGGGCATCCAGCTGCTGACTTTCATTACTGATGTAGCTATGATAGCCCCCTTCCCTCCACCCTGGTAACACCACCGTTTGTAGAAGGCGGCAAACCAAGCACAGGATCCCCATAATAGCACCCCCTGCCACAACAACAGCTGCATGGAATAATGGAAGAAGGCGACCAACACAACCCACCTCCTCAGTCCATGGCCAGCTGCCGCCTTCTGAATGAAGAGATACTACCACGCTTGGTTGCATTGTAAAACCAGCCAATCACGTGATCAGCTGGTTTTACTATGCAGCCAAGTGTGGTAGTATCTTCATTCGAAAAAGGCGACCGGCTCTACGGACTGAAGATTGGCGGCTGTGTCGGTGCCTTCTTCCATTCTTCCATGCAGCTGCTAATGGCAGTGTGGGGGGCCTACTATGAGGGTTTTGTGCTTGGCTTGCCTTCTACACACGGTGGTGCCACCAGGGTGGGGGGCTATCATAACTGAAGCAGTAATGAAAGTTGGCAGTGGGAGGTATGGTTGTGCCGCCACCCATTGAGTTGCATTTTATCAGAATGTGGGTGCTGCTGGGGGAATCTGGGTGCTGAGGGTGGGGATGGGGCTTCAAATTGAAATGATCTGGGCTGGGGAGGAGGATGGGTGCTTTTTTTTAAAGCCGACACGGATATTTGGCCAAATACCTGCTTCCCGAATACAGACTATTCAGAAAAAGGTATTCGCACAGCCCTAACAGAAATGTCGACTGCTACCTACCATTCTTTATTTTTTTCCCCCAATAGTAAAGAATCACTACTTTAGTGATTTTCAGCTCTCCTGTATGCCGCCGAAGGAACCGTTTCCGGCCAAATTATTCTGATACAGTGAGTGCGGAGAGATTTACAAGGACGACACACACGAGGTGTGAGTCTGCTGTTTGGGCCTCTCTTACAACATTCAAATGTGGGAGATCTGTCAGGGCTTCAACTCCGTTACCAGGCAATGCAGAAAAGGGGCGTTGGAAAAGTTTTTGTTTTAAAAAAAAAAAAAGAAAAAGAAAAAAAACTTTGGCAGTGATGGAACAACAGATGCAAGAGAAATATGTGTTGCCTACCCCCATCGTCTGAACCCCGGTCATTGAAATCTAAAGAAAACTCATCATCGGGAAGCCATAAGCATAAACGCTGTGACGAGGACAAGGTCTCTCTGATGCACTCCAGGTTGCTGCTGCGGCCAGCAAGTGTCTCTTTAACCACACATTGTTTGCTGCAGCAGCGATGATCACAGCCCCCTCTCCTCCAACCAGACACCAAGATCGGGGCTTGGCTTTTGTGCTGCTGGTCAGTTATGGGCGGTACAATGCTGTTGTAGCTCGGTCTGCACCTGCTATTAATGGTCACAGTCACAACCCCTACGACAGACATCGTGCTGGTGTCATTCTTGGAAATGATATGACGACTGCTACTAGGCTTGCCTGATCAGCCGGCGCTAATGTTGATGGGACCTTCGGCCGCCGAGAACCCGACGACGCAGCTCCCCATCACGATACAAAATGGACCTCCTTGGTCACTGCCAGTGTCAATGGCATGGTCTTTGATCGCTGTCATCAAGGGGGACGATGATGAGGTGGAATATAACCCAGATCTCATCATGAGGAAGACTATGAAGAGGAGGAGAGTTATGCTGAGGACCAGTATCTACCTGGTATTAGTGTCTCTTTGTCCTCCTGCAGTGAGGAATCAGTAGTGAATACCCCAAGGTCACCTCCAGAGGATCCCTTTTTTTCAAGCAGTGATGCAGAAAATACAGGCTGCCATTGGCTTCACTCTGGAAGAGGAAGACTCCACAAAGAAATATTTGTCAGAGTTTCTCTAGGTGCCAGAAATGCCCCCTACAGTCTTTCCTTTAGTGTTCCATGTCAAAATGGTGAAACAATAATAACGCCTACCATAACAGCAAACAGAAATTAGCACAAGCAAATACTGCACATACCAAAAACCATGAATGTCAAAATAACGAATCCAGTACTGAAAAAAAAAAAAAAGGCTAAATTACCAACACCTGACAAAACCCCACCAAAAACCTCTCACAGTAACAGCATTATCTCAGCATGAGACCACGTAGAAACCTACAACACTACTACACAGTAATAGACATACCTAGATTCGAACTCGCAACAGCACAGCACACACAACTACAGAAACACCCGAACTACCTAATACCCTACTCTACCCACTGCATCACGACAGGAGCAACATCCCACCTTACCCAGCAACAGCATACATTTATGAAGGATAGAACAAAGAACTATTCTATCTCACACAGAAACATAATTCTACAATATAGTTTCCGGAGCACGGAGCTGTTCGACCACAAAACCCCTTTACTATAATTAACCAACTCCCGAGACCACTCTAACGACTACATTATATCCAAGCACAAGTCGCACTTGCTGAAATTACAGTTGGTTTTAATTTCAACTTGCTCAAATGACATGCACTGTTCTGCCATCGCTCAAGTACACGTGCTCATTTGACGCAATAATTCCTCCACTATACCCAGCTCTGGAGAGTGCCACTAACACAGCTTGGTATAGAACTAATGCCATGTCAGCTGTACCCAGAAAGGCTGAGAAGATGTACCCTGTGTACCATCTAACAAGCCTTACTATGCCAGCCAGCCAGAAGCGGATTCAGTGATGATCATAGCTACTACCATGACAGATCCAAGGTGCCTAAACACACAAGCTCCTTCCCTCCCTTCTGATAAGGA
The DNA here is from genome assembly GCA_016271365.2 of Neoceratodus forsteri. Classification (NCBI taxonomy): domain Eukaryota; kingdom Metazoa; phylum Chordata; order Ceratodontiformes; family Ceratodontidae; genus Neoceratodus; species Neoceratodus forsteri. The sequence goes on along the minus strand of CM028129.1, from coordinate 1,711,645,353 downwards.
ATCCAGGAGTTAGATGTCATGGGGAAACATACTTATGCCTCTGCTTCATTATGCATGCGTATTGCAAATTACCAGGCTTACATGAGCAAATACCATACTACCCTCTAGGAAAGTGCCATGGCTGCAGCATAGGCCTTCCCCGGAGGTGATGCCAAAACTGAGTTAATGAAAACCCTAACTGCAGGGGCTGAAGCAGGTATGCATATAAGCTACTCAGCCTGTGATGTTTCAGATGCCTGTGCCAGGACAGCTGCTTCTGATGGTCCAGTGGCACCCGCTCATTCCCAGTACACCACCCATCCACCCACTGCCTTTACCAGTGTCTCCAAGAATGTTCATGGAGTCCCAATACGGCAACCGGCATAGCCCTCCTCTCACCTCCTTGGCAGCTGCCATATGAGCTGACAGTGAGCACGCTGTGGGATAGTGGACTCCCAGGAAAGGATAAGGGCCATCAAAAAAAGATCTGGAAATGCTTGCCAGTTCATTTTTTGAAGGACATTCGGGGTTAAGGGGCGGGGGTACCACTGGACACCAGGGATAGTACACGGACCTTGGGCCAGACATTCAGGTGGTGGGGGATGCTACTAGACACCAGGGAGATAGAAACCATCACAGGATGGGTGAGCGGGAGTGGGGGAGGGGCCACTAGACACTAGGGAGATCTAAATTGTCACAGGACGGTGATCGGGGGGGGTGAGGGTGCCAGTGGACACCAGGGAAATATGAACTGTCACGTGATGGATGATTGGTGGGTACCACTAGACACCAGGGAGATAAAAACTATCATGGGATGGGTGACTGGATGCTGCCAGACACCAGGGAGCTAGAAACTGTCACAGGACAGGTGATCGGGGGTGGGGTGGGGAGTGCCACTGGACACCAGGGAGATTTAAACCATCACGGGATGGGTGATCAGGGATGGGAGGTGACACTAGACACCAGGCAGCTGGAAACTATCATGGTGCAGGTGATTGGTGGGTGGGTGGGGGTGTCACTAGACTCAATGGAGATAGCAACTATCACAGGACAGGTGGTCGGGGGTGGGGAGGTGCTACTAGACACTAGGGGTATATTTAATAACATGGGACAGTTTGGGGGTGGGGGTGGGAGGTGCTGCTAGACACCAGGGATAGCTGCTGTATATGGGACGGGCATTCGGGGATGCCACTGGACACCACCGATGCCTTCTGATATTATGGGATGAACGTTTGTGGGGGGTGCCTCTAGACACCAGGGAGATATACACAATCATGGTATGGCTGCTCAGGGGGGCAGAGGGGTGCCACTAGACTCCAGGGATATGTTTAATAAGACGAGATGGATGTTTGGTGGTGGGGGCTGCCCCTGGCCACTTGGGCCTGCAACCTTGGTGGTATGAAGAGCGATTGGGTGAGGGTGACTGCAGTACAGCTGTCCCACCATCGGTAGGGTGTGGGCGCTGGCTTATGCCCAGTTTTAAGTTGTGGTTTTCAGTGGTGGTAAACAGCCTTGTTGGGTGCCGTTTACTGCTGTTTTAAAACTTTGAACATGCTGCTGAGCCCGTGTGCAGGAGGGGACCCCTCATCTGCATGGTTCAGCGTTATGTAGCATCAGGGCACTAACAGTTTTAGCATGGTACAGGGGCCTCTGAATATAGCCCCCCTCCCAAAGAAAAGGCTGCAAACCTGGGTAGCACCAGCACAAACCCTGTTGGTGCCAGTGTAAACCTCTGTATATCTGGGGCCTGATGATTTCTTGTTCCTGTGCACCAACCCTTAAGAGAGTAGGACCTTCATTTGTATGGAAAAGCAAGGAGGAATATCCAGGCTATGCAGAAATGTCCACATAGTCATGGTGGAGAGGAACTAGGTGGGTTAACGGGAGCTGTAGGCAGACCGGCAATCGGATGGAGAAGCAACCATTAGAGCCTTGCTGGAGGCTGCACAGGGGCATTGGGACACAAAGCCCAAGAAGCAGCAGGAACCAGACGGGAGTGTCCATCAGGGCCATGCACAAACCAGGGGAGCAGAGAGCAAGCAGGACAGCAGAAGGGGCACCCAGAGGCGTGTGCACAGGGGCAAAAGATACAGGGTGAGTGCAGGAGGGGACAGGGGAGCTGCACAGAGGCAACCAAAAATCGAAGTGTCCAAGGGATGTTTAGACATGTATGGTTATATGCTGCTTGGAAGGGGCATGGCATGTGTTACTCACTGCCCCTCCGACCCACTGGAAAAGCCTTGCAGATTCTTTTTCCTCCTTTGGGGGTAAGACTAGCTCAGCTTCGCTTCCTTGTTCTCACACCGAAGAACACACATGAAACCACTTTTATAGGGGAAAGATCCCATTAACACACTCCCAGATGTACCTTCATCAGTGAAATTAAGGGATGAATGGTGAAGAATAAATTCTGTAAGACTTGCTGTAAAACACCCAGTCTCTGACAGGAATTTGGGTGTTGAGGCAGAATCCAATTAAGCAAATAACAGGCATGACTTAAGTTTAGTAATTCTGTTTGTTAAAATAAACCAGATTCTTTCTTAGAGTGACTACAGTAAGAAAAAGCAATAAAGTGTTTGAAGAAAGTCTTACAGCAGGAGAGCTCCTAGTTATCCTAGTTGGCCATCACACTGATACTGGACAATCTAAGCAACTGACCAGGAATGGGGAAGCCAGGGGTTCTATGATGTCACAGCTTTGGAGTGTGTTTCCCACTAGTGGGTGAGCCTGTATTACTCAGCATTATAAAATGGCAGGGTCAAATCATGTAATCTGATTGGCTCTTAGTTATGTGTAAAATACGGTTTACACGTGGGTAAAAAAACAGGACTGCTCACCAGTGAAGAGTCACATACCTCTCAACTGTCTGTGATTTTCAGGGACGTCCCTGATTTTGCCTCAAAATTTTACTCCGTCACTCCTAAAAATTGTGTTTCCATGACCAAACAGTGGGGTTGTAAGCATAAAATAATGTCAAACAAAGTTAGACTTGTTCTTCATTAGAAAATGCATTTTATACTAAGCCCCTTATTCTATCAGCATCCTGAGTGGATATCACCAATTTTTAAAATGTGTCCCTGATTTTGGTCCTCTGTCCCTGATTTTTTTAAGCCTTGTCCCTGATTTATGAAACAGGAGGTTGAGAGTTATGGTCTGCAACACAGATCAATGGGCATTTGGAACACAGACGTTTCAGTTAGCCCTTTACTGCCAGAGCTGATCTTCCACCACAAACATGGCTGCTACCTTTACACTGAAATAAAAACTTCAACTGGGCCCTAAAAATAAAACTACCTTAAGTAAAAAATAAAACAAATGAATTAAATGCTGTTTCTCTGATTATCACACTCTCCTTACATACATAAACAAATTAGAAACAGTAAGTATTGTTTATAATTTTCACTACAACTGTTTCTTTGCTGACAGTCAAAAATCTCCCTTCTATCTTTAACTGCTTATCAGGGAACTCTCTTCTTCTTGCCCTGACAGTGAGATAACCGAGTCTCTGGCTGTAACAAAGGCCTTTATAAAATGGGCTTTAAAAATCCCTTAACCTGATTGGCTACAACATCTGCTGAACCGTGTCCTTATCAGAAGATATTGTAGCTAACCAGGACTACCCCCTACCCCCAGGGCACATAACACCACCAAATCCCTGAGCTTTTCCAATTGGAAACAAAAGCTTCGATTGACACAGCTCAGTAAACTGCTAGCATGCAGCTCTGCTCTCCTCATTCAGGCACACATTTTAACCATCAGTGAAACAGCCAGAAAACAACCAGTCAGCCCGGTTTAAAAATCACACAGCCTCTTCGAAAGTGAACGTTTCGGGCTATACAACCATAATTTTATTTTATTCAGTGATGGTGACGCCCGTGATCTGCAGCTCTGGTCACCACCACGACATTCGTCGTCACTGAGGCATCCCCCCCCACCACCACCACTCTTTGACCATCCAACCCATTATTGCCACAAAAATACAGAACATACTTTATTTTTCAAAAATAAATACTGTCTGTAGCTTTTTAGATTTAACAACTTCGAACCGGCAAACTTCCGGCTATGGCGCTAAGAAATGTGAACCCAGAAACATCTGTCTACGACGGCTGCTGAGAGACATGCTGACTCCCAGCCAGCCAGCCTTTTGTCATAAATCCTGATCATAAATCAAACCAAAGGATGGGATTTTAAGAAAACAAAACTTTAAATAAATGAAACCATACACAGAAATGCTCTCTGCATCTTGAGAGTTGGACAACAGATGGCACAGATAATACGTCAGTCCACCTGTACACACTGGGTCCCGATGTCTATAGTCAAACTGTCTGTAGAAAAGTAAGAAATATATTTAAAATAAAAACATGTTTTTTGACAGTTTCTCTGGATGAGTTCTGCAGACAGACACAGTTACTGGGTGGGTACTGTAGACACAGAGACATGGCGACCTGCTGTGCTGTATTCCAACAGAGGGACTACTTTTCCTTTTTTGTACAGATATCATATTTTTATAATTTTATACAAATTTTTATCGCATTTTTTTTTCAAACTAACATCTCTAACGGACCCATTTTATAAGCACAATAACACACTCGAAGTGTGGGTTCACGATGCCGATAAGAGCTAGGGCCATAAGGCACTTGGTGACAAGCGCATCGTGCCTCAGTACACCCCTGGGCATGCTCTTATCAGCACGTAACCCACACCTCGTCGTGTATTATTGCTTGCTTGTTGTCTGTGTGTACAGTGTGTTGGGAGAGAAACATTCTGCCAGTGGAACTGAGCAGAATTTTGAATCCATGTATTCCGTGGTAAACATTCCATGATAAACATTCCGAATCTTGAATATGGGGAACAACAGAGAAAAAAATAAAAGGGAAGAAGAAAGTAGGCAATAATACAATGACATCACTTGGCAGTGAGCGGAAGGATTATTTTATCACAAATGCACAAAGTAAATCTATTTTTCTACATATAAACATGCTTTTCCCATTAGTCAAAAGAAAAAAGTCAATTTTGTAAGCGCAATGAGGCACTCAGGGGTGTGTGTAAACCATATTTTATAGCACGGCCAGCAGCTGAAGTCACTCAGCCGTTGGCCTTGTGCCTTACTACGCCTCTGGCTGTGCTGTAAAATATGGTTTACATACACCCCTTTGTGCCTCATTGCTTACTTAAACAACTAGCCCAGTGACAATGTGGCATGGCACAGAAAGGTGTGTTCAACATTGAAATAAGTTTGATTTGGCCATGGTTGGCTCCCGGGACCACTAGTGTGTTTTAGAAGATCTTACTTTGAGAGGGTTCCTGCTGTGGATCATAACATGTAGGACTGCACTCTCTGGCGTCAGGACCACACAGCAAACTTTTGCTAGCAGCGTCTGGCGGGGGACCGCCCACCCGATGTCACGTGACTGACGTCAGCGTGATCCTATAAGTGGGCGGTCCCCACACCCGCCTTCCAGTTCTTTCCCTTTGTCAACCTGCGGAAGGACCTCACAGTGAACATTGCTCCAGTCGATTGCCATTTTGATAAGTATTTCTTTTCTTCCTATAATAGTTCGCTCTTCTTTAGTTCTCTGTCTTCTCCATCCGATATTCTGAAGACCAAGAAGAAGTATGAGAAGTGCAGCATGCAGATTCCTCACAAAGACAGCCATAAGCTCTGCCTCTTCTGCCTAGGCCCGGCCCACGACATCAAGGCCTACCCGGATTGCAAGCCCTTCAATCAGGCCACACACAAACGCAGGCAGAAGGCCCTAGAAGTCCATCTTTTGAAGTCCAGGATGGCCAACTTAGAGCAAGAGATGCAGAAGCTGAGGAACTCCACTTCTTCCCCTTCTTTGGAGCACAAAAACAAGAAGAAAGACAAAGAGAAGCACCGGGAGTGGGAGTGCGGAAAGCGGTCCTCTACCAGTAAGGCCACTGGGTTCAAGCCTGTGAACAAGACCGCTTCTCAGCAGCCTCCCCTGGTGACTGTCCAGGCCTCGTTGTCTGGTTCTTCCGGTACCTCCGCTTCTCTTAAGCACATTAAGACGGGCTCCAAGCCAGGATACTTGACTGATAAGTCGCCCGCCGGGACCTCCGGCAGATGCCTGGTCAACACCAGTAAGCTGGACTCCGGTTCTCCCGGAGCCCACCCAGTCATCAATAAGTTGGGTTCTTGCCCAGAGGGAACCTGCCCAACATCAGCCGATAAGCCAGTCGAGGGCTTCTCCCCTGCCTGCCCGGCTCCTTCTCCACAGACCAATAAGTCGGACGCAGGGGACTCTGGCATCTGCCTGGTCGAAGCTCGCCATCAAGGGCTGATGCCAACACACCCGACGTCCAGCTGAGCTCGCTGACCTCCCAAGGCTAGCCCTCTCATCAGGTTTCCCCTAACAGGGAGCCTTCCCTTCCACCTTTGCTGGTGGAACCTCCTGTTCCTGACCCTCTACCCGGGACGGAGGAGGAAGTGGGCCCCTGGACATGGTATTTTCCTCACCCACTCCAGTGTGGGTAACCCTCCAGGAACACGTGGATAATTCTCCTGGGAATATTTTGTTGGAGTTGGTTCCTTCACCGTCTGCCATGGACCTTCCTATCCCGTCGGGCCCTTCCTCAGCCCCGACGCCAGGGGTCCCTCCGCCGGGCTCCGGGTCTCTGACTTCAAGTGTCCCGTCTGACTCCTTGGGCCACCTCCCATCGGAGCCTCCGTCATGTCCCCTGCTCCTGACGCCAACCTTCCCGACGCCTGAAAACCTGACACCAGGCAACCTGATGCTAGCCGCCGACGCCAGATATCCTGATGTTAGGACACCTGACGCTGGATAATTTGCCAGGTCCCTCTGCTCCACTCCTTTGAGGCCCCCTGGGACCCCCTTGGACCATCATGGTGTCCCCCATGGTCCACCTTTGGGCTGCTCAAATTATCCGGGCCTGCCAACTTCAGGTTACCCGACGTCAGCTCCTTTTGTCCATAGTTTTTAACCTGGATATCAGATGCCGGGCTATACCCCCCCCCTTTTCAGGTGCCAGGTTACCCTCCCCCTCATCCAGGGGCAGGTTACCAGTATTTCCAGCCTCCACCTCAGCCTCAGCAGGACCTCCAGGCCATGTTCCAGACCTGGTGGCAGAAGGCCAGATCCCAGTTGGTGGCAGACTTAGACAAGAGACTGCCGGCCCCGGTAGCGACCTCCACCCCATGCTCCTTGTCTACTGTGGTTTCGCATAGATCAGGCCTTTCCACCAGAGCACACATTTTGAGGGCGGCGCTACTTGGATTTAGTGGAGGCATCACCCATTCCGATCCCCCCTGGGACGGAGCCCCATGAGGATCTCACCTCCACTGTCTGGCAGATGCCTCATTCCTTCCTGGCCGTCCCCAAGAAGGCGGACTGGATCTACCATTCTCCTGAGAGCGCTCCTTATCTATGCTCTCACCCCAAGGCAGACTCCATCATGATTGCCACGGCTCACGGCCGTACTGCCAAACTAAACATATGAGTACCTCCCCTCCTGACAAGGAGTCGAGGCAGTTGAATCAGTTCGGGTGTAAGATCTACTCCTCCTCTACATGTGCTTTTTGTTCCTTGAACTATGTAGCACATATGATTTCATACCAAAAAGGTACCATGGCTCAACTCAAGGCTAGGCTGGAAATGGTGGAGAACTCGGACCTTAAGTCGGAGCTTACCAAGGCCCTAAGGCTGTCTAAGATCTCTTGTAAGCATGCATTGAGAGCTACCTATAACTCTGTAGATGCCGTGGCTCTCTCTTTGGCAACAGCAGTCTTCCTCAGGCACCATGCTTGGCTCTGTATTTCTGAGTTCTCCCAGGATGTTCAGGCAGCCATACAGGATGCCCCCTTCTGAGACTCTGTCCTTTTTGGAGGTGATACCAAGGACATCATCACGGGCCTCCAGGACAGCGGGCAGGCCCTGAGATCAGTTAAGTCCATGTACAAGGTGAGCTTCAAGCCTAAGCAGCCCTTTCGGCACCAGCAAAAGCACTAAGGCAAACAGCCTTTTAACAGGCGTCAAACCAAAAGGAGAGCATCAAGACCTGACATTGCCTCTCTCCCAGCCTCTAAAACCCAGCGAGCCGCAGGCAGTGCCTTCCCCGTCCATTCCTCCACCTCCTAACTCCTTCAGACCCCCTCCATCTCCAAACTACGTGGAGCCAGTGGGGGGAAGATTTGCCTCCACCTAGCAGGGTGGCGGGGCATCACTTCAGATTCTTGGGTCATTCAACTCATAGCAAGAGGGCACACCATTGAGTTTCTGGAGAAAACTCCACACTCTCTTCCAAGATGATCTCATTATCCCTCAGTCCACGTAGCACTGGTGAGGTACAAGATCTAGGCTCTACTCCAAAAATCCGTGATATAGCCAGTTCCCTGGGCACAGAGGGGAAAAGGGTATTACTCCCATTTCTTCCTCGTTTCCAAAAAGACGGTCCATCTCAGACCCATCTTGGACCTCAGCCAGCTGAACCTTTATGTAGAGTACAAAAGGTTCTGCATGTTGACTCTCCAGGGACTCCTGCCCTTGCTCCAGACAGACCGTTAGCTCTGTGCTCTGGATGTGCAGGATGCCTCCCTGCACATTCCAGTTTTCCCAGGCCACCGCCGCTTCCTGCATTTTTTCTTCCAAGGGGAGCACTTCCAGTTCAAAGCCCTCCCCTTCAGCCTTTCCTCAGCACCCAGAGTCTTCACTAGGTGCCTAGCAGTGGTGGCAGTGGCACTGCGTCGCTAGGGAATTTGTGTGTTCCCGTACCTAGATGATTGGCTCATAGAAGCTTCATCCAGGAGCAGCCTGGAGGATTCCCTGTCCTCCACCCTGGACCTTTTTGCATGACTGGGTATTACTATCAGTTACCCCAAGTCATCTGTGGTCCCATCCCAGTACCTCCAATTCATTGGACACAGTCCAGGGCAAGGCCTTCCTCCCGTCGAACAGAGCAGATACTTTGCAGGAGCAGGCCAAGCTGGTAGCCTCTTCCAGTCGTGCCCCAGCCAAGGTGTTTTTATGCCTCCTTGGCTTGATGGTCGCAGCCATTCGGACCATACCTCTGGCCAGGCTGCATATGAGGGTCACCCAACGGACCTTACAGGTCCAGTGGGATCAGGGTACAGACGACCTGGATCAACCTATTCTGGAGTCCATTGTGCTCAAGAAGGACCTCTCATGGTGGCAAGACCCTCTGAACCTGTCTTTGGGGACAACGTTCGGGCCCTCCCCGCCCTCTTGAACCCTCACCACAGACGCATTGGATCTGGGATGGGGAGCTCACCTGAAGGATCACCAAACCCAGGGGAAATTGTCCCAGTTGGAATCGTCACTCCACATACACATTCTGGAGATGAGGGTGGTCCTATACGCCCTTCAGGCTTTCTAGTCCCTTCTGACAGCGGGAACACTGTTGGTACAGAACGACAATATGTGTGTGGTCTGGTACATCAGCAAGCAAGGAGGCACCCAATCGTATCCCCTGTGCAGGGAGGCGATGCGGATCTGGTACTGGGCAGTCCTGTACAGTCTTCATCTCATGGCTGTGCACGTTGCAGGTGTCCACAATGTCCTGGTGGACAGCCTCAGCCATACCTTAGCCCTAGCTCACGAATGGGAACTCTACACCAGGAAATGACAGAAAATTTGTTCCGCCACTGGGGGCGACCAGAGGTAGAGCTATTTGCATCCCCATCCAACGCAAACCTTCCTAAGCTTTGCTCACTCATTCAAGGGCCTGGTGTTATCTGGCTAGATGCATTATCTCTCTGTTGGACAGGGAGATACCTGTGCGCCTTCCCTCCCTTCCCCATTCTGCAGAAGGTTCTGTTGAAACTTCAGGCAGAGGGGGCACAACTGTTGTTAATCGCCCCCCTCTGGCCCGGGCAGATTTGGTTTCCACTCCTACAGCAGTTGGCTGTGGAGCCCCCAGTATCTCTGCCTCTTCGGTACAATCTGTTGACGCAGGATCAGGGCAGAATGGTGCATGTGGGCCTCGGGTCCCTACACCTCCATGCGTGGTTCCTTCAGACATAATCGTGAACCGTTTTGGTGTCTCCGACAGGGACGCCCAAATTTTGGTGGAGGCCAGAAAGCCTTCCACCACAGCTGCTTACACTACGAAATAGAAAGAGTTTTCCATTTGGGTGGCCTCAAAATGCTGGGATCCTCTTTCTTGCCTGGTGCCCCAGGTGATGGAGTACCTCTTGCACCTGCCTGACTCGGGACTCAGCTACTCTTCGTTAAAGGTCCACCTATCTGCCATCTCTGCCTACCACTCCCTGGTGGATGGGAGGACGATTGCTCAGTTGGAGGTATCCAAAACATTTCTGAGAGGAATCCTCCATCTGAAACCCCCTGTACGTAACCCCACCTCCCCTTGAGATTTGAATTTTATTTTGGAAAAGGCTACTTTACCTCCCTTTGAACCTGCAGTAAGCTGTGAGATGCGCTATCTGTCTTGGAAGGTTCTCTTTTTAGTTGCCATTACTTCTGCTCGAAGGATCTCTGAGCTTCAGGCCCTGTTGCTTAAGGAGCCTTATCTGATTTTCCACAGAGATCGGGTGGCTCTGCGTACAAATCCTAAGTTTCTTCCCAAGGTGTTTTCTGGGTTCACTTAGAATCAAACCGTTGAATTCCCAGTCTATTATCCGGCTTATACTAATAGGGGTGAGGCACTCCTGCACACTTTAGATGTGCACAGGATATTGCGCTACTACATTAACAGGACCGAGGACATCCGTTATTACCAGCTTTTTGTTTTCTTTGCCCCAAGACTCTGGGTTCGGCAGTCTCTAAGCAGTGCTTGTCCAAATGGTTGGCTAACTGCATTCATTTCTGTTACCAGAAGTATGGCAAGCCTCTTCTGGCAAAGGTCAAAGGTCATTCCACCAGAGGTGTGGCTGCCTCTGCTGCCTTTTTCAGGAATGTGTCCGCAGCCAAGATTTGTGCTGCTGCAACTTGTAGTTCAGTCCCCATCTTCACCAAACATTACAGTATGGACATCGCCTCTAGGCGTAGGGTGAGTTTTGGCCTAGCTGTCTAACAGGGCATTCTGTCATAGACCTGCTCTGGTCTTTCTGCAGACCTTCCTTCCTCCCGTGCTTCAGTTTGTCCTGATCAGTTGACTGCTTGGGACTCAGTTGTACTTGTTATGACCTACTGCAGGAACCCTCTCAAAGTAATATAGTACAGTTATGTAAGAACTTACCATAACAATAGATCTTGGAGAGAGGTTCCTGCAGTAGATCATCTTTTTCCCTCCCTCCTTCCCCCGAGTCTTCTGTTTGCTCTTGCAGGCCTGTCTGGATTGGACTACAGGGACTTTATCCTTTTTTTCTGTCGCACTCTTTTGAGTCTCCGGTGGGAGAACTGGAAGGCGGGTGCGGAGACTGCCCACTTATTGGATCACGCGAATGTCAGTCATGTGACGTCGGATGGGCAGTCCCCCGCCAGACATTGCTAGCAAAAGTCTGCCGTGCAGTCCTGACGCCAGTGGGCGCAGTCCTGCATGTTATGACCTACTGCAGCCACCTCTCTCGAAGATCTACTGTTATGGTAAGTTCTTACATAACTGTACTTTCTTCGGTGCTGATGATGTGTGCCTAGAATTACTGCACCAGGCACTCACTGGTCAGTGCAAGAAATTTATAAATGGTGAGCATACTGTCTCTTTGCTCCAAAGTAGGCCTTTTGTTTATTTTGCATGACTGTCTCCACAGTGGAGGGCCTTTAGTTGCCAAAACAGGTCCTCCACCTATATAAGGATGGTTTCTTATGAAAAGAATTTCAGACCAGTGTCATGTGTTCCTATTTATACAGAATTCTTAAAATAAATTATGCCTTAATTTGATAATGTCCACACCTAGCATATGATTATGTACATTTTAAAATAAAATGTGTGTGTGCGGGGATAGCCTAACTTGAAAAATTGAATCTTGTCTTTCAGCTTTAATACACTTTTTTTTTTTGTTTTGTTAAGTATTTTAAAGAAATTAGAAACTGTTATTCTTGACAGTTCACACCAGTAATATGAGTGTGTTGTTATAAAAGTCCACAACAGTGGCATTCTGACATTGTTTGTGATAATCTTTCCAGTAGCAGTTTTTTGTAAGAAATAAATTATAGAATTAAGTTCTGTGCTACATTGGAAATGAAATGCCCATTTTAAGTTAAAAAAAAAAAAAAAAGAAAAGAAAAGAAACAAGCTGTGGGTTCACACAGTTCCTTCAGTGCCTAAAAGGACATGATCAACCATACAGTGCAACTGCAAGGATACAGCTGGGATGATCCAAATTTCAAGGTGTCCTTAATAAGCAGATGGCACAATAATTTTACAGTTGTAAGATGTAATGGTTTTCTAAATTAAAATCATATGTTATGATTGCACACCTCCTGCAAAATTTGCTAATATAGCTTTTTTTTTATTTTAATGTGCTCCTTTGTGAAACTGTAACTGAACCGGCCCGTCTTCCAGTGGCAGCTTTGATGGTGACCTGGGTTCAAGAACAGGCCTGGGGTGCTGGATGGTGGAAGTTGGTTGGGGGCCCAAGCATCCCAGAAGAGCCTTGCCTCCCACAGTGTGAGGTTGTCTGTGCTTACAATGCCAGTGCTACAGCTGAAGTGGCAGGCGCGTTAGCTGTGGGAGGGCTGAGACGCACAGTCCAGCTCCGCGCATACCCATTTTGTACACTTGTTGGAAGCAGGTTACTGCTGGCATCTTAAGAGTTGGGGAAAAACTGTGTAAACTCCTGTCTAGTAGGATGAAATCCCCTGACATACTTTTGGGCCACGCATCCCCTATTTTCCAATAAGACATGCTCCATGCTGGATTCAGTATCTAGAGGGGGTGCCACCTTCGAAGGCCCTGCTGCAAGACTTAAGCGTAGCATCTGGGTCTTCGATGGGTTGACTGGGCTAGAAAGTTGCTTCAAGGGGTTAGCAGGTGGATACGGAGGGGAGGCCAGTAACTAAAAAATAAAAAGGTGAAAAACAGCCTTTTTGTTTTAATCAAACCCAAATGTGCATGTTTATTTTCCTTGATCTCCTTTAATTGCACCTTTCTTGAACATTATCCATTCATGTTGCAGTACATCTCCAACTTCTACCACTACTTCATCACGAGTGGTGGTGTGCGGTTGTTGACAATGTTTGGATGCAGTGCTAGTAAATCAAGGACTGTGAACAAACACGTTTTTGTGTGGCATTGCCTTTATAATGTAACAGCAGCTACCAGAACAAATTTGACTAAGTTAGTTATCATAGCTTTTGTTTTTAAATTAGAAGGACATTGAGGCTGTGTGTGTGTCTGTGTGTGCACGCGCATGCGCACACGTGCATGTGTGTCCTCTGGGCTGATTTAGTTGCGGCAGTATGGTCTACTGCTTCAAGGCAGTGAGGCCTAGTAGTAAGAGTACTGACTTGGGAACCATGAGATGACAGGTTCAGACCCCTCTAGCCAGATATTCCCTGTGTAACCCTGGGCAAGGCACTTAACCTCCCAGTGCTCCAATTCACCCAGCTGCAAAAAAGGGTAGCAGTAGGGCCAGACTGAAAATGAGATGTTGCATCTCAGCTGGGCTGTCCTGGGTAAATGAATTATGGAAAAAAAAAAATATATATATATATACACACACACACACACAAAACAGGACAGGTTCTGTAGTCCTACCGTGAAGGTTGCAGGGCCAAATTAGACCTCTCTCCCTCCATAGTAAATAAGAGGTGCCACAGAATGCAGGGAGAGAAAGGCTTCATTGTACTAAAGCTGCCTTCTTAATTTACTCTGTGTAAATACATTTTTTAGAGATTAGAACTCAATAACTTTGTTTTCTGTTTAGACAAACTCAAGGGTCAGATTCCCATGCGTCAGGAAATAACACTCACTTCCGTCGGGGAAGACAGGAGTCCTCTTCTCATGAGCTGGAAACCCTTATGTCAGCTCACCCTGAAGATGTTTCCATGCCACTGACCGAAATAACTGAACTAACAGAAGGGCATAGCTTGATGAGTACCAGTCTTGCAGAAGATAGCATTCATGTGGAGCTAAAGGTATTGTGTTTTTTGTTTGTTTTTTCCACTGATTGTCAGTCACTGACTGGTAGGCCTACCAAGAAAACAGGTTCTTTTGCTACTAGAGATGAGAACTGTTTGCTCCCATTAAAGAGGGTCTCCAACAGCAGGTCACAACTGACATCAGCAGAACTCGGTCACAAAACAGAGAGAAAATGACAACAGATAAAGGCTATGCAAGCCATTCAGTCTGACCAAGCCTGCCTAATTTTGGGACTGTGCCCCTGTCAGTCCTCCTCACTCGCCTCCTCCCAGCCTGCCTCCTTATGCGCTATTCCCATGTGCCTCCTATCCCATCTCCTTTTGAATCCTCCCACTATTTCAGCCTGAAGACACCATTTTTTTGCACAGAGATCTCTTGCCTCCAGTACTCCCTTTTTAATCAGATCCCATTTTCTGGCTACACCTACTGCCTCCTCCACTTTACTTACATTGTCCCCCAGCACCTCACAAATCCTCCCAAAATTTGTTCTACTGAAGTTCAGGTCTTTAGTCCTCATTTGAACCCTATTGGTTATAAGCTTGACCTCAGCCCAGATGGTCCTGTTATGGCTTGAACCCAGGGGTTCCCTCAATATTATCTCCCTTACACTGTTCCTGTTTGTTAGAATTAGATCTAATATGGCCCTTTCCCTAATTTGATTCATGATCCTCTGGCTCACAAATGCGTTCTGCTTCCTTTTCACCAGGACCTGGCTCCATGTGTTCTCTGCTGTTGGGTTGCTCCAGTCTACATCTGACAGATTCAATTCCACCTGTAATATATTAATACCTCCCCCAAGTTCCACCATCCTGTTTATCTCATCTCCCAATTTGTTGTCTCTTTCCTCAGTGCTGGAGGCTTGTATGTCACGCCAATTCTAATTGTGTTCCCTGGCCTACAATTTATTTATTTATTTAAAATTTTGGTGATCAGAGTTTTATTTGCCCTCTATATCAAACGTTGAAATGCCATGTTTGGCTTATGCAGACGTTGTAGTATATACATTGCAACATCACAATTAGGACTACAGAGGGAATTAAATCATTTTTTCACAAGAATGGAAAATAAACTAACTTGCAATAAACAAAGATAAAACAAACATTGTAGCATTTGGAAAGAAAACGAGTAAACCCAATAATATATCTGGATGGAATTAAAATTAATACTATTAGGCATTATGACTATCTGGGTGTAAGATATGCACAAAGCACATCTTGGACTCTGCATATAACCCAAATGACCTCAAAATTAAATACAGCATTTAATGCATTTAAGAAATTCCATAACAAATATGCTCGAAGTTCAATTCTAGGATTACTAAAAGTGATAAATGCTAAAATTAAAACAAGTATACTCCACGCAGCCAAAATTTGGCATGGCTCAAATATTAAACCATTATTGACACTTATAAATAAAATGTATTGATATTTGCTGAGAGTACCTCAATCTGTCCCAGCGGAATTGCTAAGGCAAGAACTTAGCCAGAAGTATTTGGCAACTATGATACAAGAGAGAAGAGTACTGTTTGTATTAAAGTTATTTTTAGGATCTGAAAAATGTCTCCCGAGATTATGTCTCAAGTAGGAGTTGAATTATGATGATAGAAATTTCAATTTTCCTACAGTAAAATAAACCATAGTTCCATCTGCTTTAGGCCATCTCCTATATGAAATATATGTGAAACCATTATAGGAGATAAATACACACGTCAAGATCAGACTAGAAAATCTGGTATATACCAATGACCAGATAAAAATAAAACTCGGAAATAAAAGTAAAAAAAAGGCTTAGAATACTACCTTACTATTTTGTCTAATCCAACGGAGTGTAGAATACTGGTGAGATACAGGATGGAATTACACGCAGCCAGTTATATATATTTTAGACAAAAAAGAGCTGGACTCTCATCCCCAGACTGTAATTGCCTAAGGAAAGCTGAGGACGATTTAAAGCACACTGTACTGCTCTGCCCATTATGCGAGCCACAAAGGAAAGTCTAGCTATGTCTGACATTGGCTACCCTCAGTCTTCCCTCAGATCAATTGATCATTACCTTGTTTAATACAAAAGATATCGAAACACTCAAAAGACTTATTAAATGTAAATTTAATAATTATTATTACAATTAAATGTCAAAGTATATGTAGAATCTTGTATCTGTGTATGTTTTCTAGCCCATCTGAGCAATATTTGTATTTTTGTATTATAATGATTGTTGTGTTCTAAAACTGTAAAGATATTTTATCGAATGATAAAAAATCAGTTGATGCCTAGCCCACAGTCACCTCTACCCATACTGTGTCAGCCCCTTTGACGTGCCTGCTTCCCTTTTACCGAGGTGTGGATACTCTCCTTGACATGTAATGCCACTCTGCCTCTTTTCCCCATCTCTTCTGAATGAAGTGTACTCTGCTACCTAGTTACTTAGGTAGATAACGGTGGATGTGTTCCTACAGTGCTTCTAGTCCACCCCCAAACTAACAGGGGCCATTCACATAGATCCCAAGTGTCCATACCCATGTCTAGGCGTTTTTGTTTAAGCTATCCAGTGTTGGTGGATCCACAGTGGACTGTGGCAAACCATTTCTGTATCTTATTACTCTGTTAGTATAGAAGGATCCTCTTTTATTTGTCCTATATTATTTCCCCAGTAACTGTTAATCATGATTTCTGGTGTAATATTTAGATTTTCTAAAAACAAAACCAATATCTAACATAAAGTCTTTGTTTCTAAACTGGCTGTAAAGAAGAATTAGATGACCTCATAATTGTCTCCTCTTTAAACTGTGCAAGCATAGCTTTGTTAATCTTTCATTATAAGTCAGATCTTCGCAGCCACTAATACAGTAATTGTGGTAAAACACCTCTGAACTCTTTCAACTGACTGAATATCAGCCCTAAAGTAAGGTGACCAAACCTGAGAACAGGCACCCAAGTAGAGGCATGGCAGTGACTTATACAAAGGTAGCATAACAGAGCTACTTCTGCTAAGAAAGTTTCTGTTTTTCAACCCACAGTTTTCTGCACTTTTGCAGAAACTGTCGAGCAGTGTGACCTAAATGACAAGTTACTGCCAGTCGTTACACTCAAATCTTTCATCTACAACAGCCCTCAGATCCAAGCCCCCGAGCTTGTACAGGGACCTTATGTTGTTACTGCCCATGTGAGTAACCACACACTTGTTGATATTAAACATCATGTCCCAATCTGCTGCCCATTTAGCAGTGGCATCCAAGTCTCTCTGTATCTTATCTATTTCAGTTGGATTACTAGCTCTGCCTCCTGCCTTACTATTGTCTGTAAACTTCTTCGCAATATTGTAAATCTCCAATATAAATATTAAACAATATGGGGGCTAGCACAGAGCCTTGAGGAACCCCACTCGTCACTTGTGCAGACTCAAACAACCATCACTCTTACACTCTGACTTCTTCCCTCCAACCAGTTTCCTATCCAGTGAACCACATTTTGATTAATTTTCAGATTTATTATTTTGCTAATAAGTGTGTCATGCTGCACCCTGTCAAATGCTTTACTTAGATCCAGATACATCATGTCACAAGGTACACTGTGGTCCAAAAGATAACTGATATGTTCATAAAACGAAATACAATTGGTTACACATACCCATTGTGAAACCGTGTTGTGTCTTGTCACACAGGCTGTTACTGTTGATGCCTTTTTCTGTATAATTTTTAGTAATTTTTCCATGATTTTGCCTAGAATGGAGGTCAAGCTAATCGGATTGTAGTAGTTAATATCCTGCCTTGATCCCTTTCTAAATAATGGGGCAACAATCCCTTCCTTCCAATCCTTTGGTACTACCCAGGAGATAGTGAAGAGGATGACAGTTTGCAGACTGGCTCAGAAATAATATTTGCCAGATTCCTAAGAAGCGCATGATGAATGTTGTCAGCACCTGGCAATTTATATGGGTCAACCATAAGCAGTTCTTAACGTTTTCAGGCGAGAATAATTCAGTAGCCAAAGTTAGATCTACGTTGTAGTTGGCATTATGATATGAAATGCCCACACCACTAAGTGTCCCTGAATCGTTTAATGATGCAACAAAGTATTTATTGAATTCAGACGTAATGTCTTTTGGTTTATCAATTATAATGCCATTCACCTCTAGTGGCATTGTTGATGTTTTCCGGCCATTTAAGGAGTTTAGGTTGCCAAGGAACATTCATATTTGCATTTATTTTTCCTAATAGCTAATCTGCATGATTTCAGATCTTTCCTATATTCTTCAGTTTGTTTCGCATGGGACTGATTTATATGTTCTAAAGAAGTTTTCTGTTTTTGTTTGTTTTTTCTCACGCTCCTTCTCTCCGCAGCTCTGCCTATCCTTGGGGTCTCCCGTGGTGGGAGCCAGCCCAAGCCCCAGAGCTCGGTTCTCTTAGACTCATCCTGCCATAGGTTACCCCACCCCCAGGTGCGGAAGCGGGAGGTCCAGCTGCCTCCCCACTTGCTCCATATGTGTTGGGCCTCCGACCAATACTCCGGGACCATACCGCACCGCCACCGGGGCCCATCACCAGGCAAAGCTACGGGGCCATTTTCCGTGTTTTTCCCATCCCTCTCCACCAAGGAGGTCTGAGGAGATACGCGTGCACATTGAGATGTGATGCTACTCCGGACCCCAGCTGACGTCCACCCCTTCCATGTGTCACCCTCCGCTGCACCCAGAAGGCAGTGCTGCGGCTGGAGCGGCATTCCCTCCCTCCCTCTACAGAGGAAGAGGAGAGTGCCCCTTGGGTGCTCAGTCCTCCTCTCCCTGTCCGACCCTCCGGCGACCCTGGCTCATTCCCAAACCCCGGTCGCTGACACTGCAAGCAGTAATCCAACCACTGTGCCGGCAGGCCGGCTCAGTTTTCTGTTTTTTAATTTGCCTTTGGATATCTGATGTCAACTATTTTGGTTTGATCTTACTGCTCTTTGGTTTGACCCTCTTTGGTACCCATTTCTCTTGTAAATCAAGTAATTTGTTCTTTAGTAAAGTCCATTTTGTCTCGACCAGTATGTTGAAAAATGCCCCTTTCCAATCCCAACATCGTACTTCTTCTGGCATTGCATCAAAATTGGCACTCCTATAATCTGGGTAAACGATGCTACTTGAAATAATTGTTGACTGTTTATGTATGTTCATCTGAAATCATACAATAGTCACAGTTGCCGAGTGGCTCTTGTACACTACGGTGTATTACCCTATTTTTGATGTTTGTTAACACAAGATCTGAAAAGTTATTCCCTCTTGTAGGTTCAAATACAAGTTGCTCGAGCTCACATTCGTTAGTTATTTCTAGCAGTTCTGCCCCTATAAGGCTACTAGCTATCTTGGTTTCCCAGTTAATAGACGCGATGTTAAAGTCACCTAGTACTGTGATATGTTTATTGGTCAGACATATCGTGTATAATGTGGAAGAGTTTGCTGTTATACTCCTGGGTAGAATCAGGTGGCCTATAACATGTCCCTATAACGGCAGACTTTGGTTTCCCCTCGATTTCAGTCCAGATATTTTCAGTTAATATTTCTTCGTCAGTTGAGTTTGAATTAATAGTTAATTTACGTATATGGCAACACCACCCCCTCTTCTGTCCCTTCGATTAAGTTTGTGCAGTACAAAGCCATCCAACTGTTGTCCCAAGTCATTTGTATCTTGCCACTAAGTTTCGGTAACAGATATGATGTCATACAGATTGTCAGTTCGTTCTGCTATTAGTAGCTCCATCTTTTGATTCAAACTTCTAACATTTAATGATAAAATATTTAAATCTGATTTCTATGTCATATATAGTTTTTGTGTTTTGTGACAGATAGGTTTTTGCACCACAAGGTTGCTTAGTGACTGAACCAGTTCCCCCCCCCAGTTTAAATGATGTTTGACAGCAGTGAGTATTCTGTGGCCCAAAATTGCAGACCCTCTTATTCAAATGAAGTCCATCCATTCTGAAAAGATCCCCCCTGATTATTAAAAGTGTGCCAGTGCTGAATAAATTTAAAACCTTCATTTATTGCGAAAGACCATAACCATCTGTTATGTCTTGTAATTTGTTCTTTTTTTTTTTTTTCCCCCAACTCTATTTCTGGTTCCGCCATCCCGGAACTCTCTTGGGCATTCTCTCTCTCGCCGCCCCCACATACCAACCGCCTGAAGCCCCTGCACACTCCCCTACCTGCCTGGTCCGGCGGGCCCCAACGTTGGAACCAAGGCAGGCCAGGGGATCGGGAGAGCCAGCGTGGGAAAGACGGCATTGGGTGTGTTGCGGTGGGGCACTGGAACTGCCGTCGCCTATCCAGGGAGCGGGGCCTTTTCCTTGATGTTTCCCCTGAAACGCAGACATGCAGTGACATCTACACACGCTGACGTGCAGATGTCCGCCACCACTCCACCTCTTAGAAGGCATCGCTACTGCAGTGCCCCCGATCTCCATCAAGGGGCCACTAGTGAGCAATGCATGGCCCACTACCCACCCTGGGAGAGGAGAGCTGTCCTCCCGACATTTAATCCTCTCCCTCCCCAGCCGACCCCTGCTGGCCCAAGTCCATTCCCAAACCCAGGTCGTTGGCGTGGCGTCCAGTGCCTCAACCCTCAGCACCACCAGGCTGGCGTAATTTGCTCTTTTAACCTCAGGTTTGCTCTTTTAGGTGATAAGATTAAAAAAAAAAAAAAACACCTTACATTACCTGCAGCTCCTACTCACAGTGCTTAGTTGCCCACATCTCAGTCACAGCCAAACATTGTGAAAATGTTTCAATTTCAAGCCGTTCCATTATGTATAATGAAAAGCATTTGTTTGGAAACAGAATTCATAAAATGATGCTTGGGACATATCAGTGTGATTATGTGGGATTTATTGTGATGTCATAAACAGAGAATTAGTACTTCAGGCAGGCAGTAACCATCTTAAGCAGAACTCTAAAGACTAAAGGGCTTATTGTCATACAAATGGGTTGAATTACTCATAGTGGGATGGCATGACATTTACATTTTGCAGGTACATGTATATAGTGTGATCATTTATGGGGCCTCCATATAATACAGTTTATGCCATATGCAAGCTATAAGACTCGATGAGGTGCGCTTCATACTGGCACAGTACACAACCAGGGGGAATAGTGAGGCACAACACAGCAGGCAGAGTGCCTTTAGCCCCTGAAAGTGTGTGGCGCCAGCACAACGCTTATTTCAGAGTGTGCCATTGTGCTTATAAAATGAGTAAACTTGGAAAATTAAAAACAAATTAAAAGCCAGTATTTTCTTTTGTTAAAAGCAACTAGTAAAAAATAGTCCCTCTCTAGCTATCCAACATCTGTCTGTCTTCACATTCCATAGATGGAATGCTTGTTTATTGTGGAATGTGAATTCAAATTTCTGCAGAATTCTGCTGGCCGAATGATCACTTCTTCCCACACAAACACACAACAGAAGGCCTCAGTAAAGCAAGGGATTTATTCAGTCATATCTAGGGCAGAGCAAGCAGCAAAGATTTCCCTTGTAATCATGTCAAGTGTGTTGCTAGCAGTTTATAAATTACACACCAACTAAACCTGTCAGCTGCCCACCCAAACAAAATTTAGCAATTCCCATGTGGATTCTTTGCTGGTACCATGTAGCAGTGCCTGACAGTTTAATTTGTATATCAAATTTTGCACAGTGATATTTAATAAACTGACAAAATTGCTTCTTCTGACTTGTTTGCACGTTACAGGCAACACAAGACACACACACACACACGATAATTCAGCAGCACCGTGGTTTAGACAATGAGCCTTTTTTCAAACAAGTCAGTCCAAGTTTATTATTTATTTGAAAAGTGTCTGTCTGGCATGGATCAAAGTCTTTGATCACCTGTTCCACATAAATTTTAATGTCTTCGTGTATGTGCAGAAGAACCAGTCCTGTAAGGATTTGTTCCCCTGTGCTGCTTCTAAGCCATTTCTTGACCCCTCCTCAGGGCACTGAAGGATCTTTCTGCACTTGCCACGTTGAATGGCATGGTTGCCAAGACAGATAAAGTTGCATTTATATTTGGGTACAGATCTACATTTAGATTTTGTAATGTCATGAGAATTGAATCTGGTCGATCTGCCAGTGGAACATCAAGCCATTTTGCGTTCTATCTTTACAACTCCAATTTAAGCTCCTCAAGTTAGTCTTATAGGTACTATACAAGTCTGCCATCTGTTCTTCCTGCAGAACCTGCAGATCTTCAGGGTATCTCAGTTATCAGGTCACATCGTAAGAACTTCACTGTCGGTGAAGCAGGATCCACATGGAAGATTTTTCAGCAGTACAACTGGGGTCACCCCATGCTGATGACACCTGCTGATATCGTCAGCCCTATAAAGGCATGAGCCACCCTGCTTCCTCCACAGTTTTTTCCTGCCATCGACTCTGTTCACATGGGTCTCCATGGAAGCTCTGACACAGTTTGCACCATTTTTGCCTATGATTTTTTTCTGTTACCCTAGTTTTTAGAATCTCTTTTAAACAAGAGATTGTTTTACCTCGTTTATGTAAAAAGTGAATCCTTCTACGTCTCTCTTCCATTGCTGCCGCTGTGGAAATAAGATGGCTTCTTCAGATGACCACAACCTCTGTTTCTGCTGTCTTGGGCCTGACCACGACATCTCTGATTGTGAGTTCTGCCAGAAGTTTAATCTTACAACCCTCAGGTGACGCAAAAAGGTTTTGAAGAAATTCCTCATGCAACAACAGGTAGCCAGTTCTGGGCAGGGATCCTCCATTGTCCATCCTTCCCAGTCGCCAGTGGGTTTATCAATCTCCCAGGCCTCAAAGGCCTGAGACAAGTCCTGGGGGGGAGTCATAAAAAAAGACTACGAACAGCACTGTTCCCCATGGCGGCGTTTCTGATCCCCCGATGGCCTCTTCTTCCTCTAGGGTACTCCATCAGCTGCACCAATGCATTCTGCTGTCCAGGCCTCTGCTTCTTACAGGCCCCTACCGACAGCACCTCCTCCTGCCTATCAAGGAGGCCAGCCATCGACCATTGGGTTGTCAGCCCCTTGCTTGTCGACCCTTGGGTCGTCGGCCCCTTGCTTGTTGACCCTTGGGTCATCAATGACAGCCCCTCAGTCGCGGCATGATACTTCTCAAGGCCCTCGGACATTGTGGCCTTCGGGCTCTCAAGACCCAATGGATGGCTCTTTGCGCCCTGTGCCAGCAGCCCCTCTACTGTCGACGAACTCTCCTCCTGCCATCGACCTTAATATTTTAGCCAGGATGACCACAGTCTTGGTACACCATTTGGGCTCCTACAGGCCTGGCTCCCTGACACCATCGATGGCCCCATTGTCGTTGATGCCACTTAGGCGGGCTGCACCCCGTCGCTCGCTGATGGCCCCTCAATCATCGGACCTTGAGCTAGAACAGGTCGATGTTGAAGAGGAGTACCACCCTGATCTCATTCTCCCTGAGGAGGAGTAACCTCTTTCCTCTGAGAGGTTTCAGCCTCTTTAGTGAGCGAGGACTCTGTCATGCACACTCCCAGATCCCCTCCTGAGGATACTACTTTTTTCAATGTTACAAAACAGCTGTCTACTGCTATAGGCTTTCATACTGAGGAAGAGGATGCCACCAGGAGAGGTCTGGTGGACTTCTTGGAGATCCCAGAATCTCCTTCTAAGGTCATTCCTCCTATTCTGCCTGCCCTGAGGAATGCCACTACTGCTGCTTGGCACCACCCAGACGTGGTTCCTGCCATGTCTCACAGGGCAGATAAATTCTATCATGCCCCTCAGGGCCTACCTTATTATGTGGCTCAACCCGAGACCGATTCTCTGGTCATCAGAGCGGCCCATGACAGGTCCAAGGTGCCCAAGCACCTTAGCTCCCTCCCCCCTGATAGGGAATCTAGAAGGATAGACCTTTGGGGTAAGAGGGTTTATGCATACTCCATCTTGGGACTTCGAAGTGCCAGTTATCTTTTTCACGTGGTTAAATACCAAAACTCTATCTGGAAAAAGGGCAAGACAACTGCCCTGGCCCTCCCAGATTGTTCCCCAAAACAGGAGGTCCTGAAATCTCTGCAGGCCACTGAGGACATCAGTAAACAGCTCCTCAGGGCCTTCTTTGACAATTTCTGATACTGGTGCCAGGGCTTCTGCCACAGGCATTTGCCTTCATAGGCACGCCTGGCTTAGGGTCTCGGGCTTTGCAGCAGATGTCCAGCAGAAGGTGCTCCATGTCCCCTTCAGTGGCTCAAAATTATTTGGGTCAGATGTCCAGGACATCATTAATGATCTGCAGGCATCTGGCAGGGCTATTATGTCTGTCCATTCGCTCTACCATACCCAGCCTAGGAGCAGACAGTGCCCGTCCTTTCACAAGATGTCCCACAAGTCTGGAACAGGCTCCCATCCCAGGGAAAAAGGAAAGCCTCCTCGGTCTTGCCTGCCCAAAGCACCCCAGTGGCAACGGATCAGCCCCAGCGGCCAGATCCACCTCTGCCTGACTCTTTTCCAGACCCCCATCTTCCGGTCCCTGATCAAGAGGTAGTGGTTGGAAGTCTTTTCTCTCTTCATCTCGATCAATGGAGAACCATAACTTCAGATGTCTGGATTCTTCAGCTCATAGAACGGGGTCACACTCTGGAGCTTATAGAGCAGCCTCCAAAGACCCCTCCCCCCGTGCCCTCCACTTACCCTCAGACCCATGTGATGGTTTTTCGAGAAAAGGTACGGTCTGTTCTGCAGAAAAGGGCAATAAAGCCAGTCCCCAGACAGCAGAGGAATAGGGGATCTTCTTCGGGGGGTATCTCAGTCATCAGGTAACACCATAGGAACCTTCATTGTCAGTAAAGGGGGATCCACATGGAATGTTTTCAGCAATACAACTGGGGCCACCATTGCCATCAACATCCATTGACATCACCAAGTCTATATAAGCGGCCCTGCTCCCTCCTCAGTTCTTTCCTGCCATTGACTCACACTTGCATGGGTCCCAGCGAGCTCCGTCCCTGTGCCCCACATCTTTTTCAGCCTAGAGCTTTTTCACTTGCCTTTTAAAAAAAATCTCTCTTTCAGGAGATTTTTTTTTTGTTTATGTCGAGAGTTAATCCTTCTACTTCTCTCTTCTGTCACTGCCGCTACGAAAAGAAGATTGCCTCTACAGATGAACACTCCATTTGTGTCTGCTGTCTTGGGCCAGACCACGAAATTTCTGAGTGTGAACTCTGCCAGAAGTTTAATCAAACGACCCTTTGGCAACGCAAAAAGGCTCTTAAGAAATTCCTGATGAATCAACAGGTAGCCATCTCCGGGCGGGGTCCTCCATGGCCCCGGCTCCCCTGTCACCAGCTAGTTCTTAAAGCTGTCAGGCCTCCCAAGTCCTTGGTGGGGGAGGGGGGGAGTCATAAAGACCAAGATCATGACTGCCCCCCCGGCATTGATCCCACTCCCCAACGGCCTCTCCTTCTGGGGGATCTTCATTGGCTGCAGCTGCTCTGATGAAGAGAACTGCTGTCCATGTCTCTGTGCCCACCAGACCCATACTGACAACACCTCCGCCCGACTCTCAGGGTGCTCAACCATCGAACTCTGGGTCATATGCCTCTCCATTGGCAACAACAGGCTCGTCATCAACTGCTCTCCCGTCGAGGCCTGCCCCTTCTCCAGCCAGGGCTAGGGGCTCGTTGGGTTCTCGGGACACAGCAGGCGGGTCCTCGACACCTGTGCCGTCGATGCTTACCGTGGACCTCAGTGAAGTCCTGCTCAAGTTCACCAGTGTACTTGTACAGCAACTGGGTGCCTTAAACAGGCCCCCTTTGCCGATGTCATCAACGCCAACTCAGACCCAGGAAGGTCCCCATGGACCGTCGAAGGTGCACCCAACACCAGACCCAGAGACTAAAGAGGTCGACATTGAGGTGGAGTACCATCCAGACCTCATTCTTCCTGATGAAGAAGAGGAAGAGGTCCTGCTCTCTGACAGGTCTATAGCCTTTTATGTCAATGAGGATTCTGTGAAGCATACTCCCAGGTCTCCTCCTGAGTACCCCACATTTTTTAATATGATGAAACAGCTGTCCTTAGCCATGGGCTTCCACACTGAGGAAGAGGATGCCACCAGAAAAGATCTGGTGGATTTCCTGGAGATTCCTGAATCTCCCCTAAAGATCGTTCCTCCAAAGCTTGCAGCATTAAAGAATGCAGCCTGGCACAGACCAGACATGGTGCCAGCTATGCCACACGGGGTGGGCAAACTTTATCATGCCCCCCCTTGGTCTCCCCGTACACTGCCCAGGCAGAAATTGACTCAGTTGTCATTAAGGCAGCTCTTGACAGGTCTAAGGTGCATGAACACCTTAGTTCCCTTCCCCCAGACAAGGAGTCTCGTAGAATTGACCTGTTGGGGGGGTGGAGGGCTTATGCTCCTCCACCTTAGGTTTGAGGATTGCAAACTGTCTATCACACATGGTTAAATGCCAATTGGAAGAAGGGCAAGGCTGCGGCCCAGGCCCTTCCTGATGGTACACAAAGGCAGGAGCTACTTCAGTGCTTCCAGGCAGCTGAGGATGTTAGCAGACATCTCCTCAGAGCACTGTATGGCATGGCTGACACCGTTGCCAGAGCAGCTGACATAGGCATTTGCCTCCGCAGGCACTCCTGGCTCAGAGTATCAGGATGTGCAGCAGAAAGTGCCTAATGCCCCTTTCAGTGGCACTAAGCTGTTTGGCCCTGATGTCCAAGACCTCATAAATGAACTGCAAGCCTCGGGCAAGGCCATCACATCTCATACTCAACCAGAGGGTACAGGGTGACCTCCTTTTTGCACACAGAACAGTAGGCCTGGAATAGCTCCCCATCCCCAGGGAAAACGTAGAGCCCAGGCCCCCTTGCCCGCCCCCTCCGGTGCTGGAGCAGTGGCCAAGCGCCCCAGAAGTGAGGGACCAGCCTCGCAGCTGGTTCCACATCTGCTTGACTCCTTGCCAGACCCTCCTCCTCTGGTCCCAGACCAGTAGGTGTTGGTCGGTTCTCCTTCCATCTGAACCAATGGATAACCATAACTTCGGATGCATGGATTCTGCAGATCATAGAAAAGGGTCACACCTTGGAGCTCATACAGCAGCCTCCAGACACCCTCCAGTTATCCCCAACCCCCAGCTCACTTGTTTGTTCTCCAGTAGGAAGTGCAATCTCTTCTGCACAAGCAGGCCATCAAACCAGTGCCCAGGTGCCAGAGAAACCAGGGGTTTTAGTCCAGGTTTTTCCTGGTCCACAAAAAGACCGGAGATCTGAGGTCTATTTTGTGTCTAGAGAACCTCAGTCTGTTTGTCGGGTACAAAAAGTTCCAGATGATAACTTTGCAAGGCATATTGCCCCCCCCTCCGGACAGGGGACTGGCTCTGTTCATTGGACATGCAGGATGCGTACCTGCACATCTCTGTCTTTCCTCCACATAGGAAGTTTCTCTGTTTTGCTTTTCAGGGCGGGCATTATCAGTTCAAAGTGCTGCCCTTTGGCTTATCCTCTCTACCGCGAGTCTTTACCAAGTGCTTGACAGTGATTGCAGCAGCTCTCAGAAGAGGTCTGTATGTTTTCCCTTACCTGGATGATTGGTTCCTACAGGCCCCATCCAGGGAACAGCTTTTGCTGACTCTGGAATGCACTTTTTAGTTCTTCCACTCCATAGGCATTTCCGTCAACCTGCCCAAGTCGGTTCTAGTACTGTCCCAAATGCTGCAGTATATAGGGGCAGTTCTGGACTTGGCGCAAGGGAATACCTTCATGCCCTGAAACAGGGCAGAGTGCCTCAGAGCCAGTACATTCCTGCCAGGGGTACCTCAGATTACTGGGCCTAATGGCAGCTGCCATACCCACCGTTCTGCTGGCCAGACTCCATACACGTGCCTTCCAGTAGACCCTCTGGGTACAGTGGAACCAGCGCAAGGACGAGTTAGTCCATCCAGTCCTGTTCTCTTCCCCTGTACACAAGGTACTGCAGTGGTGGATGGACCCCTTGAATCTGCTGCAAGGTGTTCCATTCCAGATTTCTTCCCCGCATCTGATCCTAACCACAGATGACTCCAGTCTGGGCTGGGGAGCACATCTGGGCCCCTTCCAAACCCAGGACTCCTGGTCCCAGTGGGAAGTCTCCCTGCATATCTGTGTCCTGGAGATGAGAGTGGTGCTCTACACCATGTAGGCTTTTCAGGAGCTGCTGGTGTGGTCAGACAGTTTGAGTGTAGTATACTACATCAACAAGCAGGGTGGGACTCACTCGCACCCCCTTTGCTGGGAAACCATGAGTGTGTGGTACTGGGTGCTGGATCACAGTCAGACACTCTGTGGTCCACATGCCAGGCATCCTAAACACCCTGGCAGACAGTCTCAGCAAGAGTTAGTCCAACATGCACAAATGGGAGCTTCTCCCATCCATCGTAGAAGACTTGTTCGACAGATGGAGTCATCCAGAGCTAGACCTTTTTGCATCCCCACTAAATGCAAAACTGCCCAATTTCTGCTTGCTAGATCCAGGGCCTGGAGTTTTCTGGTGAGACTCGATGTCCCTCTTTTGGAGCAGGAGGTTTCTGTACACATGCCCTCTGTTTCCTCTGATCCAGAAGGTGCTAATCAAGTTGCAGATGGAGGGGGGCCAGCATGATTCTGGTGGCTCCATTCTGGTCTCGCCAGATAATGTTCCCTCTGCTTCAGAAGCTGGCAGAGGAACCTCTGGCTCCTGTTCCTCTTTGCAGGAATCTGCTGACCCAGGATTGGGGGACCCTGGTCCACCCCAACCTCAGATCCCCTTCATCTGCATGCTTGGCTCCTGAGAACATCGCCATTGCCAGATTTGGGGTCTCTAACAGGTTAGCGGATGTCCTGGTGGCCACCCGAAAGCCTTCCACTGAAAGCAACATATGCCATGAAGTGGAAGCGGTTTGCCGTCTGGGCTGCCAAACATAACCTAGGCTCTTTCACCTGTTCAGGGAATCATATCCTGGATTACCTGATCTCTCTGTCCGACTCAGGCCTCCAGTATTCCTCCCTCAAGGTCCACCTTTCAGCTGTTTCTGCTTTTCATGAACCCATGGGTGACCACACGATTGCTTAGCTGGATGTCTCCTGTACCTTCCTTAGGGGCATCCTGCATCTGAAACCTCCAGTCTGCTCCCCTGTCCCTGCTTGGGACTTTATTTTGGAGACGTTGACCCTATCTCCTTTTGAGCCACTTGCGATTTGTGCTTTCTCTCTTGGAAAGCACTATTTTTAGTCCAAATTAATTCTACTCAAAGAATTTCAGAGCTTGAGGCCCTCTGCTGTGAGGAGCCTTATTTGATTTTTCACAAAGACAGGGTGTCTTTGTGCACAGATTCTAAGTTTCTGCTTAAGGTGGTTTCTGAGTTCACACTAAATTAGTCTATCCACCTTCCTATTTATTTTCCTGAGCATGCCAATCCAGGGGAAGCATTGCTGCATATGTTAGATGTGTGCAGAACTCTGAAGTACTATCTGCTTAGGACTAAAGAGTCCAGAAAGTCAAAGCAGTTGTTTGTTTCCTTCACCCCGAGTAGAGAGGGTGCTTCAGTTTCTAAGCAATGTTTATCCAAATGGTTGGAAAATTGCATTGTGTTGTACTACAACAAGTACGGCAAAGAACTGCATGATGCTGTCAAAGCTCATTCCACCAGAGGCATGGCTACCTTGGTGGCTTGTTTCAGAGGGGTCTCAGCCGCTGACATTTGCACGACTGCCACCTGGAATACAGTCCACACTTTCACCAAGCACTACAGTCTGGACATTGCCTCAAGAGCCCGTGCAGGATTTGGCAAGGCTGTGTTACAGGGACTCCTGTCTTAAGTTTATGGCGATCCAGCCTCCTAGACTGTCTTTTCACACATGTCACTGCTTGGTACTCATTCCTATGGTGTAATCTGATGACTGAGATACCCCCAAAGACGACAGAACAGTTACGTAAGAACTTACTGTAACAGTAGATCTTCGAGGGGATCTCAGTCATCAGGGATGATTACCTTCCCACCATTCCCCTTCTTGGGTCTCTTGTCTAGGAACTGGCTATCTGGTGTATTAAGCATCTTACTTAGGTCTGGGTACCCCATTCTCTCCTCGGTTCCCCAGGATGAGAGCCTTGCTCCCTTCATCTCTGAGGGGAAAGAAATGAGGAGGGAGCGGGGTCACCTACGCCTATGTAGAGTTGGTGACGTTGATGGTGTGGGCAGCCCCAGTTGTACTGCTGAAAATCTTCCCTGTGGATTCCCATTCACCAACGGTGAAGGTTCCTATGGTTCAACCTGATGACTAAGATCCCCTCAAAGATCTACTGTTGTGGTAAGTTCTTATGTAACTGTTCTTTCCACACAGAGAGGATACTCTCCCAATTTCAGGCCATGCCCTTCCATCTCTCATCCACTCCTGGGGTCTTCACCAAGTGCATGGCCATGGTGACAGCCTTCCTGCAGCGCAAGGGTGACAGGCTGTATCCCTACCTGGCCAACTGACTGATAGCTGGATTATCCAAGAAGACTGTCGAGCGGTCCAGAGATCTGACCCTCCAGACCTGCCTAGACTTGGGCCTGTTGGTTAATCCGGACATGTCCAAACTGGTCCCCTTACAGGTGATCAAGTTTATTGGGGCAGACAGATTCCCTGCAGGCCAAGGCCCGTCTCCCTGCATACTGGGCTCAGGATCTTACCTCCTTTGCCTGATCATTTCAGGTTGGGATCTTGAATGCTGCCCTGAACTTTCTGTGCCTGCTGAGCTACACGGCATCTCCATCAGCATAGTCTGTTGGGCCAGTTGGCTGACGCACCACGTGCAGTGGGAGGTGGACCGCCAATAGTCCCAGCACCTGGACCAGCTGGCCGTAGTGACCCAGCCGATGTAGGATGCCATCCAGTAGTGGCTGGACCCACAACATCTGGAGAAGGGAATCTAAATGCCCAACTCACTGCTGATTTCTGTATCCCAGAAAAGTGGTTGTCTGTGAACAAGCAGGTAATGAGTGAAAAAAGACTAAGACTGTCCTTTTTGGCCCCAAACACCTTGAATCTGACAGGGAACACCTGCTTTTACCCTGTTCACCTCCGCTGGCTCACAGGTTGAAGTGGTGGATAAGCTAAAGTATCTTGGGGTCTGTACTGACCAGGAGATCACCTTCCTACCACATGTGGACCACATCATAATAAAGCTGCATTGGAAAATTGGACTGTTCTACCGTCTTGGTGATTTCCTAACTATGGATTCAAGACTGCTCATAGTTAACAGTACATTACTCCCAACACTGCTATTTGGTTCCACAATCCTGCAGTCCTTCAGGAGCTCTGAGTCTAACAAGCTCAAGGTTCTATGTAATAAAATTAGTTGGTTTGTCTCCTTGGCCCCCTCCCAGAAAACATCACTGTGAGATTCTCTCCTCCCTAAGTTGCCCCACACTGGAAGGGAGGATGGTGTGCCCCTCCTCTGCCTGGCATTTAAACTTTCCAAGATCTACACTCCTCCAAGCCTGTATAGTGTCTTAACCATTAAATCTGTGAAGTAGATACTCCAGTCCTCAGACAGTTATCTACCTGAGGTGCCCAATTGGGGCAAATAGTCCTTTGTTTACTCTGCTCCTGCCCACTGGAACTCCCCCCTGGCAGTACTTCAGAACTCCTCTCTTGGAAGATTTAAAAAAAGGGCTTAAGACCCTACTTCTGAAGTGTTGCCAATGTACATCTTTCTGTTGATTGACTACCTTGCCTGTTCCATCTCCTACGCTTTCTCCAAATGAGAATTTTCCAATCTGGTGCAAGGCCTTTGCTGAAAGTTGTCTAGCTACTGTATGTCATTGTAATTTCTCTGTGATTTTCAGTATTCTGTATGACTGAATTATTCCTACTCCCCTATAACTGTTTATAGGTTTGGTACATACACAGCTTGTATATTTGTAATAATCCACACAGTCCAAGGCAAGCAAACCAGATGGGTACCCTTTTTAAGTACAAGTCAGTGTATAATTCCGGGGGATGTTGGACACTCTTCATATGCAAAGAAATTTCATCCCTCTGGACAAACCAATCTCTCACGTTTTTGAAATTCAAAAATTCTTCTTGTTTTTTGTTGCTCATAACAAGCAGAAGATCCTTCATGGGAGCCTAACATTTCACCCTAGGTTGGGTTTCTAGTTTGTAAACATACAAGATATACATAATCAGTATTATTCATCTTATGAATCTATTTTAATTTCACCCTTCAGTGTCCCATACCCTTTCTGTGATGTATCCCATTCCAACCAATCCTGTTTCAAACCTAATCCTTCAGTATTGTCTTCATTTACCAGGTGGCTAACCCCACACTCCTATACATTCATATTCCATTAACACCAACAATATATATTTATCCAATCTCATTGTGTTTATAGGTTATCAGTACGAGTCACATTCTTAATATTTTCAATTTGTGACCTAAAAATGATCAGAACAAAAATGTCTTATATTTTCTGTTCATTGTTTTTTATATATTTTGCAATGTGCTCAGTGCAGTTGTCATATAATATAAAGTCATACCTCTATATGACATTCAGTTCCAGGTATTAAGCTAGTGTTTTAAGGGCGAAGTATCCTAAGGACAGAATATTCACAGATTCTTAGCCACTGTTCCTTAAAAAATACTATAAATTGTCTGTATTATTAGCTAATAGCTTCAAAAAGTATCTGCTTGCCACTGCTTCAGAGCATTGTCCACTCCAGCAGCATCCCTGGTGTACTGCACTGAATGCTGTGAAATTCTGGCTTTATATAGCCCTGTGCTGAGTTAAGCTGTGGCTCCACCACGCAGCATGGAGCAACATGTGATGACATCAGCTGGTTACGTCATCACATTCATGTGTTTCCCCCACTGGTGTGCTTGCTGTTGCTCAGCAGTGGCTATGCGCTGTCCTCAGACTGTGTTGGAATGGATAAGTTCAGTACACAGTTCTGCTTGGACATGCTACTCACCCCCAGGTCCTGCATGAGTTAGGTGTGTTGACAGTCAAATCATTTTTGTGAGACTCTGTCTGTGGTTGTGCAGTTGCAGGTTAAGGCCCCAGGTAAATCAGTTAGTCTACTCCTTCAGTGATTTTTGTTACAAACACAATGTCGGAGAAGCACTGTGGCTAAAACAAAATCGGTGATCATATGTTGTTGCCTGTGTTCCCTCCAAGGTGTGCGCCTGGATGGCCGTACAGCTTCTACAAAATCAGCCATGCATTCCTGTAATAGAAGCGCTCAAACAGCTGATCGGCTCTGGCTGGCAGTTCCAGTTCCAACCGTATGTGCAAGTGAAGCCATTTGGAAAACTGGTAAACTGCATACAGGAAGGGGGGTGGTGGACAGTTTGTCTTTGGTTGCATCTTGAATTTCCAGTCGACTTGTGACTTCACATGCATCGACTGTTGGAAGTGAAAGCCAGTCAAAAAATTCAAATTGTATTGTAAATCTTCCCAGGCACCTAAAACTTGCCAGTCAACCTGGCACCACTTAGATGGCTATAAAACAAGGACTTCTTTTGGGGACCATATACCTAGCTACATCACTAGAATCACTGAAGAGAGACTGCTGCATCTTGTCTTGAGGAGGCAAAGGTAAGACTGGAGTATTAAGTGTTTGAAGCATTTTGGTATTTGTGTCTGGTTTTGGGGGAATTTTATGGGTATATATTTGGCATAAATTACATTCACTGGGAACTTCCAGTGACGCCAGCGTCTATGGCAGACTGAACCTACAGGGGCTCCTCCAGGTGAATCTGAAATCTACCTCCATCCTCCTCCAATCCTGACTACCAGATCCAAATAACAAAGGATTGATGATATTATGGCATCTACTCACCAACGACTTAAAGACTATGCAGTTGGAGCAGCTAAAAATGTTGAAGCTGTGAACATGCAGACGCTTGACCAGGCCGTCAATCTCCTCAGTGCTCGAGTTCACCCAGTTCTGGCTTTGCGGCTGAGAGCAGTTCCGAAAAAGAAGACACTTTCACTATCACCTCAAAAAAATTGTGCAAGGAACTGCGCCGGCTGGGTGACACATTAACCACAATAAGAAGTGAATTATCTGAGATCCGCTCCGAGCAAAAAGAACACGGTCGGAAAATCACGAACCCGGAACACCGCGCTACTGATACCTCAAACTGTTGAACTCCACAATGGAGCAGTTTTACAACTCCATGCTAGAGAGATTTGGTTGCAACAGAAAATAGAAGATTTGGAGAATCGCTTGAGAATTAATATTAGAATCCATGGGCTTCCAGAGCAAACTGAGTCGGGAGACATGGTGAAATTTATGGACAGCTTCCTACATGATATACTGGGTGTGGAGGCAGACTATGCACTAAATATCATACGAGCACACCAGTCATTAATTGCACAACCTAAGGACCCCAAAGCATGGCCCAGGTTGGTTATAGTCATACTCCTGGACCACCGCATTAAAACAGATGTTCTTCATAAAGCTTAGGACAAGAAAGAAGTGATTTTTGGTGACTCGCATCTTTATTTTGAGGATGACTGTGCTCTAACCACGATGGACCATAGACGCTGATTATTTCCTATATTAAAACAGCTGTGGGCCAAAGGAGTTGAGGCACGTTTGGACTATCCGGCGGTGCTCAAAATCACCACCAACTCAGGGTCACATTCCTTCAAAAATATCTCTGAGGCCTCCAAATTCCTAAGACAGTGGGACATAGCGGTTTATTCCCTACTACATGCCGATATAATTAAGGTGTTGGAGAACAAGCGGTGGTACATGGCTACTAGTCCTTGACAATGGCGAACAACTGCTAAGGATAAAGTCAAAGAATGCCAGTCGCTGGAAAGTTCTTAGAGTTCCCGTTCGTCCACATCACCTCCTGAGAGCTTGCTACTGCAAAGGAAGATGAGAGGGAAGCGGAGAAACCAACCAGCAAAATTGGATGTGGCCACCACTACGCTACGTAAAGCAGCCACTTGAAGACAAAGCCATCGAGAAGACAACGGTGGTTGTTGCATCTTGGACATTGGCCCAGTAATGGAGGGCCAGATATCGTTCTGGCTCGATGCAAGTCTTCTCCCCTTCTATTTAATTTTACCCGGTCCTGCTGATAATGACACAGACTCGGACCCGATTTTCTTAGTTGTTTTTTCTTTTTCCTTAAGTGAAAACTTATGATAGCTGTTCTGCCTTGAGTTGACACCACGGACTCTGGGGGGGAAAATATTCAAGCTACAAGACTTTAATTTTGGTCTACAGCACAGTAAATGTAGCTTTTAAAGACATTTTATCTCTCTCAAAATCTGGGGCGTTAATTTGCTATCATATGAGACACTATTATGTTTTAGAGAGATTCAAGAAGGTCCAAGGTCATAACTGGGATTTCGGGTTAGTTACAATAGCTGGCGGGGAGGGAGATGCCTTTATACATGTTTAATTCGAAAGTGGGAATGAGAATCGAGATGGGAGTTATCCATTATGTGTTATACTAAGTAGTGTGTTTGGATCCGTTTCTTTTTATTTGTGAATAGAATGTTGTAAGAGTTGGTTAAATCAGTGGTGCGGGGTGAAGAGATGCTTGGGGAGGGCTAGAATGGGTTGGTCTAGCCATTTTAAGCTGATGTACTACCTTTGTCTGCAGCCCAATTTGGTTTTCAGCTTGGTGCAGCCTGGGTTTGTTGCACTACCCTTCCTAGTATAGCACCATTGGGGGTCAAAGTGGCACTTTTGGAAGTGTAATGGTTATTGTACAGTTGTTACATGTGTTAAGGATGATAGTTCAAATGGTTACTCTGTTCTTGTTAATACTAGCCTGGATGGTGGGGGACATTGTACCTACACTAGTGTGGGGGGGGGGAGATGGAGGGTGAAGGAGTTTTGGCTAAAAATCTCTTTTCTAGGGACATGGATATGTTGTTCATCCACACTCATTGGCAGTATCCTTGCCGCTTTAAATCTTGCCGGAAGGTCTTCAAGCTTGCCTCCTCCCACCCCACCCGGGTGGTATAACTCAGCTCCGCCCCCATGGCGCCAGATCTTCCTTACAGCTTGCAGAGCTCAGAGTTCCCTCATACTTGCTCTGCGTTTGTGACTGGTTCCTATTTCTCCGTTTGCGGATTAAAAATAATATTTTGCAAAAGACTTCGTCTTGATCCCTCGCGGCTGCGATGGATAAATCGACTCCAGTTTCGGAGATGCCCATGCGGCAGAAGATGTCTCGAACGGATCCACACTCACGTGTGTCTCTGCTGGGCCTTGAGCACGACCCGCAGGCTGCGACCTGTGCTCATCTTTCTGACTCACGTCCCAAAGGGCCGTGCTGCCCGATTGCAACTGGGCCGTCCGAAAGCGTTTCCCTCGGTGAAGTCAAGGAGGCCGGTTGGCGGTGTCAGCGGCGGGCGGCTCGGCGGATCAGCCTGAAGCGGATGGTCGCCTCGGCGAGGAGGCGGCGCCGCGCGATCTTCTCGCCGCTGCATTTATCCCGCTCTCTGGTTCTTCCTACACGGCTTCCTTTGAGGAGCTTTGTCTGTCCCTCTCCACTAAAGGAGAAGGGCCTCGTCTGCTGGACCTTTTCTCGGTCAAAAGAGGACAAGGTAGAATCCCTCGTCGGCGGCTCTTGGGGCCGGAAGGTCCTCGACGATCGGGCAGTGAAAACGGCCGATCGACCGCTCAAACCTGACCACTGGCCTCACGGTGTCCCGTCAGGTCAGTTGACGAGACTCCCACTGATGAATCGAGTTTTCTCGACCCATTAGACAGGGCTGTCGCCTTTAGCAGCGAATTCCCCTCTCCCGGTTCCCGGAGGAGTTGAGATCCGTGGGCTCGCCTGTGCCTCCGGTTCCGAGCCCTCGGATGGACCTTCCGAGCCGAAGGGAGTGTCGGTTCCGGCCGACACCTCCCTGCACCGACCCCGGAAATTCCGGGACTCTCGGTCTCGGTCTCGGACCTCTTCGCGGTCCAGCCGTTCCCACCGTCATAGGCGGTCTCGGTCTCGGCACCGCGGTAAGCGGCGTCGCCGCTCGTCCTCACGCCTCCTCCTCGGATGAGGGAGGCTTGGCGTAAATTCGTCGGCAGTGCGAGGACCTTGATGTTCAACACTCCTCCTGGCCGAGAATAAGCCGACTCCGGGCGCCTCACGGCCATTAAATCAGCTGTCACGGGCCGACACAACCTCGACTTGCCCGAGGGCCTATACCCAGGCGGTTGTTCGGCCAAAACCAGCTGCTCCACGATTGCGGTGGAACCTCGCCTCCACAGCCACCAATTGGGGCTCGACCAAGGATTCTCGGTCGGCTAGGGTTTACCCCATCGGCTGTCAGTTACCCTCACTCCCGACCCGACCTCGGCAGGTGAAGGTGGCTCAGGCCAGAGAGCAGCTCTTGAGGACTCTTCCGAGTCCGAGATGATTCCTCCTTCTTCTCAAGCGACTGGACTTGGAGTCGTCTGGAGAGGTCAGCCAATGGACGATAGCCCGTCGTCCTTCCTAGGACTGCCCGGCTCATCTCGGAGGTCTACCGGGATGGAGCTGAACCCGTTTCAAAGCAGGCCAGGTATCCCCTCACGGAGATTCTGGACCGGGGGATTCTCCGACGGAGAGGCCTTTCCGGTGGCCGAGGCCATAGTGGGTCCAGCACTGGAACTTTGGCAGCGCCCTGCTTCCTGCCCTCGCCCGGCCAGGATGGCCAGGAAGTATGCGGTCCCTACCGGTTCCTTGTCGGTTTCGGAACACCCTCTGCTGAGGGCTGGTTACCGACAAAGCGTTTCCGGTAGCGCGGCTAGCGCCAGGGATGTGGACAAACCTCCTGACAAGGAGTCCAAGAAATTGGACTATGTCGGGCGAAAAAGTCCGCTGCGTCTCTCTCTCGGCCTTCGTCAGGCCAGTTAAGCCGTCCTCATGGCACATTTTCTCATGCCTGTTGGCTCCCTGGATGAGGTCATCCCTCATCTTCCGCCGATCTGCAGACTACGGTTAAGCAGTGCGGGACCGAAGACAGGGCAGTGGCCAAACAACAGCTCAGACTGCTTTGGATGTGGGGACTCATGTGCAGATCGGTGGCCGCGCAGTGGCTATCGTCGCGAGCTTGGCTGAGGATATCCACCTTCCGCGGATACCCAGCACAAGTTGGCGGATGTTCCCTTTGGGGACTGACCTCTTCGACCCCTGGGTGGAAGGTCACCTGCAGAGGATCGAGAAGTCCAATGCCACCTTGGACTCGGTCTCTTCACTCAGAAGGACAAAGGCCGCAAACCACAGCCTAAGCCCTTTCGTCCTTCTGTGCCCCGGCAGCCTTGCCCAGCAACGTCAGGAGCCAGCAGGCTCGGCATAGCATCCCAAACCAAACCGCCCGGCTTCCTCTAACAGGGAGGCAGGAGGAAAGGCCCAGGAGGTCCCTCGGCCGGTCCCTCCTCAAGCCTGCCCAATGGCAGGCTGAGGGTGTCGCCCCCATCCCGTCACCTTACCCCCTAGGTCCCCAGTGGGGCAGCCCAGCACTTCGTTCCGCCTGGTCCGCTGTTACCACGGACAGGTGGGTCTTGGAGGTGGTGGGAAGAGCCTGCCTCTGGAATTCGAGCAGGCACCACCTTCCAGAGCCGTCGCCCTCTAGGCTAGCAGGATCCCCAGCCTCACTGGCGGCTCGTCGAGCCGACATCCTCCCCTCCTCCAGAAGGAGGTGGTAAGAAGGTGGTGGACCCTCCTCTCAGACCCAGGTTTGTGTCCAGGTACTTCCTGGTTCCGAAGCAGACGGGGGGCTGGCGCCCATTCTCGACTCTACGACCTAAACAAGTTCCTAAGGTCTCGAACCTTCAGGATGGTCACTCTGGCTCAGATAATACCATCCTTGGGCAGGCGTGTAGTTCTGCTCTCTGGACTTGCAGGGCGCGTTTTTCACATCCCTATCCGTCCGTCTCACCAGAGATTCCCTTAAGCTTCGATAGGAAGGATCTCTCTCGAGTTCAAGCCATGCCCTTCGGCTTGTCTCCAGCTCCCAGGGTCTTCACCAAATGCATGGCAGTGGTGACAGCATTCCCTGCGGCGCAGGGTCCGGGTGTACCCTTACCTGGACGACTGGCTGATAGCAGCTCCCTCCAGGAAGGAGGCGGAGTGGTCAGAGATCTGGCCTCTCAGGTCTGCTCTCAACTGGGCCTCCTTATCAAGCAGGCCAAGTCGAACTCGAGCCGAAGCAGGTGATTTTATTCATCGGGCGCAGCTCGACTCTCTTCGAGCCAGGCTGTCCCGGCGGACAGGGCCGAGGTTCTTTCCTCCTTGCCCGATCATTTCTGGTTGGGCAATTGCGCCTCTTCCGGGACTTCCTGCGCCTCCTGGGTCTCATGGCGGCCTGTACCAGCGTGGTCCGTTGGGCCCGCTGGAACATCGCGTCCTTCAGTGGGGACTGGCCAGCCAGTGGTCTGGCAGCTGCGATCCCTTGGACCAGCTTGTGTCGGTGACACAGGGGATGTGGAATGCTCTCCAGTGGTGGACCGTTCCAGATCATTTGCAGGAGGGCATCCCGTTCGTCCGCCCGAGCCGGCGATCTCTCTGTCGACCGATGCCTCTCTAGATGGGTTGGTGCCCATCTGGGGAACACGGGCTCATGGCCTCTGGTCCCCCGGGGTCGTGCACATCAACCTGCTGGAGCTCCAGGCGGTCCGCACAA
Organism: Neoceratodus forsteri; assembly: GCA_016271365.2. Lineage (NCBI taxonomy): Eukaryota > Metazoa > Chordata > Ceratodontiformes > Ceratodontidae > Neoceratodus > Neoceratodus forsteri. The sequence goes on along the minus strand of CM028129.1, from coordinate 1,711,605,699 downwards.
GCTCTCACGCCTTTGCTCCGTTCCTCCGGGGTCAAGTGGTCCGAGTCAGGCGGACAATACCACGACCATGTACTATCTAAACCGCCAGGGCGGGGCGCGCTCCATGCTTCTATGCAAGGAAGTTTCCGCATTTGGTCACTGTGGCGCAGCCTGGAGGCGGATCTCCTAGCCATTCACGGTGCAGGAGCCTCCAACACCCTGGCCGATGCCCTGAGCGGATAGGGGCTGCATCCCACAGTGGTCTCTCACGCGAGGTAATACAGCATCTGTTCTCCCTTTGGGGCACACCTCAATTGGACCTGTTTGCCTCCATGGAGAACGCGAAGCTGAGTCTGTTCCCATGCCGCCCCCTCAGCAGGGGCTCGCTGCAGGGGATGCCTTCTCGGGCAATGGACCCCGGGCCTCTTTTCGCCTTTCCCCATTTCCCTTGATCCACAAGGTGCTTCTCAAGCGAGGAGGGACAGGCGCGGGTGATTCTGATAGCCCCAGACTGGCCTCGCCCAGTTCTGGTACCCAGATCTCCTCAGTCTCAGCTCCAGGACTCCGTGGCAGCTTGCTTTCGCCCGGACCTGCTCTCAGTCAATCAGGGGAAGGTGTTCCATCCGGACCTTCAATCCCTACACCTGGCGGCCTGGTTCCTAGCGGCTAGAGTTCCAGGCTTTGGGTCTTTCCGCGAGGTCCTCAATGTAGTTGAGGGCGTCCCGTAAGTCGACCAGAAAATGCTATGCCTTCTCAAATGGAAAAGGTTTTCCATTTGGTGTCAGAGGCAAGGGCTTGGACCCTTCCTCCTGTTCCTTGCAAGCATCTTGGACTATTTATGGTCTCTTTCTAGTCAAGGGCTTAGGTCGACGACCCTAAGGGTGCACCTGGCAGCCATCTCTGCTTGCAGGCGCGGGGCAGGAAGCGAGTCAGTGTATGGGGAGAAGGTGGTCTGGCTTTTTCAAGGCCCTTGATCACATTTCCCTCCAGTCACGGGGCCCCCCACCTCAGTGGGATCTACTGCTGGTACTGGCAAAGCTCATGGGCAAGCCATTCGAACCTATGCACAGGTGTCGCTCTCACCTGTCGTGGAAGACCGCCTTCTTGGTGGCTATCACGTCAGCCAGAAGGATGGAGAGCTCCAGGCGCTTTCCATCAGTCTCCTTACCTGGTCTTCCACAGGGACAAGGTTGTCCCTCTCCCACCCGAAATTCCTTCCGAAGGTGGTGTCGGAGTTTCACCTTAACCAGGTGTTGACTCTGCCGGTGTTCTACCCCAATCACACCTCGGAGGCGAATAAGGCTCCATACTCTGGATCCTAGAGGCGCTACGCTTATTATAAGGGCGCATGGCTGAAATCGGGAGAGGTTCGCCAGCTGTTTGTCACCTACGCTGAAGCCGCATCTGGCAGACCTGCAGCCAAGCGGACGATAAGCAGGTGGGTAAACCTCCTGCATAGACTCTTGCTATAAGTTAGCGGGCATGGAGCCTCCCCAGAGGGATAAGAGCTCATTCTACCTGCTACTATACTGTTGTGCAACGGTGGCTGCTTCCAGGGACGCCCTATCCAGGAAATCTGCAGGGCTGCTACCTGGAAGTCAGCAACACCTCATTACCCACTACCACTCGACCTTGAGTCACGCCCGGATGCTGGTTTGGGGCCTCGGTTCTCAATCTCTCTTTCCCAAGTAAGTATATGGGGTGTCGTCTTGCCTCCCTCCTCCCGGAGAACTACTAGGAGTCTGCCAATGAGTGTGGATGAACAACATATCCATGTCCCTAGAAATACAGGTTACTCACCTGTAGGAGTTCTAGGAATGGTATATGTTCATCCACACTTACCCACCACCTCCTCGCTGAATGCACCTGAGCTTCCAGCTGGCCAGATCTGAAGCGCCATGGGGCGGAGCCTAGAGTTATACCAATCCGGTGGGTGGGAGGAGCAAGCTTGAAGACCTTCCGGCAAGATTTAAAGCGGCAAGGATACTGCCAATGAGTGTGGATGAACAACATATACCATTCCTAGAACTCCTGTTACAGGTGAGTAACCTGTATTTATTACTCGATTATCTGATGGATTTTAAACTTATTTTCTATAATGTTAAAGGCCTAAATGGGCCTATAAAAAGAGCTCAAACTTTGCAGGAGCTGGGAAGACACCGAATAGACCTAGCCAATATTCAGGAATCCCATCTGAGTGAAGTTGAACATACTAAGTTAAGAAGATCCTGGGTGAGGGAGGTCCATGCCTCGTGGGCATCACACCGCAATAGAAGGGGCACAGCAATATTAAGAAGGACACCCCATTGAAAATCATTAAGGTGGAGAGAGATCCCGGGGGTCGATCTGTCTGACTTCATCACTTTATGGTATTAAGTGTATTCTTTTGAACCTTTACGCACCCAGTCAGGTCAGGAATAATCGAACATTCCTCTGGAACCTAATAATGGATACCGTGATAGACACAGAAGCTTTTTATATCATAGGGGGTGACTTTAATAGACTGATCTCAAACCATTGGGATATAAGAAGCGGAAATTCCCCAAATTTTGAGACCACAAGAGGCAGCTTCTTGAAGCGAATCTTATGAATAGTGAGCCTGGTAGATGTGTGGTACCTGCCATCCTACACAAAAAAAAATAATGATTCCTTTTTCTCCCATAGACATAAGAGCTACTCTCAAATAGATTTGTTTCTTTTGCCTTTAGAGAAGGCCTCCTGTGTCTAGGAATGTTCGGTTTTACCCATGACATGGTCTGACCACTCACCGGTGTACTTACGGTTGTGCCTGGCTCCAGTGGTCAGGAATTCTAACTGGCGGCTGAATGTTGGTCTGTTAAATTCTGGGGATTTTAAAAAAGAAGTGTCCGAACAGATAAAATCCTATTTTGACATGAATAATAAAGAGGAACTCTCCCCCTTCAGTCAGATGGGATGCTCTCAAGGCTTATTTAAGAAGCCACTTTATTTCTTATGGTTCCCATATAAAAAGGAAGCAGGAGGAGCTTCAAAGGGGCCTCAAGGGGGAGTTGCGAGAAGCTGAGTTCAGACATAAACTAACCATAAACCCGATTGACAAAGCCAATTGGCAAGCGAAAAAAAACTTCCTGTCATACATATTATGAAGAGGGAAACGGGGCTGGATGGTTATTGGCCTTTGCTTTGAGGAAACAGATTAGTGGCAGGGCAGTCTTGGGAATCGGACCCTGACAAAGGGGGTGCTCTGAGGTCAAGCCCTGTACAAAGAGCCCAAGTCTTCGCTAGTTATTACACATCCCTATATGGTCAGGAGCACAGAGTTGATAGCGCCACTGCAACAGGGGATTTTGTGGCCCCCCCTGGTCCTGCCCCAGTTGAGCTCAGAAGAGAGTGATCTCTTGGAACTCCCAATTACTCCCCAGGAGATTACCAATAAAATTAAGGATTTAAAGACAGGGAAGATGGCCTACCAGCTGAATTTTATAAGTCTTTCTTAACGATCTGGTGCCGCACCTGCTGGTCTGCTTTCACCATATTCGAGAGTGTGGGGAAATACCAGAGTCTTGGCATTATGCACAGATCTCAGTATTGCATAAAGAGGGGAAGGACCCAGAGCAGTGTGCTTCCTATCGTCCATCCTCCGTGTTAAATGTAGATTTAAAAATTTTTACTGGGATACTGGTGGAACACTTGCAAGGCATGGTCTTCAGAGTGATACATCCAAATCAAACTGGCTTTATAGCTGGCAGATCTATTCAGGATACTCTTAAATATCATTTCAGTACAGAGGGGACAGAGGGCATTTCAATTGGCCATTTCCATGGATGCTGAAAAAGCATTAGATAGGGTGAATTGGCATTTTCTGCAAAAATCCATGGAGAAGATGAAATTCAGCTCTAAATTCTTGAAGATAATCTCAAATCTATATTCCTCTCCCCAGGCTCAAGTACGGGTGAATGGAATGAACTCTGGTAGGTTCCCTGTTGGCAGAGGAACTCATCAGGGCCGCCCTTTGTCTCCCTTGCTGTTCGCAGTCTTTCTGGAGCTACTGGCGGTGACGGTCCATCAGGACCCATCAATTGAGGGGGAGATGGCTGGGGGATTGGAGCAGAAGGATGGCTTACATGCCGATGACTCTATTTTTTTAGTTCAGCATCCTGAAACCTCTGTACCCAGACTGCTCCGGGTCCTAAGCGTTTCAGTAGGGCCTGTGACTATAAAATGAATTACAGTAAACAAGAGACTTTAGTGTTGAGTGGTGCTTGTCCAGGGGTGGGGGTTCAGACCACATTCCCCTTTTTGTGGGCTAAAAATAATCAAATCGGGGGGGGAGGGCGTGGCTAACCATTGAGCATGGCAGATGTCTGTTAGCCTTCTCCTCATGGCACTCGGTTTAAATTGATTAAAAAAAGGCTGCCTGATTTTGGTGAAAGCTGTTAGTGCATGATATTCAAGTGACTAAACCTCATGGCTACTTCCAAACACAGAAATAAGCAAGCTCGGCTAAATTTTGAAGCAGTGCAGTCCTCTAAGAAGGTGCACAAGGGATCAGAACAAAGCTGTGGGCCGCGAGCTCCGGAACAAGTGGCTGTGCATCTCAACGAACAGCCTGAAGAATGCATGGCGGATCTTGGCAAAACCTTGGCTGGTGTTCCAGCCGCGCTGCTGCAAATGCAACAAGAGACAAAGGCAGGTTTTATGAATGTCACTGCGCAGCTCACCCATTTGCAGGAGATAGTTACGGGCTTCTCTGAAACGTCCGCGGCTCACTCTACCCAAATAGACAAACTGGAGACCCGGGTGGGGCAACTGGAGGACACTCTGAATGTTGTTACCTCTGAGTGTAATGGTTTAAAGAAAGTGTTGGAGGAGTTGACTGCTCGAGTGGACGACCAGAAAAATCGCTCTTGCAGATCTAATCTGTCCATCATTGGCCTTCCCAAAGGAAACAGAGGGCTGCAACCCTGAAAAAGAGTTGCACGATTGGCTGGTAGAAAGTCTGGGCCTTTCTGCTGAAACAGCAGAGTTTGAGGTTGAGAGAGTGCACAGAGTGGGTCCAGCCCCTAAGCCTGGCGACAGGCCTCATCACTGCCTGAACAAGTACTTAAGATTTGCAGACAAAGAATTAATACTGAAAAAGGTCAAAATCTGTGGTCCGATTACATTTAAAAACACTAAAGTCCATATTTTCCAGGACTATAGTTGTGACCTGCAGACGCAGAGACAGACATTTAACAGTATTAAGGCTAAATTGTACAAGATGGGCTAGTCTTTCACCTTTACATACCCAGCAAAGCTCAAAATAGATTGGACTGGTCAGCCACCAAAGTTTTTTACTTGCCCCATGGCCGCGGAGTGATGGGTGGGAGAAGAGGAGGCCAGAAGAAGGGAGGCCCAACCTGCACCGCCATGATCATGCGCAGACAGATAAGTTGTTTGTTTCTGGGCTCTTATTTCTTTCTGCTTGACGAGAGACTGTTTGCGGAGGTCTGGGGGGGTCTGCATTTCTAAACCTAGTGCAAGGTTTGATCGGGGGGCCTTGATCATTAAGGATATAGACCAGTCTTTGTCTGGCCTTCCGGATTTGGATCCCCACATGGCTCATGAGACCGTGGCTGCAGTTAGTTGTGCTTATTCCCCCGACCATGTCTAGGGACATGGGTAACAGTGGGGGGGAGTTGGCACTGACTGTTTCTGTCTGGATTACCCAGCCTTGGGAGTTGCTCATCCTTTTGTTTTGACTAATTTTTTCACCATTTGACAAGCCTGCTGATGGGGCAGTTGAATCAAGTTAAAATTGCGCCAGTTAATTTTGTTGCGCATTGTGACTGGGCTCAGTCTGTTAACTACTCGAGAGGCTTTGTTTGTGTCCGTATATTTTCATATACTTAACATGCCTAGTTCAGTGGTTAATGCTCTTTTGTTGAACATAATGTGATGATTTCTGCCCCGACTTTTTTGCATTTAGAACAGCCTTTTCATTGTTTTAATTTGACTCAGTGCATAGTGCCAATATTGGACAGAATATGTTTCTGTTTACATTGTTAATGATTCTTTCTGCCAGTTATTTGCAAGGGAACTACATTCAGACATCGTTGTGGGGGGGGATAGAAGTTGGAGCTCTTTGGTTAAGATGTTCATTCTGGAAGGAAGGGGAAAGATCTCTTTAGGTGGATTTGGCTTGGGGCACCTGGCTGCTGACCCCGGGGCACTAAAAAATGCTGTCAGAGATGTCTCGGGCCGGGGGGCTTTGGGGCCTTCGGGCATACCCTTGGGAGATGTGGGGCAAATGTTCTTATCGGGGTTGGTAAGGAGGTTTTGTGGGTTTCTACTAAGTTTAGATAAAAATAGGTTGGAGTTGTACGAACTAATTAATACCTGGTACGAATTGGCTGATTCTTACGAGGTGGGCGGTGGTGGTAGTGTCTTGGCATGCTCTCTGAGAATGTACAGGCGAGGGAGGAAGGGTTGTTAAGTTGGCTTCTCCCTATCTGTGATAATGGGTAGTGTCATTAAGGTGGCTACGTGGAACATAAATGGACTTAAGTCCATTCTGAAGAGAACAAAAGTCCTGGCGGAGGTGAGGAGAACTAGATGGCAGGTAATCCTATTACAGGAAACGCATATGACTGTGGCTGAAGCACTGAAGACAGCCGGGTTTATGGGAGGCACGATCTCTATAGGTTCAGTTTACGCCCCCTAATGTCAAGGATCCTGGTTTCTTTCAGAAGCTAGCATTAGGTATGTTGACCTGGGAGGGACCATGGATCCTGGGGGGAAGACTTTAATTGTGTTGCAGACACAGTCTTGGATCATTCAAATGTTGCTGCAGTAGCTCTCACTAGGAATGCCAGGGCTATAAGAGAACTGGAAACAGAGCTTGGTTTGGTGGATGCCTGGAGACATACAACCCCTTGGATAGGGACTATAGTTTTTACTCTCACTCCCATGAATCTTATGCTCGATTAGACAGAATTCTGGTCTCTGCTTCACTGATAATGGGGGTGGGGAAGGCGGTATACTCAGCCATACTGTTGTCTGATCATGCCCGTCATTGCATAACTTTGCAGGGCTTAGACTGCCCAGGCAATGGCAGTTGGATCCACTATTGTTGAAGGATCAGAAATTTGTCTCAGCTCTGTCCAACCAAATTCAGGAATTCCTGATGTTTAATATGAGGGGTGATACCTCACACTGGACTAGATGGGAAGCACTAAAGGCCTTCATTAGAGGGCAAGTAATAGCCTACTCAGCCCACCGGAGAAAGGTGGAAGAGGGGAATTTGAACTTTTTGAGATCGAAAATTGAGGCCTGCGAGTCCGCTCGTAAAGCAAAACCCACCTGGTGCCTATACAGAGTTATTCAAAAACTTAAATGGAAGTACAATTCTATGAGCAGCTCAAGCTTGAGCGATCCATTATTCTGGCAAATGCAGGGCTTACTTTGATGGTGAGTGGGGGAGAACTGCTAGCCTGGCAGTAAAGAAACAAGAAACTGAGAAAACTGGGTCAACTCCATAATGATAGGGGCCAACTAGTGAGGGACACACTGGAGATCGGAAAAACCTTTGGGGCCTTTTATGAATCCCTCTATGCCTCAGAAGTGACACCGGCACAGAGAGAATATGATGCCTTCTTCTCTGGTGTCCCACTCCAGAAATTAGATGAGGGTGAGGCGTGTGGGTTGGATTCCCCTCTAGCAAAGCAAGAAATTCTAAACGCACTCAAGGCCCTAAAGGGAGGGAAGGCTCCTGGACCAGACGGTCTCCCCACTGACTTTTTTAAAACCTTTGCAGCTCTTTTGCTGGACCCGCTGTATGACATGCTGGTAGAGAGTCTGAACATTGGGGAGCTGCCCCCTCCACATGGTCGGCCACAATCACGGTTTTGCTCAAACCAGGGAAGGATCCCGCATGGTGTGCCTCATATAGGCCCATTTCACTGTTGACTGCACACTACAAAATATTAGCAAAGGCTGTAGCCTCTAGGCTGGATGCCTTACTACCAAACATGGTGTACATTGATCAGTCGGGATTTGTTAAGGGGAGGCAAGGGAAGCACAATATTCGACGCACCCTAAATATAATCTGTAGATGGGGTAAAACTAAGCATAAGCATGGTGCAGCAGTCTTGGCATTAGATGCTGAGAAGGCATTTGACCGTGTGGAGTGGGGGTACCTCTTTGAAACCCTGGGGAGAATGGGAGTGGGACCCAACATGTGCCAATGGATTCGCACTGTGTACACTAACCCAAGCCCAAATAGCAGTAAATGGCACACCTACCTCCCTCCTTCACCCTTGGCTGAGGCACTAGGCAGGGATGCCCTTGTCCCCTGTTGTATGTTCTGTCATTAGAACCATTGGCAGTTGCACCTCAGGGCCCATGGGGAATTGGAAGCTTCTTTGGGGTGGAACATAAGATTGCCATGTATGCCGATGACCTTTTAATGTATTTGCAAACCCATCCCAAGATCTCCCCGTGGTACATCAGTTAATGGGAGAATATGGGGAACTCTCTGGACACAAGGTGAATTGGACCAAAAGTGAACTACTCCCAGTGGGCACTGTAGACAGGGCGCAGCTGATCGCTAACTGGGGTGCTCTACAAATTGTTATGCAGCTGAAGTACTTAGGTGTTATTCTGCCAACATCAGTCATCTCAGTGTATGCCCTTAACTATAAACCTTTTCTATCCAGAATTGCAGTGGACTGTGATAGATGGACTGCGCTTCCATTATCATTGCTGGGAAGGGTGGGGGTCGTGAAGATGACAGCCTTGCCTAGATACCTTTATTTATATTAGTTGTTACCTGTTAGACTCCCTAAGGCCCATTTCAGTTCCCCTGATGCAGTCATGCATAAGTTTCTATGGCGGGATGGGGGTGCGAGATAAGGAGATCTGTCTTACAGTTACTGCCTTGAGAGGGGGAAATTGGGTTGCCTAACTTTCGGGCACACTACTGGGCATCTCAACTTGCCTTCCTTCTGATGGGCTCTTCAGCTGAGAGATGCCCATGGCTGGGTCTGGAGGAAGATTTACTGGTGGGCAACTTAAGAAACGACACTTTGGCTGCTGCATAGGGTAACCCACATCTTAAGACACCTTCGAACCCTTTCACGGCCACCACTTTGGGGATCAGGTTGGAGGTGCAGAAATTTATCGGGCACCCATGCTGTGATTCCCGGCATACTAGCCTGCTGGTGGGGCTTTGCAATAGGGGGCAGTGCTCCATACCCTTGGTGCAGTGTCTCCTGAGCTAGAGGCAGAAAGGTCTAGTTTCAGTAGCTCAGTTATACGAGGGTGGCCTGATAAAGGGTTTCTCCAGTATATGTGAGGAATGGGGTATCCAACCAGGTGATTTTTTTTTTTTTTTTGTCTACCTACAGGTTCAACAGAAATGTAGTTACACTCTTTCTTCTGGTAATGGTTGGGCAGCCCCCTCCCCCCTTCGAGGATGAACTCCTCCCCCAGCCAGGGCAAAACCACTCAGTTTTCTATCACATTATCCAGGGTCTCCATAATCAGGTTGCAGATAATTGCAACATAGATCACAGAGCTTGGCGTTTAGCTTGCTCGCATTTTCAGCAGTGTTCACATAGTAATAAACTGCGCCAGATACAGCTGAATTTCTTGTATAGATCATGTATTACCGTCTTGAAATTGCACTCCATTGATGTATCAAAACCTAAAGAGTGTCCTAAATGTGTGAGTGCAGAGGGGGACTTCATCCACTTGGCTCTGACTTGCCCCAAGGTCTCTCCCTTTTGGCACACTGTTCACCACATAATGAGTAAAGTTCTGGGTTATAGTCCTTCGAAGTCACCCTTGGAGTTGTTGCTGGGGGTGGACCCTCATCATTCTAGTGGGAAAGGCAACAATCCCCTTTGGTCTCTGGCTCTAATTAATGCCAGGAGGACTGTGGCCTAGGTCTGGATGCCCCCCTCTACAACGTCGATAGCTCGCTGGGTTGATAATTTTATGTCTTGCATGAGTCTGGAAAGGGCTCAGATGAATGCTTTGAGTAGATCCCAACAATTTCTGGATATATGGTATCTTCCCAGTCTGTTAATTTACTCTCCCACAGGGGAGATGAACAAGGTGGTGTTCTGGCAACTGATCCCGCACCACCACCTGCCAAACTATATGTACTTTAAAACTATATGTACTTTTAAACTTTGTACTTTGGAAATCTGTACATCTGTAGCATGTTCCCATGTGTGGGCTTGCCTCAATGAACACCTGTGTGTGACCAATACGAATGGTATTCCTTTGCCAATGTGTCGGTTGGCTCCTTATTCTAGCCAACCAGAATGTAAAGTGTATGATTTGTAGTTGCACAACTCTACCTTAGTAAAATATTTTTTGGGAAAAAAAATGAATAATCAAATCAGATATTTAGGGGTGCAGGTCTCGACCTGTTTGCCTACACTGTTCGATATCAGCTATAACAAACTATGGAATGACATGCAAAGGGATATGGCTAGATGGACTCTGCTACCATTATCGTTAGCTGGCAGGACAGATGCAGTGAAAATGAATCTTCTTCCAAGATTCCTGTTTCTTTTCTCTATGTTGCCTCTGCCGATTCCAGTCGGCTTTTGGTCCAAAATCAAAACAGGTATTGGTAAATTCGTGTGGGGGGGGACATAGACCACGGGTGGCTCTGAAGATTTTACAACAGCATAAAACCTGAGGAGGTCTAAGGCTGCCAGATCTTTACAGGTATTACTTAGCTAGTCAGATAGTACCAGTTTATACCTGGGCCAAGCAATGCAGGGCCTCGGGGTGGTATGAGATAGAGGAGGGGCTCCCTCAGCCTTTATTCACTCTGGCCTGTTCCGACCTTCCTAGACACTTTTGTAGTTTCATTTCTAACCCCTGGGTGAAACACACCCTTAAAGTATTAAGTCGGGTGAGACACATATTAGGGTCTGATAGGCAGTTAAGCCCATTATCCCTGATCCGGTATCACCCAGATTTCGTACCGCGCAGACTGGATCTGGGATATGCTTTTTAGGAAACGAGAGGCCTTACTAGATTTTCGCAATTCCTGGAGAGGGGTCCTGTATGTCCTTTCAGCAGCTTCAGGCCAAGTTCCATTTATCTCTGGGGAATTTTTTTTAGCTATTTGCAAGTAAGACATTTCATCAAAAGCGCAGACCATGAGACTCACCTGACTAGACAGTGATCTGTTTGGGAGGACTTTGTCTATGGGATAACGACCCTAAATGTTAAAATATATTTCTGAACTATATGGTAGGATAGGGTACACAAGTACCTTACCCCTACAAAAAATGAAAGAGGCCTGGGAGAGGGAGTCATCTGTGTAGATATCTTGGGAAGACTGGCTAAGGCGGTTAAAGGTGAGTTGGAGAGTTCTCTCTTCACCGGGGTGGAGAGAATTTTATTGAAAAATATTGGTTAGATATTTTCGCATTCCCACAGTGACCAAACATTTCCTCACTTCCAACACTGATAAGTGCTGGCGGAACTGTGAGGCTATGGGAACACATCACCATATATTTTGGACATGCCCGGCCATTCGGGGATTCTGGACCATAGTACAGAGCTCAGTAAAAACAGTTTTGCAGGTAGACATCCTGAATGAATTTACAGATTGGGTCCTAGGTTTCCCCACAGTGGTTAACCTCCATCTCCTTGCAGAAAGTTACTACTTATTTTCATAGTGGCAGCACTCGGATGTTTAACCTCACAATGGTTAAAGGCTAATTCCCCCACTCAGGCAGAATGGCTTAACAGGGTGAACAGTATGTATGAGATGGAACGTCTCACAGGCCACCTACATCTCCATTGACCTCTGGAGTCCCTGGCTGCAGGGGATTGGGGCTGCACCACAGGTGGTCTCTGCCTAGAGTGCAATGGGCTATTTTAATAATACCTGTAATCACAGTAGTCACTCTCCATTCAGATTTCCCCCCTCTCTATTGACTTGACTCTTCCCTTCCTTCCCCTTGGGACCCCCTTAGTGGGCAACTTTTCTAGATAAGCTTTAGAAAAGAAAATGGAAAAATTCCCTTTCTAGGGTTGTAGATATGTTGTTCTATCCACACTGTTTGGCATGTCCTTTCCCTATAAGAATCTTGCCAGAAGGTCTTTAAGCTGGATCCTCCCACCCACCTGGGTGGTATTTGCCTTGGCTCTGCCCCTTGATGCCAGATCTTCCTTTCTGTTGTAAGATACAGGTTCCCTCCTTACTGCTTTCGTGCTTTGTAGGCCCTGGCTTTCAAATCTACGGATTTACTCAAACTTAAGCTTCGTGAGTAGCAGCTATCGCTTGCGATATCAACAGCTATGGAGGATAAATCCTCACCTGGTTTCCGCCGCTGCCCGTGCGGGCAAAAGATATCTCAAACCAACCCGCATGCCACATGCGTGTACTGCCTGGGTGTCGGCCATGACATTCAGGCCTGTGAGATGTGCCGCGCATTTCACCTGAATGTCTTAGATAACCACCTCGCACGGCTTCAGCTGGGCAGACTGGAAAAACAGAATCCATTGGTCTAATCTAAGGAAGCCTAATGGGCGGTCTCTGCAGCGGCGGGGTCTGCTGAGCAGCTTGAACAAATGAAGACCTTCGAGGAAGAGGTGGCTTGGGCCGCGGACTGATCCTCGTGGTCCTTCTTTGTACTGCTCAACTTGGGCTCCACCTTCTCTGGTTCCTTTCGAGAAATGTGTCAGTCCCTTCCCACTGTGGGTGAGGGGCCTTGGGTGCGCATGTTTCTCAGTCCTGTAGAAGGGACAAGGAACCGAGAGAAACTTCGTATCACCAATAATGTTCCTGGGATCGTGAGAGATCTCAGTCCCAGGAATCACCTGTCTCAACTTTAGTCAAGGTTGCAACCTCGGTCGCTGGCTTCATGGTTCCCCCATCAGGCCAGCCGGCATAGATGTGGGATGACGATCTGGTTGAGATCATTCTCGACCCAGTCGACCCGTTGTCGCCTGATGAGGCAGACAACTCCTTATTCAGGACTTCAGTCTCAACTGTCACCAAAGAGGAGACCCAGCCCGCTGGGAATCCCATCGGAGAATCCAGTCCCTGACCAGGAGGAGCCAGGGTCTTTTCCAGCACCTTCTCAACCCTGTCGGTCTCTCTGACAATCGAGGTCTCAGACTCCTTTGACCAACAGGCTGAAGAAGGCGCACAAGCACTCTAAGAAGCGGCATCACAGCCATTCTTCTTCGGATGAGGAGAGGCTTTGACAGAAACTCCGTTGATGCTACAAACACTTACTGTGGCAACAGCTAATCATGTCTGGCCAGATGTCTGTGCCAGCTTCTACTCCGGCCGTTACTTGGCTGTCGCCACCTAGGTCGAAGCCGACTCCTCTGGAGCTGGCCCGCACTGTTCCTCCTCCTTCGGAGCCAGTCAAGACCATTCCAGTTTGGCCAAAATTTACCTCTCCACCGATCCTGGTGGAGCCACCACCCAAACAGCCACCTTTGGGGGCTCCTGCCAAGGAGTCTCTGCCTGTTCAAGGCCTCCTGCATAGGCTCTCTGTCACCCTCACTCCCAAGTCGAGGAGGGGTGAATCAGTCAGTCGTCAAAATGGCAAGCACTGTTTTGTCCTCGCTGTTTTTGTTCTTCGCCATTATGTGCTCGCTGTTAGTACGGGACACCGTTAATCCTATATTTCTAGCATTTGTCTGTTCATAGCATAAGTTACCTATGCATTACTTCTTGGGCACTACTTTTTAAGTCGACATGATACAGTACAATTTCTTGTATTTGCAGAGCAATAACAGTTTTTGTTCAGTATTTTGGTGTTCTGACAGACCCCATGTTATAAGTGTAATAACCCACTCCAGGGTATGGGGTTATTGGGGATTAATCAACATCCCAGGTGCTGTGAGGGCGCTCAGCCTGCAGCCTTGTGCTTCACAACACACCCAAGGTGTTGATTAATCCCCAACAACCCCATACCTTGTCGTGGGTTATTGCTTACTTACCATTCATAAACCTGGTGCTGTCAGATTGCATTTCGGGAGAGGAGTCTGCATTGTTTTTAAGTACTTTGTGGAGGTTTTTGTTGCTTGTGGAGGGCCTCAGTTCACTTTGCAAAATCTGCTGTGCAGTATAGTAAATTGGTTAAGGGAATTGTGTGTCTCTGAGATTTTAAAAGCCTAAAAAATTATTTGTGTTTAAATAATGTAAAATTTTAAATGGTTAATTAATGGTGTACCACTCTGTTTTGGCATGGTGATTTTAAAGACCTTAGGAATGTCAGAGAATTTAAGGCCTAAATTTGATTGAACAAAATGGAACTGAACCACAAATATAGTGGGATCAAGTGTTAAAGGGTACTTAAAACACAGCATTACATGTTACAGTGAACATTTTGACCTGTACCTTTTTATTCCATTTTATATAGTCTCTTCTTCCATGTTATCTTCTTGTACAATGGCCTTCTTTCCACATTATGAACACATGCAGTAGTATGTTTTTTACATTTGAAATATTGAAAAGGTAATGCCTTTAAATACTGCTTTGACCAGGTTTTAGTAAATATTTAAAGCTGTCTTTGTATACCTGCTGTCTAATAAGATCAGGGAGCAGTGTCATTTTTAACAGTGGGGTTCAAAAAAACATAAAGAATACCACTGAAAACCTGACCAAGCCGTGTTAAGTAATGTTCCTTTTATTATTTAAAATGCAGAAATATAGTGAGTGGCGAAGCAGACGGGGTTGGGGGGGGGGTTCATCGTCAAGACATAATATGAGGGCAATCAGTCAGAGTAAAACAACTGTATGTCAAAATGTTTGCTGTAACACGTGCACTGCTGCTAGTGTTTTTTCACTGTGTCTGCCCAGGCGTGCATCTGTCCCACATAAGTACAGCACAGGCATTTGTAAAAATGGTGTGCTTGCATGACTTATTTGCTGTGTGCCTGTGGTAACGGAGGATGGCATTGGCCACAGGTGGGGAAAAAAAACACAAGGGAAGGGAAGAGTGCAAAACTGTGTAAGAGGTAGAGAAAAAAAGATGTAAAGCTGCAGAAGTGAGAAGGCATCTAGCCGAGGGCAGAACAGAGAGCATAACAACTAAGAATGCATGAGCAGAAAGTAACAATTTTTTCACTTTTTTTTTTTTTTTCCTTTCTCTGCTTTTGTCTCCTACTCCCCCGAACTCTCTCAGGCTGTCTTAGCTCACTGGACAGCTCTACCGCCCACCGTGGTCCTCTCTTCCTCATATATTACTGCCTCTCGTTGGACCCACACCAGACAAGCCCCCCGACTCTGAACCCCTTGGGGCAGACCTGCCAGCCACTCTCAGCACTCTATCTGTAATCCAGATCGCCTGGTTGGGACGACAAGACGCCGAAGGGGCGGAGAGAGGACCCGATACTGGGCATGTGGCAGCCAGCCCTGTAGGGAGCCGTCGCCTATCGGAGGAGAAGGACTTTTCTTTGTTACGCCCTCCCTTCCTCCCTCCCCTCAAAACCCAAGTGTGCAATGATGCCAGGAATGTCTGTCATGGCTCTGTGTCTCACTACATTGGCCCTGAGCGTTGCAGTGCCTCCAGTCTCTACCGGGGGCCGCTGCTATGCTGGGCTATCCTGGATCCCTTCCCGAGAGAGGAGAGCAGTCCTCCGGATACTCGATCCTCTCTCTTCTTCTGCCGACCTCCAGCGGCCCGGGCTTGTTCCCAAACCCGGGTCGCCGGCCTGGCGCAAAGTGTGGCATCCAGCGCCTCAACCCTCAGTGCCACCAGGCTGGCTAGAAAGAAACAAGTTAATGGAGAACGGTTGGTGATGGTGAATTTACATAGATACATAGACAGTGTCGGCAGATAAGGGCCTATGGCCCACCCAGTCTGCCCATTTAAGTTTGTAAGTTCAGTTTATGTTTTCCAGGAAGTCTGTTGCCCCTTACCCCTGACCTCCAGAATTCCTTTATGTCTATCCCATGCATTCTTAAATCCCGTGATTGTTTCAGCCCCCCACTTCCTCTGGCAGGGTGTTCCACTTATCCACCACCCGTTCTGTGAAGAAATTCTTCCTCACGTTTCCTCTGAATCATCCTCCCTCCAACTTCATCCCATGCCCTCTAGTCCTGGAACATCTTTTCGCTTAAAATAGTGCAATCCTGCACCCTGTTCCTCCCTGTAAGATACTTGTATGTCTCTATCATATCCCTCTCTCCCTCCCTCTCCTCCAGGGAGTACATGTTCAGTGCCTTCAACCTGTCCTCATAGGACTTGTGATGCAATCCATGCACCATCTTTGTTGCCCTCCTCTGAACCTTCTCTACCCTGTCTATGTCCTTACGTAGGTAAGGTCTCCAGAACTACACAGTGTACTCCAGGTGCGGCCTCACTAGTGTCTTGTATAGTGGAATTATGACCTCCTCTTTCCTGCTGGTGATGTCCCTGCCTATGCATCCCAGCATCCTATTTGCTTTACCTGCTGCCTTGTCACACTGTTTCCCTGCCTTGAGGTCATCAGAGATGATAACTCCAAGATCCCTTTCCTGCTTGGTGCATGCCATATCCTCACCCCAACTGATATATTGTGCCAGGGTTTTGTGCCCCATATGCATTATCTTGCACTTCCTTGCATTGAATTTCAACTGCCAAACCCCTGACCATTCTTCAAGTTTCTGCAGGTCCCTTCTCATTCTGTCTACACCCTCTGGTGTGTCTACTCTGTTACAGAGCTTTGTGTCATCAGCGAACAGTGAAATTCTGCCTTCTAGGTCCTGCTCAATGTCACTGATGAAGATATTGAATAGTACCGGTCCCAGCACTGATGCCTGTCTAGAAGCATAGCCGGTTTTGTGTGTGTGTGTGTCTTCTCTTCCATTATTTTTTGTCATGTGAACGTTGGAAAATATTAGCACAACAAAATGGTTGCAAGTAGCGGAATAATGGCACGGTCCTTTCCCATGTCTGCTGAAAAGTATATTACCTGTTGGAGTCCCTGCACAGCAAGGTCCTGCATTATGTCTGTTTCAGAATAGTATCTTGCCTCTTGGAGTCCATCTTAAACAAATGTGTTTCTCTGTATATTTTTTTTTTGCTTCTTTAAAAAGGCTTAAAACCAGGTGAACCTAGAGAGTTCTGCAGAAGATTAGCAGTTCAACATGCTGAAGAGATGGCTAACCCACTCCTCCACTTCAGGCTCAGATGAAGGTTCTGCTGCAAGGAAAAGGTGCTGCTCAGCTTTTAAAGAAGAATGGCTCAGGTGTAGAGACCATTACACCTGCATCGTCTCAGAAGACGAAAAGTTGTGTGACCTGTTTACTTATGGTGTGGACACAAGGCTCCCATGCATTTGTGCTGTTATGGGGAAGTTTGGGGAGAATTTGCCCAAGCCAAAAAATGGAGCGCTGGCTGGAAACTGGACTACAGTATCTAAAGCAAGTTACATGAAACTGCAGTTGTAGTTATCAGAAAGTTAGAAATACTGGTGGGATACGCAGCATGCTGTCAGAAACTACAGCAGCCTGAGAAGATCAGTTGGCTTTGACAGTACACCAGCAGTCTAAGACAGAAGCTGTCAGCATTTTAATAGACAGTGTTTTATTAGCAGTAAAGATGAATTTATGTTATCAGTGCAGGAAACAAATGAGCATATGGCAGAATATGTTAGTACAACTGATAACTGGTGAAGCAAAAATAATGCATGTGAATTCCTACATTCCATTAATGCTGTCATTCATAATGAAACATTGAATGAAATTTGAAATGCCTCCGCCCATACCTTGATTATTGACGAGAGTACAGATATATCTGTAAGCAAGATGCTCAATTTACGTTCCAAGTTTCAGCCATCAGATGAGACACTATATAAAACAACATTTGGAGGACTTGTTAAATTAATAGCATGTAATGCCCAGGCCATCACCACAGCTGTAAAGGACTACTATAGAGCTCATCAACTGAACTTGATAAAAATGGTGATGTTTACATTTGCTGGAGCATCTGTTATGCTTGGGGATAAAATGGCGCAGTAGCACAACTCTGGTAGTATGTACTTCATTTAGTTGAACACACTGTGTTGCCCACAGAGAACACTTGAAATTGACGATGCCTGGAACCGGGTACCATTGAGACATTACTGCAGACAGTATATACTGTGTTTTGCAGGTCCTCTGTAAGGAAATCAAAGTTGGAGGAACTCGCTCAGGTCCAAGATTGTCATGCAGTGGCTTTCTGGCATCTTAATGAGGTTCATAGGCTTTCACGGCACTTTGCAGTTAGGGTATTAATCTGTAACTGTGATGCCTTCGTGCAGTATTTTGAGGAAGAAGTTAATGAAAGCAATGATCCTATTTCACAATAATAAGCTGTCTAACCCTGAATACCATCTTGCCATAGCAGCATTAAATGATGTACTTGGTGAGTCGGCAGGCTTGTCAAAGCTATTTAAAAAAAAAAAAAAGAAAGAAAGTGGCTTGACAAAATTGAAGCTGCACAAATTGCCGGGACTAAAATAGCAAAGATCAGAGAGACTGCGGTACTGTCTACTGGAGACAACCTGTACAACTGCTTCTGTCTAATTGTACGATGGAAATAAGCACAGCATCAGTTTTGAGATTCATTACCCTATTACATATTTAGACAGCAAATTTCCCACAAATTAACTTTCTGAGTGGTCTGCCTTTGCTATTGATGCAGTTCCACACTGCAACTTTGAATGTGTTGTATGTATTGTTGAGAGACTGTACAACAGAACAAGACTATCTGTTTGCATTAGTGGACCAGGCAGCCATTGCTAGCCAGTACAATGACTACAGATTCGTAGTAGCAGAGAAAATCAAAGGTGGATCAAAAAATTCCTCTAAAGACGTGATGCATTTTGTTTTGACAAATCCACAGTACAGCACGATTCCTCAGCTTGCAGATGTGTGTGCTACAGTTCAAGCATCTAGTGCAGATTGTTAGAGAGGCTTTAGCCTTATGAACAGCATTAAAATCAAGAAATCGATTGGAAGAAATACATTTAACTATGCTGATGCACATAAAATTGTTTCTAGGGGTAACTTAT
The DNA here is from genome assembly GCA_016271365.2 of Neoceratodus forsteri. Lineage (NCBI taxonomy): Eukaryota > Metazoa > Chordata > Ceratodontiformes > Ceratodontidae > Neoceratodus > Neoceratodus forsteri. The sequence goes on along the minus strand of CM028129.1, from coordinate 1,711,586,730 downwards.
CCACACTCTAGCAGTTTTACTGGAACTATGATATTCACTGGATGTTTTTTAACTAAGCAACTCCCACCAACTGGGTGGTATATCCCCTGGACTCCGCCCCATGACGTCAACTCTTTCTTTCTATTGGAAGAACAGGTCATCTCCTTCACAGCTCCCACTTAGGCTTTCTGCGCCATAGATGAACACTATTCTTCATAGTTTTCAATAGTTCTAACAGCTGTTTGTACGGTTCCTTCGACTGCGCCCAGTGACCGATGACAGAGTAACGGAAGTCAAGTTTCAAATTTTGTGCATGGTACTGACAAAAGATATCAGTCACCAATCCACATGACATGTGCATGTGCGTGTACTGTCTGGGTGGGCAACAAGATATGTACAGTTGCATACTTTGTAAAGGAATGCTTCCAGAGTTCCTTGAGGAGAGGTAGCTCTGGCTCTCGCTAGGTCAGCCTTCAGAGCAGGATCCGAAGGACCACCCAAGAATCTCCAGAAGACCTTGGCCATGGCTGGGTTGGCTAAACAGCTTGTGGTGGTGAGCTGCGAGTGGCAGCTGCCATGCTGGTCACCTCTTCAGTCTCGGAACTGTTCCCTGGGGCCAGTGTAAGAAGGTTTATCACAGAAGAATTTCATGAAATGTGTTTGGCCCTCCAGAACTTGGGGGAAAGCCATGCCCACCATGGTGCTAAAAGCAGGTGTCACCAGTCATGAGACCAGGATCAATTGAGGTCCTCCCGGTCCCTCAGTTGGGTGGCAGACCAGGCAGGTCGGGGGCTCTTCAGTTCCCCCATCAAGCCAATTAACTTCGACTCCAGTCTAGCAGGCTGCCATGATTTTTCTGAAGCCTGTCAACCAGCTGTTGGACAAGGTCAAGGAGTCATACTCGTAGATCCCAGTGCTTCACCCAGGACGACAAAGTCCAGTCGGTGTCCCTGTCTGGTCCTCAATGAGAGTAGCCTCCACCGTAGGTCGGGTCTTCTGTGCCTGCATTGTTTAACATTGTCGGGCATGTGGTCTACTGCAGCCTGACGGAAGGCACCTCTGATCATGGGTCGGCCAGTTGATGGTCACGGTTGTGGTCGAAGCATTCCCATCCGCAGTCCCGCTTGACAGGGAGGTGGTGCCATCGATGTTTCTTGACCTTCTCATCCTCTAATGAGGAGAGGTGTGGCTGCTTGATGTGCCACTGCTACGAGGAGCTCCTCTGGCAACAGTGGACCATTGCAAGGTAGAGCTCTGCGCCCTGGATTTTTGGTCTCCTGGTCTTCCACTGGTACCCCTGATGGTCCACACCACACAGCTGCAAACCACAGCTGCTTCTACACCTCATCTGTGGAGCCACCACCACCACTGCAACCAAAGGTGGGTCATTCAACTAAGGAGGCTGGCCGTTAAACCGCCAGCTTTCCAGGCCAGTTGTCTGTGAGGATCACTCCAGAAGAGGATTTCTGGGAGGTCCATAGTGAGAGACAGTTGGTGGCTGTTTTTGAGCAGTTATCGGACGACTCTGACCATGAGTCCATGTCTTCCTTGGAGATGCCCCTCTTCTTCCACAGATCGGTTGAGGAGCTTACTAATGAGCACAGCACAGTATCCTTTGGGGCACTTCTCCGACTCATTTTGGAATCCATGTCAGTCCCAGTTGAGCCTGCCCAAAAGAGAGCTGAGTATCCCCTCTCAGACATTTTGGACTTGCATGAATCCCTTGGGGTTGCTTTCCCTGTGGCTGAGGACATTTTGGGACCAGCCCTGGAGCTTTGGCAGTGTTCACCATCCTGTCTTGCACCCTCTGCCCACATGGTCCACAAGTATGCAGTCCTCACAGATTCCTGTTCGGGGTTCTCAGATCACCCTTTCGGAGAGGGATTGGTCATGGATTTGGTATCCCGTGAATCGGGACACCTGAGGAATATGGACAAGCCTTTGGACAAGGAGTCTCATAAGATTAACCACACCGCTAAAGAGATGTATGCTGCAGCATCTCTGGGTCTCCGCCAGCTAGCTATGCCATGATGATGGCCAACTTTAGTCACTCCCTGATCGGAGTTTTTGATGTAGTCCTCCTTCCCGTCCCTGCTAAACAGCAGTTGTTGGTGAAGCTCATTAGAGACCAGGGTCAATCACTGGCTAAACACCAGCTCTAGATAGCCTTAGACATGGGTGATTCCTGTGCCGGTGCCATGGCAGTGGTGGTCTCTGTGGGTCACAAGGCCTGGCTGCATCTGTCCACCTTTACAGCAGACAGTCAGCACAGGCTGGCCAATGTCCCATTCTTGGGCAATGACCTCTTTGGCCCGGAGGAGGAAGGACATCTCAGCTGCGTCAAAAGGCCCAGTGCCACCCTGGATTCTGTGACTTCATCCCACAAGGACTAGAAAAAGGAAGCCTAAGAAACAGGCTTTTCAGTTCCAGCCCTTTCAGTCACAGCCTCTTTGGCAGTAACACCAGCAGGGGTAGTAATACCAGGGTCTGACACCTGCCAGATGCAGGCTGTTGTCCCAAAAAGGAGGGGGGGCAGGGATAATGGTGGCCTACGAGCAGCAGCCACAGATAACCCCACAGAAGCTGCCCAGTGATGGTTTGGGGGGTGTTGTCCTTCCACCTGTGCTTTCCCTGACTGCTCTCCCTGTCAGACGCGGGCTGCATCACTTCTTACCATGGTCCACTATCACAGTGGACAGGTGGGTGTTGGACGTAGTGTGCAAGGGATTGACCCCAGACTTTGAGGCTCTCCTGCCTTACCGCCTCCACATGCCTTGAGAGTCCAGGGTGTCTCACGACACTCTGTTTGCCCTAAGGGTGGACATTGCTAAGTTCCTTGCGAAAGGGGCGATAGCCTGTGTTCTGGACACCTGGCCAGTCAGGGTTACGTGTCCAGGTACCTGGGGGTCTCGAAAAATGGAGGGGGTTGGCACCCCGTACTAGAGTAGCATGATCTAAACCAGTTCATAAGGAAGTGCAAGTTCCAGATGGTCACTCTGAACTAGATTATGTCATCACTGGAGCAGAACATGTGGTTCTGCTCCCATGACCTCCAGGATAAGTTTTTCCACGTTACCATCCATCGATCCTGCCCCCATTACCTCAAGTTCTGAGTGGAAGGGGTCCTGTACCAGGTTCAGGTCCTTTGGCCTCTCCTCGGCACCCTGGATCTTCACCAAATACATGGCAGTGGTGGTGGCAGCCCACTTGCAGTGCCTCTAGGTCACAGTGTACCCCTACCTGGAAAACTGGCTGTTGGCTGATCCATCCAGAGATCTGACTCTCCAGACTTGGACCTGCTGGTCAACCTGGCAAGTCCGAACTGGTACAGATGAAGGTGATCAAGTTCTTCGAGGCAGACCTAGACTCCCAGCAGGCTATGGCCTGCCTCTCTTCGGACCAGGCACTGGATCTTACCTCCTGTGCCTGATCATTAGAGGCTGGATCGCGCACCCTGCTTGGGATTTCCTGAGGCTGCTGGGGTACATGGCCTCCTGCAGTAGCATGGTCTTTTTGGTCCCCTGGCAGATGCACCACCTTCAATGGGAATTGGGCTGTCAGTAGACCCAGCGCCCAGACCAGTCAGTCATAGTGACCCAGCCAATGTGGGATGCCATCCATTGGTGGCTAGTACCAGAACACTTGACAGAAGGAATTCTGTTTGTCCACCCAGAACCGAATGTCGCACTCATGACAGACATGTCTCTGGTGGGGTGGGGAGTGCATCTGAGAGACCACAAGTTCTGGTCACCCAGGGAGTCCCTTCACAACATAAACCAGCTGGAGCTCCATGTGATGATTTTGGCTCTGACAGAATTCACTCTGACAGTAGGGGATGAGGTCATGAAGGTCCAGACGGATAACACCATGACTATGTTCTACTTGAACAGGCAAGGTGGAGCTCACTCCCTTCCTCTGTGTTGGGAGGCACTGCACACCAGGACACTCATGCACAGCTTGGGTGCAGATCTCTTGGTGATGCTTGTCATGAGAGAGAACAGTCAGCTGGCGGACACACTCTACCAGGTGGGGGGGATGTCGCACGAGTGGTCCCTGCATCAGGAGGTGGTGAGCCACTGGTTCTTCCTGTGGGGCACACTCTTGATAGACCTATTTGCCTCCTAGGAGAATGCCAGATTTAAATTGTTTTGTGCTCACCCCTCACAGTCTGGAACACTACTGGGGAATGCCTTCATGAGGCCCGGACCCCAGGCCTCATGTACGTCTTTCCTCCTTTCCCCTGATCCACAAGATGGTGGTCAAGGTTCCAGAAGGACAAGGCACAGATGATCCTGATTGCTCCACACTGGCCATGGCAGATCTGGTACCCAGATCTCTTCAGCATCAGCAGCAGGCCTCCGTGGAGACTGCCTCTTCACCCAGACCTGCTGACCAGACAACAGGGGAGAGTTCAGCAGCTGGGCCTTCAGTTCCTGCACCACATGGTCTGGTTCCTGAGTGGCAAGAGTTCCAGTGTACCATATCCACGTCCTAGAAGAATAGGTTACTCACCTATAACTGTAGTTTTAGGAGTGGTATATGAGTCACATCCACACAACCCACCTGACCTCCCCTGGCAACTAAGATCTGATGTCACTGGTCTGACCCAGGAGATAATCCCACCCAGGTGATGGGAGAAGCTTAGCTTAAAGACGACCGCCAGTAACATCATCCTGTGGATGTGAACCATATACTACTCCTAGAATTACAGTTACAGGTAAGTAACCTATTCTTTTATCATCTGGTGAAAAAATTGACCTAGATCAAATGTATGCCCACTAGAAAATGGGAAAGACAGGAGAGAAAAGCAATAAATGAACACGATAGCGATGTATGCATCACATTTTATTTGCATATTCAGTATTTGCGTTCTTCTACAGTCATAGTTTGCATATTGAATTGTATTAAATTGTATATAATGCACTGTTACATTGTACAGTTATGGTTTGTATTGTGTTGTATTTGTTTGCATTCTGAGCTTTCATTGAATATTATGGCGTTCATGTCTTACAGTGTTGATTGGCAATAAACAGTATCCTTATATGGGCTCACTTTGTGCATGTGGATCTTTTTTTGACACCAAATGCTGCACATACTTATGAGACTTCAGTCCACAGGGTCAAAACATTAGAGGGAACATTGGTAGTAGCTTATATCTACCACGTTCAATCCTCATATTTTTTGTGATTACTGAATAATGTCTGGATGGACTTTAGTCCAGCATTATTCTATCTGTAACCTAAGTGTTCTTTTGTTATTACTCATTATTTCCAGGTATCAATTATAACAGTCACTGTCTACATTATAGCCACAGCAGTATCTCTTCACAGCTTGGTCAAACACAGTATCTTCTAGTTCAGCATCGGTGTCTTAGTACAAGTATCCCCAGTTCGCCCCTGGACTTCCACATCCTCCATTGCGCGGAGGATACTGCACATGTCTTTTAGATCATGGCTATGCACTGGCAGTCGATTCCATTCCCACCTCAGACCTTATCCCAGGTACCTTTATTTATGATTCAAGCAACTTCTTATTTTTTTATTATTTATTATATGTTTAGCACTTACGTAGTGTTGCTATCTTATATTAGTTTACAGTATATTAGAACCATGTTTAACGCTGTAGCATTCTCTGCTTCTTTACCCCTGTTCACCTGTATCTTACAGTTTCTCTAGCCGAGTGGATTGTTTCTATGTCTGTAGGATCTGGGCTGTGTGAAGGCTGCAGGTTCCATTCCCACTCTCAGCAGTGGCAGTAGGGTCTTTTTTGCGTGTATGTGTACTATGAATTTTCTTTTGAAGCATTTTTATTTCTGTCTAGGGCTAATCTTGGTGTTTTTGTAAACTATAACATAGTACTGGTGTGTTATAGGAGGAGCAGCATTTGACCTATTCATATAATAGTATAGTTGGGGTTTCTAAGTTAGGGATGGGCCTGGGGGGAGGACAAGGTCAAGCTGTTTTGGGAGTCCCAGGTGGCAGGACTGATTTGTTATGTGTTACTATGTTTGAATTTAATGTTAGATATCCCCAGTAATTCACCGGTTCCAGCACACATACCAGTTTTCCTCCTTGCTTATTTCATATTCCTCATCTAGACAATTCAGAATTAATACCAGAACATCTCTCTTCCCCCAACATTCTATTCCAGTCCCCACCTCTCAATGGCTCTGTCACTTCTACTATTGCCTGAAATTTTAGGGATGCTGCCATATGTCCTGATTTGTTGAAATTCTTAGCAACTGGTGAGCCTTCATATCTGTTCCTGGTTGGACATTTATGTTCACTGATTCTCTGTTTGAGAGGTCTAACTGTCTTGCCAACACAACATAGTATTTGGCACATGGACATGAGAGCACATAAATTACATGGTGATAGACACATGTGAGGAAGGACTTAATTCTGAAAGTTTTATTGTTACTAGTATGCTTTATTTCATCCTTTCTTGATGCATTACCATACTGTGCAGGTCTATCCTGAGGGGTGCCTACCTGTGCCTAGTGGACCTAGCAGTAAATAACTGTCTCTTTTCTCTAGGGGGCTTCTGCTCAGAGTATACAAATCTGACCTTAATCATACTCACTTTCATGGAGGATGCTATAGGTTTGTTCAGAACTCTGGTATACACAGGGGGCTCAGTACCTTCCAATGTATGCTTATTATTTCTCTGATTTGTTCTGAGAAAGAGTTCTAGAGAAAGGACAGTTCTGCTAATGTTGCTATTCAGTTTAATTCAATGTTTTTATTGTTGACAAATTAAAATTGTCATCACAATAAATACAAAATCATAAAATATATACAATACTCATTTTACAATAAAATCTAAATTGTTCACTATATATTCCAAGTGGTGGGTCCCACGGACCTACAATCCTTCTCATCCCTTAGAGCCACCTATCAGATACCAATATCCCAACAGAAAGCATGTATGGCTTTTAGAGCTGAATTGCTCCTGCTTGAGGAGGGGCTGGCGGAAGTGGCGGAGAAACCCTCCAACCTCGTCCAGAGTATCCTTTGGCATCTACAGGGGGAGGTGCAAGACCATCTCATTAGCAGTCTATATAAAACACTGCGGGCCTATCATACGCACTCTCAAACTGATCTTACACTACGGTGGGCACAGGAACTAGAGGTAGAATTTGATGCAGAAGATTTGTGCAAATACACAATGGCATACTCCAAAGGCTCCTCCAGTTCCTATTGGTGGGAGTATGCATGGAAGCTGCGGCTTAGGTTTTTTAGGACCCCAGTGGTTACGACGAAATTCAAGGGTGAAGAATATACTCAGTGTTGGCACGGGTGTGGGTACAATAGGGCTGACCATACCCATATAATGTCCTGGTCGTACTTGTCTGGCTACTGGCGAGACGTTCTCTCTGTGTTAACTGAAATTTATGACTGTCCAGAGATATTTTCTTCCACCTTCATCATCAAAGCCATTCCCCTGAGGGGCACTAAATGGGATAAAAATGTTTATAATTTATTGAATATCTTAATTCTCGCATCTAAAAAGATCATTACAAGGCTCTGGATGTCCCCCAGGATTCCTTCAAAAGATTCGTGGAGGAGTTTAACCTATGAAATATACAATTTGGAACGGATTACGGCCAGATTGAATAACAACCCCTGCCCAACTTTGAGATCAGATGGAGGAAGTGGGTCTTATACCAGTTGGAACATTTTACTGACTTTGTCCCATGATTCATATATCCCTTTCACAACCTTATTCGACATCATGGGACCATATAGAAGATTGGAGAGGAGGGGATGGAGGGCAGGGGGGAGCTGTGTTTTTTCCCCAGAATGGAATAAGTGTTATTTATATGAAGAAAAGGGATTCACGATCAAACAGATTTATAGTTGTATCTCCCTAGCTGATCCTGTCTATAAAGCAATTGATTATGTACATATATTAATAATTCTCCTTTATCTGTACTGCACTGGTAACTTCCTAAAATCTGTGCTGTATTGCAATTCTGCCCTGACTGTCCCATGGATTGTAACATGTAATTTCTATTGTAACACACAATTGTACAATGTGCAACACTGTTATTCTTTAACTAATAAAAGAATATTTCAATTTAAAAAAAAAATCTAAATTGTTATAACATATAACACAGTTTGATAAGACAAATGAAAACAACTAATGTATGTTTTATCATACTCTCTCTTCATTTTTAATAAATTCTTTAATACATTATGTTCTCTAGGCTAAATTTTTAATCATCCTTTAGTGCACTTTTTTCTTTATTCACTGTATCTGTAATAATGTGCAACTTCTTTCTTTCTGTAATTCTACAAAACCTTGCAATTTTGTCCAAGTGTTTAATGTTATTGGTTGTTAACAAGTAGTTAAATTGATAACGTGGTTCCATGTCTAGATTTACTAAAATATTGCCCCAAAACAGTTTCCTTTCATAGTTATATAAGGGGCAGAATAAGCAAAGATGTGCTGGACTGTCTTCACCCAAGCTACAGGCACATACATTTAAATTAGTTATGTCATAACATTTCCTCAACTTTTGACTTTCCACATAACCAAATCTAAATTTAGTGTAGGGTTTCCGTATTTGGGGATTTTTTCATTTATTTAAACATTGTTCCATTCCAAATTTTCTTTTCACATTTGAGGCCAGCCAATAGCTTAATATATAGTTTTGGCTAGACTATGTTCCCTTTGGATATATATATATATATATATATATATATATATATATATATATATATATATATCCTGGATTCTAATTGTAATCTTTTCTCTTATGTCCTTTAATTGAGTCTTACCACTCTCAGTTAAGCATTCCAATAATCCGTAGGGTCTGATAATTTTCCCCAAGATATATATGCTTGGGTAAAGCAATCCATTTTGTCTATATAACAGCATTTCCTCTAAACAAATTCTTGATAATCTGTTACTGTGCGTGTTGTATACTTTGATCCAGTAAAAAGATCATCTTTGTTCTATGTTACTTTTGACTGGTAGCTGACCTATCTCCGGTCTAATCATACAAGAAGCAGCGCATTTCAGTAACCTTTTTTAAAATGTATTCATAATGATTTCTAAAATATCTATTTTATCTTGTTCCCAAATTTACGCCCCATATAAAATCTGACTCCTAACTTTACCGTTTAACGCTCTTAATGAGCCTTTTACTGAGTGTCCCCCATATTTATATACACATTTCTCTATTGATGGGGTCAGTCTATTTGTCTTATGTGTTATGTATTGAATGTGCGCCATCCATTTTAAGTTGTATGCGAACACTATCCCTAAATAACAGAATTTTTTGACATATTGAATATTGTATTTATTACACTTTAAGGTGAATATTTTGCCCGACTTTACTAGGAGTCTATTAAATATCATGTATTTTGTTTTTTCAAAGTTTCTCTCTAAAGAGAGCCTGGTACATTCTTCATAAAATGTATTTATACTTCTCTTCATTCCCAAATAACTTGTTGCGATCAGGACAATGTCATCTGCGTGTGCCAGGTAGGGGCACTGCCTGGAGCCCAAACTTGGCATGTGCAACTCTGGGTCATTCATCCCTTCCAATGCTTTATTTAGAAATATGTTAAATTATATTGGAGATGAGACGCAGCCCTGCCTCAATCCAATATTGGATGGAAATTTTGGGGTATTATCGCCTTCTTTATTATATCTCGCTGAAGTATAATTGTCTCCATAGAGAGTTGTTAGCATATTAAGGATGGCTGGATCTAATTTATAGCTTTCCAGGGTTTCCCATAAGTTTCCCCTTTTTACCCTGTCAAATGCTGCTTTCAGGTCTATGAAAACACAGAACAATTTTTGCTTTTTAGTATGAATATATTTATGTATAAGATGTACTAATACGAAGCACTGATCGATTGTAGAGTGTAAAGCCTGCCTGTGCCTCGTTAAAGATGTTTTCTTTACTTATCCATGGCATTATTCTATTATGTAAGATTTTGGTGAATCATTTTTGAGAAGTGTCTAATAAGCTTATTGGTCTGTAGTTGTTTGGGTCTGCCTTATCTCCCTTTTTTATATATGGGAATGATAATGTTTTCTTTCCAGGTCAAGGGTATTTTGCCTGATTGGGTTATGTTATTAAATAAAGAATTTAAAACTGGGATCCATAACTCTGGGTCATCCATTATGATATCCACCGGGATACCATCAGGACCTGGTGCCTTGTGTATTTTCGCTGTACTGATAGCTGTTTTTTATTCCTCTTCTGTTATTTTTTGTCCAATAGGTATCCACTCAGTATTTGTCTGTTTAACTTCACTTGAGTCTAAATCATAAAAGAGGTCTCTAAAATGAGATTCCCATGTGCAGGAATCAATATGGTTCTTAATTGTTTCAGGGACATCATCCCATCCATTGGATAACTATTCACCAGTGCTTTTTATTATTATTTGCCCAGGCAGCCTTTTCAAATTCATCCCTCATTGCCTTCCTATAAGTATCTTTTTTGCTTTCCAGTAGCTTTTTATAGCTTTTCCTGAGTTTATTCAGCCTCTGTTTGTTGCCCTTCGTGGGCCATCTTTGCGTATTTCCAGCACATTTATTTATTTCCTTTTTATATCTTTTACACTCCCCATCATACCACTTGCTCCCTCTCTTTTCCTTACTTACAGAAGCCTTGTTTTTCATGACTCGTTCAAATGTCCCAATACAATGATCTGGTGTTTTTTGTTGTCCTATATCCATAATTTCTTCCCTGACTCTGTATTCATTTAACAACTGAATTGATTTATAGTTCTCTAATAACTCTCTTTTTACCCCCTTTTTTACCCCATAGTGTCCTCTGCAACTTTTATCTTTTTACCTATCGGTTATAATTCTGTTTTGATCTCCAGTGGACTATGTTGTGTTGCTATTCCTGTCTGTTCTGTCCTGGTTTAACAGTTTTCTTCTGCCCTGTTGTTTTGTCCTTGTAATAGCTCTGCCCACCACTCACTGTGAGTACTCACTCGCCAGGCACTTCTCCACTGTAGTTTCAACCTCTTCCTCCGTTCTTTCATTTGTGCTGCAGTTTCTGTAAACCCTTGTCATCTGTGAGTAAGGTATACTGTTGTTTATTTGTGTTGGGTGGAAACAGAATGTAAAAGGGTGTTTCTGTCTTTTTCATTTCTGAACAGGTTGGTATGCAGTTGGTCTCTTTCTTGTGTATTACCAAGTCCAAAAATGGTATTTCTGTAGTGCTATGTTTGATGGTAAATTTAAGGTAATCTGTGAATCCATTAAATGCTCCAACAATGGCAGTATGCAGTCACTGATTGGTAATCTATGAGTATATGCAAATTCTTAAGGAATTCTTTGAGTTCCTTTTCTGTGCCCTCCCATATGATCAACAAATCATCAGTGCATCACTCGTACAGTTTTACTTGTCTGAAGAAGGGGTTGTACAGTGGGTTTAGTATGTACATGGTTTCAGAGAGTTCCATGTGCAAGTTTGCATATGTTGGAGCCATTGTGCACCCCACTGCTGTCCCTTTGACTTGTCTATAAAAGGCGTCTTCATACCTAAAGTAGTTCTTGGAAAGAACAAGCCGGGCTTGTTTCAGTAAGAAAGATTATTTATGTAGTTATTTAGCTTTTGTTTACCAGGTAAGCACACTAGGCAATGGAATGCCTGTTTTTAGTTGCAACCCGGGAGGTTACAACCAAGAATACAGACAATAAAAATACATTGTATTGGAACATACAGTGGCAAGAAAGTACGTAGTTTGCAGTGCCATCAGTTACAGAGACAAGCTTAGAAAGATGCAGTTGCATCAATAATGAACATACATAGATTCACAGTACACTCTGTGTGCTGGGGAGAGAGAAAAACAAATTAGTTACATGTCAGTGTGTCTGTAATGAAAACCATAATAACAGTGCATTTAGTATGGAGAGACAGAAAACATTTGGGAGAGGGGAGGGAGTTATATTCATAGTAATTACTTCAGTAGGGTGCTGTTAAGAGGCTGTGAAGTCAGCAGAATCCCACTTGGAAAACGTGCACATAGGGAAAATGCTCAAGTACCATGACAGGCTCAGAGTGCCTGGCTAAAGCGATGTTCATGATATTTAGGATGAAAAGAATGTATAGAAGGGCATCGACGAATCTCGGGAGGAATGAAATTCCATAGTTTGGGGCCGAGTAAGCAAAGAACGCTTCACCAACTCGAGTTTTAACTCTAGGGATAGTGAGCATGGCATTTTCAGTAGGTCTCGGGAGATAGCCATTTTTAATAAACTGAAGAGAGGAGGCAAGGGATCAAAGCTGCCCATTTAGTAATATGTTAAAGATGGCTGCTCCGTAACTGTGGTCACGCAGGAGCGATGGGGTAAGCCAACCCAGCTTATCATAGAGAGAGCAGTGGTGAGTGAGTCTAGGTTACTTTGACACAAAGTGGCAGATATTATTATAGGTGACATCCCATTTGTGGAGGGTGGTTTTTGAGGCTGCAGTGTACACTGGGGCTCCATAGAGAAGTTTGGAGAGTAGCATTCCTTTAGCGATGGCAAGGCGTGCTTGTGGGATCAGGTCTCAGGCTACTTTATATGAGACACCAAGCATGGAGCTCACAGATTTGCAAACACCCGTAACATGAGATACGAAATCAAGAGTAGGGTCAAGGGTGATTATGAGCAGGGCCCCTGGTGTTCTGCGGCAGAATTTTCTGATTTCTTCGGCAGGGCTCCTTGACTTATGGCAGCATTTTCTGATTTCTTCGGCATGATTTATTCATTTCTCTGGCAGAATGCAGTCCTGTTATTAGCTAAATATGATGTGATGTCATCGATGACATCATATGCTGAGCATAGAGGAGGGGCTTCAGGATAAACAAGGTGGGAAAGAAAGCCTGACACTATGGAAAAACAGTATATTTAAATGAAAATTCACCAAAAACAATGAATTCTGCGGCACTATATATATTCTGCGGCATGATGCAAATTCTGCGACAAATTCCACAACCGCAGAACCGCAGAATTCCAGGGGCCTTGATTATGAGGTATGTAAAGGAAGAAGTGATTGGGACCAAGGTGCCATCTTGATGTGCTACAGATGGTTTTACTATAGCAAGGCGACATCCACGGCATTGCACTGTCGGGGATGTCTTGGTGTTTTTATTGGGGGGGCTGCACCTCCCGAACCCCACATGTGGGGAGTTCTGCCCCCCACATCCCCCAGTCTCTAAGGATACAACTCTGATTCAGAGTAGTCTCGGGGGAGGGGGCGAAACACTGGGCAATGCAGTCCCGGTGCCAGCAGAGACCATCACAGCGACCTGAGGTATTTGCTGAAATCCTGTTGCTGTGATGGCCTTTGCTCTTGTGGTTTCGCCATGCAGTCGGCATACCCTACAGATAGAGCAATATTGGCATGCTGTGAGTTTAGAGGATGTGTCAAAGTGCATAGACTGAGTTTTTGTGGTATTGAGGATTAGTTTGTTTAGCGAAAGTCAGGTGTGTGCACAGACTGTAGGTCCTCTGTCAGGTGCTGATTGATCTGATCAGTATTCTTTGAGCTGGTATAGTGGACCAGATCATCAGCATAGAATATGGCTAAGGACTGGGTTAGACTACGTGCAACAGAGTTAATGTGAAGGCAAACAGCAGCAGGCCAGGTATGGAACCTTGGGGAGGGTCCGAGGACGCATGCATACATGACCTTCTGGGCTCTGTTTGTCAGATAGTTATAAACAAGGGGAGAGCAGTTTGTGAGATACCCAGGTTCACAAGTTTACCAGTGAGCAAGGTGTGATCGATAAGATCAAAGGCTTTTGTCAGATCAATAAAAGCGGCACCTGTGAGGCTACCAATATCCATGGCAGAAGAAATATTCTTTATAAGAGTAAGGAGGGCAGTGGTGGTGGTGCTGTGCCCTCTACAAAATCCATGCTGAGTATGGGACACTAGGTTATGGGCAGAGAGGTAACTTGTAAGTTGGGAGGCCACTACCTTCTCCAGTATTTTATTTATAATAGGTAGAATAGTAATGGGTCTATAGTTATTTAGTATTCGGTGGTCTCTCTTCTTAAAAACTGGGACAACTTGTGTAATCTTTCATACATCAGGCACTACACCTTGTAGTGAGAGATAGGTTAATTAATTTAGCTGCTGGGGAGGCAAATTCTTTGGTGTCAGTTTTCAGAAGTTTGGGTTCAGTACAGTCTAGGCCCGCAGATTTGGAGTCAGGAATCCGCATAAGGAGTTTATGGACCTGTGGAGGCCTGACTCATTTAAAGTAGAAGGGAGATTGAGACTGGGTTGAGTTGACCCAGAGCAGGTGCTGGATTGTAGGGTAGTAATACTAGGGAGCCCATCTGAGGAGACACTCACATATGAGGACAGGTCTGAAAATGTGACTTGGAAGCATTTGCCACTGTCCTGCTATTATTGTAATGCACCCCATTTAGTAACATCAGGGGATGAGCGACTTTGTTGCTGAACAAGCGTTTTTTGATTTGCTGCCAGAACAGTCTGGGGTTTGGGCTGTAGCACTAAAAAGCGTTTTACCGTGATTGCTTTCTTTTTTTTTTTTCTCTCCTGACCCCCCTTTTGCATGTTACGCAGCTCTCTATAGGCAGACCAGTCCGGGGGGGATGAGGAAGCCTTGAAGACCTCCCATCTCCTATCACGTTCAACAAATTTCATCAGTAGCTCATGGTCCAGGCATTTTGTTAGAGGGGCACGCACCCTCCTCTTGGTAAATCGGATGAATTTATCTTGCAGGTTGGTTAAACAATGTCTGCTTGTTCCTCGATCCTGTTCCCGGTCCTCATCACCAATCCTGCCCGACCCCATCGTTCTGATGCACGGACACTGTGCCCCATTAGCTCTCGGTCCTGGTCCTGCTCCACAATGTGGTTTAACCTTTTAATGATGCTGCTAATGATAAAAAGTGGAAAACAGTGATATGGTGTGCACCTTTTCTAGTTGCTTAAAAGCATATGCCAGCAGTTTGTTTAAATAAAAAAAAAATCTGCTTGTTACAAAATTTGATAGTTTCTGGTTGCTAAAAAGCATATGCACCTTTTCTTTTCAGCAGTTTGTTTACATAAAAAATTGATAATTTAGCAGTAACGACCATTTTTTGTTGTTGTTTAAAAGCATATGTCACTGTTTCTGTGCATAATCAGCTTGCTAAATAAATCTGGAAATTCGAGGGTAAACTTACAGGAGGTGCTGTCTGGATTCACACCCAGTGCAATTTACAATATTGATGAAACTGGTCTGTTTTATAGACTAGGTCCCAATGCCACTCTCTCCTCTGCTCCAGTGGCAGGAATAAAAAAATCTAAAGACAGGCTGACTGTAGCTTTATGCTGCAATGCTGATGGCTCGGACAAGTGGAAGCCATTTGTTATTGGGAAGTCTCGTAAACTTCATTGTTTTGCAGACAATTTTGACCTGGAATTGTATGCCAGGTACAGAGCAAATTCAAAGGCATGGATGACAGGGAATTAATTTAAAGAATGGCTCACTGACTTCAACAGAGCAAAGCGTCTACGGTGAAAACA
This sequence comes from Neoceratodus forsteri, assembly GCA_016271365.2. Taxonomy (NCBI): domain Eukaryota; kingdom Metazoa; phylum Chordata; order Ceratodontiformes; family Ceratodontidae; genus Neoceratodus; species Neoceratodus forsteri. Next base: position 1,711,571,248 of record CM028129.1, on the reverse strand, counting down.
TGTTTTCCTACTAGCAGACAATGCCACAAGCCATACTCCACCAACAGGATTGTCTAATGTGAAACTTCACTTTTTGCCACCCAACACCACATCACATATCCAACCTACGGATGCAAGGATTATACGAAATTTCAAGTGCTTTTATAAGAAGGAACTTTGCCGTCACTTCATTCAGTGTGTTGAGAGTGATGCAGATATGAAAGTTACAGTACACCAAGCACTGCAGTTTATTCACAGTTCCTGGCGGTCAGTGTCAGAGGAAACGATCAAGAATTGCTGGAGACATGTCCGCATTATGCCACATGCTGATTATGCACCAAGGCATGCAACACCAGCATCAGTAGAGGGGTCCATTACTGAACTGCAGACACTGATACAGCAAGTACCCCAAGTAGGCATAGCCATGACAGCTGAACAGTATGTAGCAGCTGAGGAAGAGGTGGAGACTTCTCCACCCTTGACTGATTCAGATATAATGGGCATGGCATCATCCGCCCAAGCATGCCTGAAACCGAGGATGACGATTCTAACCTTGAGCCAGCAGCACCAACACCTCCAATAACATCATCAGAGGCCAAAAAATGTTTAGATCTAATTATATCCTACCTGGAGCAAAATCCATCAGATGAAACACAGATTTGTGGATTATGCTCTAGATATCAAAACATGTGTCAATGCAAAAGGGGCAGGGAATGCTAAACAAAAGGGAATCATGGATTATTTAAAATGTAACTGAAAAGTCACTGAAAAGTAACTGCAATGTAAATGAAGAAAAGTAATGTACAGTACATACGTGTTTTGCAAAGTAGTTTGAAAAGTTAAACTTTTTAGTGCAATAAATCTTTTGGAAAAAAATCATCATCTGGTCACTGTCTGGTTATTACGTAGATTTTTATTACGTAACAATTTGAGCTAACACAAATGCTTACGGATTAACCAGGTCTGACTGTACTCATACTGTATTACCTTCGCTGCGCTACTGAGCTTATAGTGATTACATTCTAGCAGAGCTCATGGCTTTATAATCTTTAATTTCCTTGTATTTTATTGTAAGCTGTGAGGTAGTCTGTAAAGAAATCATCAACCCTTTTAGCCGATATATAGACTGCTTGAAGAACAACACGATTTCGGTAGCTTTTTTTCCCTCAATAATTTGTCGATGTGTTGTCCCCCCTGAGGGTTTTATATACTTCTAATTTATTTTTGTAGATGTTTTAGTTTATTCACTGCAAGGAAAATGGATAGGCAGTAGTTTAAGCTTACTCCCTGTGTATCTATGAATACAAACATCAACTCGGGGTTGTAGTTTATTTAAAAAAAAAAAGGAGAGAGAGTAGCCACTTGGCAGAAAAGGTGTCTGTGATATCGCACAACCTTTAGAAAGGCCCTGAAAGATGATCCTTAGCAATTCGTCTGTAATTGGATTCATTAGCACCTCACAATGCCTGGGTCTTAATGATTATGCATGTCTAACTCCTCTGATCCTTGTTACCTGGGCTTGACGTAATTATCACCTAACTGAGAGGAGACAAGGTTGTACACTGCATAAATTGCCTTGTTGTATTAAAGTGTGTAAACAGCGTATCAGGCAGGAGTATTTGTAAGGACAACGTAGAGCAGTTCTGAAGATGATGCATTAGTTTCTAAAGCAAAATGCACTGTATGACTGTGTATACTGTATACCACAAATGAAATGCTCTTTTGGGGGAAAAAATGTAAACATTACTTCAGAAGGTCAGGTGTAGAATTCATTAGCACCTCCAATGCCTGGGACTCTCACTGGAAGCCTTTAAAAGGGGTTTAAAGTCCCATCTTTTTAAGGAAGCTTTTGATTTATGCTAATTTATTGGTTGTTTGTAAGTATTTTTTAGATAGACTTCATCACTTACTTAAGTTATCTTTTTTAATGTTTAATAATGCAGTTAATTTGTCTCATTTTACTGTTCATGCCCTGTATGTTAATTTATGTTTTATAATGTACAGCGCCCAGAGCCTCTGGGAATTAGTAGTACTTTATAAATAAAGGTTTGCTTGCTTACTAGAAGAATTAACGTGTTTCAGATCCCGTGATGGCTAGACTTGCCCTGCTGTGCAGTCAGTAAAGTACATATAATGCAGTGTATAATCTTTTTACTGCAGAAGTTGAATTTTGCAGTATACTGCAAAAATGTGTGTTTTTAAAAGGGCAATATCAGCTTTTAGCTGATTTTCATTGTACTAGTTCAATAGTTCTTAGACTTTGTCACAGTGAGCCTCCCCAAATCCATGGAAAAGATTTTGAGCCTCCCCCAAAAACTGAAATAATCTTGGGCTTCCGCAAAGAAAAATAATGTACTGTACTTTACGCAGTACACCATGAATAAATTGAAACCCCTTTGAGTACTTGACTCACATTCAGTTCTTTGTCTTATACTGACTTGGAACTTTTGAAAAAGAGCTTCTGTGCTCAAAGGTGTTATCGGAATAACAAATAAATAAAAGAAACAAATATTATTTAGCTTATTGTAACACACACCCACACAGGCCAGCCTACTTGCTCCGCTATTTTCACTCTTGAACCATTGTTACCCCTTGTTGCAGTACCTTCATGGGTCAGACTACTTCCTCTGTTTCCTCTGTATATGCAATAACCTTCCAACACACTTTGCCTCCCCCTCCTTCCCTGCTCCTAAGCAACATCTCAGGAATTACTTTGCTCCTTCCTGCTATTGCTCTTAGCACTTGTATGCTCAACCCTTGTATTTGGGCTGTTCTGCTATCAGTTTACAAATTGATCAATTACCACTACTCATTATTAATTTATTGTTCATATTTATTTGCACTATTGCTCATTGTATATTTGTTGATTGTTTTGCAGTTACTTTTTGAAATGTATTCACTCCCTACCCTTCCACTGGTACACCTTGGCTCATTCACCTTCACTTGTCACTTATTAGTAAAATACATAAAATTCACCTGCTATTATTTTCCCTTTCAGTTTGCTTCATCTCTTTCACACAAAACATATAAAACCCAAAATTTAAATACAGTACTGTTTCAGACTTGCTTGAGCCTCCCCTGGAACAGGTTGGGGCCTCCCAAGGGAGGCTGGCATCACCATTTGAGAACCCCTGTACTAGTTACAAACGATGCCAACACAAATAATTATAATGCATGCAATGATCACTGTCCCTGCTGATCTCAAAATTCCTATTTACGTGTTTTTTTCCACCAGGGTTTTAGTGTTTACAAATCCTGGGTGGTCTGCGCCGGTCCTGTTTGTGGACTACCAACACGGCACACATGCGCAAGTAAACTCGTGCATGGATGAGTTTAGATTTTTTAAAGGCAGCAAGTAAAAATGATATTTCAATAGTGGACAGTATCCTGCATCTTAAAAAGTAGTTTTGCTTGTGAAACAAGTGCTCAAACATGTATAATTCAGTAGTTGAAATATAAAGCCATGACTCCCTAGACTGCCTCTCCTAATGCGCATGCCAGAAGTCATGGCTTAGTATTTTAACTACTGAATTAAACATGTTTGAGCAATCGTTTCAAAAGCGCAGTTACTTTTTAAGAGTCAGGATACCGTCCTCTGTTAAAATATTGTTTTACTTGATGTCTTTAAAAAAATCAAATCTCATCCATGCACGAGTTTACTGGCGCTTCTGCACCATGCTGAAAGTACACATGCAGGACCGTCACGGATTGCCCAGGATTTGTAAATACTGAAAAGGGGGGTGGGGGGGGATGTAGGAATTTTGAGATAAGCAATGACAGTGACTTATGTGCATTAATAATTATACGTGCTGGCATCATTTTTAACTGGGACAATAAAAATCCGTTGAAGGCTGACAGCCTGACTGATAGTGTCCCTGTAAGTCTGTCTTCTGGATCAGCTGCCGTCTCCTTAGGCTGTCCTTTCCATGCATGTAGACCGAGGAGGAGGAAGACAGATTGGGATTGGATACGTGGGTATATTACAAAGCCTGTCCCCAGTTAGTAAAATGATGCATATCGTATTGTGCCATCATTAGTACCAGCTATTAGCACATTAAGGGGACATGAAGTTCTTTCTTTCTGAGTGGAGAAATGATTTGTGATGAACAGGTAGATGAGGGGAAGGGCAGATGAATAAGTGACTGACCACTTGGGCCATCACATCCAGCTGTAGGTAGGGCTGGGCAGAACGGGTCAGCTGTCAGACCCATTTCTGCTCACAACGTATATGTTTCTATGTTGGCAGTTTTCTAATCAATAAAACTTTATATAAAATAACAGAAATGTATTTAAGGATTTGTTTTTGTCTGCTGTGGACTGCTCTTCAGTTCACATTGAAAACAAATTCATTTTGATGTGAAGATACAAACTTTTGCCTATAGAGGTTGAAATAGTGAATTAATGTGCTATGGGAACATTTTTCAGACATACTTCATTACAGTGCATAATTGACATGGCATGAAAAGAAGAGAATGCAATACAATACATCATAGAGAATAGTGGATGGGCAGCTGTGCAGAACCAGTGTGTTCTACCACAGAGGGGTTCTGATTCCGTGACCTCGAGAGCGAAGCTAGAGAGGTCAGTGGGAATCAGAACCGCGAGGTGGCAGAATTCACTGGTTCTGCATAGAGCTGCCCATTCACTATTTTTATAGTGTATGGTGCCCCCAAAAAATATTTATATATAATTTAGCACTTCTTTTTTTTTTTTTTTAATAGAAAAATGAATTGTTTGCCGACGAGAGTTTGAGCTGGTTGCTAGGGCGAGTTGCAGGGACCAGATGTCCCTACATCTCTATCTTGGTCTTCCATTGGTTGTCTATTGTGTGTTGGAGGGATTTAAAAAAAATGGCGGCCGTATTTCTCGCTAAGTGAGAGGAGTAACTGTGAGGAATTGTATTTTTTATTTGGTGAATAATTTAAAATGTGTGGTTGATCCTGCTTGTTTCTCTCATATCTGGTTGATCCTCCATCTGCAGAATTTGTTTATCTCACAGGTCGAGTGATTGTACCACCGCCGGGAGTTTCTATCTCATTGAGCCTGCAGTTTCTGTTGCTGTGGCTCATGTGCTGTTCCAATCAGATGGAACGCTGTTGTACTGCAGAAGGGCACAATTGCATTCCATAACCTCTAAACCGTGGTACAACAGCGTTTCAGCTGAGATGTAAAGTGAGTTTGAACAACGTTCCACCATACACTATAATACAATACAGTACAATACAGCCATTTAAGGGACACTGAGTCAACCCACCCCAGGCCATCATATGCCTTTTTAAAGTTCATGGCAATGGGTTATGAAAAACCAGCTGCTACTGTGACATGTCTTTGAAGAGTGGTACTCCCCCAATTGCCCAGAGGCCTCGCTTGTGCTACTGTGCAGGAAGATCAGGTTCAGGAATGGGCTGTTGGAGCTGTGTCAGGGAGAGGCCATGGGCTGCGGCAGTGCACTCTGCTGGGGGAGGATTCACAGCAAGTTCCAGTGCCATAGTGACACCTGCAGAAGGGCCATGGCGCTTGTCCCCCCTCAGTGTGCTGTGAACGCATGGTGCCAGTCACAGGATGAAGAGAGGTGTAGGGTAAAACATGGGAAAAAGGTAGCTAGTTGCTGCCCGGAATTAAGGCGTCGGCCTGATGCAGGGTGTGTCCCTGCAAGGCAGGTGACTGGTTGGGGTATAAAAATCTACATCTGTCTTAATTTAGATTCCTTTTTTAGATGTGTGGCAAGGAGCTGAGAGTCGTCCCTGGAGGAGGACCCGTCCAGTTGTAGATGAGAGGCTCTCCCTTCATATGGTTACATTCAGGGCCTGGGAGAGAGTGGTGAGTGGTGACCTGGAACTAGTGGTGAACTCCTCCAGAACTGCGGTTGGCCAGGGCAACATAGCATGAGTGGAAGGAGGTGCATTGTTGTGCTATTACACTACAATAAAATTATTTGTAAACCTAAATCTCGTTCAGAGGTTCTAGTCACTAAATGTGAGGCTCATCAGGAGCCTAAGGCAAGTAATCCTACACAAAAAGAGGGTCTGTAACTGCTGGAAAGAGACAGGTTGCCTCCAGCCAGGTGAAGAGTATAGAGCAGCACTGAGAGACTTTAAAAATTGAATTAAGGATGCCAAAGAGGGGCTGGAAACCAGGACAGCAGTAGGAGCTGCAGAGAACGCCAACCCCATCTTCCAGTACATAAATGGTAAAAAGCAGGAGAGGAATTCTGTTCCTGAAAACAAGGGTGTGAGTGGAATCTGTGCTTGAGCCAAGGTGACGGCTGAGTTGCTGAACCATGCTTTGCTTTAGTGTTCACCGAAAAGGGCTGTGGGGGGAGGGTGCCCATGGCATTAAGGGAAACCACAGTGCAACCTACAGACGTTGTGCCTGCCCTGATAGCTGACTACCTGACAAACCATCATGCCAGGTAAATACCAAGGGGCAAAAGGGATACACCCAGGATCGTGTTGGAGCTAAAGGAACCGTTGGCAGGCCTCTTGCAGTAATCTTTCATGAGTCTGTCTGTATAGGCGTGGTGCCAGAGGACTGGACAGTGGCCAGTGTGGCCCCCCCCTCTATAATGGGCTACGGCCAGACTTGGGAACCTCTAGGCCGGTCAGTCTGACATCAATGCTGAGCAGTTTGGAGTTGGAGTCTCCAGAAAGCTGCTTAAGTTCACTGATGACACTAAGCTGGCCAGGGTGGTGTGGCGAACTCCCTGGAGGATGGGGACAAATTTCTGCGGGGACCTCAGCAAGCTAGCTGACTGGTTAGGTTGCTAGAGTCTTAAGCTAGTTTAGCTCAGTGTAAGGTGCTACACTTGAGGAGGAGGAACAGACCTACATGCTTTGTGGAACTCCACTTGCTGCAGTGGAGTAGGAAAAAGACCTGCGGATCACAGCAGACAAGGGATTCTAGCATGCCGAGCAGTACGTAGCTGTAGTCAAGAAGTAAAGTCTAAAAAAGAATGCTGGGGTGCATTAAAAAGAAGGGGAACAATGATGATGATATACAGTATGGGAATGTACATGTATGATTTTGTTTTATTACAAAAGTAACAAAATGTAAGTGGGGGGTGACCAGCAGAGCAGAGAAGGTAATCCTTCGGTTTTATAGAGCTGTGATCAGGCTGTACTTTAAGCACTGTGTGCATTTCTGGGCTCCCCAATACAAAAAAGGACATTATTGCAGTAGTGATTATGCAATGCAGGGCCACCAGAATGATCAGTGGTGTGGAGGATAAAAGCTGTGAGGAGAGACTGGGGGTCCTTAACGTATGCATCCTGGAGAAAAGGAGGCTGTGGGGGATGACATGATCTCAGTCTTCCACACACTGAAGTTTACTGACAGCGTGGAACAGATAAAGATGTTTGATCCGGTGTGCCGCAGCAGGATATGGGGACACACCCTGAAACTCAAAGATGGGAAATTCAGGGTGACATTAGGAGGCACTTCTCCTAGAGAGTGGTGAACCTATGGAACAGCCTACCAGCAGAGACAGTGAACATGAAGGCAGTACAAGCCTTCAAGGAAAGCCTGGACAGATTTCTGTGTAACAAGGGAATGAGAGGGGCCGACCCGGAAGCGCATCAGTAGCACTACCGTTTGGTATGCCAGCGACCCTAGTTCAGAGGTGAGTTTGTATAGTTAAGGATTGGTCAGGGGGAAGGAGGATTGGGCATCCTAAGGACAGCTCTCTTCTGTCATGGTGGGAGGATGTCTGATTGCCAGCTAGCAAAGTGTAGGTTGCAGCACAGCTAGGGTTGGAAGATTGAGGGAGGAATGGGATGCTGCTGGTGCTGATGGTGCATGCATGGGCACATCCTATGAGCATCCTAGCATGGCTACATCCTGGGGAAAGCACAGTGGATTAAAATGGCAACTGGGTGAGTAGATGATGCCTTGCCTTACCCTCAACGTCTGCGGTCGGGCTCATTCTCTTGGCTCCAGGGCTTCACCTTCTCCATGGACAGCTGGTTATCGGGGCTAAAGCAGGCCCCAACATGGGGGGTTCCATCTGAGGAGGAAATGCAGCGGTGTATCACAGGTGGTCCATGAATGCTTGGCATGACCACGTGAGAAGAGCCTCGATGGAGTCGGGGTAGTGCTGGCAAAGGCCAAATAAGGTCCTGGCCAGGAGGGCCTGGGGTGGGACAGCAACAGACTTGGGGGAATCACAGGGTTCCCTGGGTAGTAAGGTGGTTGGGAAATTCCTCAAACTTGGTACATAAATAGCCGGCCTGGTGGTGCTGAGGGTTGAGGCATCTGCCGTACCTCGTGCCACACTGGCAACGGAAACGAGCCTGGGGAGCCAGGGTTGGCCAGGGAGAAGAGAATCGAGCATCCGATGGACTGCTCTCCTTTCCTGGGTGGGGGTCCCTGTCCCGTGACACTGCTGACATCCTCTGGTGACTGTGTGCACTGCAGTCGGTGACCAGCAATCAGAGGCGTTGGGGCCATCCTGTGGATGTGTGCAGGGCGCTCATGTCACCCGTGCTGGAGGCGTTACCGCGTCCACGTTGGGGGCCAGAAAATATGGAAAGCCCTGGCTTCGGTAGGCGGCGGAGGGTCCAGTGGCTACCCCCACGCCCAATGTCAGGCCTTCGAGCCTGCTCCGTACTCCTCCTGCCCTGGTTGCTCCACTAGATTCTAGATAGAGTGCCAGATAGGAGTTGGCGGTCCCACCCCAGGAGGCTCAGAGCCGGGGGGTCCAGGCGGCCGGGAACAGTGGAGCTGGAGGTGAGCCCCACACTGCAGGTCTGGGGCTTCAGGTGGGCGGCACAAGGCTTCAGATCGAGTACCTCTGGAGAGTCCAGCCAGAGAGAGGGAGCATAAAGAAAGTTAAAAAAAAACGGTACATAAAAACATAGATATATCAGCAAAAAAAGACCCAGTGGTCCATCCAGTCTACCCATTTCCCTGCCTAATGCCAGGCTGGATTTATAGATCCAGTAGCCTAGTTGCTGATGGTCACCCCCTTCCCAGGTGCATCTTCTCTCCTCTTGCCTGTGGGTCCCACTATTCCCTTGCATCTGTCCCACACAAGTTTAAACCCTGTCCCAGTACTGGCTTCAGCCTCTTTTCTAGGCAGTCTGTTTCATTCGTCCATCACCGGCTCCATGAAGCACTTTCTCACATCCCTTCTAACTCCCCCTCCACAAGTCTCCACCCATACCTTCTTGTCACCATGCCCTCATTTTTTGTGAACAAGTCCTTACAATCCACCATGTTGATTCCTTTGCAAAAACCTGTACATCGTTGTCATATCCTGATTTCCCTCCTGGCCTCCAGTGTGTCCATGCTGAGGCCTGCCAACTCTTCCTTATATGACCCCACCTGCTGCCCTTGGCTCATTTGCATGGTCCTACTCTGTCTGGTCTCTATGCAGTACCAGTCTTTCTGAAGTTAAACTTAAGTGTGCAAAGAAATCCAGGTGTGGCCTTAGCAGTTCAGGGGCAGTATCACTTTCCTCATACTGTCAAATCCCCTTCCTTTGCACCCCAGCATCCTGTTTGCCAGTACCGTAAGCGTTGTTGCACTGTGTAGTGGACTTAAAGCTGTCACTGATAATGACCCCAGGTCTACCAATACACATTATATTTTTTTTTTGCATTGAACTTTAGTTGGCCATAATCTAGACCCTTTTCCATTTTTTCTAGGCTCCAACAGAGGACTGTAGTGAACAATCAGTAAGCAGTAAGACACAATGGGGTGTTTGTTGTGTTGCCACAACCACATGACCAGGAGCGTGGTAAGCACGAGGGCCACAGGACGAGTGTCTTCAGCCCCTGGAAGTGTGGTTGTGGCAGCACAGTCAACACTTCATTGTGTCATATTGCACTTATAAAAATGAGTTTCATGATAAGAATGTGAGAACATCAAAAATAAACTGAAAAGTGTTTAAAAAAAGATCAGTAGTTTTGTGTGAAATAGTCCCTCCGCAGATGGGTTGTTACTGCAGGGTGCCAGCCTGAGTTGCTCTGTGTGAGCCACTGTGGTGTGTGTGCGTTTGGTGTGAGAACTGTCTGTTGAAGTCCCCCCCCCCCATTTTGTTCCACTTTTCATGTTTTAACTTAAAAAAAAAAAAATAAAAAATGTGAATTTATTTTACTTTGTGGATTTGAATTGGAAATAACTGGCTTCGGGGCCCAATATTCAGATATGTGCAAAAGTGGAGCGCAAAGGTTTCCGCAGCACTTGCGCCCAACCTGCAAGTCGCCATATTCAGTCGGATAGCGCACCGGCACTACCTGACTAAATATAGGTCTATGCCAGCAGAGTGATAAGGTAAGTAGTGCTACCCTGACAGGGACCTGGCCTGTATGCAGCCCATAAGGAACTGCGCCCCCAGACCAAATAGCGCCAGTAGCCACGACGTGATATTCAGCCACAAAATGCAAACGAGCCTGTTGAGCATGCAAGGTGCTAAGGGGCCTTCCGCATGCTCATTATGGGTGCAGTTGCATGGGAAGCAGTGGCAGATTTGTGTCTGTCCTGTGGCTACCTGCCCTGTCAGGCATGGTGGCGAGTGCCCCCCTCCCCAAGCGCCTCGTGTGCCTGGCCCTGTTATGCAGATGTACTCCATGGTGTCTAGTGGCACCTCTGATCCTTCGATCGCCTGCTCCTGTCCCCTTCTAGTTAGTGAGTTCCCTGGTGTCTAGTGGCACCTTCCCACCATATTGTTCATGATTTCCTTGGTGTCTAGTGCCATCCCTCACCCGCTAAACTCCCGGCCTGACATGCATAGTGAGTCCCTGGTGTCAAGCGGTACTCCTCACTCACCAGGCACCCATCCTGGTGCCACCTCCAAGTCCTTGGTGGCTAAGGGGCCCCCCACTCCTTTCGCATCGAGCACAGCACCCCGCCAACTTCCCTGTACCTCTGAAAAGGTGCCATGTGGAGATCATGATATGACAACAGACACAGTATCCTCTCACTGTGTCAGTCATCAATCATATCAGAATCTCTGCACAGCACCTTCTTCAGAGCTAAGTGGGAATTGGCTGAGTGATGTGCTCAGTGCGGGGGGGGGGGCTAGCCACCAGGGTCTTGGAGGTGGAACCAGGACAGGTGCCTGGCAAGTGGGAGGGTACTGCTAGACACCAGAGACTCACTATGCATGTCTGGTCAGAGGTTCGGAGGGTGGAGGTGCCACTAGACACCAGCGACTCACTACGTATGTTGGAGCAGGGGTTCAGAGAGTGGGGGATGCCACTAGACACCAGGGAAATCACATATAATACAGGGGCGGGGTAATTGGAGGGCAGGGAGTGCCACTAGACACCAGGGAAATCATGTACTTTACAGGGACAGGTGCTGGGAGGGCGGGGGGTGCCGCTGGACACCAGGGCATCCATTGTGTCAGTGGACCGGGGTTCGGGTGTGGAAGGGCGAGCAGCTGCAGTACCATGCCTCGCCACCAGGGCCTTGTGCCCCATTAAGCTGGTATTTGCAAAGGGGGTAAATAGTGCCCATTTAGCATTTACTGCTGATGAAAACCGCTGAGTATGCCAATGCTCCCATATGCAAGGGGTACCCCCCTCATTTGCATGGGCGCAGTAGTATGTTAGTGTTTGGGTGCTAACGGGTTTTGCCCACGCTATGGGGGTCTCCGAATATAGAACCCACCCATGAATCGGGTGCAAAACCAAGTTAGTGTGGGAAAATAACTCCTTAGCACCCGCACTCCTTGTGAATATCTGCTCCCAGGTGTTTTAGTTCAGTGACTGAGTGGATTAGTAAATTAGCAGTGTGCATGAAAGTGAAACCAGGATTAGGAATGGCAACATCCAGTGTAGTAGCTGCATACTGATATGTAGTAGTTAAAGGGGCACTGTCAGCTTTGCCCCTTCGTTTTATGATTAAAACGAGCAGTATGCCTCTTGGCACCCATCTATCGTAAATGCACCCCAGAATGCCCCTACATGTGCAAATGTGCAGCCTTTTGGATGGTTTTTAAGATTTTTGAAAGAATATGCTTACACTCGGGTCAAGTAAAACTCACCGCGTCCCAGAAGCACAATGTGGTCGAGAACGCACCTCTGGCACGAGCTGTGACCAGAACAGTGATTTCTAGGGACATGGATATGTTGTTCATCCACACTGTCTGGCAGGTATCCTTGCCGCTTTAAATCTTGCCGGAAGGTCTTCAGCTGGTCCTCCCACCCACCTGGTGGTAAAACTCGGCTCCGCCCATGACGCCAGATCTTCCTTTGCTTGGAAGCTCAGGTTTCCTCCTTAGCAGCTCTCGTGTAAAACTGGTTTCACAATTCTTGAATTTTGAAATTAAAAGTTTTGCTAAAAGACTTGGTCTTCTCTCTCTACATGACTGCGATGGACAAATCGACCGGTTTTCGGAGATGCCCTTGCGGGCAGAAGATGTCTCGGACGGATCCGCACTCCGCGTGCATCTACTGTCTAGGCCTGGAGCACGACCCGCAGGCCTGCGACCTGTGCTCTTCCTTTTCGGCCTACGTCCTCGAAGACCGTGCTGCCCGTTTACAACTGGGGCGTCCCAGAAGCGATTTCCTCCGGTGAAGTCAAAAGAGGCCCGGTCGGTGGTGTCCGCAGCGGCGGGCTCGGCGGATCAGCTCGAGCAGATGATCGCCCTCGAAGAGGAGGCGGCGCGGGCCGCTTCTACCTCGGCTGCGGCATTTGTCCCGCTCTCTCTCGGTGCCTCTTATTCAGCTTCTTTTAAGGAGCTTTGTCTGACCCTCTCTACTAAAGGTGAGGGACTCAACTTCTTCTGGACCGTTTTCTCGGTCCAAAAGAGAGACAAGGGTAAGTCTCACTGCCGACGCCTTGGAGCGGAAGATCCTCTCCCGAGTTGTCGGCCGTCGACTGTCGACTGTCAAGCTGCCACTGGTCTCACGGTGTCCCCGTGAGGCCAGTTGATCGAGACTCCCGTCGACGCGGTCGAGATTTTTCTCGACCCGTTGGACGGGTTGTTGGCAGGAGAAGCCGAGAATCCCTTCTCCCCGGTTCCCCCGGTGGGAGTTGAGGACCACGTTGGCTCGTCTGTGCCTCCGGTTCCGGAGCCTTCGGTTGAACCCTCCGAACCGAGGGGAGTGCCGGTTCCCCACAACACCTCCCCGCACCGTCCTCGGGAAATCCGAGGTTCTCGGTCTTCTTCGCGGTCCAGCTGATCCCGCCGGCCATAGGCGGTCTCAGTTCCGGCATCGCGCAAGCGGCACCACCGCCATCCTCTTCCTCCTCCTCGGACGAGGAGTCTCACGCAAGTTGCGTCGAAGATATGAGGGAACTCATGTGGCAGCAGTTCCTTCTGACTGGAATAAACCGACGCCGTCGCCTTCCCCGGCCATTAAGTGTCTGTCACCGGAGCGGCCGAAACAACCCCTCGTTTTATCCGAGGAGCCTGTTCCCAGGCCGGTTGTTCAGCCAAAACCAGCTGCCCCACCGATTCCAGTGGAACCTCCGCCTCCACAGCCGTTAGTTGGGGCTCCGACCAAAAATTCTTGGTCGGCTCAGGGACTGCCCCATAGGCTGTCTGTCACCCTCACTCCCGATCGACCTCGGCAGGTGGAGGGTGGCTCAGGCCCGAAGCAGCTCTTTGAGGACTCTTCCGAGTCCGAAGACGATTCCTCCCTTTTCTCCAAGCGAATGGACTTGGAGTCCTCAGGAGGTCAGTCGGTGGACGATAGCCCTTCGTCCTTCCTGGGATTGCTTTGGCTCATCTCGGAGTCCACCGGGATGAAGCTCAAACCCGTTTCTAAGTGGGCCAGGTATCCCCTCACGGAGATTCTGGACTGAGGGGATTCCCCTACGGAGGCCTTTCCGGTGGCCGAGGCCATAGTGGGCCCGGCCTTGGAGCTCTGGCAGGGCCCTGCTTCCTGCCCTGCGCCTTCGGCCAGAATGGCCAGGAAGTATGCAGTCCCTACCGGTTCCTTGTCCGGTTTTTCGGAACACCCCTCGGCCGAGGGGTTAGTTACCGACAGCGTTTTCCAGCGTGCCGGGAACGCTAGGAATGTGGACAAACCTCCCGACAAGGAGTCCAAGAAATTGGACTATGCCGGGCGAAAAGTCTACGCTGCATCCTCCCTCGGCCTTCGTCAGGCCAGCTCGGCCGTCCTCATGGCACATTTCTCTCATGCCCTGTTGGGCTCCCTGGATGAGGTCGTCCCTCATCTTCCCGCGGATCTGCAGACCACAGTCAGGCAGGTGCGGGACCAGGGCAGGGCAGTGGCCAAACAGCAGCTCCAGACTGCTTTAGACATTGGGACTCATGTGCCAGGTCTGTCGCAGCCGCGGTGGCCATGCGTCGTCGGGCTTGGCTGAGGATATCCACCTTCACTGGATACCCAGCACAAGTTGGCGGATGTCCCCTTTTTGGGGACCGACCTCTTCGGCCCTGGGGTGGAAGGTCACCTGCAGAGGATCGAGAAGTCCAATGCTACCTTGGACTCTGTCTGTTCCGCTCAGAAGGACAAAGGCCACAAACCACAGCCTAAGCCCTCGTCTCTGCGCCCGCGGCGCATCCGGCCCAGCAACATCAGGGCCAGCAGGCTCGGGCTTGGCATCCCAAACCCAAGCCCGGGGCTTCCTCCAACAGGAAGCAGGGAGGTAAAGGCCCAGGAGGTCCCTCGGCCGGTCCCTCCTCCAAGCCTGCCCAGTGACGGGCTGAGGGGTGTTGCCCCCAACCCCGTCACCTCACCCCAGGTTCCCCACGTGGGGGGACGGCTCCGGCACTTCCTTTCCGCCTGGTCCGTTATTACCACGGACAGGTGGGTGCTGGAGGTGGTGGGAAAAGGCCTGCCTCTGGATTGCGAGCAGGCCCGCCCTTCAGTGCCGTCGCACTCGGGGCCCTCGGGGTCCAGGCCTCATTGTCGGCTCACCGGGCCGACATCGCTCTCCTCCTCCAAAAGGAGGTGATCAGGGAGGTGGCGGACCCTCCCTCAGACCCGGGGTTTGTGTCCAGGTACTTCCTGGTTCCGAAACGGACGGGGGGCTGGCGCCCCATTCTCGACCTACACGACCTAAACAAGTTCCTAAGGTCTCGAACCTTCAGGATGGTCACTCTGGCTCAGATAATACCATCCCTGGAACACGGCATGTGGTTCTGCTCTCTGGACCGGCAGGACGCGTTCTTTCACGTCCCTATCCGTCCGTCACATCGGAGATTCCTTCGCTTTCGAGCGGAGGGATCCCTTTTCGAGTTCTGGGCCATGCCCTTCGGCCTGTCTCCAGCTCCCAGGGTCTTCACCAAATGCATAGCAGTGGTGACAGCTTTCCTGCAGCACCAAGGGGTCCGGGTGTACCCTTACCTGGAAGATTGGCTGATAGCAGCCCCCTCCAGACAGGAGGTGGAGCAGTCCAGAGATCTGGCCCTCCAGGTTTGCTCTCAAATCGGCCTACTCATCAACGAGGCCAAGTCGGAACTCGAGCCGAAGCAGGTGATTCTGTTCATCGGGGCAGAGCTTGACTCTCTTCGAGCCAGAGCACGGCTCCCGGCGGACAGGGCCGAGGTTCTTACCTCCTTTGCCCAATCATTTCTGGTTGGGCAATCACGCCCTGCCCGGGACTTCCTGCGCCTCCTGGGTCTCATGCGGCCTGTACCAGCGTGGTCCGTTGGGCACGCTGGCACATGCGCCCCCTTCAGTGGGGACTGGCCAGCCAGTGGTCACAACGCTGCGATCCATTGGACCAGCTAGTGACGGTGACCCAGGGGATGCGGAACGCTCTCCAGTGGTGGACCGTTCCAGTTCATCTGCAGGAGGGCATCCCGTTTGTACGCCCCGAGCCGACGGTCTCTCTGTCGACCGATGCCTCTCTGATGGGTTGGGGTGCCCATCTGGGGGAACACCGGGCGCACGGCCTCTGGTCCCTGCGGGAGTCCCGATGCCACATCAACCTGCTGGAGCTCCGAGCGGTCCACCTAGCTCTCACCGCCTTTGCTCCGTTTCTCCGGGGTCAAGTGGTCCGAGTCCAGACGGACAATACCACGACCATGTACTACCTAAACCGCCAGGGCGGGACGCGCTCCATGCTTCTATGCAAGGAAGCTCTCCACATCTGGTCACTGTGGCGCAGCTTGGAGGCGGATCTCCTCAGCCATTCATGTGGCAGGAGCTCCAACACCCTGGCCGATGCCCTGAGCCGATAGGGGCTGCATCCCACGAGTGGTCTCTCCTGCCGGAGGTACAAGATCTGTTCTCCATTGGGGCACACCTCAGGTGGACCTGTTTGCTCCAGGAAGAACGTGAAGCTGAGGCTGTTCCATGCCCGCCCTCAGCAGGGCTCGCTGCAGAGATGCCTCTCGAGGGTCGTGGACCCGGGCTCTTCTACGCCTCCCCATTTCCTTGATACACAAGGTGCTTCTCAAAGCAAGGAGGGACAAGGCGCAGGTGATTCTGATAGCCCCAGACTGGCCCCACCAGTTCTGGTACCCAGATCTCCTCAGCCTCAGCTCCAGGCTCCCGAGGCAGCTTCCAGCTCGCCCGGACCTGCTCTCAGTCAGTCAGGGGAAAGTGTTCCATCCGGACCTTCAATCCCTGCACCTGACGGCCTGGTTCCTGGGCGGCTAGAGTTCCAGGCCTTGGGTCTTTCCGACAAGGTCCTCCATGTAGTTGAGGCGTCCCGTGAGGAGTCGACCAGGAAATGCTATGCCTTCAAATGGAAGAGATTTTCCATTTGGTGTCAGGGCAAGGGCTTGGACCCTTCCTCTTGTTCTTTGGCAAGCATCTTGGACTATCTATGGTCCTTTTCTCGTCAAGGGCTTAGGTCAACAACCCTAAAGGTGCACCTGGCAGCCATCTCTGCTTACGGGGCGCGGGCCGGGGAGCAGTCGGTGGCGCAGGAGAAGGTGGTCTGGCGCTTTTTCAAAGGCCTTGATCACATTTCCCCTCCGGTGCAAGATCCTCTACCTCCGTGGGATTTACTGCTGGTACTGGCAAAGCTCATGGGCAAGCCATTCGAACCAATGCACAGGTGTGAACTCTCTCACCTGTCTTGAAGACCGCCTTCTTGGTGGCTATCACGTCAGCCAGAAGGATGGGAGAACTCCAGGCGCTCTGCATTGAGTCTCCTTACCTGGTCTTCCACAGGGACAAGGTTGTCCTGCGCCCCCACCCGAAATTCCTTCCGAAGGTGGTGTCGGAGTTTCACCTTAACCAGGTGTTGACTCTGCCGGTGTTTTACCCCAATCACACCTCGGAGGCCAAAAACAGGCTCCATACTTTGGACCCTAGAAGGGCGCTCGCTTATTATAAGGAGCGCATGGCTGAAATTCGGGGAGAGGTTCGCCAGCTGTTTGTCACCTACGCTGAAGCCGCACCTGGCAGACCTGCAGCCAAGCGGACGATAAGCAGGTGGGTCACCTCCTGCATAGATCTCTCCTATAAGTTGGCGGGCATGGAACCTCCCAGAGGGATAAGAGCTCATTCTACCCGCCATACTGCTGCATCGGTGGCTGCTTCCAGGGACGTCCCTATCCAGGATATCTGCAGGGCTGCTACCTGGAAGTCAGCACACACCTTCATCACCCATTACCACATCGACCTTGAGTCACGCCAGGATGCTGGTTTTGGGGCCTCGGTTCTCCAGTCTTTATTCCCTAAGTAGGGGGTGTGCGCCTTGCCTCCCTCCTCCCGGAGAACTGCTAGGAGTCTGCCAATAAGTGTGGATTGAACAACATATCCATGTCCCTAGAAATACAGGTTACTCACCTGTAACAGGAGTTCTAGGAATGGTATATGTTGTTCATCTACATGACCCACCCGACCTCCCCGGCTTTGACACACAATCTGAGCTTCCAGCGGGCCAGATCTGGCGTCATGGGGCGGAGCCGAGAGTTTTACCACCCGGGTGGGTGGGAGGAGCCAGCTTGAAGACCTTCCGGCAAGATTTAAAGCGGCAAGGATACCTGCCAGACAGTGTGGATGAACAACATATATCATTCCTAGAACTCCTGTTACAGGTGAGTAACCTGTATTTTTTTGATAATGACCCCAAGATAGAATAATAACCCTGCTCCATGTGTAGAAAGAAGACGTTGCTGGTATCTCTGTTGAAAAACCGAGCGCTCTATAGTGCACAATTTGTAATTTCTAAGCGTTGCCAAAATCTCGCACCTGCGCTTCAGAAGCACACTCTTGTGCATGTGCGGGATCTCTGTTCCTTCCTCTGAAGTGCATGCGCATGATTTCGGCAACTCCTAGAAATTACAAATTGTGCACTATAGAGCGCTCAGTTTTTCAACAGAGATACCAGCAACGTCTTCTTTCTACACGCGGAGCAAGGTTATTATTCTATCTCGGGGTCGTTATAAAAAAATCACTGTTTTGGACACCGCTTTTGCCAGAGGTTGCTCGACTACATTGTAAGCCCGGACGCGTGAGTTTTACTCAATTCAGTGTAAGCATATTCTTTCAAAAATCTTAAAAACCGGCCAAAAGGCTGTACATTTGCACATGTAGGGGCATTCTGGGGTGCATTTATGATAGATGGGTGCCAAGAGGCACACTGCTTGTTTTAATCATAAACCGAAGGGGCAAAGCTGACAGTGCCCCTTTAAGCAACATTGGTACCAGGACTCGAGGACTTTTTTCATAACAATTGGTTGTTCTGTCTCTTTCCAATGGGTAGGAATAAGTTTTAGTCAATCAGCATGCTTAGTATCTGTTGTACAAGCTTTTTTAATCACTGCCAGGCCCATGATAAGAGCATTGCAATGAAACACATTACACTTTCTTCTTCACTAAACCATCCAGCCCATTATAGACCACTGTGAAAGACATTACAGTCTGATGTAGCATACCAGATGGGCAACTTGAAAGAAAAACTGTATGTGCTGTAGAATGCATAAAACAATACATGGAGCCGGCCCATAAGTGAAGCAGTTGGATTTCCACTTGTGACACCGGTGACCCGGGTCGCTGGAGGGCCGGCCGGGGGGAGAAGGCTCGAGCGTCCGACAACTGCTTACCTTCACCCAGGGGAGGGTGGAGATGTGGCTCACTGAGTGCTGACTCCTGGTGAAGGCCAGGAACACAGCACTTTAGGGATCACGCAGAATGCAAGGGGCGTGATGGAGGTTGGCATTCGCCTTGACATCTGTGGCACGCCATGCCCTGTGGAGAAAATGAGCATCAAGCTTCCTGATTGTCCAGATGACAGCCCCGCCACCATGAAAGCCCTGATCTCCAGTCCACCTCAACAGCACCCAGGGACCGAACAAAGAGTGTGCTGGTTGTCCCCCCTGGCGCCTTCCCCCTCGGAGGAGAGGGACCCATCCAGTGAAGGGTGACACTGGGCTACCCCTGCAGTGGCTGTGATCTGAGGTGGAGGAGACGGGAGTGTCGGAGGAGCCTAGGCTGGCCCGAGGGAGTGGTGAGCCGGGAAGCTGGAAGGAGCAAAAAAAAAAAACACAATACATGGAGCTGGATCATTTCCAGTTTGGTTTTGTAAATCTCTCCAAGCATTCAAAAGATGAAAACCCAGTGCAAAGCATCATGGGTATGCAAATCTTGGGGGGGGTAAGCTGAACAGGAAATATGCCAACTGGTACTCCATTCTGCTGTGCTACTCTGCAAATAGTACTGCACTCATTTCAAGCACAAAAACATGACATTAATCTTCCTAAAATGCACAGAGTAGCATGCATGACAACAATAGGCTTTCCAGCAACTGCTTGATGCTTAGAATTAGAAAGTCCTAAAATTTGTTCATGGGAGGAATTTTCTGTAACGGAGTTCTGCTGCTGCAACTTTTTTTTTTAATTATTTGGTAGAAACTAGAAAACCACTTTAACAAAGGAGCGCCTTGTATTCATTAAGCCCATACATGGGTTTATTGTAATAAATAAAAAAAACAAATCTTTAACATACTAATTAATAAATTAACACCACAAGCTTAAACAGATGGTGCTTGCATCAGACCTTTCAGTGTTGCCTCCAGGCTGCTTTATTACCATGGAGATGGGCATTCTGGAAAAGCAGCTTACCAAACCTACAACATACAGTATTTGAGCAAATACATCCTACGTGCTGCATACATAAAAAAGGTTTGAATTAAATGCACGCTGAAAATAAATACAAAAATTAAAATAAACATTCTGACCCAAGGTCTATTTCAGAACATTATTTATAAAGAAAAAAAAAACAAAAGCACAAACACACTTAAAATGTGTCTTCATAGATAATGCCTGAAGACCCGTCATACAGTATCGTTGAAATGTTAATTCTAATCACAGCGTATAAGGTTGAGGGGGAGTCATTAGGAGAAGTAATGCTGGCGCCATAATTAATGTTGAAATATGTTTTTTTAGGAATTAACCCACTCGGAATGTGGTGCTACAAACAACCTTATTGTTCTGAGCACACACTAACCTCTACAGAGGGACGCCCACACTTCAATGAATTACAGCATCTTTATTCACAAGTATGGACACACAGACCAGAATCTCGCCTGACATGTTTCAGTATACAGTTCTTTTATCAAAGGCAACAGATTCAAACAGACACACCTTTACATACAACAGAAAAAACATGTGATTCTGTGACATCACAGACTTACCACCTCTTAATTGGATAATAAAAAAAATTTAAACTCATTAAAGGTAAAAACACACTCTCTTAATTTATAATCCTGTGTAAAACCCACAGTGACTTATAAAGTGCTTATTACAATACAAAAACTTTTAAAACCATTTTCACTGTGCGACTAAAATTGGGGGGTGTTGCAGGAGAAAAGAAGGAAAGGTAAAATATATACTGACAGAGATAAAACAAGAGAAAAACAAGACAGGAATAGGAGAAGGTTAAAACAATGACGTATCAATAAATCTAACTTATTTTTAATATTGTCATAGCTGAGTCTAAGATAAACATGGACAAAAATTCAGAATTACATATTGCTGTCTTAAATAATAATACAAAAAGCTTTGTTGTCCTAGGGTGCTAAATAAATTACGAACTGCCATCTCCCCAGAAAAAAAAAACAGATTAGGCAGGGACGCACGTCAAGTTGTGAGTTTAAACCTGGTTTAACATTGGCTTTCAAAGTCAGAATCGAGACATTTTCTCTAAGATTCTTGCAATCTGCCCTTCTTGGTTTTCTGTTCACCTTGTCAGTTGCCCAAAACCTAAAGCAGTGTTCCTCATTATCATTCGAAAGAGCAAAATGTGTTGCAGTAGGATAGGTCAATTCTAGGAGCGTGGATATGTTGTTCATCCTCACTCTCTGGCATGTCCCTTTCCCCTTTAAACTTGCCAGAAGTCTTCAAGCTGACTCCTCCCACCCACCCGGGTGGTATAAACCTCGGCTCTGCCTCATGACGCCAGATCTTCCTTTCTGCTGGAAGATACAGGTCCCTTGTGCAACTTCTGTACTTCGTAGGCCCTGGTTTCAAAACGTTGGTTTTACCGCAACTTGCTATCAAACTCGTTAGAGTTTGCAATTTCCGATTCGGATATGGAGGACAAATCGTCCCCTGGATTTCGCCGGTGTCCCTGCGGCCAGAAAATGTCACGCACCAATCCCCACCTAGCATGCGTGTACTGCCTCGGCATCGGACATGACACCTCATCGTGTACAATTTGTTTGGCCTTCCATCCCAACGTTCTGGACGACCGCAAGGCGTGCCTTCAACTGGGGAGACTGGAGAAAAGGAACCTGCCAGTGAATTCCAAAGAGGCGAGGTGGGCGGTTTCCGCGGCCGTGGGATCCGCCGAGCAATTGGAACAGATGAAGGCCTTTGAGGAGGAAGCGGCTCAAGCTTCTGTCGGTCGAAGCTTCTTCGTTCCCCTCAACCTTGGCTCGACTTTTACGGGCTCCTTTCAGGAGTTGTGCCAGTCTCTCCCCACCAGAGTGAGGCACCCTCGGGCTTGCACTCCTCCCGCCCTCGGAAGAGGGAGAAGGACCCCAGGTCGTCTTCCTCCAGAAGACGACGCTGCTGGGACCGAGAGAGGTCCGAGCCCCAGGAACACGCAGTCTCGACTTCGGTCGAGATCACATCCTCTGCCTCTGGCTTCACGGATCTTCCATCGGGCCAAGGCACTGAGACCGAGGAAACGGCCTAATTGGCCGAGATTACACTCGATCCCATCGAGCCCTTATCGCCGACTCCTGTCGACGATTCCTTAGAAAGGACCCCGTTTTTTTTTTTCCCCACGATGAGGAGACTGTACCTTCGGGTAACCTCATCAAGGAAACCATTCTGGAGCCTCGATTTTCCCCAACTCCGGCGTCCCCCGATTGAACCAGCTGACCCCATCGGTCTCGATCGAGGACCAGGACCCCTTCGGTCAAAAAACCGAAGAAAGGTCACAGACACTCCAGAAAGAGGCGTCGCCATCGATTCTCATCCTCCTCGGACGAGGAGAGACTTTGACGGAAACTCCGTCGACGTTATGAGGATCTCGTGTGGCAACAGCCGATTCTGACCGGTCAAAAGGCGGATCCACCGGAAGCACCGGCCATTGCTTGGCTCCCGCCTTCCAGGCAGACACCGACCCCTCCGGAACTGAAGACTTCGGTTCCCCCACCCGTGGGGCTGGCCTGAATTCCGGCTCAGCCTATTACAGTCTCCCCACCAATTTTGGCGGAGCCACCACCTAAGCAGCCTCAGGGAGGGGCTCCCTCGAAAGAGGGCCAGACAGACACCAGACTGCCCCGTCGTCTGTCCATCACTGTTGTCCCTGATCACCCTCGGCGCATCGAGGGAGACATAGGCAGGGGACCATTATATCCAGACTCTTCGGACGCCACTGGTTTGCACTCGCATCCGGGGGATGATGAGTCATCAGTGGCAGGTTTGAAGGACGGTCCTCCCTCCTTTCAGGGCATCCTCCACCTGATTTCCGAATCTACCGGAATGCCCCTGGAGCCTATCCAAAAGAAGGCCGAATACTCCCTTACAGACATCCTCAAAAGGGGGGATACCCCGACGGAGGCTTGCACACCTGGCTCAAACCAGGAAATTGTTTGACAAGCTAGGGGTTACAGTCAGTCTGCCAGAGTCAGTACTTACTCCCTGTCAAAGACTGCAGTACACAGGGGCAGTCTTGGACACAGCTCAGGGCTATGCATCCCTGCCTCTGGACAGGCAGAACACCTCATTTCTCAAGCACAAATGGCATGCAACAGTGAGTATGTCCCAGACAGAACTTTGCTGTGCCTTCTGGGCCTCATGGCTGCAGCCACTGTCATTGTGCCACTGGCCTGCTTGCATATGCGGATCCCACAGTTAACTTTGAGTCCAGTGGGACCAGTTGAACGACAACCTAGGCAAACAGGTGCTACTCACGTCTCCTTTGTAAAAATCATAATGTGATGGATGGAATGCAGCAGCTTACTAAAGGGTGTTCCATTCCTGATTCTAACCTCAATGAATTCTCACCTTGGATGCCTCAGGATCTGGGGTGGGGACTGCACCTGGCACCCTATCGGACACAAGTTACATGGACCCAGGTGGAGACAAAATTGCATATAAATGTTCTGGAGATGAGAGCTGTGTTATACAGTCTCCAGGCATTTCAGGAGCATCTGACTCCAGGTCCGCTGTTAATGCTAACGGACAGTGTTAGTATGATGCATTATATCAGCAAACGGGGGGACCATTTCTATCAGCTGTGCTGGGAAGCAATGAGAGTTTGGTATTGGGATCTGGAACACAGCCTAAAACTTTCAGCCATGCATTCTCCAGGTGTCCAAAACATCTTAGCAGACCAATTATGCAAGTCACAGTCCAGAGTGCATGAAAGGGAACTGCTGACTTCAGTAGTGGAAGGCCTCTTTGTAAGGTGGGGTACCCACAATTGGACCTTTTTGCTTCCCCACACAATGCAAAACTGCCGTGTCTTTGTTTGCTTGCTTCAGGGCCTGTAGTTTTCTGGCAAGACGTGTTGTCCCTCTCTTGGAAAGACGGGTTCCTGTACACCTTTCCTCTAATACAGAGAGTACTATTCAAACTGAAGATGGAGGAGTCAACCCTCATCCTCATTGCTCCACTATAGCCTCAGCAGATATGGTATCCACTGCTGCAGCAGTTAGCAGTGGAGCCCCCAGTACCTCTACCACTGGGCAGGGGCCTGTTGTCACAGGACAAGGGGTCTCTGGTCCATCACGACCCGATGTCCCTATATCTGCATACATGGCTCCTGAAGACATAGCCATTGCACAATGTGGAGTATCACTTCAGGAAGCTGATGTTCTGGTGGCTGCCAGAAAACTCTCCAACAGACATACCTATTCTTTGAAGTGGGAGTGGTTTACATTGTGGGCTGCTTCCAAGTGCTTGGATCCATTTATCTGTCTGGTCAATGCATTGCTGGAATACTTGCTGTCCCTGTCAGAATCTGGTCTCCTGTATTTCTCACTCAAGGTGCATTTGCCTGCTATTGCAACTTTTCATGCCCCCTGTGAATGGACGTACAGTTGCCCAATTAGAGGTATCCCATACTTTTCTGAAAGGTATGTTGCATATGAAACCTTCCGTTAGAAATCCGGTCCCGGCTTGGGACCTGAATTTTGTTTTAGAGAAGCTTACTTTGTTTCCTTTTTTAGCCAGCCTCGAGCTGTGACTTGCACTTCCTTTCATGGAAAGCATTATTTTTAGTTGCAATCACTTCTGCTCGAAGGATTTCAGAGCTGCAGGCTCTAATGTGTGAGCCTGCTTGTTTGATTTTCCATAAAGACAGAGGCCCGCATTTTCAAAGGCAGCCAGATGCAGGGCGCGTCTACATACACCACCCCCAAAAATGTGCTGGCGCTCCCTGATGGGATATTCAAACAGGATGCGTGATCACAACAGATGGCGCATCCCGTTTAACTGTCAGATCCTGGATGGGCAGCGCAAAGGGGGTCGGCCGCCAATGTGCCCAGCATAGCCAGGGTCCGGGCAGAAGACCACCAATGGGGGATGCGCCGTGCGTCAATGGCGATATTCAGCCGCAATATGCAGATGAGCTCATTGGGCATGCATTGAGCAAACGGGCCTCATACATGCTCATTATGGGTTCATTAGCATGGCTGCACTCAGCAGAATGTGTTGGGCCATCCTGCCCAACCCCACTCCCCGATGCTCATACAACTAATAAAAAAAAAAAAACTTTTCCATAGTGCAGGGTCCACCTCCCGCTTCTCTGCCGGTGCACCCACACTCTGCCACAGCTAGCGTCGACTGATCAGGGCACAAGCTCCTACTGTACAATGAGCTCACACTATGCACAGTAGGAGCCTCACTACCGATCAGTCAGCAGCTGGCTATGACAGGGTGTGGAGGGCTGTGCCAGTCACCAGCAAGGGTCAGGTTGGGGGTGCGGGTAGGGGGTCCTGCCTTCTTGGGTGGGGGGGACACTACACCATGGAAACGGGTGTGACATAGGATTATAATGCGATCGGGGATCTTGGACCGGGGCCGCCCGTCTGTGCGGTGCAATCATGGATCAAGGCCGGGTGGGGGGTCCACTACATTATGGAAACGGGGGTATTTTTATTACTTTCATGGGCATCAGGGTATGGGGCTGGGAGGGGGACCCCACACCATGGAAAAGTGGGTATTTCATTACTTTTATGAGCATCGGGGGGCGGGGCTGGGAAGGGGGACCCTACACTATGGAAAAGTGGGGTTTTGATTACTTTTATGAGCATTGGGGAATGGGGCTGGGGGGTGCCACTAGGCTGTGAGGACTGACAGGCTGCTGTGTTCCTGTCTGCACTACTGCAGGCTGCCTGTGGGTGGCTGGCAGTTTAGGCATGCTTTTTCTATGCCCGACTTTGCGCCGCTCATTTCACGCACTTGGGCAGACCATTTTTTCGGAACATTCCTTTAGGTGTAATATGCATAAACACGCCCCCTTCTACTTGGGCCGCACACATTACTTTTGGGCCATGGCCTAACTCAATTTGGGCAGCCCATCTGCCCCTTCTGAATATAGCAGTCTGGAGCATTTTTTGAGATGGACGACATCTCCATCCCCAGAGATGCGCCACCCATCTCCTTTGAAAATGTGGGCCAGAGTGTCTTTACATCCCAGTCCTAAGTTCTTACCAAAGGTGGTGTCTGAATTTACTTTGAATCAAACTGTCCACCTCCCAGTATAATACTCTGCATATTCCAGTCCAGGGGAAGCATTACTCCATACTTCGGATGTACATAGAATTCTCTGATGTTATGTGAACCTCACACCAAGGACTGCAGAAAGTCCTGTCAGCTTTTTGTTTCATTCGCCCCTGGGAAGGAGTTCACCCCTGTGTCTAAACAGTGCCTGTCCAAATGGCTGGAACATGCATTATTTATTCATTTATTTTTTTTAACTTTCTTTCTTCACTCCATGTTCCTGAACTCTTTCAGGAGAGGTCACTCAGGATCCTGGTCCTGATCCCGCCCATCTGAAGCCCCCTCTCGCTCCTTCCAGCCGCCCTCACTGCCACCTGGCCCTCCCGCTCTGAGTCCCCTGAGGCGGGACTGCCAGTTACTTCTCCTGGCACTCTATCTTTTAATCCAGTCTGGTGGAGCGAGGCAGTGGAGAGCACACAGGAGCGAGAGGAAGGCCCGACACTGGGCGTGGTGGACTAATCCCCCTGACCCTCCGTCACCTATCAGGAGGTGGAGGATTTTTTCCATGTTTTCTTGTTCCGCCCTCACCCCCACATGCCATGACGCCATGGAACGTCCTGTCATGGCTCCGCAGCCCTCTAGACGAGCCCTGAAGCGTTGCAGTATCTTCGTCCTCCACCAAAGATCACTGCTGTGCCGAGTATAGTCCCTGGAACCGCCAAGGAAGGAGAGCTGTCCTCCGAACGCTCGATCCTTTCTCTCCTCTCCCCCAGCGGCCCAGGCTCGTTCCCGAACCTGGATCGCCAGCGTGGCGCAAGGTGTGGCATCCAGCGTCTCAACCCTCAGTGCCACCGGGACGGCACCGGAACATGTAATATGTTCTGTTGTAGGGAGTATGGTAAGGAACTTCCTGGCCACGTCTGTTGCTTTTTTCCAAAATGTTTCTGCTGCTGAGATTTGTGCAGCTACCATGTGGCACAGTGTCCATACCTTCACTAAACATTATAGTCTGGACATTGTGTCTCACAGACGAGCAAGATTTGGCCTGGCTGTATTACAGTGCCTGCTGTCATGACCATATATACCGTCCTACCAGACTGTCAGTTTTTGGTACTGCTTGGGACTCGTTCCAAAGGTGTGGTCTGGTGAAAGAGATACCCTTGAAGAAGATAAAAGTTATGTACTTACTGTAATATCTTTGAGAGAATCTCTTTAAATCAGGCCATGTCATCCCATCCTCCTTCCCCCTTAGGGGTATGGTTATAGATTTCCTGCCTTGCTTCCTTCCATAATTGTCTTTTCCAGCTCCCATCATTGCCTGGTATGCTGGGTGCTGGCATGATCTCCTGGTTCCCGTTAGAGAGGTTCTCCTAGCATGATCTCCAGCAGGGAACTGAGGAGAGATGAGGCCGGCTGGCTACCCACGTTAATGTAGACGTTGACACATGATGTCATCGTGGGCAGCCTCTGGCGCTGACGTAGGTATAGTTACAAAGGTGTGGCCTGATGAGAGATTCTCTCAAAAATCTACTGTTACAGTAAGTACATAACTGTTGTTTACCTCTACTGTGCACTGGATTTCTGTTGTACTCATCAACTCATTGCCGTTTTTCATGCAGCACAGCGTCATGCGTGCCAGAGGACTCCACTTGCTTCTGATTCTGATTGTCTTCATATTCGGCAGAATGTTTACAGCGATATGCTGATCATACTGATGTTTATTTTTTCCTGTAGCCTGCATGGAATGGATCGGTTAACCGAAACTGGGCCAACAACATAACAAGGTACAGAGATACAGTCGCAGAGGAGTCTGTACTTGCAGTGAATGGATCACTAAAACCTCCGCCTGATGCTGGACAAGAAATATTGTCACAAACACTTGTTACTGACGCTAACAAGGTAAGAGAGCTATTGAATAAAACTGCCTTATATAAATTGTTGGAAGAAAGAAGCTGCTAGCTGCAGCTTCTTTTTCTGTTTTTATTGATTTTTTGTGCCCCTCCTTGCCATCACCCAGGGATATAGCATGTGCCCTGTTAATGAGGGGTGTATACCCTGTTCAGGCAGTTGCAGTTATATGGGCAACAGGAGATTTTTCTTTGTCACAGACATAGTGCAGTTTAAGACCCACTCACCAGTTAAGGTTATTAAGAATGTTTTACTGAAGAAATATTTGGTCCACGACCAGTGCATTTGACTATTAATCCTCGTAATTACCATTATTTAGTTCTCCTGCTTGAGTCCACTTCTTCAGGATATTAATATTTAAATAATTATTTTATGTTTTAAATGTATTTGTAGACAGATTAATATCCTGAAAAAGTGGTCACAAGCAGAACCAAGAAACATCAGTTTTGAATATTAACATGTTGAGTTACACTGGTCATGGACCAAATATTTCTTGGAATAAAAACCGCTTAATAACCTAAAGAGGTGAGTGGGTCTTAATCTCCACTGGGTCTGTGGCATAGTACATGAAGGTGTTTGAAGCAGATCTCTCCTGGTAACTATTTTTTTTAAATAGGTATATAGTGAGCCACTCTGCTGCATGTGGTTTTCTCCAGGGATTTTCTTCTCATGTTTCTTCCCCTTGGTACAGCCCACTCAGCGATGCAGCATACCCCTGTGAAAGGAGTAAGTTCCCTGGTGTGTCTGGGGGTCACTGTGTGCTGGAACCCAATACCGTCCCCAGTGTAATAATTTTTCCAGTAGACATAGTCAGCTGTACCCAGATCAGCACCACTCCTACCTTTTCTTCTTGATGGTCCTGTCCTCCGTAGCCTCTAGTCCCACCTTGATATCGAAGCTTACCCCCTTTACCCCTGCACCTGTCCTTCCTATATAAGGTATACCCTGGAACTGCCGCATCCCATTGTTCCAAGTGTGCCATGTTTTTGTCATGGCTACCAAGTCTAACTTGGACTCTGCCACCATCGCCTGTAATTCACTGATGTTATTAAGGCTTCTGGCATTTCAGCATACCACCTTCCAACCTCCCAGTTATTCCCTCTCCCCTTGCCAGTTTCCTAGCTACTGTCTGCTGCACTCTTCCTACTGGACCATGTCTCTTCCTTCTATGTGGTTTGCCGTGACCACCACACTTCTTTCCTGCTCTTTTGTGTTCCCTGTCCTTGCCTGCAATAGCACCCCACCCTTGTCCCTTTCCTGTTTTTAGGGGAGTCTCTGCGAGGGTCTACCCATCCTGCCCCTTACTAAGGAATTACCAGCATCTGTCTCCCCCACCCATTCAGTTTAGCTGACGATCCATCCAAGCATCTAGTCTGCCCAAGCCCACTTGTTACCTCCCTCGTGAGAATAAGGCCATTTCCCTTGAATAGCCTGTAGCCCAGAAGTTCCCCCAGTCTCCCACATTTTATACACCTCCTGATGCCACCCTTTCAACCAGACATTGAACACCTCAGTTTCCTCCTGCCTCACCCTTCTCTCACCTCTCTGTTATACCAGTAGGACCTCTGAAAAGACCAGCAAGCCTACCTTCCACTTCAGCCCCCCCAGGCTTCTGGAAGTTTAATTTAACTTCCTCCAGATTGTGGTTTACTAGGATGTTTGTACCCAAATGCCTTAGGACATGTGGCACCTCCCCCATCCCTATCATGTCCTCCTCTGTCATGGCCCATACACTTGGCAGGCATTTTATCACTCTTCTCTTTTTCCCCTTTCCACGCACCACCCTTTTCACATCCCGTATCATAGAATCCCCAACTGTAAGTACTCTTACTGACTGCCATCTTTGTTTTCCTCACTACCATGCTGGGTGTTCCCCTTTCTGCGTAGTCTGTCTTTGTGACTGGCTCATAGCCTCTCCTGATAGGGTCAGGTAACTCCGCATCCTCCAGGGGTACAAAACAGTTTGATGGTCACTTCCGAAGGACACTTCTTCACACCAGTAAACTTGCTTCTTTCTTCCTCCCGACACCCTCCAGTCCCCCTGGGCTAGCGAGCCTCTGGATGAGGGGACAGCGTATGCGAGTAATGATTCTGGATTCCAGCACAGCCGTCTGCGCAGCAGAAGTATTCTGCCCGTGCTGCCTACAGCTGTACATGGAGCTCCTCAGACCTCCTGCATCTGTGGCTGTGAGCAACCCTCCAGAGTATGGCCCACGGTCCCTACAACTGGATTGCTCATGTCATACCTCCCCTCCATTGTTAGCTCAGTTTTTTACTAATGTAATAACTACCAATGCACTCCCTAATTCCACTGACTCCTCGAGTCCCCCTCACTACGTTCTTTATCAGCCTACCCCAGAAAAGATCTTTCTCCTCTAGTTGGAAATAACCTGTTCCACATCTCCAGAAAGACGTAGAGTGGAGGCGGTCCAAAGGAGGGCAGCTAAAATGGTGCAGGGTCTACTTCAAAAGCCCTATGAGGAGGGAACTAAAAGACCTCATTATGTACTCCCTGGAAGAGATGAAGGAGAGGACGGATATGACCGAGACCTTTAAATACCTCACAGGCGTAAATAAGGTACAGGAGGGAAGTATTTTTTTTTTAGAAAAAAAAGGAGCTCAAAAACAAGGGGACATATGAGCGTACGAACTTGCCAGTAGATAAAGGCCTAATGGTCCATCGAGTCTGCTCGATTGTGCAGCTAGCTGCCCCTCCCCCTTACCCTGTCCCATCCCCCTTTGATTCAGGAGAACCTCAGTCTGGAGGTCCCATTTTACACCGACCCTCCAATCCAGACTGACAACGGACACATCAGGGGAGGGCTGGGGTGCCCACCTCGGGTCTCACAAGACAAGGCGGCTGGTCTCATCTCGAGCAAAAGCTTCACATCAGTGTGCTCAAGCTGAGGGCAGTTCTCTGTGCTCTACAGGCTCTTCTTCCCTTCATTCTTCCTGGTCATCTTCTGTTTCAGTCAGACAACATGTGCATAGTCTAGTACCTCAAAAAGCAGGGAGGCACTTATTCCTACCCTCTATGCCGGGAGGCGGCGAGAGTCTGGTACTGGGCAGCCCAGCACAGTCTTCACTTGACCGTGGTTCATGTTCCGGGAGTGGAAAATACTCTGGCGTTGCTCTCAGATGCTTATCAGCCAGGTCCCATGAATGGGAACTAGATCAAAAGGTCGTAAATGACATTGTTTGGTGGTGGGGGACTCTTCAGGTGGACCTCTTCGCCTCCCCTGACAACGCCAAGCTTCCCACCTTTTGCTCGCTCACTCCAGGGCGAGACATTTTTTTGCAGGATGCACTGTCTCTCTGTTGGAGAGACAGATTTGTTTATGCCTTCCCTCCCATTCCTTTGATTCCGAGGGTGCTGAACAAGCTTCGGGCAGAGGGGGCATGAATGATCCTCATCACTCCCTTCTGGCCCAGGCAAGTTTGGTTCTCTTTTCTGCAGCAGTTTTCCGAGGAACCTCCACTTCCTCCTCTTCTGTCACAACAATTGTTGACCTAGGGTCAGGGAACCCTGGTTCATCCAGGTCTCAAAATCACTCCCATCTCCATGCGTGGTTCCTTCAGACATAGCCAAGGCACGCTTCAGAGTCTCCCCTCTGGTGGCGGACATTTTGGTAGAGGCTAGAAAGCCTTCCACCAGATCCACTTATGCTATTAAGTGGAAACGGTTTTCCATCTGGGCAAGCTCTAAGGACTTAGAGCCCTTTTCGTGCCCAGCTAACAAAGTCCTGGATTATATGGCGACACCTATTTGATCTGGGTCTCAGTCATTCTATTTTAAAGGTTTATATGGCAGCAATTTCAGCCTACCGCATTCCCTTTGGAGACAGATCTTTTGCTCAACTGGAAGTCTCTAAGACCTTCCTCAAAAGGGTTCTCCACCTGAGACCGCCTATCCACAATCCTGCCCCTCCATGGGACCCAAATTTCATCCTGGAGAAGCTCACACTGCCCCCACTTGAACCTGCAGGGGAGGCAGATCTAAAGTTTCTTTCTTGGAAGACACTTTTTCTGGTGCCCATCACTTCGGCTCAGCGAATTTCCAAGCTCCAAGCCTTGATGTGTAAAATCCCATACCAGATTTTCCACAAGGAATGTGTGGCTATGTGCACCAACCCCAAGTTCCTTCCTAAGGTGGTGGCTGAGTCTACGCTGAACCAATCCATTAAGTTACCGGCCTTCTTCACGGAGCACTCCAGTCATGGAGAGTATCTTTTGCATACTCTGGATGTACGTAGAATCCTGAGATACTACACTAATCGGACTAAGGATCTCAGGAAAATGGATCAGCTATTTGTTTCTTTCACACACAAAAGAGAAGGCAAAGCAGTTTCTAAGCAATGCCTGTCTAAATGGTTAGCGAATTGCATCACTTTCTCTTATGACAAGTACGACAAAACCCTTCCCGGATCAAGTCAGAGGTCACTCCACTAGAGGGGTGGCTGCCTCTGCTGCTTGTTTCAGGAATGTGTCAGCAGCAGACATCTATGCAGCTGCAACTTGGACGTCTGTCCATACTTTCATGAAACACTACAGTTTGGACATTGCCTCTCGCCATAGAGCAGGCTTCAGATTGGCTGTTCTGCAGGGCCTCCTATCATAAGACCTGCTCAGCCCTGATTTGTATCAGTTGTGGATGACTATCCTCCTTCCATATTTCTTTTTGTTCCAGACTGCTTGGGACTCAGTCCTATATGTGAATACCTACTGCAAGAGATCTCTTGAAGTAAGATGGTACAGTTACGTAAGAACTTACCCTAACAGTAGATCTTCGAGAGAGGCTCTTGCAGTAGGTATTATGCCTTCCCTCCCTCCGTCCCCCCTGAGTTTTCTCTTTTTCTTGTCTTTCATGGGGGCATATCCTCTTCTCTCTCGTCATGCCTCTTCTGGCCTTTGGTGGGAAAGAACTGGAAGGCGGGCATGAGGGACCACCCCTTTATACGGATGTCGGCTGACGTCGATCACCTGACATGGGAGCGGTCCCCTGCCAGAGACTGCTAGCTAGAAGTTTTTCTGTGGGGTCCTGATGCATGGCGGCTTAGTCCTATATGTGAATACCTACTGCAAGAGCCTTTCTCGAAGATCTACTGTTCTAGAAAGTTCTTACATAACTGTACTTTCCCTGTCTAACTCCTGTGACTGAGAGGGTGGCCTGTACACCACTCCCATCCTGAGAGTCCTAATCTTGGATTTGCATCCATAATGACTCTGTACTGCCCTCCGTTCTTGAACACACTTCAGTCCTTCTCTCACATACAGCACCCCCCCCCCTTTCCCATTTACCCTATCACTGCAAAATATCCTATACCATGGTACCGCCAGGTCCCCGTCATGGTCATGGGTGGCCCTTGTTTCGGTGATGGGCGCCATGTGCACCTCCCCTTCTGCCATGAGAGCCTATAACTCTGCTGTTTTGTTCCCCAGGTTCCTATCGTTCAGGGTGACCAGCTTCCACCCTTTTTCCTTCTCCCCTCTCTCTTCCTTTCCTCCCTCCCTTTTAGCATGTCCTCTAGTGCTCTCCCTTAGTCCCTTACTTCTGGTACGGAGGGTAAGCTTGTCCGGCTTCCCTTCCTGTGGCTTCTGCATGCCTCCTGCCCCCTTGCCACCCCCCACTCCTAGTTTAAATTCTCTTTGTTTGCTATGTAATCTCCTAACCTTTGTTTCAGTACCTTCCTGCCCTCCTCACTTAAGTGAAGCCTATCCTTAGCGTAGAGATCACTGTCCTCCCAGATCCCTCCCCACTCCCCCACCAGCTCATACCCTTTGGACTGACACCAGGTTCTTAGCCATTTGTTAAATACTTCTATCCTCAGTTTCTTTGCACTGCTTGCCCTTGGTACTGGGAGTACCTCCGAGAAAGCTACTGATCTTCCTGCCTCCTCACATAACAGCCCCAGCTCCTCAAACCTCCTCTGAACTACATCTGCTGTATTTCCCGCTAGGTCATATGTTTCTAACTGCAGAACTATGTGATGTTTCTCCCTACCCCTCCTAGCATACTTCAGAACAGATTGACCTACCCTATCCGCTGTCATTCCTTGCATGGCCTCCACCCAGATGCGACTGTGCCTCTCCCTCTAGCTTCCCCATCTGACCCCTTTTAGTATTGAATCTCCCAGCAATAAGATTCCACCCTCTTTTCCGTGTGCTGCACTCCCTGGCCTCCCTTCATCCTAACCCCTTCCTCCCGACATATCCTCTTCCTCCAGCAAAGTCATTCCCCCTTCCACCCCTACTGCAGCATCCCCAGTCCCTAACCCCTCTTTTCTCTCCCTCCCCCTTACTCACCAATTCTGCCTCCCCTCCCCACAGTGCTCCACCTGCCTTCCCTCCTTGATGCACCCCTACCTCTCCTCTCTCACACACCCCTCTTCCCCACAACCCCTCTTCCCTGATCTACCCCTCCCTGTCTCCCCCCACCCCCTTGTCCCTCCCATCCATTCCTTCGCCAAGCACCCCCATCACGTCCCCCATTCCTGCCCGTACTGTGAAATGATTCTTGATGACTCTTCACTACCACTTACTTCCTCCTTCCTATTCCTAGTCACCCCCCCACTACTATTTCTGTTATAGCGCCCCTTCTTCCCCTTTTCTGTGTTCATTTGACGTGGGTCCCCCTTCTCAGTACCCTAGCCTCCACCCTTTTCCCACACCTCCTCCCCATCAGTATGAATTGTCCCCCCCTCCTCAGTTCCCCTCCTATCTACTCCAGCTGTTGATTTGTCCTCCACTGCAGCCCGCTGACCCTTCCTTCCTGTAGCCATCGGATCTCGCTCATAAGCTGCATTATTTGCTTGCACAGCAAACATCCCCCCACTCTCCAGGCAATTTTACAAAAGATTGGCGTTCCATGGTTGTTGCAGCCTACCCACCCATGCCATCTCTGTATTGGCCCACCAGCGTCCCCCCCACCCTTTCCCATGAAGGATGCCCATCCCACCCCCGTGTCTCCTCCCTTCCTCCTTTTCCAGTTCTGCCCACGTTCCACCAGTTCTCCAGTACCTCACCCCTTGTACAAAAAAAAAAAAAGGCTTGAATGCAATTTCTTTCTAAATACCTTACCCCTGCTGGCCCAGTGGCGCTGAGGATTGAGGCGCTGGACTCCACACCAGTGACCCGGATTCAGGAACAGACTCTGGTCATTCAGGGTCAGCTGGGAGGTAAGGTGTGAGCATCCAGAGGACTGCTCTCCTTCCTTAGGGTGGGGGTTTGTGCTGTGCGCGCCAGCACAAGAGGGGTTTGACCCACGCTCAGGTGTGCTTGACCACCTCCGCGGAGGTGGAGACGGCTGCTGCACCCATTGCACAGGCACGGAGTCAGGGGAAAAACAGCAGGGAAATACTAGGACCCGGCAGGACCCATGATGGCCCCAATGAGCCAGAGGATGTACCCCTTTGAGGGGGGGGGGTCATAGCCCCTGCCAGGTCCACGGAGGAGGTGACAAATAATGTTGTGATAAAACAAAAAATACCTTACCCTTAAAAAAGCTTAAATGAAATTACTTTCCATTATTACAACCAAAAAATCCCACACTCTCCAACCCACAAATAAAAACCTGTTCAACAGAGTCTCCAAATAAAGTGCTTCATTTTATTACAGTTGCCTTGTTCAAAACCCTGATGCATTTTTGAACCAGTGTTCCTTCTTCACAGGGTCTAATACATAAAGATACAAACGCCTCTTTATACCAGTGAGGTGATGACCTCATCAAACAGCGTCAGATAAGTGCAATAATGAACAAGGAAGTGACAGTGTAAAGGTGCAACATAGTAGTTACAGACAGTATTACACTTGACTATTATGTACAAATATGCAATAGATCATTCAAATGAAAATTAAAAGCATAATATTATTAAACGAGTTGCATGTATAACAGAAAAACCAAATGAAGTGCCAGGACAATTGTCCCAGTATGCGTCACAGATTCCAATGCCAATAGGTAAAATCTAAAAAAGAGAATAATAAAAACAAAAACAAAAAAAAAGTATGTATAGCGCATTGATTCACTTAATATACAATACAATATAGTTGACCCATAGTGGGTATTATTACAAAACAGGCGTCCATCTTGTAATATGTTAAATATTATTTGTATTGTTTTTGAAGTCTAAGGAACTACGAGAACCTGTGAACTACGAGAACCTGTGATGACTCACAGAATATTCTTAAAACAAAAGATGCATCTACCTCCTTTTCTTTAAATAAGGAGTCACGTTGAACCTCTCATTAAGTCATAGGGGTCCTGTGTGCTCCTGGAGTACAAATCCCAAAACCCTCCCTTTCCAAGATGAAATTCTCATAGTCTCCACCTCTCGGGTTTCTGAATACTTTCTCAATACCCTGGAACACAAAGGTGTGTATGTTCCCATCTCCAGCTTGCATAATATGTAGTTCTGTAGCGTAGGTCTGGTCACTTTGTTTAATGGCCCTCACATGCTCAGCTACCCTCTGTTTGAATTGCCTCTTTATTTTGCTTACATAGAAGGCTTGACAGGTGCAAGTGGCGAGGTAAATCAGTCCACTTGTATCACATGTAATCAGTTCCTGAATCTGATATTTTTTTGTTAACATTAGAACATGTAAATTATTTCCCAGTTTGTATGTTAGTACAATACATACACTTATGACACTTAAAGCAGCCTGCACCAGGTCTCAGCCATGTTTGAGTAACAGGTAAGGTCTGCCTACTATGTACCAAATGGTCCTGTAAAGTAGTTTCCCTTCTGTAGGACGTTCGTGGGCGTCTGTCATGGTAAGAACAAAGATATGGATCCCCTTTCAAAATGTTCCAGTTGGATGAAATGGTATCAGCTATCTAAGGCCCTGTCCACACTACACCACTCGGACCCATAACAGACAGAAACCGTTACAGCCGGGGAGCGGTACAGTGTGTCCACACTGCAGCAGTGACTGGTACGAGACCAGTACCACCAGTCCACACCTCAGGAACCGGGCGACCATTACTGCGGCGCTCAATCCCACAATGCGGCTCACGCTGCGGACCCTGCAGGGGACCGTTACTGCCCGTCCACACTACCGCCGGTAACGTTACCGAGGCGGGACCAGTTTCATAACCATTGTTGAAACCACCTCATATGTGGTTTCAACAACGGTTACGAAAACGCCTTCTGTAATGTTACAGGTGTAAACACAAACCGTTGTGGTAATGGTTTGGGCACTCTGTAACGTTACAGAGGCGTAGTGTGGACAGGGCCTTAGATGAATGAACAGAGTAGGTGGTAACAAAATTAAGATTATGTACCATGCTGTTGTGAGGTCTACTAGTCAGTGTTTCCCTAGGGATTTTCTTGACTTCCTCATGCACCATTTTAACATGGTCACTCTGATATCCCCTTTCAATAAATGTATTTTCCAAATGAATAGCTGCTTTCTCAAACTTAGTGTCATCACTGCAGTTCCTCCTCATCCTGAGGAACTGTCCCTTCGGTATATTTTTTACAGTATGTCGTGGATGACAACTAGAAGAAAGGAGCAAAGTATTTCCCTCACCAGGTTGTCCTGCAGATGTCAGTGTGTAGTGAACCATCTTGGCCCTTTCTAATCTCCAAACCCAGAAATGAAGCTAGCAGAGAAAGCATTCATCAGTAAAATGAAGATTGGGGTTAGATTCATGCAGGGTAGACACAAAAGCATCAAAATCATTAAGGTCTCCATCCCAAATGATAAATACATCATCAATAAAGTGACGCTAGAAATTGTTTCCAAAAAAAAAATGGGTTATTGTCATGGTCCCTTATACGAGTGTCCTCCCATTTGCCCATGTACAAATTAGCTAAGCTGAGGGCGAAAGTGTCATCCCCCATCACTGTCCCCGTTATCTGTAAATAATACTTGTTCAGAAATGAGAAAGCATTAAACTTCAAAACAAACTCTGACAATTTGAGTAATAACTCTGTACACGGTACTGCATCTGTAGGTCTGGAGTTCAAACAGTGGTCCAGACTATCCAGAGTATCTTCCTAAGGGATATTCCAGAAAAGAGACTTCACATCCATTGTTAAGTAAGCACTTGCATCTACCTCTATATCTGCCAAGGTTCTCAAAATATCCCCTGTATCCTTTATATATGAACCCAGGTTAGCTACAAATGGTCTCAGAAAATAATCCACATATTGAGTGGTTCTGTGAGATCCCATACCACTCACAGCTGGCCTACCTTTTTTGGGGTCCAATTCTTTTTATGTACCTTGAGTAAGATGTTGACAGTGGCTCTGACTGGAAAATCAACAGTAAGAAATTTCTGCACATTTGTATAACTCCAACTCTGTTAAAAGCTTCTACAATAAATTAATCTATATGATGTTTAAAAAATATAGTAGGGTTAGACTCAAGTTTGTTATAAAATGCAGTATTAGATAACTGTTGACCTCAAAGATGTGCTCTGTTGTACCCTGTATCACAACAGCACCACCTTTATCTGCTTGTTTATTAACAATGTTTTAATCTTTCTTCAAATTGTTTAGAGGCTCTCTGTCAAGCCTGGATAAGTTGTCATAATCAGTCCTAGGCAAATTTGAAAAAAAGTGTTCAGACTCATTTTCACAGACTTTCTGGAAAGTCAGGATTGCTGAACTAGGTGAGGGATTAAAGACAGACTGACCTCTAAAATTTCTTGTTACATAATCAGTGTCCCCAGTATCAGAACTCGTACCTGGAGTCATACCTGATGTCAAGTTCATTATGTCATAATCCTCAGTACCAGTATAAGCATCCCATTTCTGTTGCTTTTCAAAAACTGATTCTAAACTTGGATTATGACAGAATTTCTGTAATGTCCAGAATTTATTGATGTCTGTCATAGGTGCAAAAAACAGACCTTTATTCAAGACTCTCTCCTCAGTATCCATAAGTGGTCTGCTGGAAAGGTTAATTACTTTCTGAAGCTCCTCTACGGTCTGTTGTGGGGATGAAAGTTCTATCTGGTGTTGTGATAATTGTGTTGCTGCCCCTGGTGTGGTTACTGGGGGTGGGTGTGTAGGTGATGCATCAGGTTGTGTTGTCTGGTACTGTAGTTGTTGTAGTCCTGGAGCTGTCCCTCTTGTTCTTCCTGTTGTATGTTGACCGTCCATCCTGCATCTCCCCCTCCTGGTCTTCTTCCTCCTTTTCCTCTGTTGCCTCTGGTATAATTGCCCCTGCCTGGTCTGCGCTGTCTGAGAATTTGAAAACCCTGGTACCTATTAGATCTGGTACTCCTCCTGGATAGGAGCTTAGGGGGTGTGTGAGGTTGCATATCAAAGGAATCTTCCTCGATGTACTGTATTATTCTCATTGCCACCAATGTCACTATTGTCTGTGCTCATTGAATGATGCTCTACTTTCATTTCTTAAAATACCTCTAGATTGATTTTTCTTTTTCAGGTCTAAACTTTCTTATTCTGATAGTCCTCGAAGTCTCTTTTGAATTTCGTCAGTTTTTTTCTTTTTTAATTCAAAATCTAACTCAAGTGTCTCTCTCAGTTCTCTTGTTACAATTATCAAAATCCGTATGTTCTTTAAATCTAAGGACGTTTTTTCATATTCTTTAATTTCATTTTTAAGTTCCTCACTCACCTCCTTCCTGTACTGAATTATCAGTAGCATCAGTTTATTAGAGGCCTCATCTAGTATTTTCCTCCATTGTGACATGAAGCTGTTGACATCTAGGCCAAAAGCTGGTTCCTTTAGTTTCCGTAAGCCTCGAGGTATCCTCTGTACTTTGATGTACGCCTCCAAATTCGTTATGTTCCATTGGCTGCGTCTCACTTTTAACAACGTCCGCTCCACCTGTTTGAAAGCATCCAAAAGACAGCTGGCTGTTCCACCAACAGCTCCCTGCAGATGGTCCAACTCCAAAAGGAAGGGATTAGCACATCCAGCTGCTGTAAATAAACCATTAACGAATGAAAACAGATCAGTCTCTTCGCTCGAGTTTGAATGTTCTGAGATGGCTGGGTTACTGACTTCCGGGGACGCCAAGTCTGGCATCTTCTCCAACGACGCTGAAATGGCGTGGTTCATCTTGCGTTGCAGCAGTATAGGGCTATACGAATACACTCAGCAGGTATGGAGCAAGGAAAGGGGGGGGTTCACACTGGGCTTATGCCAC
Source organism: Neoceratodus forsteri (assembly GCA_016271365.2). Lineage (NCBI taxonomy): Eukaryota > Metazoa > Chordata > Ceratodontiformes > Ceratodontidae > Neoceratodus > Neoceratodus forsteri. Next base: position 1,711,531,241 of record CM028129.1, on the reverse strand, counting down.
CAGTAAGCAGTGCGTATGGCCTCAAAAAAAGGATCACGAACATATGAACATACGAAATTTGCCAGCAGATAAAGGCCTAGAGGTCTATCAAGTCTGTTCGAATGTGCAGCTAGCACCCCTTATTCTGCAGCTGCCCCTCCCTTCCACCCTTCCCCTTCATTAACCCTCCCCCTTGTCCTGTCCCATCCTTGTTTGCAGTAGTCCACTGTTCTACTGCATACCACTTCAGCAGGTAACGCATTCCAAAGGTTTCAATCATGTCACCCCTGTCTCTCCTCTCCTCCAGTGAGTACATGTTCAACTCCTTCAACCTCCTCTCGTATGATAAGTCCCCCAGCCCCTTAATCATCTTTGTCACTCTGCGCTGCACCCTCTCCAGTAACTTAATGTTCCTCTTCGGATACGGACGCCAGTACTGCACACAGTACTCCAGGTGTGGTCTAACTAATGACCTATACAGTGGCAGAATCACCTCCTCCCCCCTCCTCGATTGTAAACAATCAGGAAAGAGGCTGCACATGGAAGGAGGTGCTGGGATAGGGACAACGATTATTACAGCCAAAAAGTCCCACACTCTCCAACCCACAAATAAAAACTTGCTCACCAGAGTCTCCAAATAAAGTGCTTCATTTTATTACAGGTGCCGTGTGCAAGGCCCTGACGCATTTCAGAATCAGTGTTCCTTCTTCAAAAGGTCTAATGCATAAAGACACAAGTGCCTCTTTATATCAGTGAGGTGATGACCTCATCAAACAGCGTCAGATAAGTGCAATAATGAACAAGGAAGTGACTGTCTCGACGAATGAAGGTCCATCCTCTTTCATGAGCCTCCTCCATTTGATCTTTGAGTCGACGGGTATGAAGATGGAGCCCGTCCAGAAACAGGCTAGTTACCCATTGACTGAAATCCTCAACCAGTGTGACTCTCCAATGGAGGCTTTCCCGGTGGCAGAAGCCATTCTTGGCCCTGCCCTGGAGCTCTGGCAGGACCCCGCTTCCTACTGTGCACCTTCTGCCTGGATGGCCCACATGTATGTGGCATCCACCGAATCCTTTTCCGAATTCACAGAGCACCCCTTGGCCGAGGGGTTGATGGTCAACTCGGTGTTCGGCACTCCGGCAACTCCAGTGATACTGACAAGCTCTCAAGATAAGGAATTCAAGAAGTTGGACCATGCGGCTAAGAAGGTCTATGCTGCCTCCTTGCTTGGCTTTCGCTAGGCGAGTTTGACCCTCCTCATTGCCCACTTCTACCATGCCCTGCTGGGCACCTTAGATGGTGTGCTTCCTCATCTGCCTGCAGACCTTCAGACCACAGTCTAACAGATCTGAGACCAGGACCGGGGTGTGGCCAAGCAACAGCTACAGACTGCCATGGACATTGGGGACTCCTGTGCCCGCTCCATGGTGGCCTCAATGGCCATGCACCACAGGGCTTGGCTGAGGATCTTGATCTTTATGGCAGACACTCAGCACAGGCTTGCAGATGTCCCTTTCCTGGGCACCGACATGTTCGATCCTGGGGTCGAGGATCATCTCACACACATCGAGAAGTCAAATGCCACCTTGGACTCTGTGACATCTGCCCAGAAGGACCCCAAGGGCTCGAAGCAGTATCAGAAACAGAAGCCCTTTCAGTCCAGCTCCACTCCTGCGTCCAAGCCAGCCCAGCAACCAGCTGGCCAGCAGGCTCAGGCCTAGTGACTTTAGCCCAAGTCAGTGGCCTTGATTGTCCATAAGCCAGGAGGGAGAGGCTCCAGTGGCCACTCAGCTGGGCCCACCTCCTCCTCGAAGCCTGCCCAGTGATGAGATGAGGGGTGCCTCCCTCATGCCCATCACGCCTCCTGTGGGGGGCCGAATCCACCACTTCCTTTCTGCCTGGTACACTGTCACCATGGACAGGTGGGTTCTAGAAGTGGTGGGTCAGAGTCCACCTCTAGAGTTCGAGCAATACCCTCCTTACCGAGCCCACGCCCCATAGGAGGACTTGGTTTCCATAGACATGCTGTCAGCTCTCAGAGACGACATAGCCCAGCTCCTCCGCAAGGAGGTTGTGGTTCCTGTCGCAGATCCTCCGGAACACCCAGGGTTTGTCTCCAGGTACTTCCTGGTGCCAAAGCAGATGGGGGCTGGTGCCCCATTCTAGATCAGCACGATTTGAGCAAGTTCCTCAGGTCGTTCACCTTCAGGACGGTAACTCCATCTCAGATCATACTATTTCTAGAGCAAAACATGTGGTTTTGCTCCCTGGATCTTCAGGACGTGTTCTTTCACATCCCGATCCGTCCAACTCACTCTGAGCATAATTGAATGGTGAACTGTGGTCAAACAGTGACCTTCCTTGATTTAATTCAGATTGCTGTTGCTGTTTTGTTTTTTGTTTATAAATTGGGTTGGTTGAGGTATTATTTTTGAGGGGTTGGGTTATTTTGGCGGGTATTTAAATAGGGTGAGAGGGAGTGTGTGGGTGAGTGAATGGGTGTGTGGATTTCATAAATTTGTGGCTGCTGGTTTAAGTGCAGCAGTATGTGTTGGCAGAGAGCTTCGGCGGTCAGGTACTAGTCTTCCACCAGGCTTAGGGCCCTCTGCCCTTTTGACTGTCCCCCATTGTCAGCAGAGATATATAGGCGTTGTTGCGCCTTGGGAATAGCGAAGGGGTGGGGGGTCCAGGCCTGGCAGGGGAGTGGAATGGGGTTAACGGATTGGGGTTGTGGGATCAAGGAGATGCCCTGCAGACCTGGCATGTGTCACCGAGACCTGGCTGGATGAAAATGCAGGTCCCATATTGGAGTCGGCTGTTCCAGCTGGGTACTCGGTGATTTACCGCCTGAGGTTGGATCGTAGGGGCGGGAGTGTAGCCATTTGTTTTAAGATGGAGCTGGGCCTTGTAGATGTGCCAGTTGTGGTCAATAAATCCTTCGAGTGTATTGTGGGCGCAGGTGTGGGCTGCAGGAGACTTCTTGTCTACCGTCCACCTGGGGGAGCAAATGATTTCCTGAAGAAAGTTGCGGACTTTGTCATTGACATGGTATTGGAGTCCCCAGATGGTTGGTGCTGGGGAACTTCAATGCCTGGGTCAGCGACGAACTCTTGCATTGTGGTCAAGACTTCCTCCAACTTATGATTTAATTGGGCTTTACACAGGTGGTTATCTCTGCGACCCACAGGCAAGGTCACTCATGGGATCTAGTGTTCCTACTGGGGCTGGAGATCTCTGACGTGGTGGTGGAATCCGTCTGGTGGTGTGATCACCACACTATAGGATTCAGCTTTGTGGCTCCCCCCAATAGACTTGCCCCCACAGAGATGGTCCGATACCACCCTTTATAGGGTTTGAGCCCTGATGGTCTCTGATCCAGGGGACCTGCTACTAGCCTATAATATGGCGGTGATGGCTGCCCTGGATTCTGTAGCTCCTCTCCCAAGTTCACCCCCTCACCCTTCGCCCTCAGTCCCCTTGATTTGATGGGACTTTGAGGGAGTTGAGGAAAGTGGGAAGAAGGTTGGAGCGATGCTGACGGAAAACTGGCCTGGTTGATGATAAACTCAGATTGATGTCCCATTATAAGGACTATCAATCAGCTGTCTCCCATAAGAAGGCAGAGTTCCTGTCCAGGGAGCTTGCTGCTGCACGAAATCAACTGGCTCAGCTCTTCCGTACTGTGAACAGGCTGTGCAATCCAGCCTGTCCCCAGAACCGGGGAGCCTTTTCACAGAATAAGTGTGATAAGTTTGCTCGATTTTTCGTGGATAAGGTTGCCACCATCAGGTCGGAGATCTGTGCAGCTTGCTCAAACAGGTGCTGCGGTGGTCGGTGGCAGATTGCAGGCACTCAGTTTGTCTGGTCCGACTTTGGCAGGTTGGAGATCACAGACGTTATGAAGATTATCCAAGGTTTGCAACCGACTTACTGTAGTTTGGACTCAGGTCGAACGCGCCTCTTGGTGGGGTGCATGGAGGTAAATGGACCGGTCCTGGCTGAGATAGTCGGGTGCTAGTTGGAGACAGGTATGTTCCCAGACACCCTGAAGGAGGCAGTGGTACGTCCCCTTCTGAAGAAATGTTCCCTTGACCCTGATTGTCTCGCCAACTACAGTCCTGTCTCCAACCTGCCTTTTGTGGGTAAGGTTATTGAGAAGGCAGTCGCGTTGCAACTGGTGGGTCATCTTACCACCCACAAAGTCTATGATCCTCTCCAGTCTGGTTTTAGGAAGAGGCATAGTGCCAAGACAGCGCTTGTTCGAGTACTTAATGATCTCTTAATAGCGAGAGATCAGAGGAGCAGTTCAGTCTTGGTCCTCCTTGATCTGTCTGTGGCATTTGATACCGTGGACCATAGTGTGTTAGTGGAGCGCCTGCGGCTGATCTGTGGTCTGTCGGGAACAGTCCTCAGATGGTTTCACTCTTTCCTCACAGGCAGGACTCGGAGAGTGGAGTTGGGGATTTTTTCCTCGGCCCCTTTTCCCCTGTCCTGTGGGGTGCAGCAGGGCTCTGTGCTGTCACCCATTTTGTTCACAGTATTTATGCTGCCGTTGGGAGACATTATAAGGCAGTATGGACTGATTTTTCACTGCTATGCAGATGATACTCAGCTGTACATGTCCTTTGTGACCGAGCAAGATGATGCTGTCTCGGTCTTTAACAACTGCCTCTTTGAGATCCAGGATTGGATGAGTGCCAACTGGTTAAGGTTGAATGTGGATAAGACTGAAGTGTTGGTTTTGGACCCAGGTTGTCGGGTAACCCTAACCCTAATCCGGGCTGAGGGGTAACCAGTTGACGACCTCTGACCAGGTGCAAAATCTGGGCGTTATGCTTGATGATGGGCTGACACTTAAGTTTCAGGTGTCAGCTGTCATCAAGACCTCATTTTACCATCGGAGGAATATCGCCCGGATAAAACACTTGGTCCTGCCTGATGACCTTCTAATGTTGGTCCTCGCCTTTGTGACCTCCTGCCTAGATTACTGCAATGCCCTATACCTAGGGCTACCGGGGGGGGGACCTCCACTGCCTGCAGCTGGTGCAGAATGCGGCTGCCAGGTTGTTGAATGGTCTACCGAGATCTTGCCGTGTCGCACCTGTGCCCCGCCACCTGCATTGGCTACTGGTGCAGTGGATGATCACCTTCAAGGTCGGATTAATTACCTGTAAGGCCCTACATGGACAGGAACCGTGGTATTTGCAAGATCTCCCTTGCCACTACCACCCCTTGCCCTCCTCATTCCGCCAGTGAGGATTGCTAGAGGTTCCCAGGGTCTGCTTTGAAAACTGGGAGGAGGCCATTGTGTTCGACTGTGGAATTCCCTCACCTATCGGATTAGAGAGTGCCTGACCGCCGATGTGTTTATATCTGCCTTAAAGACTCACTTTTTAATTTGGCATTTTCTGAATTATGACGTTTCTGCTGCCTGTTATTATTGTTTTAAATAATTTTCTATATATGTGATGTATTTTATCTGTTATGATGTTTGTACAAGCATTTTGATCAGTGATTGAATTGCACTTTTTATAAATCATCATCATCATCATCATCTTGTTCCCTTGCGGCTGCTCCTCTGCCTACGATATCTCCCATGCACCTCATCCCAAATCATCTGCACAAGGACGTTATTGAAGGGAAAGATGTCAATCTTATTTCCCTCATTTCCTCCCATGACTCCTTCGAGAACAGTTTTGTCTCGTGCGGTGATGTCTCAGTGGTGCTGAAGTCCAAGGACTCAAGGCTTACCAAGAAATTGACTATCCCAGAGTTCATCCTAGCCTTCAGCCTTTGTAGGGGCATAGTCTGCTCCGCATTCCCCTCCCGGCGTCAGGGATTGGACTCTTTCCTCTACCTCTTAGTGGATTTGGGGATCGGATACGGGGGCACGCACTTTTACAACTACCACCATTCCTTTTCTTCTAATGCAGCTGCCGCCTTGGACCACTTCAACATGAGGCTCGACTGGTCCATTCTAGACAATGAATTATTTTGCCGCCATTTTGCAGGTCAACAAGCCCTGTCCTGCCAGCTCTGTGGCTCCTGTTCCTATTTTGCCTCACAATGCTTGTTGTCAGTCTCTCACTCGCCTGATCCTCCTCACTGGATCTCACCTGGGGACTCAGCTTCGGCCTCCTCGAGTCTTATTCGCACCATTCCTAATCCTAGCACTCTTTCTTGCACCAGCCACGATAGACATGGTCGACCAGTGACCTATGTGGGAAACCAGGCAGTCTGCAACAACTTCAATATGACCAGCTGCACTGTCTATAGTTGTCACTACCTTCATGTATGCAGCTTTTGTAGAGAGGCCCATTCCAGGGCCAATTGCCTGCAACTACCTCAATAAGCAACAACTGCATCTCCACTACCGATATTCATCTCATCCTTTCTAGCAGCTTCTTCAAACCAGCTAACTCTACATTACTCATCTCTGGAGCTCCATCCGCTGCCGCATCTCACCACGTGCCTTCCTATGTCGGACCTACGTGGAGGTCTTACTTATTTCCAGCTTGGCCCACGTGGAGACCTCAATTCGTTGCATTAACGTATCCAGACTCTCAGTCTTCCTTGTCTTGTCTCCATCCTGGACCTATCCTACATCATAGTACTTTACCATACCTGCACATCCCTGCTTCATGGAACTGTCCACGGAATCGTCTGCTTTGAAAAATGTTTCAGGATACGAATATATCAATGACGCCTATCCATCCCACTTTTCGTTGCTTCAAACTCCGAGTTCACTTCCATAGTTTAAAGACCATCTCCTCTTAGTATGCCCAGAGGAAGGGCAGTCCGGCAGCCATGGTTCCTCAGAGGCTTCCTCCAACAGGGATGTTTTCCTCTTCTGCTTGCTGCCATTCACACTCAGAGTTGGAGGAGGTTTTCATGCTACTTTTTTTTGGGCCCTCATTTCCCCCAATCCCAACCTCTCGACAAAAGGGTGGGAATGAGTGAAGCCAAAGTAAAACTCACAATCATAAAGTCGCTGAGTTATTACCACACATTGAATGGGACAGCTTTAGCCCGTGGTTCAGTTGGGGAGTTAACTCGCCCACTAGCACTACTTAAGCACACCTCCCAACACACACAAGCACTTAGTTCATTCAGACGCCCTCCATATTCCCCACCTCCTCCTCCTCCTTCTCAGCACTCTTCTCACCCTTTCCGCTGGGCCCTCATTCTCCCCGATCCCGGCCTCTCGACAAAAGGGTGGGAATGAGTTAAGCCAGAGTAAAAATCACAATCATAAGTTGCACAAGTTATTCCCACACATTGAACTGATGATAGGGACACCTTCCTATGTCTTTTTTTTATAGACTCGAGGCTATTCGTGTGAATGTCCTACCCAGATTTCTGTATTTGTTTCAGACTCTTCCCATATTCCCAGCCTCATTTTATTTTGTTTCATGGCACAAACTTATTTTCTGGTTTATTTGGGGGGGCGGGATGTGTGCCTCAGCTTCGCTATTCTGTCTTACACCTACCATACACTAAGGGAGTTGTTGATCTCCCCAGTCTCTGTTAAATTATGATAGGGTATGTCATCTGCGTATAATCTGGACCTGGCTACTACCCCAAGTAGCTCCACTGTGGAAACAAATTGAATTTGCACTTGATGATATGTACCAAATCAGACCACTTCTTCTGACCAATCACATAACTTCTTCTCCTATAGCTGACTTAATGCATTTTTTTAGGGATGTGGATACAGTGCACTATCCACCCTTAGGCAGCCTTACTTTCCCTTTAAGACCAGCTTGAACTTCTTCAAGCTAAGCTCATCCCACCTATCCGGATGGTATACTCCTCAGATCCACCCCACAGTGTCAGATCTTCCTTTCTACTGGAAGAGTTAGGTCTCCTCCTTCACAGCTGTGTGCACAGTGTAGACCAGAGTTTTTTCTAAACCTTTTTCTCTAGCATTTTCAGGTAATTCTTCAAATCTTGTTCCGTCATGGGACGTGAAGAAGCTCAGTGCGGTCCTGGCTTCAAGCAATGCATCACTTATAATCAAAAAATGTCCCAGACAGATCTGCACTCCTCGTACATCCACTGCCTGAGGGCAGAGCACGACCCTCAGGCTTGTGGACTGTGCAAGTCACTGTTACCCTCCTCACTTGAGGATCACTACACCTGCCTCCTCATTGGTAAGTCAAATGAACAAGACCCCCGGTCTGCTCCAAAGACACACATTAGGTGGTGTCCACAAGCTGTGGGCTCAGCCACTCAGCTTGTGTCCATGGAAGAGACAACGGTTCAGGCTGCAACAGTTTCTTTGATGGCGTCCGCACTGCTCCTGGCTGGGGTCAGCGTTGGGGAGTCCTTCATGGGCTCCTTTCACAACATGTACCAATCTTTACAAATGCATCCTGTTGAGATAAGAAAACAGTTAAGAAATCCCATCATCAGTCATGGGACTAGGAAAGAGCATGCTCTTCCTGCTTCTGCGATTCCCTCGACCACTCAACGGCTGTCAAGCACTGGGTCTTGGCCGAGCCACCTTTGGTTGAGGGTCAGGATGCTAGCTCCACGGTAACCCCATCAGGCTCGTTGGCTATGACTCAAGCTGACCAGCTGGTTGAGATTTTTCTCAACCCAGTTGACCCATTATCTGAAGGGATCGAGGATGACTCGATCACGAGGACCCTTCTCTCAGGAGGGTCAGAAGAAGCCAGTCATGCAGACTGTCTCCTCCCAAGACCTACCTTCTTTGGAGGTCCCTCGTAAGGACCTGGTCCATGTCCTGTGCATGGTCCCTCCTCACATTTCTCCTTGCTGTCTATGTTCCACTTGACAGTAGAGGTCGAGGTCCCAATCTCGGTCAAGATAGAGATCATGGTCCAGGGAATCCTCATGTTCCCACGCTCAGCCCTCAGCCAGGCAGCACTATCAGTACTCCTCTTTATCATCGGGCAAGGAGAGTCTCCATTGCAGGTTACATCAGTGCTCTGAGGAGCTGATGTGGCAACAGTGGGTCCTCAGGCATGGTAGGTCCCGTCCTCAGACCCCAGCACTTCCCTGGTCATCTCCAGTCTGACCCTTTCTGGTCCGGCAGTGTCTGGTCTCTCCGGCATCAGCCTCTCCGTCGATCCAGGTGGGGCCACTGCCCAAGCGGCCCTTACAGGGTGCTCCTACCAAAGCTGCCCATCTGGCTACCAGCCTTCCAGGTCAGTTGTCAGTAGAAACCACCCACTTGGACAAGTCCAGGGTGGTTCATGGGGAGAAGCAGCCGAGGGCAGTCTTTTAGGAGCCTTCAGACACTGAAGGGTCCTCTATGCAATCCTCCCAGACCCTGGGCTTCAACCATGGATTGGCTGAAGAACTTAACACATATCATGAGCCAGCCTCTTTCAGGGCTCTGCTCGGTTTGATCTCCGAATTGATGGAGATTCACTTTTAGCCAGTCCAGAAGCAGGCCAGGTGCCCCCTTATGGAGATCCTTGATTGGGATGATTCCCTGGGGATGGCCTTCCCTGTGGCAGAGGCTGTTTTTGGTCCTGCACTGGAGCTCTGGCAGCATTCAGCTTCGTGCATGGCACAGTCGGCCCACATGATCCTCAAGTACTAGGTCCCAGCCGATTCCCTTCATGGTTTTTCGGACCATCCTTCAGCTGAGGATTTGGTGGCAGACTCTGTCTTTCACAAGACAGGCAAGGCGTCCAAGAAGTTGGATCACGCAGCCAAGAAGGTCTATGTTGCGTCCTCCCTGGATCTCCATTAGGTGAGCTCTGCCTTGATGATTGCCAACTTTTTCACTTCCTTATGGGTGTACTGGACCATATCCTTCCCTGCCTTCCTGTGGACTTGCAGTTGGCGGTAAAGATCGTCAGAGACTAGAGTTGATCTCTAGCCCAGCACCAGCTACAGAATGCTTTAGACATTGGTGACTCCTGTAACCGGTCTGTGGCAGTGGTGGTCGAAGTGTGCCATAGAGCCTGGCTGAGGATTTCCACCTTCACAGCAAATACCCAGCACATACTGACAGACGTATCCTTCCTGAGCACTAGCCTTTTTGGCCCTAGGGTGGATGGGCATCTCACCAGGACTGAGAAGTCCAGTGCCACACTTAATTTGGTGACATCCTCACAGAAAGATCCCAAGGACGAGAAGCCAAAGAAGCCCTTTCAGCACTTTGGCCCTTTCTGTCCCAGCAGCCCAAACTGCAACAGCCCCAGCAGGGGCAGACCCAGGTCTGGCGATCTAAGCCTAAGTTTACCAGCCAAGGTTCCAAGAATCCTGGAGGCAGGGGCAGTGGTGCTCCTCTGGCCGCTGGTGCCACTGCCTCCTCCAAGGCTGCTCAGTGACGGGTCTGGGGTGTCTGCCTCCCACCCGCCTGGTCCCTGCTTCAGCTTCCCATGGGGGGTAGGCTTTGCCATTTCTGGAACACCTGGTCCATCATCACTTCAGGCAGATGGGTGCTGGAAGTGGGGGGCAATGGGTTGCCTCTCGACTTTGAGGCTTTTCCACCATGCCAAGCCTATGATCCATGAGGGTCCATGGTGCTACCAGACATGCTGTTTGCCCTTGGGAAGGAAATTACTCAGTTCCTCAAGAAAGGAGCTGTAGTCTGTGTTCCTGATGCCATGGCCAGACAGGGCTTTGTGTCCAGGTATTTCCTGGTTCCCAAACAGATGGGAGGTTGTCACTCCATAGTGTATCTGCACAGTCTCATTCAGTTTCTGAGGAAGCGCAAGTTTCAGATGGTTACTCTGAACCAAATCATTCCATGCTTGGAGCAGGGCATGTGGTTCTACTCTCTGGATCTCCAGGGTGCCTTCTTCCAAATTCAGGTCTGTCCATCCCACTGGCAGTACCTTAGGTTCCATGTAGAGCATTCTATGAGTTCTGGGTCATGCCTTTTGGCCTCTCCTCAGCCCCCTGGGTTTTCATCAAGTGCATTGCAACGGTGGCAGCCTTCCTGCAGCACTGAGGCATCCAGGTACTGACTGACTGTGGGCTTATCCTGAGAGGTGGTGGAGCGGTCCAGGGGCCTTCTGATCAACCCAGCCAAGTCAAAACTCAGTCCCTCACAGGTTATCCACTTCATTAGGGTACAGCTGTACTCCCTTCGGGTCAAGACCAGACTCCTTGCAGACCGGCCAGCAAATCTTACCCCCTTTGCTAGATCATTTCAGTTTGGGAACTATCACCCTGCCCTGGACTTCCTACGGCTACTGGGGTACATGGCATCCTGCACCAGCATGGTATTGGGCCCGCAGGCAGATGCACCACCTGCAGTGGGAGCTGTCCCGCCAGTGGTCTCAGCGCCTGCATCATCAGAGCCAGCTGGTCATGGTGACCCAGCCGATGTGGTGTGCCATCCAGTGGTGGCTTATCCCAGAACATCTCAAAGGAGGAGTTCCATTTTCCACCCAGAGTTGACAGTCACCCTGATGACCGATGCATCTCTGGTAGGATGTGGAGCTCACCTGGGGGAACCACAGAGCCCCCCGACTTTGAACTTCAGGGAGTCCAGTTACCACATCAGCTTGCTGGAGCTCCATGCAGTGTGCCTTGCTGTGGCAGAATTCACTCAGTTTATCTGGGGTCAGGTCGTGCAGGACCAGACGGACAATAACCCAACCATGTACTACCTGAACAAGCAGGGTGGAATGTACTGCGTTCAGGCTTTCTGCACTTGGACCCTCATGTGCAGCTTGGGTGCCGATCTCCTGGAAATTTATGTAGCCAAAGCCTGCAGCTAGTTAGCAGACGCCCCAAGCCAGGTGGGCGAGACATCTTGACGAGTGGTCAATGCATCAGGAGGTGGTGGACTACCTGTTCTCCCAGTGGGGCACTCTCCTGGTTGACCTGTTTTCTTCCTGGGAGAACACAAAGCTGAGGCTGTTCTGTGCCCCCCTCCTCTGTGCAGGACACTGCTGGGGGATATCTTTTTAGGGGCCCTGGACACCAGGCCTCCTTTACAGCTTCCTTCCCTTTCCCCTGATCCACAGAGTGTTTGCCAAGGAGCAGAGTGACAAGGTGCGGATGATTTTGGTGGTCCCAGACTGACCCCATCAGTTTTGGTACCCAGATCGCCTCAGCAGCAGGCCTCCATGGTGACTGCCTCTATGCCTGGATCTGCTTTTCAGTCTCGAGGGGAAGGTCTTACACCTGGACCCTCAGTCCCTGCACCTAACAGCCTGGTTCCTGAGCAGCAAGAGTTCCAGGCTTTGTGTCTCTTTGAAGAGATTCTCCATGTTGTGGAAGTGTCCCTGAAGGAGTCGACCCACCAGTACTATGTCTTCCTATGAAAGAGATTTTCCTTTTGGTGCCAGGGCAGGGAGAGCTAGAACCCCTGGCCTAACCCTTGGCTAGCATTCTGCACTAGCTTTGGTCACTCTTTGTCAGGCCTTAGGATGATAACCTTTAAGGTGCACCTTGCAGCTATCGCTGCATACCGAGTGCGGGCAGGTATGCTGACGGTGGCGCAGGAGAAGGTGGTTTGGCGCTTCTTTAAGAGCTTTGACCATCCGTCCCCGCCGGTGCAAGAACCACCACCACATTGGGACTTGTTGCTGGTACTGGCAGTGCTCATGGGCATGCCATTGTAACCGATGCACAGGTGTGGTATCTCACGCCGGCCATGGAAGACCACCTTCTTGGTGGCTGTCACCTCCACCAGAAGGATCAGTGAGCTCCAGGTGCTCTCGATGGAGTCTCCGTATTTAGTGTTACACAGGGACAGGTTTGTCGTCCTCCCCAACCTGAAGTTCTTCACGAAGGTTGTTTCGGAGTTTCACCTTAATCAGGTGATAACCTCCCAGTGTACTTCACCACTCCAACCTCGGAGGCCGAGCACAGGCTCCATATGTTGAACCTGCAGTGAGCGCTCACTTATAATACGGAGCGCATGGCTGGAGTTCGGGGAGAGGTTGACTGGTGGCTAAGTGGACGATTGGCACATGGATTGTATCCTGCATCTTCTTCTGCTACGGGCTGGCTGATAAGAGAGCCTCCTGTGGGGCTTAGGGCTTATTCCATCAGACATACTGCTGCCTCAGTGGCTGCTTCCAGGGACATTCCTATCCAAGAGATCTGCAGGGCTGCTACCTGGAAGTCAGCAAATACCTTCACTTCCTACTACCACATCGACCTTGATTCATGGCAGGATGCTAGTTTTGGGACCTCAGTTCTCTAGTCCCTGTTTGCCAAGTAGGGGTGTGTACCTTGCCTCCTCCTCATCCTCCTCCTGGAGAACTGCTAGGAGTCTGCCTAAGTTCTAGGAGAGTTAGATGGTGCACATCCACACGACCCACCCAACCTCCCCTGGCAAGTGGCACATGGATCCCCGTTTCCAGCGTGCAAGATCGAACATCACGAGGCAAAGCCGGGGAGTGTACCACCCCGCTGGGTGGGAGGAGCTTAGCTTGAAAACATTCTGGCTGGTCTTAAAGGGAAAGGAAGACTGCCTAAGTGTGGATGTGCACCATATATACCACTCCTTGAATTATGGTTACAGGTGAGTAACCCACATTTTCTGCTGCCTCCCTGCAGGTATGACGACACCTTATGCTAAACTCTACCGTAGTCTTCTTTTTCAGTTGGACCCTATCAGTGGGTGGAGATTTTCTTCTGGCTCAGATGGATCCCACCTTTCATCAGTGGAGAAAATTGGGTGTCACGTATATATTCCAGTTGTTTTACTCCAGGGAAATGTTTCCCTTTGAGACATTACAAATCTTATAGGATTTAGCTGGCCGGGAACATTTCAGGTACCTACAGGTACAAACTCATCCCTTGCATAAATGAGCAGATCTTGCCAGACTACAGGATCCTTCCCCACTTATTATAACAATGATTTTAGATGCCCTGAGAGATATTCCATGGACTCATCTAATTGGTAATTCTTATCATGGGCTGCAGGAGCTCCTGAGAGATTCGACTCTGTCTTGGATAGTTGGAACAGAGAGCTGGGTACAGAGATTACCTTGACAACATGGTTAAAGTTTGCACTTCCAGCTGTACAGGTACTTCCTCTATAGTTTGGAGAGAGTTTGCTTGGTAAACTTGCTATTGGTACTTTAGGACTCCAGCAGTCTTAGTAAAGTATTTGCCAGTAAGTTATGGGGTCTACTGAAGAGGATGTGACCAATCCACAGCAGACCACTCGCACGTATTCTGGCATTGTCCAGTTCTTGCCAGGTATTGGAGGGATATAGCAGTGCAATTAGCAGAACTTTCTTTTCCCAGGAGCTGGTTTCTCTCTCCATTGTACTGATGTCTTTCACTCCCTGGGTCTGCCTGTTTCTCCTCATTCTCTGGTATATGTATATATGTTGGCAGCTAAAAAGCAATTAAACATGGAAACAGAATTTGATGGCAGATAAGGACCACTTGGCCCACCTAGTCTGCAAATTTTCCCCACATACTGTATCACCGCAGATCCTACTTGATCTCTGACTTATCTCCCCCCCCTTGTCTTATCACCAAGGTTCCCTTATGCCTATCCTATGCTTTCTTGAACCCTGTTACAGTTTTTGCCCCCACCACCTCTGCTGGGAGGCTGTTCCAGGTATCCACCACCCTCTCCGTGAAGAAGTGCTTCCTCACATCTCCCCTGAATCTACCCCCCTCCAGCTTCATAGCATGACCCCTTGTCCTTGAGCATCTTTTTTTATGAAAGATGCTTCCCTCTTGAGCATTTATAACTGTAAGGTATTTGAAAGTTTCTGTCATACCCCCCCTCTCCCTCTGTTCCTCCAGTGTATACATATTAAGGGTCTTCTGTCTTTCTTCATAGGGCTTTTGATGCAGACCCTGCACCATTTTGGTTGCCCTCCTCTGGACTGCCTCTACTTTTTCTTTGTCCTTCCGAAAATGATGTCTCCAGAACTGGACACAGTATTCCAGGTGAGATCTCACCGGTGATCTATACAGGGGTAACACCACCTCCCTCTTCCTGCTGGTGATCCCCCTCCCTATGCACCCCAGCATCCCGCTAGCTCTCCCGACTACCTTGCACACTGCCTAGCCACCGTTAGGTCATCAGATATGATAACTCCCAGGTCCCTTTCCTGTTTGGTGGTTATGAATACCTCTCTTATTTTGTACTCCTCCCCTATGTTTCTGTGCCCCAGGTGCATGATTTTGCACTTTTTTGCACTGAAGCCCAGTTAACCATTTCAGATACCCTCTCATCCCCTCTCCCAGGGAGTATCTACCCTATTGCAGATTTTAGAGTAATCCGCAAACCAGCAGACCCTTCCTTCCAGCCCCTCTGCAATGTCGCTAATAAAGACATTAAAGAGGACCGGTGTGGAGGCAGTAAAATTACTCACCTTTGGATGCAGCTGGACCCTCCCTCTGCTGGAATGTGGCAGATGATAGTTTGCGACATTTATGCTATGGAAAGATTAAGGGCAGCCCCTCATAACAGATCTCCCCAGTTTCTGACCAGATGGCAATGCTGGGTGGCATATTATATGCAGATTGCTTCAGAATTTGTCCCTTAAACGGGGTTATGGTTGAATTAACATTAAGTTTCAAAGTTTTTGCCCATGGTGTTCAGAGCAGAAATTAAGTTTATAAACTGACTGTAAGAGTTAGTCAGTGCACCTGAGAGAGGAAGAGCAGGTTATGGTACAGGTGCTGCCGCTAGACACCTTTTCTGAGAGACTTATGATGAGTATATTGGGTTTGCCGTTTGCTGAACCTTTTTTTTTTTGTTCAAAGCTTTATAATGTATCCTACCGCGCAGGATTATCGAATGTGTATCAGGCTGTATGCTGCATTGTTCTTTACTTCAGTAAACTTCAAATGAAAAACAAACAAAAAACTGAATCTGTCCTGTGCGCCCCCCCCCGCCCCCAGTCTGCAATGCTGATAGAGGATGCCTCTGCGAGGCCCTGGACCCCCAGGCCTTGTGTATGCCTTTCCTCTGATCCACAAACTGGTGATCAAGGCCTGGAAGGACAAGGCGTGGATGATCCTGATAGTTCCAACTGGCCACAGCAGTTCTGGTACCGGATCTCCTCAGCCTCAGCAGCAGGCCTCCATGGCGGTTACCTCTGCGCTCAGACCTACTGACCAGGCAACAGGGGAAGGTCTTGCACCTGGACTTTTAGTCCCTGCACTTCACAGCCTGGTTCCTGAGAAGCTAGAGTTCCAGGCTTTGGGTCTTTCGGATGATGTGCTCCAAATTTGGAGGCTTCCCAAAAAGAGTTGACTCACCAGTTCTTTACTTTTAAATGGAAAAGGTTTTCCATTTGGTATCAGTGCAGGGAGCTTGATCCCTTTGCCTGCCCTGTGGCTGGTAGCTTTTAAGTACCTCTGGTCCCCCTCCCAGCTGGGGCTGTGAGTTACAATCATTAAGGTGCCTTACTTTACATCAGATAGTGAAGAGCTCTCCAGTGGGCAAAGTGCATGTCAGCAGTGGCCAAATAGAAGGTGGCCAGGTTTTTTTTCCCCCCATATACAATTTTTGGAATTTTGTCCTTGTTTTCTCCCCGACCCGGGATCCTGGCAGTCATGGCAGTGCATGCACATGGACTCCGGGCACCGGCTCTGCCCCTTCCACCCCACCCCTGGCAATTGCCACCACTCCACTCCTGCCTACGCTACTGATTGGACCTCCACCCAATGGGAAGAGAACTATGGTGGGGGGGGGGACAACCTCCCCAGGAGAGGAGAGCTGCCTTTTGGCTGCTCAATCCTGTTCTCCCCCACAGCTCTGTCGACCCAATGTTGTTCCAGACCCAGGTTCCCAGCATGATGGAGTGGCGTCCGGTGCCTCAGCCCTCTGCGCCACTGGGCCGGCATGGCCAGGTGCTTTTTCAAGGGCCTAGATAACCTGTCCACTCTGGTGCATGAACCACCACCACCACCACCACTGGACCTACTGCTGGTGTTGACTGTGCTCATGGGCAAGCCTTTTGAGCCTTTTCAGAGGTGTGAGATATGACACCTGTCATGGAAGGTGGCCTTCTTGGTGGCCATCATGTCAGCCAGAAGGATCAATGAGCTCCAGGCACTACCAGTGGAGTCCCCATATCTGGTCTTCCACAGGGACAGGGCCATACTTTGCCCCCACCCAAAGTTCCTCCCGGTTGTTTTAGCGGAGTTCCACATTAACCAGGTGATGAACCCTTTGGTATGTTTTCCCAACCTATGTTTGGAGGCCGGCTGCAGGCTCCATACTTTGGATCTGTGGATGGCACTCTCTTATTCTGTAGAGCAGACAGTGGGAGTTTGGAGTGAGGCTTGCCAGCTGTCTGTAACATACACTGAAGCCGTGCCTGGCAGACCAGCAGCTAAGTTGACAGTTGGCAGGTGGATCACATGCTGCATCAACCTCTGCCATTGGTTGACTGGTAGGGAGCCTCTTGTAGGGTTTAGGGCCAATTCCATCAGCCATAACGCTGCCTTGGTGGCTGCTTCCAGAGACATCCCAATCCAGGCAGTCTGCAGGGCTGCTACTTGAAAGTCAGCACACATCCTTATTTCCCCTTACATCATCGACCTGGAGTCTCATTGGGATGCTGCTTTTGGTACTTTAGTTCTCCACTCTCTGTTTGCCAACTGGGGTGTGCATTTTGCCAACTCCTCCCGGAGAACTGCTGGAAGTCTGCGAGTGTATGGATAGTGAACTATATCCACGCCCCTAGAAAAATGATTACTCACCTGTAACAGCAGTTCTCGGAGTGTTATAAAGTTCACATCCACTCCACTCACCCGTCCTCCCCGGCAAGCAAGCAACACACAGATCCCTGCTTCCAGCGTGCAAGATCTGGTGTCATGGGGCAGAGCCAGAAGATATACCACCCAGGTGGTGGGAGGAGCTTAGCTTTAAAAATATTCTGACGAATTAACACTTCCAGTGGAACTGCTAGCGTGTGGATGTGAACTATATACCACTCCTATAACTACAGTTACTGGTGAATAACGTATTTATTTTGCTCCAGAAATGCAGGACATGGCGTTTTCTGTTAGGATGCATTCAAACTGCAATGGCAAGATCTCGGTCTGCATATATTCCCTCCAGTTCTCCTAGTGCATGGATATTGCTCAAACTGGAGCCGCACTGGGGCAAGACAGTGCAGATTGCCCCCTGCTGCCCTCAACAGATATTGTTTCATCTGCTGAACAGACTGTCAGCAAACTGAGAATTCTTCCCCTCAGGACAGACTTAGTGACACCAGGTCAACTGGCCCATGCAAGTTTCGCTCCCTTTACATTTGGGCCTGGCTCCTGAAGAGATGGAAGTGAACAGGTACAAGGTTATCTCAGATGGTCACTGAAATACTTTTGGCTGCCAGTAAACCTTCCACTAAGAATACTTGCACAGCTAAATGGAAAAGGTTTTCCATCTGCTGCTCTTAAACCCACATGGACCCCTTTGGGTGTCCACCTGACAAGGTTCTGGAGTACTTGCTGGACCTGTCTGATGCTGGCCTACAGTATTCCACAGTTAAGGTCCTCTTATGTACTGATTTGCATACCATGAGCCCATCAGTGCCCTCTACCTGGCACATCTGCCACTGTTAAGGAGTTCATTAAGGGCATCTTACACACCAGGCCTCCCATCAGGAAGCTGGTGGCTGCCTAGGATATCAGCTTTGTACTGGATATGCTCTCCTGCAAACCTTTGAAGCCTCTTGAGACTTGTGAGCTAAACATTTTAAACTTGGAAAGCTGCATTTCTAGTGGCCATCACTTCTGCTCGCAGAGGGTCTGAAATCCTTGCTTTGGTCACAGATCCTCCTTATACAGTTTTCCACAAGGACAAGGTAGTTCTGTGCATGCACTCCTAGTTCCTACCTAAAGTGTCATCGGAGTTCCATTAAAATAAGCCACTAGTACTGCCTACCTACCTTGCCAACTTCCAGAATGAAGGAGAGTGCACTCTCCATTCTCTGAATGTTAAAAAGGTCTATAGATTTTACCTGGACAGAACCAAGGACTTCAGGCTATCCAAACAGCTGTCTGTCTCCAATCCCAATCGAAAGTGACAGCTTTTTACAGTTAAGTGCATTTCTGTGTGTGCCACGGCTCAGGTCAAGCTGGAAGGTCTGGTACCTGGCCACTTCACCGGAGCAGCTTTCTTGTTGATGGCGGAGATTTGCTCTGTACCCATCAGTGACATCTGCCAAGCTGCAACTTGGAGTGCAGTGCACATATTTATTAAGCACTATGCCCCAGACGTCCATGCCAGGCGGCATGCCACCTTTGGCATGACATTCTTTAATGGACTGCTGTCCTGAGTGAGCCCTTGGTTCTTACCACCCTAGTCCTGGGGATTTTGTCTGTGCTTTGTATTCTGACCCACCAGTGTGAATCAGTGGTGAAGATCGAGTCCTGGAAGATATGAAAATTACATATTCACCTTAATTCCTGATCTTCTAGTGATATCACCATCCCCTGGCCTCACTCCAGTATGTTTTATTGGTCTTCATCTTCATTCTTGGTTTGGGCCGTGAAGACAGTGCGTTACTAATTTGGTGACCCTTCTTACATGGGTCACCAGGGCTATATTATGCCCTTAGGTCAAGTGCATAAGGACTTGTTAGGTGATGCTACACCTCCGTTAAAAAAGGTACTCAGGCAGTAGAGGGCCAGTGCCAAGGTAAGCCATGAAGCACGAACCAGTCTCACGGTGCTGTGCAAGTATGTAGCTTACCTTGGTACCAACACTTCTGAAAAAGTTCTGGCATCCACAGGGTCCTAGCACCCCCGGTTATGACCCACTAGTGTGAATCAAAGCTGAAGATATTCCTTAGAAGATCAGAAATTACAATGAGTATGTAATTATCATTTTTGGTATATACCACTTCTCCTGGTAGTTCGTTCCACTTGTTCACCACTCATTCCTTGAAAAAGTACTTGCGGACATCCTTCCTGAATCTGCCTCCAGATAGCTTTAGTGAATTTCCCCTTGTACTTGTGTAAGTGCTCAAGACCAACAGTTCTGTGTTAGTCACCCTGTTTATCCCTTGTAGGTATTTGTATATCTTGATCATATCCGAGAAATTGTATTCAAAATTATCCTTCCTATTTTTGACTATGGTGACTTAGTCTACAGTAGTGCCCCCAAATCAACCCCTGCCAGACCGGACCCCATTTTTAATTCTTTCTGTTTTGCTTTAGATAACTCACCTCATACTCACCCCTGCTGTCTTTACTCAGCCCTTTCTTTCTTTCTCCTCTCTTGATGCTAAGTGTCTTTCCTGTTGTGTCTCTTTTTTATGCAAACTCTGTTTCGGCACCCTTCCCTCTTATCTCGCATACTGGCTGTCCCCTCCTCTTTCTTCCTTTACCTTCTCTGCAACACTGTTTACCATTCTATCTCTCTTCCTTCTAGAAAATCTACTGTTGGTCAATCTGCTTTTTCTTACCGCTTTCCTAAACTTTGGCGCTCACTTCCCCTTTCTACTCGGTCTGCCTCTTCTCCTTAATTCCTCCCTGAAGTCTTTTCTTTATGACTGTTGTTACCCTTGCAACTATGACCCTGTCCTCTTTTACTCCCTCATAACTTGCTTCTGACTATCCTCTTCTTACTTCCCTTCCCTTCTCTAGTTTTGCCCTGTTCATGTTGTTTCACTACTTTTCCCTTCTTTACATATAGAGATTGTTGTATTTTCTTATTGCATTTCATTACTAAATTGCCTCTAATATTCATGATTCTGCTTGTAAATCTACATCGTTGTATTTTGACTTCTGTATTTTTAGTAATTATATTGTTTAGTTATCTCTTTCTCCCCTCTTCCCCAGGACACGTCTGGAAACAAGCTGTTATAAGCTCAGTATGTATTTCCTGGTTAAACTTTTAAATAAATGACTAAATAAATACCCCCCCTTCCCACCTTGTCTCGAAAGTGTACATAATTCATGTTTAAGTCTCCCCTTGTATGTCTCTACTCTGTCACCGGGATAATTTTGATTGCCCTTTTCTGCATAACCTCCAGCTTGTCGCTGTCCTTCTGTTGGCACATACTCCAGAACCATGTGTTGGTACTTGCTCCAGAACCTTGCATAATACTCTAGATGTGTGCGTAACGGGGATCTGTACAGGGGAAGGATCAGACAATATCATAGAATATAACTAGGTATAGTAACAAGGCAGTAAATTATAATACAAACTGGTGCAGCAAACATAATCAGTTTCTGGATCAAGGTGACGTGAGAAAAGGCATAAACGAGGACTGGGGTTCAGGGCCATGTGAAGGCATCTCCCATCAGAGTCCTGGACTGTGAGTAGCAGGCACAAAACAGTCTCAGTTTTGCATTCTCCCAGGAGGCAAACAGGTCCACCAGAGGTGCCCCACAGGGAGTACAGGTACTTCACCACCTCCTGATGCAGGGACTAGTTGTGCAACATCTCTCACACCCTGCTGAGAGCATCTGCCAGTTTATTGTCCACTCTGGTGACAAGAATTGCCAGGAGATCCGCACCCAGGCTGTGCACGAGGGTTCAGGTGCAGAGGGCCTCTCGATATGGGAAGGGAGTGAGTTCCGCCCTGTCTGTTCAGGTAGAACATTGTCGTGGTGTTGTCTGTCCAGACTTGCATGACCTGACCCTGGACTAAAGGAGAGAATTCTGTCAGAGTTAGCCACACTGGATGTAGTTCCTGCAGGTTGATGTGGTGATGGGATTCCTGGGGTGACCACAACCCATGAGCTGAGTGATCCCCCAGGTACGCTTCCCACCCCACCGGAGACATGTCTGCCATGAGGGTGATGGTTGGCTCTGGGCGGACAAATGGGACTCCTTCCTCTAGATGTTCTAGGACCAGCCACCACTGGATGGCAGCCCACATTGACTGGGTCATTGTGACCAGCTAGTTCCAGTGTCTTAGGCGCTGGGACCACGGATGGCCCAACTCCCACTACAGTTGCCACTTCTGCCAGCAGACCCACTGGACCTTGCTGGGGCAAGACGCATGTACCCCAACAGCCACAGAAAGTCCTGGGCAAGGCGCAAGTGCACAGCTTGAAGTGATCAGGCAAAGGAGGGTAAGATCCAGGGCCCGATCTGCGGGAGACGGGCCATGGCCCACAGGGAGTCTAGCTCTGCCCTGATGAAGTTAATCACCTGTAAGGGAATCAGTTTGGACTTGGCCAGGTTAATCAAGAGGCCCAAGTCTGTGAAGGTCTGAAGAGTCAGATCCCTGGACCCCTTCACAGCCACCTTGGATGGCCTGGCAGTTAGCCAGTCATCCAGGTAGCGGAACACCCTGATTCCCCTGCATCGCAGAAAAGCTGCCACCACTGCCATGCATCTGGTGAAGACCCTGGCTGCAGATGAGAGGCTGAAGGGCATGATCTGGAACTGATACAAAACCCCTTTTGTGCATAACTGAAGATCTTATTTTGAAGAAGGCTCTTACAGTAGGCCAGTACTGGTAGGAATAAGCTGCCAGGTGCCAGGACCACACGGAAAACTTTCTAGTTAGCAGTCTATCACGAGCGACCGCCCACAGCCAACGTCGGCTGCTGACGTCAGCCTGTCCTATAAAGGTGGATGGTCCCCTACACCCTCCACAGTTCTTTTCCCGCCATTGATCTGCGCACGTCAGACTTCAGTGGATGCTGCAGCTACAGTTGACCGCCATTACTCGCACTAGCTGCAATTTTTTATTTTTCTTTAAGTAGTTAACATCAGATTTTCAGTGTTTCAGCCATCAAGTTTATTTCTTCTCTACCAGCCTCATCTTCTGACCACTCCACAAAGTGTGCCTGCAGCAAACAAATTCCTGAAAAAGACGGCCAGTCTGCTTTCATCCTTTCCCTAGGTCCTGGCCATGACACCAAAGCCTGCCAGATTTGCCAGAAATTCAGCCAGGCTACTCAGAGATGTCGACTTAAGATTGGATGGAAAAGGAGCTGCAGGCCAGGAGCTCTTTGGCATCACCGGCACAGTCCTCCAGCGCTTTTTCATCTTCTCAAAATTCCGGTGGGAAGCATAAGCATCGGGACAAGTGTAGGGGAAAAGGGCTGGTCTGCTTCCTGCTCGCGGTCACCTCACAAGCCCTTGACCGCGTTGGGGTCGTCCTCCCATGAGAGGTAGTCTCCCTTTGCCCCACCTGCCCTTTCTTGTACTGGGCTGCTGGTGGCACAGCTACCCACCTTCATTGCCATCATGGGCAGCGGCTCCTCGGGGCAGGGGACTTCGTCTCCTGCTTCCCAGCTCCTGACACTCGGGCCTATTTCTTACATGGGCTCTTGGCCAGGAGGCTCAGCCAGTGTCAGTGTCTCAGGTGGTCATTTCTCCACCATCGCTGCCCCCAACAAGGCACTGCCTATGTCGGTCCTCTCTGCAGAAGCCAACGTCAGTCCTTCAAGGCAGTGCCCACAGCAGGCTACTGTCGTTTCTCCTAGCCCAGCATCACCTCTGCCTTCGCTTGGGAGGTCTTCTCGCCCCTAGGCACCTGTCTCTCCAGCTAGCCCAGTGCTGGCAGATCCTTCTCCCAGGTGCTCCCTGTCGACACCCGCTGGACCACCACCGGTCCTGTCGCTGCCCCAGCCTGCAGGCCTGGCGCTGGCATTGCCTCTTCTGCAGCCTGTGCCGCTGCTGACTCCTGGCCTGGCAATGGACCCCCAGCCAGAGCCAGGTGGACCTTTGCCTGGGTACCCTACACTGACCCCGTCGCCATCATACCCTTACCCGGCACTGTCCTATACGTACCCACCAGTCTATAATTTCCCACCTCCGGTGGACTACAACACCCTGTTCTCTATGTGGTGGTCTCTCATTCAGAAACAGTCCCCCGCTCCTCAGAGCCCACCCCGGCATCTCCCCAGTGTCCCAACTGGGATTTGCTGCCCCAGGATCTGGGCCAGTCTGGCACCAGTGAACCCCAGATGGTGGGATCTTCTGGGTCTTGTCAGGACGAGCTCCCACCACCGCAAAGTGACCCAGATGAGTCGAACGGGGATGACTCGGATTCCTTGCACTCTTCCTCCTCGCCAAGGTAGTCTTCAGAGGGTGAAGAGCCCTCCAGGGTGATTCCCAAGTCCCCTCCTGACAATCCATCTTTTTTGGGATGTCATGCACCTCATCCAGTCCATTATGGGCTGGGAAGTGGAGGAATAGGACCCAGTGAAGCATTATCTGACCATTTATGTGAGGCAGCGGGAAGCTCTCCCAGTGGTGGTGCCACCCGATTGACTCCTATGAGGATGTCACCAGGGCGGCTTGGAATCACCACTCATCTGTTCCTCCATTACCTAAGAAGGCAGACTGCCTTTACCATCCTCCTGCTGGTAAACTCTTTGGGGGACCACCCTAAGGCTGATTCGGTGGTCATCAGTGCAGCGCATGACTGTACCAAAGAGCCCAAGCACCTTAGTGCTCTTGCCCCAGACAAGGAGTCTTGGCAGCTAGACCGCTTGGGTAAACGTATCTTTGCGTCCACTACCTTGGCTGTCCAGGCCATTAATTACCTGGTCCAATATCGGACTTTCCTCTGGGACGAAGTGCTGGCTTTGCCTGAGAACCCCATTAAAACACAACTTGGCCACCTCCTTAGTTGGTAACCACATTCTCCAGGCTGCCTACAATGCTGCGGATGCCTCAGGCAGGGGAGCAGCTGCTGGTGTCTGCCTCCAGTGCCATTCATGGCTCTGGGTATCCAGTTTTGCCTCAGATGTGCAGTCCAGCATCTTGGACGCCCCCTTTTTGGGGCTCTGTCCTCTTTTGTTGGGGACATTCACGACGTAATCTCCACCCTCCAGGAGTCGGGTGGTGCCTTCCAAACTGTTCATTCACTCTACCATACTAAGCCTAGAGTGGGTCAGCATTCTTCCTTTTGCTGCTTCTCCCACAAATACTCCTGCCAAAGGTCAGGGCAAGGGCAAGGCAACATCGGTCCCAGTGGCTGCTGCCGCCAGAGCTCCTCGAGCACCCACGGCCACCCTTCCAGCCCCCACCTCCTGACTCTTTAGCCGACCCCACTTCTGGAAGGGATTTTGGGGGAGGCTATCGGGGGTCAGTTCTCCCTTCACCATGAAGGGTGGTGGGACATAACCAGGAACAGCTGGGTGCTTCAGATCATAGAGCACAGTCACACTCTAGAATTTCTAGAGTGGCTTCCAGAGAATCCTCCAGTAAACTCCTCTTACTCCCCAGTCCATCTGCCCCTCGTCTAGGAGGAAGTTGAGGCTCTTCTGCAAAAAAGAGCCATAGAGCCCCTCCCTCTGGCTCAGTGGGGAAGGGGGTTTTACTCACACTTCTTTCTTGTCCCCAGAAAGATGGGGGCTCTTCAGCCTTCAGCCCATCCTGGATCCAAGTCATCTGAACCTGTGCATATAGTGCAAATATTTCAGGATGGTCACCCTTCAAGGGTTGTTACCCCTGTTGCACCAGGAGTGATTGGCTCTGCTCTCTGGACATGCAGGATGCTTACTTGCGTATCCACATTTTTCCTACCCATTGTCTTCCGCTTCCATTTTCAGGGAGCCCAGTTTCAATTCCGGGCCCTCCCTTTTGGCCTTTCTTCGGCCCCCAGGGTCTTTACCAAGTGCCTGGCAGTGATGGCGGCCACTCTGAGGAGGCAGGGCTTCTACATGTTACCCAACCTGGACAATTGACTGCTTACAACCCCATCCAGTGATTGCCTGGTCCGGACCCTGGATTACATGTTCCATCTAATTTCAGGCCTTGGGGATCACCATCAATCTGCCAAAGTACTGCCTCTCTCTCCTTGCCTGCACCTTCAATACATAGGGCAGTTCTGGACACCGACCAGGGTGTTGCCTTTTTGCGCCTGGGTAAGGTAGAATGACTGGTGGAGCAGGCCTTTTTGGTTTTCTCCAGTCACCAGGTCCCCGCCAGGCTATTACTGCATCTCCTGGGCCATATGGCAGCAGCCTTTGCCACAGTTCCCTTCGCCCGCTTGCACATGCGGGTTCCTCAGTGGACCATAAGGGTCCAGTGGGACCAGCAGAAGAACGATCTAGACCAGTTGGTCATGGTCTCTGACCCGATCAGGAGAGTTCTGTCGTGGTTGGAGCCTGCCAGCCTGCTTCGGGGGTCTCTTTTCAGTTCTCGACCCCCCGTCAGATTCTCACAAC
The DNA here is from genome assembly GCA_016271365.2 of Neoceratodus forsteri. NCBI lineage: Eukaryota > Metazoa > Chordata > Ceratodontiformes > Ceratodontidae > Neoceratodus > Neoceratodus forsteri. Next base: position 1,711,505,245 of record CM028129.1, on the reverse strand, counting down.
GGATGCATCTGGCCAATCACCAGACCAAGGACACCTGGACGGAATTGGAACAGGGTCTCCATATTGACGTCCTGGAAATGCAAGTGGTCCTTTACCTTCTGCAGGTGTTTCAGACTCATCTCCCTTACAGCTCTACTGCTGGTGCAGACGGACAACGTGTGTGGTGTATTACATCAACAAGCCAGTGGGGGGGGCACTCTTACCCTTGGGAGACAATAAGAATTTGGTATTGTGCCATCGAGCACAGTCTGGAACTCTCAGCCATACATGTTCCAGGCATCCATAATATCCTGGCAGACAGTCTCAGCCACTCCCAGTCACGGGCTCATGATGAGAGCTTCTGACCTCAGTGGTCGAAGATCTCTTCTACACGTGGGATTGTCCAGAGCTGGACCTTTTTGTGTCCCCACTCATCGCAAAACTGCTGCTTTTCTGCTCGCTTGATCCCAAGCGTGGAGTTTTCTGGCAAGATGCATTGTTCCTCTCCTGGAAGGGGAGGTTTCCATATGCCTTTCCTCCCTCCCCGCTCCTGCAGAGGGTCCTGCTCAAGCTGCAGTTGGAAGGGGCAAAGATAATTCTCATAGCTCTTTTCTGGCTGCATCAGATTTGGTTCCCCTTGCTGCAACAGCTGGCGGTGCAACCTGCAGTGCCCTTATCCCTATGCACCGGCTTGCTCTCCCATGACCAGGGGACCCTAGTCCATCCAGATCTAAAGTCCCTGCATCTCCATGCGTGGCTCCTGCGGACCTAGCTGTCGCCCACTTTGGGGTGTCCTCAAGGGTTGCAGATGTTCTGGTGGTTGCTAGGAAACCCTGCACCAGGACCACTTGTGCCATGAAATGGAAGTGTTTCACCCTTTGGGCTGCTTCCCATCTGTTGGATCCCTTCACCTGCCTGGTGAATCAGGTGTTGAAGTACCTTCTCTCCCTTTCAGATTTGAGCTTGGGATACTCCTCACTCAAGGTTCATCTTTCTGCCATGTTTGCGTACCATGCACCTATCGATGGTAGGGCTGTGGCTCAGTTTGAGGTGTCCTGCACTTTTCCTCAGAGCATCTTGCATCTGAAACCTCCCATTTGGGACCCGGTCCCTCTATGGGACCTCAATTTTATGTTGGAGAAACTCACTTTACCACCCTTTGAACCAGCCGTGAGTTGTGAGCTCTGCTTTCTGTAATGGAAAGCGCTCTTTTAGTTGCTGTTACTTCTGCTCGAAGGATTTCCGAGCTTCAGGTTCTTTTGTGTAAGGGGTTGTATTTGGTTTTCACAAAGACAGGGTGCCTCTGTGCACTAATCCTAAGTTTCTTCCCAAGGTAGTGTCGGAGTTTACGTTGAACCAGTCCATTCACCTTCCAGTTTATTATCTTGAGTACTCTAATCAGGGGGAGGGTTTTTATCCATACTTCAGATGTACCTAGAATTTTGCGGTACTGTATGCACTGGACCAAGGCTTCTAGGAAGTCTGAGCAGTTGTTTGTTTTGTTTGCCCCCAAGAGAGCGGGTGCTCCTGTTTCCAAACAGTGTTTGCCTAAGTGGCCAGCCAATTGCATTGTTTGTTACTTACTGTAAGTACAACAGGGACCTTCTGGGAGTGGTTAAGGGCCATTTCATCAGGGGTATGGCTGCCTCCACAGCCTGTTTTAGAAGTATGTCTACTGTGGACATATGTGCAGCTGCAGGGTTCATTTTTGGGTGGAGGATTGAGACAATTGGCACAAGTTCTGAATTTTGACCCACCTTTTCTTCTACCTTGGGGACAACCTGCTTATTCTTCTAGAGGTTTTAAACTGCTGTTACATGACTCTCGGCTCAGTTGAACAATATGACCCATTATTTTTTTCATTTGACCCTCACATTTTATACCCAGTGGGTCAGAGTCCCACATAGAGAAATATCTGAAATGAACTCTGCAGCTGCCACCTGGAGTTCTGTCCACACCTTCACCAAACATTACAGTCTGGACATCGCCTCTTAGCACAGGGCCAATCTCAGCCAGGCAGTACTCCAGGGCTTTCTCTCCTGAGCTCTTGATTGCTGATCTGTCCTCCTCCTGGTGTTGTTCTCCTGGTTATGACTGGAACTGCTTGGGACTCAGTCCTACCAGTGTGGGGCTGCTGCAAGAGCTTTCCTCGAAGTAAGATAGTACAGTTACGCAAGAACTTACCGTAACAGTAGATCTTTGAGAGAAGCTCTTACAGCAGGCCCTGCTTTTCCTCCCTCCCTCCTTCTCCTGCTGTTCCTTGTTCCTCTTGCACTACTTCTGCCTTTTGTTTCTTGGCTCTCGGGAACTGCCTCAGTTCTCCATTTGCTGCCTGCTTTGGGTCTCCGTTGGGAGAACTGAGATGGGTATGGGGGACTGCCTGCCTTTATAGGATAGGCTGATGTCAGCAGCTGATGTTGGTGGTGGGCGGTCCCCCATGGTAGACTGCTAGCTAGAAAGTTTTCCATGTGGTCCTGGCACCTGGCGGCTTAGTCCTACTGATGTTGGCTTGCTGCAGGAGCTTCTCTCAAAGAACTGTTATGGTAAGTTCTTACATAACTGTACTTTACTGGGGCAGAAGACTGAGATATGGAAGATAGCATCCTGGAGGTCCAGGAAGAAGAACCACATACCCTGCTCCAGGGATGCTATGATCTGGTTCAGGGTTACCACCTGGGACTTGTGCTTCTGCATGTACTTATTGAGAGTGTGCAGATCCAGTACGGGGTGCCAGACCCCCTCCCCCCCCGTCCATCCGTTAAGGGACCAGGAAGTACTTGGACACGTACCCCAGACTTGCCAGGGTGTTTGTGACATGGGCTATAGCCCCTTTCACAAGGAGCTGAGTGACATCCTCCTGTAGGGTGGACATCATATCCTGCGACACTGAAAACTCTCTTGGAGCATGGGATCTGTAAGACAGGAAAGCCTCAAAGTCTAGAGGCAGTCCTCTGCCTACCACCTTGAGAACCCACTTGTCTGTAGTAATGGCAGACCAGTGTAGCCAGCAGTGGCAAAGCTGACTCCCTACAGGGAGCTAGGTCAGGGACTGGACAAACGGAAGGTAGACACCCCCAACCTGTTACTGGGCAACTTTGGAGGGGGCACTTGTCGAAGAGCAGCTCGGTATTTCCCTGCTGTGGCTGAAGGGATCAAAACTGAAAGGCCTTCATTTTTGTTTTTTTTTGGGGGGGGGGCGTCCTTCTAGAATGAAACCACAGAGTCCAGCGCAACATTGGACTTCCCAGTCCTGGTGAGATGGCCTTCCACCCTGGGCCAAAAAGGTCGGTATCCAAGAAGGAGACATTGGCCAGCTTGTGCTGTGTGTCTGCCGTAAGGAGAACCTCAACCAAGCCCTGTGACGCATTATGACAGCTGCTGCCATGGCATGGGCACAGGAATTGCCCATGTCTAAAGCCATTTACGGCTGGTAGTAAGTCAGCATTTGACCCTGGTCTCTGACCAACTTCACCAGCAGCTGCTTGCCAGTAGGTAGGTGAGGGTGAACATTAACTAGTACTCACAGCAGGGAGTGATGTAAGTCGGCCATCATAGTAGCGTAGCACACTTGATGGAGACCAAGAGAGGAGGCAGCGTAGACGTTCTTGGCTGCGTCATCAAGCTTTTTTGACTCTGTCAGGGGGAGTGCTTATTCCCATCCCTTTGGTGTCTGAACTTCCAAGAAGCCAGGTCCGAGACCAGACTCTTGGCCAAGGGGTGGTCTGAGAACCTGGAAGGGGACCCAGTAGGGGGTGCACACTTGCAGACCATATACGTGGAGGGTACTGGGCAGGAAACTGGATGTTGCCAAAGCTCCAGGGCTGGTTCCAAAATGGCCTCAGCCATGGGAAAGGTGAAACCTGGGGACTTGTCCCTGTCAAGGATGTCTGTAAAAGGGCACTTGGCCCATTTCTGAACAGGCTTCAGAAGGACAGACACAGATTTTGAAATGAGTCAGAGTAGAGCTCCAAACAACACCAGCCCATGGTCAGTAGTCAGTTCCTTGACCAACATGCAGTCGAAGGTATGCATCCTCAACCTCCACAAGGATGAGCCATCCGAGGACTCTTCAAAAATGGCCCTCGACCGTTTGCTACCGTGGACCACCCAAGAGTCATCTGACTAAGTGATTTCCACTGACAGCCAGCCTGGCAAGCTGGCCACATGATAGGAGTCCTTCATTAGAGCTTCCACCAGAGGCTGTGGTGGAGGCACCTCCACCCACAAGGGCGGTGAAGCAGGTTCTGGGGACAACTGTCAAGAATGGACTGGTTTGGGCGTGACTGGTACCTGCCAGTCAACCACAGGTGTTGGGGATAGATCCCTTCCCAACCCCCGCTGTGGCCCATTGCTGCCATAGGAGTTCCTTGTAGTGTAGCCACATCCAGCGGTGGAGGCTCTCCTCATCTGAGGACAAGGAGGTGAAAGAACATCAACTGCAGCGCCTTCTGGTTGAGCAAGAGTGCAAGCGGCACCTCAACCGTGACTACTGACCCAAGGGCTGGCACCAAGGAAAAGCCACTGGTGGCACAGTATAGATCACATGCATAGGCTTTGGTGGAATGACCTCCAGTGGAGGCTGTTCCTGAGTGGATGCAGTCAAGACACTGGCCAGTCCATGTCCTCCTAAGTGTGGACTGGGGAAAACCATGGTCTTGTAGATCAGCTCCTCTGACAGCTGGTCGACAGAGTTGAGAAGAATCTCGACCACTTGATTGACCAACATACCCGATGGTGGGGCACCATGGAGCTAGCGACCTGGCCCTCGACCATGGAGGGCTTGACCAAAGTCGAGTACTTGACCTAAGTCGAGCGGTTGGGGTAGTTGAGGGAGCAGGAGGACCGTGATCTCTCCCAGTCCCATGACCAGCCCCGGTGGGCAGGGCTCTGGCCCCAAAGGCCTGGAGGGCCAGACACATCTCTCAGAATTCACCATTGAAGGATGCTTCAGTGCTGGCCCCAGCTGGGAGCAACCCCAAGGCCAATGAAGTGCCTGCAGTAGCAGTGAACACTGACTCTTCCATGTCTGCATGCTGGGCCTCAGATCCTGCCACAGTGGAGACTTCTTACAGCCCTTCGGCTGAAGTTTCAGGTCCCAGTGAGCTGGCTTGGCTGAGAAGAAGCCAGGCCGCACAATCCTCCAGAGAGGAAGGGAACATCATGTGGTATGGGCCGCAGCCCGAAACATTGTGTGCAGCCCCCCAAACAGTAGAAACAAGACATATATGGGTCCATCTGCAACATTTTCTTATGGCACGTGACACAGAATTTGAAGCTGGGAGCAGGCTTTGCTACCTCATGTTCCATCTTCAGTCGATGAGGCTGGAGCTGAATCGAGGAATTTGAAAATATCAAAGAAACCATTTAGATCAACTTAGAAATTGCCAGTGGCACACTTTGTACTCTGCAATGCACAGAGCTGCAAAGGAGGAGACCAAACTCTTCCAGCGTAAAGGAAGATCTGATGTTATGGGGCAGAGCAGAAGGATATACCACCCAGGTGGTGAGAGGAGCTTAGCTTGACGATGTTCCAGTGAATCAGCGCTTCCAGTGGAATTGCCAATGTGTGTATAGTGAACGATATCCACATCCCTAGAAGTAAGAGGTTTCTCAGGGGTTTAAACAAGGTTATAGCAAGGACCTATTTGTAAGAAATAGGGATGTAGTTACTAGGGGGCGTGACTAGTAGTTGGTGGGGGCAAGTTCGAGAGAAACGTGATGAAGTTCTACCTCACAGAGAGAGGTGGTGGAACCATGGAAAAGACTGCCAGTGGAGGTGCTAGGGAAGCCATCCTTAATGAGTTTTTAACAAGGACTTGGGGGGCCGGCCCATCAGCGCAGTGGTAGCGCTACCTCTCGCAATGCCGAAGACCCAAGTTCAGGAACCCATTTGAGGCACAGGGGGCCAGCCAGGGGGAAGTACTGAGTGCCCCAGAGGATGCTTTTCTTCTTTGCGAATGGAGGGTCCCATCAACTGCTACCGTACTGCCCCATGGATGCAGGGGATGGTGCTGCACGGTTCGTCCAGGGGTTGGAGTAGCCCCACCAGCTGCAGATGATGCTGTGCTCTGTATGCACCCTTGCATGCATGGCACCTGTAGGGCATGGGAGAGATCAGAAAAAAATCCGAGCTCTGCACCAGACACCAAGAAGGATCTCACCAGCACTGCTGTGTCCCTCCTGCCAGCTGTCGCTGCCTCTTGATGAAATCAAGTAGTTTGGGATATATCCCCTCCACCTGTATGTGTCCAGGGAGGAAGCCGAAGTTCAGTGGAGGATGGCACCTCAGCTTCAGGTAAGGAGGAACTGATAGACTGCCCAGGAGGGAGATCTGGAAGGAATTTGGGGGTAGAAAAAGAAATTACAAAAAAAGGAAACTTGTTTTGGACAGAGCATGAGGACTCATAGTCCCCTGGGACGAGGGAGTACACAGGTTTGAGGGAATGGCGAGGAGGGTAACAGCCCACCAGTACAGTAGGTCGGTGGTGTGAGGTAATATAGTAAGGGCAGATTAGATGGACCTGAAGTCTCCTTCTGCTGTCAAATTCTGTATTTCTGTAGTATAATACAGCATTTGACCCTGCAGAGTTGATTTGCTATTAATCACTTGCTCATGAAATAAAATGTCTGGAATGAACTTCTCTGTGGACAAAACACTCTGCATCAGCAGAACTTAGTAACACAAATTCCCCCCACAAAAAATGAATTTTAGAAACTTCTTTTCTTTTTTGTTACTGAAGATATTTTAATTAAAACAGGTTTTTTTCCCTTAGACATCATCTGTTCACATTGCTTGTACCGTCCCTGAAGTCATAATCCTCTGCTCATGACATCCCGTTGCCACAGAAATGATTCTGATGTCCTCATCATGATGTCTCATGAGATTCTGACTTTGAGGCAAGAGTAGCAACAGATGAAGTCGTAGGGCGACAAGCCTGTTTTCCTGCATATGTCTTTAGTTCTAAAGGATGGAATGTCCTGATATCCCAGTTCACGTAAGGTGTTACTCACTGAACACCTTCCAGTGGCAGCTGTTGTACTGAAAGCTGGAAAATCATTTTAAAGCAGCAGAGCACCAAAAATGTTTCTACAGAAAAGCTAGTTTCAGCTATAGTTAATAAAGAATATTACTTATCAAATCCTTTTTTCTAGGTGACACTTGTGCTGTGCACTGTAATGTTTTTCATTTTCTTGATCCTAACTCTTGCCAGGTCTACAATGTTATTCCTAAGCCAAATGTGACAGCCATCTTTTTTTCTTGAGGGAAAAACTAAATTAAAACACGAATAAAATACTCAGTTGTTGGTGGAAGTAGAAAGATCTTACAGGATATCTCTTTCATCAGGCCATACCTTTGGAACTATATCCGCATCAGCGCTAGGACCACATGGAAACTTTTGCAAGCCAGGGGCCATCCACATCCACAGTGACGTTATGCATCAGCGTCTACATACATGTGGGCGGCCCCATCTTTCCTCAGATCTTTTCCCACCATCGACTGTACTCATCTGTCCTGCTCACGGAAACAACTACTAGCCACTGTCGTTTTTTTGATTTTCTCTTAGAAAAGTATCACTATTTTAGTGGTTTTTGGCACCTGCATGCCACTGAAAGAACCATCAACTTTATTTTGGTACTGCAGTTGTAGAGAGAAGATTTATAAAGAGAATGTCCATGAAGTATGTGTGTGCTGTTTAGGCCTTTTCCTAGGATGTGAAATTGTATGAAATTTGTAAAGGTTTTAACTCGACCACCAGGCAATGCAGAAAAGGGGCACTAGAAAAGTTTGTACTTAAGAAAACTTTAGCAGCCATGGAACAAAAGCTCCAAGAAAAGTCTATGTCACCTGCTTCGTGGACCGAATCACAGTTGTCGAAATCCAAAGTGAAGTTGTTGGCAGCTGTGAGCATTAGCGCTATAAGGATAAGGCCTTGCCAACCCGCTTCAGGTCACCATTGCAGCCAGAGCAGGTATTCCCTTATCATTGTCATCGTCATCGTCCACTCAGATGGCAGTGACTTCATCTCCTTCCGATCATCCACTAGACACCAAGGTCGGGGCTTGGCTTAGGCGCTACCAGGCCTACTATGGGTGGTACCTCGCTGTCATCGCCGGGTCAGAACCTGCCATCAACTATTAGAACTGTGACCCCTTGTACGGGGAGCAATGACACATAGTCAATGCTAGTATCATGTTGTGAAATGATATGCGCTTCCTGCCAGGCCTGCCTGGCCTCCCCGCAATGGGAGTCTCAAACACGCAGACCCCATCGATGCAGCAACACAATCCTAACCCCAAGGGGACTACTCAGCCACTGCCAGTGTGGTCGGCATGCTCCTCTATCCCTATTGTCGAGGGGATGACAATAAGGTGGAATACAACCTGGACCTCATAATAGAAGAGGATTATGAGGAAGAGGAGGGTTATACTGTAGACCAGTACTTGCCCAATACTAGATCTACCCTATCCTCTTGCAGTGAGGAATCCATGGTTAATACACCAAGGTCACCAGCAAAGGATCCCTCCTTTCAAATCATGATGCAAAAAATGCAGGCAGCTGTGGGGTTCACTCCACAAAGAGGAAACTGCTGGAGTTTTTGGAGGTGCCTGAATTCCCCTCCATAGGCATCCGCCCACTTTATGCAGCTCTGGAGGATATCACTTATGCTGCCTGGTATAGGCCCAGTGCTATACCAGCAGTACCCAGGAAGGCTGACAAGCTGTAATCTGCACCATCTCATAAGCCGTATTATGCTAACCAGCCTGAAACTGACTCGGTAGAAATTACAGCTGCACATGACAGATCCATGGTACCCAAACATTAAATCTCTCATTGATAGCATTTGTCCTGAAGTATGCACATGTAAATATGTTGTTTCAGCTTCCATGTATCAAACATGGTTGTCCACATGGAATGTTAGCTAGCCGAGCTCTATAGTATAACAATAATGACTCACAGTGTATTGATATCCTTGAATCAATCATGTTCTCCTATGTATCCCCTTATACCTAGTTACCCAGTTGAGTACTGAATTACAGTATTAACAACTCCACGGTATATCGCCATACTTAACTAAAATACTGCTGATCTCACACTACTGTGTATTCTGTATATGCATTATCTCATTGAGATGGCTTTTCTATAGTATTTTGCTCTATTCCTAATGCAACTGAATCTCTGCTGTGCTATTTATATTGTGGATGTTTATTGTGGACTTAAAACATGTATTTCACTGTATTTTATCTCTATCCTGTTCTCTGTACTTTGTTGTATTTTGTTTTACCTCTGTGCCTGTCCTACCCAGGACCTCCTTGTGAATGATCTTGCTCAATGGAGTCTTTTCCTGGTAAAATAAATAAATTGAATTGAAACATATGAGCTCCCTACCTTCTAATAGGGAATGTAGAAAGCTGGATGTTCTGGAAAGGTGTACCTATGCCTCTGCTTCACTGGGCTTGCATATTGCGAACCGCTAGGCCAATGTGGTGAAATACCAGAACACCTGCACAGGCCCTTCCTGAAGATCAGGTGAAAGCAGAGTTAATGAAATCCTTAACTGCAGGGGATAAGGTGGGTAAGCATTTGATCCGCTCAGCCTATGATGTCTCGGATGTCTCTGCCAGGGCTGCTGTATCTGACATTTGCATGAGAAGATATGCATGACTCAGAGTAGCTAGGTTTGCTAATGATGTACAACAAGCTGCATTAAATGCCCTTTTAGAGGCCTTAAACTCTTTGGGCATGATATGGAGGAGGCTTTGAAAGGCATCCAGTCCTCTAGAATTACTTTATGTCAGTCAAGTCCCTATATAATCACACCAGGCAAATGCAAGGGCCACAGTCAGGTTTCAGCCACCACCAGCAAGGGGTGGCAGACCTACCTACAGGCAGCAAGGCAGAGGCAAAGGTGCTGGAGCCTTGCCAGTTAACCTTCTCCCAGGTGCCGATTCCAAAGCACCCAGAGGAGGCAGAGCCAGTGGTGTTGCCCCCACTGGTTCCCAATGACTCGCAACCCTATACCCCAGTACCACGATTGCCACCAGGGATGGTTGTGGGGGGCTGCCTCTCCCTTCACTTGGATCAGTGGAGGGTGATAACTACAGATGAATGGGTATTGAACATAATTGCAAAAGACCATGCTCTGGAACTTCTAGAGACCCCTCCAGATCATCCACCACCTCTCTCCAAGTATCCTCCAGGAGACATGGCACTGCTCGAGGAGGAGATTAAAAAAAACAGGCCATAGAACCATTTCTTTCCAGGCAGAGGGACAGGGACTTCTACTCCAGATACTTCCTAGTCCCCAAGTGGACAGGAGACTTGAGACCAGTTCTAGACCTGAAAGACATGAACTTCTATATAGAGTACAAGAAGCTTTGGATGCTCTCATTACAAGCCCTTATTCTCCTGTTAAACACAGGAGACTGGATCTGTTCTCTGAACATGAAGGATGCTTACGTTCTTATCAAAATCGGAAAGAATAATAGAATATATACGAGATTCCTGTTACAAGAGGAACATTACCAGTTCAGAGCCTTGCCCTTTGGCTTGCCTTCTGTGACCCGGATCTTTACCAAATCCTTGGCAGTGATAGCAGCCCTCTGTAAGGAATAACTGCAAGTGTTCCTTTACCTGGACGACTGGCTAGTAAATGCTCAGTCCAGAGGACAATTGCTGCACACCCTGGCTAGAACCAGGAGTGACTGTGAACCTGTTAAAGTCAATACTGAGCCCCTGTCAAAGACTGCTGTACATATAGGGGTAGTACTAGCCATAGGTCAAGACTGTGTGTTCCTCCCTTTGGACATAGCAGAGCACCTTATGGCACAGGCCTACTTGGTATACTACAGTCGGTCTGTCTCAGCCGCGACCTTGTTATGAATTGAAGGCCTTGTGGCAGCAGCCATTATAACAGTACCATTGGCTCGCTTGCACATGAGGATCCCACAGTGGTCTGTACGAGTCCAGTGAAAACAGTCTGCAGATGACCTAGACAAACCTGTCCTAGTTATGTCTCCTCTGCAAAAGATCCTGATGTGGTGAATGGACCACACCAACCTGCTCAAGGAAGTACCATTTCAGAGTCCAGCCCCATCACAAGTTCTCACCTCAGATGCTGCAGGATCTAGGTGGGGAGCACACCTTACCAAACACAGGGTACTTGGACCCAGATGGAGAAAAACATGCACATCAATGTCTGGGAGATGCGGGCTGTTCTTTGTGGTCTCCAGGCATTTGGAGCACATCTGACACCAGGCCCTCTGTTAGTAGATGGACAATGTCAGTGTGATGCATTACATCAACAAACAAGGGGGGGGGGGGGGGGGGCTCCTTCATCCCCACTGTACAAGGAAGCAGTGAGAGTGTGGCAGTACACTCTGGAACACAGCCTAGAACTCTCAGCCGTACATCTTCCAGGAGCTCAGAATTACTTGGCAGACAAGCTAAGCTGGTCACAGTCTGGCGTACACAAATGGAAACTGCTTACCTCAGTGGCAGAAGATCCTCACGAGGTGGGGTTGCTCAGTGTTGGATCTTTTTGCATCCCCACACAATGCAAAAATGCTGCATTTTTGTTCACTCACTCCAGGGCCTGGAATTTTTTGGTGAGACACATTGTTCTTCTCTTGGAAAGGGAGGTTTCTGTATGCCTTCCCTCCCTTTTCTCTAATACAGAAAGTGTTACTCAAACTACAGATGGAGGGGAGCAACTTTCATCCTAATTGCTCCTCTTTGGCCTCTGGAGATCTGGTACCCACTGCACCAACAGCTAGCAGTGGAATCCCCAGTGCCCCAACCACTGTGCATGGGTCTGCTGTCACAGGACGGGGGGTCTGTGGTCCATCCAGACCTGAAATCCCTTCATCTACACACATGGTTCCTGAAGACATAGCCATGGCTAGGTTTGGGGTATCCTTTAAAGTGGCTCATGTTCTAGTGGCTGCTAGAAAACCCTCCATCAGACATACCTACTCTTTGACGTGGAAGGGGTTTACATTGTGAGCTGTCTCCAAGCACCTGGATTCTTTTACGTGTCCAGTTAATGCAGTGGTGGAATACTTACTATCCCTGTCAGACAGAGGGCTCCAGTATTCCTCCCTCAAAGTGCATTTTGCTGCCATTTTAGCTTTCGTGCCCCTGCAGGCAGCCATCACAGTTTGCTCAACTAAGGTATCCTGTACCTTTTTGAGAGGTATACTACACTTCAAACCTCCAATTAGGAATCCAGTCCCAGCTTGGGACTTAAATTTTGTGTTGGAAAAGCTTATTTTAGCTCTTTTTGAGCCTGCTGTGAGTTGTGTCATATGCCGTCTTTCACGGAAAGCATTGTTTTTGGGTGCCATTACTTCTCAAAGAATTCCAGAGCTACAGGCTCTGATGTGTGTGCCGCCATACTTGACTTTTCACAAAGACAGGGTTTTCTTTACGTACAAATCCTAACTTTTTTTGCCAAAAAAAGCCGTGTCTGACTTTACTTTAAATCAGACTATCCCCCTTCCAGTTTCTTTTCTGGAGTTTGCCAATACAGGGGAAGCATTACTCCATACTTTGGATGTGCATAGAATCTTCAGGTATTATGTGAATAGCATGAAAGACTGCAGAAAGTCCTCTCAGCTTTTTGTTTTGCTCATCCCTGGGAAAGAGGGTGCTGTTGTACGTACACAATACCTGTCCAAATGGTTGGCAAATTGTATTACTTTCTGTTATAGGAAATACAGTAAAGAACTCCCTGGTGTGTCCATGGTCATTCGGCTAGAGGCATGGTCACTTCTGTTGCTTCTTTTAGAAATGTCTCAGCCATACCTCTCAAGCTTTTGTCCCACAAATGTGGAACATTGCCCCTCGAAATGTGGAACAAATGAACAAAATGTGGAACACTTAATCAAATCTTTGCCTAGGAGGCTAGAACACTGTTAAAATGTTTGCATTTATGTTCATAAAGTCTGTTATTAATTGAATAATATATTTTTTGCATCATTTACTATAGATTTTTGCTTTAACATGTTAAAACTGAATGTGGAACAAGTCCTCACAATGTGGAACAGGGAGCTTTTGTGAAGTAAAATGAGGAACTTTCCTCATAATGTGGTACAGTTGAGAGGTATGGTCTCAGCTGCTGACATTTGCGCTGCTGCCACTCTGAGTACAGTCCACACCTTCACTAAGCATTACAGTCTGGACATTTTGTCTTGTAGATAAACGGGTTTTGGCCTTGCTGTTTTACAAGGCCTGCTGTCATGAACACACTTGTCTTCATCTGCCCAGACTGTCAGTTTTGATACTGCCTGGGACTTGTTCTGAAGGTATGGCCTGATGAAAGAGATATCCGTGAAGAAGATAGAACAGTTATATACTTACTATAACTGTAGATCTCCAAGGGAGTTTCATCAGGCCATGCCGACCCACCCTCCTTCCCCCTTCAGGAGTAGGTCACAGGATTTTGCTGCAGAGTTTTTCCCCATCACTGTTTTTTTCAGCACCCTTTGCCACCTGGTATGCAGGGTGCTGCCTGTATCTCCTGGTTCCCTATAATGAGGTCCTCTGAGCATAATCTCCAGCAGGGAACTGAGGAGAGATGGAGCCGCACACGTATATGTGAACACTGGCGCATGGCGTCGTCATGAACAGCTGCTGGGCTTGCAAAGTTTCTGTGTGTTCCTAGTGCTGATGCAAAGGAATGGCCTGATGAATGAGATCCTCTCGAAGATCTACTTTGTCAAGGTAAGTGAGTACGTTCTTTTACCACCAAATAAAAATAGAAGATGCCTGTAATTTTTTATAGTGAAAAAAGCCAATTTTTTGCCTGATTTTGTTGCACTGCTGCTACCTTAAGGGAAAGGGAAAATTATTTAGCCAGGAGTAGCACACTAAGCTGAAGCTGGTTTCCAGATGCGACCTGGGAGCATAAGGAAGTTGAGCGACTTGCTCAGGATTACACACTATGAACCTAGGTGGCTGTGGGATTCAAACACAGGTCTCCAGATCTGCAGCTCAGAGCCTTAACCCACTGCGCTATACTGCCTCCTGTTTCTTAAGAGCTAGCAGCTCTCTGCCTATTTAAGCAAGAGGGTAGTGATTCAGTTGGCTATTAACAGCTTAACATAATTTAATAGGAAAGTCTTGAAATTGCCAACTTCCATTATTTGGTTTCTGCTGTTGCCCGTTTGATATATGGATGCTTTTATTTCTAACTGTGCACTCTGCACCATCTTAAATGTCTCCTTTTCAGCTGTTACACTATTTTTCTTTTGCCACTGACTTGGTAGTATAAACTGGGTAACTTGTTTTTCCTCGTTTAGAAGCAGAGTGAAGAAAAGATGGCTAATACTGCAATGGGCTCGAATCAGGTAGAAGCCGAAGTCATTGTCCATTCAGAACGTTCAGCATGTGAAAGTGACTTTAAATGTGAACATCAGGATTGGAACAATGAGCAGAGTGCGCAGGCTGAACACATCCCAAGCTCTATAACCTCATGCAGTCACACTTCCCAAAATTCCCATCCAGGTGTAGCTACACTAACAGACTGCAGCGGAGTAGGAGAAAGCAGTGAAAAGATTCTTGAGACACATGATGCAGGACGATTAAGTACTGTCGGCAAAACAAAGGCAAGTGAAGCCCAAGGGCTTACAAATGGCTTCCACAACAATGAAGAAAGCCTTGCCTTCTTGGGGAATGGAGATATTGACTGTTTTCAAGAAGGCAGATCCAACTCTCAGTCAGTCAAGTGCCACACATTCTCAGCAGGCCAACAAGATGCCTCTCAACAGTGTGCCAGCTCTGGCATCATCACCTCTACCTCACCACCAGAGAACATGTGTCCATAATCTTTAAAGGACAACTAAACATAATTTTAACCATGGGAGAGCTGAATAGTCACTTAACCTTTTTTAGGGTCGTGTACAGTGCTGCTAGCACCAAAATATTGTTGGCTGGTAAGCTTGTTTTTCTAAGGCCAGTGTTCCAGTCACTTTGATTTTTTTTGGGGGGGGGAGTGGGGTCAGACTCAGTTATGATTGCCATTTTCATATTTTGTCTTGCTGATGGACATTGCTGGTAAAGAAACAAAGAACGAAAAACAAAATGGCATTTAGTAATAATGTACATATCTTCCTCTCAAGAGCACATAACATTTTAATTTCTGCCTTACTGCAGCTGGACTTTAATTTCCATTTCAGCGAATGGAGCATGTGGAAGGTTTTTAGCGCTGTTAATTTTGTCTAGAGTTAGTGTGTCAAGAGCTAAAAAAAAAAAAGGCGCCGTAAAGCAATTGTATTTATAATGGGTTTCCAATTAAATAGATAAGGAAATGCATAGCATGACCACTTTCAGAGTTGTTATAGCAAAGCATATGAATTTTTCAAGTGGCATTACTGTTTTGTGTTCTAGTGATTATTTTATTGCAGTTAGTCTTCATGCTCACCCATGGTTAAAATTACTGTAGCTGTCTCTTTTCACACTACCATAGTAACCAATACTAGTGGGCTGATAAACAGTAACAGCCTTTTATTACACACTCTGCGAGTGCCTCTAACAACTTTTACTAGAACCTTCTCCAACTTCTGGGTCAGGTAACCAACCTGGACTTTGTTTTAGGTTCTTGTACCTAATATTTTAGGTGCACATCTCTCTTTAATGTACAACAGTGTATTTTTATTTTCTTGGGATGTGTTTATATTATTTAATTTTATCAAGTGAAGTAGTAGTGTGTGTTTTAGAATAGGATTTTAAATACTTCTCTTTTTTTTCCTCCCAGACAACGGAACTACCTCATGTCTGTTTAAATAATAGTTTTACTCCCTTGTTATGTTTCATTGTAGTTTTTATCTTATTCTTATACTGCCTTTTTCTAAAACTATACTTGCACTGGTTGTTTGTCTTTTTTTTTACAATATCACTGGGTTTCTCAAACAGATTTTATTAAAATACCACAATATCACACTTAACCAAACATTCAAAGATAAGAAAGTTGCATTATGTCAACTCTGTTGAGAGATCCTTGGACAGAAAATGTGTGATGAAAAATTGTTGCATTTTCAAATTTAAAAAAGAAATAGCTTTGTATTATATTTTTTGATTATATAGTGGTCAAGTGTCCTTGTGATAGTGGTATTGAGTGGGAGGGGGGATGTTAAAGGTTTATAAAAGATAACAGATTAATTTCAGTCCTTTATTAGAAAAAAAAAAAAAACCCTTGCAAACATCCCATGTGCTGTTAGATGCCAACCATTTGTTCCACCATATACCGTTATGCGGGTGACACAGTTAGGGTGCATGCCAGTTCACCCGTCATGCTGGCAAGCTGGATTTCACGTTCACTCGGTGGAGGCGGCTGTCAGGTGTTGCACCCCTCGACCCTTTTGCTAATCAATTCCTGGAGATGATTATATTAAAGTACAGGGATGCAGTACAGCGGGCGTGCCCTGGGCATTGGGTGCGAGTGAGGGATCAGGCGGCACAATCACTGGCACAGCGCTCGCTACGCCTGAAGTGTGCTGGTGCCCCAATGATGGTCACAGTTTTTCGCCACGCGAACATTGGTGGAACCTTATTCCACTAGGTTTTGATATCAGATAGTAAACCAGCAATTTTTTTTCATTACTTCAGAAAATTAGTTGATTACCAAAACTAACTGGTAGTCACTCAGCATTTGATGACAAAACGATTTGGCCTGGCTGCCTCTTGAAACTATCCGGAAATGACACTTGAAACAGAATGGGAAAAATGGGTTTTTGGAACTACAGTATTGACTATTGGACATAAGCAGAAAGGTCTGGCACAGCTGGTCTTGTGTGGTCAGTCTGTATTTCCGTTTCTCACTGTGCCACTGTATTACTGCAGAGCATCACGTGTGTAGCAATATAGCATTATGTTTCACGATAGTGATGAATTATGAATGAACAGATTTAGAAACTTTTGTACCGAAGTCCCTTTTTACATGATCTTCCATGTATAGTATCTGTAGGAGACTGATAATATGCTTGTGTAATCTTGGATCACTTAAAGTACAATAGATATATTTTATGATCTTTTGTTTTGTCCCTACATTCCTCCATTTAAATTGCTCTAAAATTATTTTTCCCCCCCTTCAGTTAACTCAGTTTTGCCTGGGCGGCCATTTTTTATCAAGGCTAAGCAATGGAAGGCTCAGACTTCAAACAAATGCTCCAGGTAGTCAGGAGTTAACAGAAAAACAAGAAGTTTATTGGGTCACTATGTAGTTCACAATCAGGAGAATGCTAATCTCACAAAAACAACCAGTGCATATTTTCAACAAAACACTGTTTCAACACCTAGAGTGTTTCAGCTTTTTAACCTACAACATGCTCAGCGGCACCTCAAAATTCTTTTATTACATTGGTACTACTTAATATGTCTCACTAATACCTTGGATGTTCCCACGTTACCCTTTTACTTCAAGTAAAAGGACTATTACTGGCTGACTTGTTACCTATGTCGTATGTTTCTACACTATATATTAAATGCAAAGTTGTTTTATGATTTTAATTTTATAGTATAGTGTAATATAGCATCGCTGTTACACAATTTTTTGTTTCATTGCTGCTGTGGAGGTCAAATTCCCCAAGCTTTATGCCGACCCAGTGGCGCCGAGGCATCTACCCTTACCTTGGGTTCGTCAGGAGAGCCGGCTGTGGGGGGGGGGGGGGATTACGGGAGCAGGATTGAGTCACCTACCGGCAGCTCTTCTCTCCTGGGAAGGATGCTGCCCCTCCCCATAGTCCCGTCACTACCGGGTGGAGGTCAGGTGGTGGGTAGGCGGGTGGAAGGGACAGCTAGTAGGCTGGGGCACACTGAGGACAAGCAGGTAGGGACAGGCAAAAAAAGGGGGAAAAATGAATTAAGAAATAGAGAAAAAAATTCCCCATGCTTTTCTACTTATCTTACATTTATGCATTAGTAAACACTGTATTGATAATTCCTGAAGTATAATTTAATAACCCTGATTATTTTTAAGTAGACTTCGTAAAATCTCTGCTTTGAAAGAAAAGTAGAAAACTGAATACTCTGAACCTCCTGGATTCTGAGGAAAAATATTTACCTTCTTAGAATGAGATCAATATTAAATGAATTGAGGTCAGTAGTTAACCATATACCAGATGATTAGAACCTGTCAACAAAATATAATAGCAGTATTATATTGTAAGTTTAATGTATTAGTCCTGTAATGGGTAACCTATAATTTTACTAAGATAAGCATTTCCATTTCTGTCAAGGTTGAATATTTCCATTTTGTGAAGTACTGTACATACGGAGACAGTACTTCATATTTCTGATGATACCTTGACTTGATAGAGGAAAAGAATCGGTTAAATATGACTTCCTATTCGACTTGGCTACAAGCCATGTCAATTCATTCAAAGCCTATGGTCTTGGAAGAGACTGGACCAAATCTTTTATTTAAAGGTACAGTATTTTCTTTCAGAAATAATTAATTTGCCAAGTGTGGTTTGTTATAGTAATGAAAAGGTCAGAGTCCTTTTTTGTAGTTTATTGCAGATACAGATTATTTTCTGAAATGGATACTGTTGCTTACATTTGAAAGGAATCTGCTTAGTCCAACAAGCGTAGCCTGTTCAGCCATAAGCGTCAAAGCTTGCTGCAGTAAGTGCTGCACAGTTCGATTCTTGGCACTGCTAGTCAGGTAAAGAAGTATAACTGCAACAAAAGTTGAGTGGTCAGGTAATGAAATAACCAGAGAGGGGCATTTTTGTATGTTAACCAAGGGAGGGGGAAAAGTGGTTGTTTCAAACTTAAACCATTACAGCCTTGGTGAGCGTTGGAAACGATGCTGTGAGGAAGCCTGTAGTGGTGCCACAGTTCTCACCAGCAGAGGGTGCTGTTGTGCACTGGTGAGACCTTGTTGGAGACCTGTAGAGTAAAGCATAGAAGGGAAACACTGGAAGATGATAAATCTACTCATATTATTCAATTATTATTAAAGAAAGGTACATTTAAGGGGGAATGCCTAAGGTCTTTTCTTTTTAAATGTTAGCATGCATTAAATTAAGGCAGCGGGATTAAGCCATGTTCTAAGCAATACATATATACAATAATGTTCATTGTTTCCTTTGAAACTTTGTAGTCAGTTTGACAGTAGTCATCCATGTCCTGATACAATTCACCGGAAAATGTAACAGGCTGCTCTAACCCTCAGAATCTGAATGCCATTGTATGTATTGAGACAGTTTACTACAGTACTTTACAGGTTATGAATATGGAATTTAGTATCCTTCCTAACTCCCAAGACAAATCTAGGCTTCGAGTGATACAGTTATCCCATTAATGATTCAGGGAATAAGAAGCATTGAAATAATGATTAAATACTTGTGCATTTTTCATCTTAGACAAGTTAACTGCCTACAAATCTTGTTATACTCAGTACTTTAAAGGATTGAAACCAAGATCTGTTAATTATCCCCCAGTTCCTTTTTTACTGATGTGCAGGAGTAAACTTGTTGCACTTGGCGTATCCTTCCTTTCGGGGGGTTGGGATACTTGTAAAAAGATTCGCATCACAGGGGCTTCTTCCTCTGGGATTTCATAACTGCTCCACTCTGTTACATCTCTATATTTTTGGTGTCTTGCAGCCTAATATTAAGCAGCTTCCTTCCCCCATTATGTGGCTTAGCTCCATTGGCTAAGGATCACTTTTACAAATGAGAGAAAAGGATAACTTGACAGGTCCACACTGTAAGATTTAGTGTGATTTCCAAATAAACTGATTGCAGTTGGCATCAGCAGAATCAAACCTCATAACGGTTCAGAAAATTAGAATTTCATGACGTGGCATTCTCTTTTAACAGAGCGTCACATAAAATCTGGTTATTTTACCCTGTTGTCTTTTGATCAATGTTTTATCCTCCAGTTCTTCACCAGCCTCCTTCTGCTCTGGTGCACCCAGCCACATCGCCCGCGTTGTCCAAGGCTTACCTTCTCCACTGAAATCACCAATGGATTACTCCCCATGTTGGGGCTGTCAAGGCTGGCCAGACCCCTCCAGAGCTCAATCCAAATAGACCCTGAGGAGGAGCCTGCAGTGGACCAGAGAGCAATCCTGCACAGTTTTGGGCTTCTTCCACCTACTTTCTCCCCTTATGGTTGCAGAGTATACAGCGACACGCTGCATATGTGTGCAGAGGCATGTACATAAGTATCGGTCCGATTGTGGGCCCTCACTTGCTTTGACACAGCTGTTCTGGTGCTGCCCGACTTCTGCGGGTAGCAAGTAAGCAACATGGTGTTGTCCCCGGAGAGAATAGTCCATAGAACACTCAAACCTCTCTCACATAGCTGGCTCTGTGGATCGGTGTCTGCACCCAAACCTCAGTCATGGACTTAGCAGGAGCTCTACCACTGTGCTACCGGGCCAGTTTGTTTTCCCTTATCTGCCCTTGCTACTTACTCCTGCCATGATGCATGTCACTTCATCCAAATCTCCATAGCAACAGAGTGTGTTGTCATGAGCCGAGGATTTTGCCTTCAGGACAGGTATAAGCAGCAGGAACAAATGAAGTATAAGGGTAAGATATCCTGTTTTAATGAAAATGTCTTTAATAATGATATGTCCTGAAATTCAAATCTTTGGAGTATGTTGTGTAATTGAGTTCCACTGATGCTAACAGTCAGTTTATAACTGTAAATTTGCTTTGTTCTATTTGTGGGGGATTGGCTGTCATGCTTCGACATTTGAACAAGGCCTCCTCTGTTTCTGATCCTGTATCCTCTTCTAGCTCTAGGTACTCCTCTGCATTGTATACAGGACATCACTACTGTATCCCAAAACTCATTTCCCCGACTCCCCAAAGCCCGACACACAAAATCCTGACAGTGGGATTCCCCCAGTTTGTTTAGGCAGTAATGCCCGACAGGGTGTGTGTCATTCTGGGATAACGTCACGCCTGAGGTGGTTGGGCACGAGGCCGCAGGCGTCCAACAACTGAGGCATGACATTATCCCAAATGACACACACCATGGAGGGCATTATTTCTATTATACAGTGGCTTGTTATATATAAAATAAAAAAATAATATTAAAGAATGTTTTTTTAGTGTGGAAAAATATTTTTGTTTCTTAAGTGGAGATGCAAAAAAAGAGGTCACCTAGCTCATCATATAGCTCATCTCCAGGTTCACAGTGAGGCTGAGACTAGACCGTGATGTTGTACTGGGATAAAAGCACAGGGCCAGCCCAAGACTGACCAGAGTCCAGGATTTTTTCTTACCATTGTATAATATATTAATTAAGGGGGGGTGTGGGAAGCAAAGCCCCCCCCCCCCACATTGGGGTTGCAGGTTGCGGAGCCCCCCGAAACATGAAAAATTAGCAAAATCCCACTGTCAGAATTTTGCCTCTCGGGATTTTGGTATCGGCTACAGGGTGTCAGGGAAACGAGTTTCAGGATATAGTAATATAGCCATATACATGCTTCACTGTAGTTTCTCCCAAAAAAATTGCATTATTTTCTCATTCCAGTACTTCTTACTGTAGGGACATGAAAGGTGTTGCCACCAGATAATTCATGGAAGTCCTTCTCTTCCCCAGGACTGGTTTCATTTTGGCATGCCCCCAGTCCTCTTCTGTGTGAACCATCTCCATAGCCTCTGACTTCATGTGTATCCCTAGTTGTCACCTGGACCTTCCATCCTCTGCTCTCAGGTTCTGACTCCATGATAAAACTTACTTACCCTGCTGCACCATGCGTCCTTTTCTTCTGTTCTGGCTGTGAAATTGAGAAGAGCAGTATGGAGACATTTTTCAGGTGGGCTTTCCTGTGCCTCAAGGATTGGTGTCATCATAGGGCCAACTCATTGTTCAGCACCTTGCTTTCTCGTGTCTTCCACTATGCAATGTGTTGAACAGACTAGTGTGAACTTAACACAGCTAGTGGAGTTAACTAGATCACTGGCAGCCTCACCTAACTTTTCATGCCAGAGGGTGCTTTTTCAGAAGAAATTCCTCCTGGTGTGAAACATTAGGTGGACATCATCAGTAACTTAGTTCACTCCACCAGCTGTGTTTCTTTCACATTGTATAGTATGCTGCATGATATAAGGAATAATGTATAAAGTGACCATACACAACAAGCCTGTGTTTCCATTGAGGGCGGGGTAGAGATAACAGCAAGAGCAAAGCTTGAGCGGTCCACGCCGTTATCTCAACCCTGAGATGGAAACACAGGGCGAGTTGTGTATGGTCACGCAAACAGTACAAATTTCTCTAGTTTCAGCATTTCTTTGGCGAGAACTGCTGCAGACATTTTTTGTTTTAGATCATAAGGTTGTATGTGCAGTAGGAACAGAAAGAGTGAAAGTAGGAGCAGGGAAGTGGCGGCAGTCAGTACGAGAGGGAAGGTTAGGTGCATTGATTGTAGAATGTGCACAACAAGCTTTTTGAACTGAATTCTGTACACCATAAGCCCTAACCATTTACTATAAATAATTCTTCCAAGCCTGTTGTGGATAACTGTCCTTTCAGAATTTTGAGTATGATCTTTACCTAGAGGCTTGCAACAATGAAGTAATGAATCTACCTGACTCAACTGAGGGCTGTTCAAGTTGGGGGCTATCAGTTTGAATTCAGAGTCATACCCAAAGAATGCCACAGCACCTTTACCATACCTGCGTCAAGGAAGAGGATTGTGATGAGAGCCTGTACCTCTCTTGCTTTTCGATACATGTTTTGATTTTGTGGAAGCATCACTCTACATTGAGAAGCTTGGGACTTGCAGATGTTTTTGATACATAGTAGCACGCATGTAATTCTCCCAATGGAAGAACAGTCTTAGTGTTGTCTAGTGGGACAGGTCCTGTAAGTGTAAATTTCTGGCATCTTTCTCCATTGGCTGCCAAGAGGCAGCATTTCATGAAACTAAAACACCATCTAGAATGGAGTACGCCACATGACGCCCAATACTAGCTGTTTACACTTAACAGGGCTTGTCCCACAGGACGATAGAACATTGTGTTGTTCCTTTAGAGAACTACACAGGAATGACTCTGTATAAATAGGACCATCACCCTGAAAAACTGGCAAAGGGCCACAAAACCACAGGTGTTTTATTCTGTAGTGCCAGTATTTGAGTGAAAAAAGCATTTTGTATATTTGACAAGTAAGCAACTACTTGTTTTCTTGAGTTCATATATTATGAATTTGTGACAATAAAAAGAGGCCTTTTTGACCGTCGGAGCCTATTCTTTATTAGCACATTTTTGTCAGATGCTTCCAGGCCTCTCTTCTGAACTTGGTTGTCTGTTTTTTTATGCATACAGAGAAATTCACTCGTCATTCTCCAGGTTTCTCCTTGTTCAATGTTATTTCCAGATTTTATCTGGGCACTTCCTTCTTATCCCTTCAGCGCAGCTCTTCTCTTCAGTTCAATTTTGTCATGTTTTTAAATGGTGGTTTTTCTTACCGCTTACCTTCCTGTGATGTCTGAGACTCTAAGTCTACTTGCTAGAGTTGATCCCTTGGACATATCTAAATTGGCACGCCATCAGTCCTTCCTTTACTTCAGATGAAATCCTGTATCATATGTTGTGGAAACTTTTTTCTACTTCTAGTTCAGATCGTGAACCTTGTGGACATTCATCTGAGAAGTCATGTATCATCTTGACCTATGATTTCCATTAGTATTTGGAAAGGGTGGGGGTCCTCTGACCCTTTCTGGTTCATGACTCCAAATGTTTGGACAGCTGGCTGGCCCTCCATTATCTGCACAGTTGTGTATTGGGATGTGTGGTCCTGTTGTACTTTGAAATGTGAGACGGTGGTATCCTCTGTGGAAGGGCTCTATCATATGGTGGATGGGTGGAATACTCTGACCAGCAGTGTGGTCCATTGCCAGATTATATCTGGCTTCATAACACAGTGGGTTATCTTTAAAGGGGGTCATTAGGAACAAGAAGATGTTAGGAAACCTAGAAGGCTCGGAGGAGAAGATCAGTTAAGAATAATGACAGAGAAGCTGGTCATTTCAAGGGGATTAACGACTATTTGGGGGATGGGTAGCCTGATGCACAGCTGAGGGACACCTACCTCCAGACAGGTCATTAATCCAAGGAAATAACGAGCTTCCAGGTTGTAATTGTCATAAGTCTAATTGCAATAAGAACTTTCAATTTTACTTACTTTTCCTTTTTTAGTGGTGCAGCATGAACCGTGCAGCACAGGTATGTTGACGTTGCATGTTCTGTGGAAGAGTAGGTGGGACATGTAGGCCTATTTTTCTGTTTTAGCCCCCCTTGTTGAGACTGTCGCAGCAAACAATTCCATTGTTTTAAGGGGCCCTTTAAAGAAATACACTTCTCAGTGCAACAAGTAGATTTCAGTCCTGTTTATTTTTCTTTCCCCTATGTTTCACTCCCCAATGAAGCGTGTTCACGTGGTTTAAACATTGTTTTCTGTTGATACATAAATATTTTACAATTATTTTTATGGTGTTGTTTATGTACATCTTCCTTTCTATCTTGCATAAACATTTTTACATTTATTTTAAATTCAAAGTAATGCCTGACCATCGTATGTTTTAACTGCTGCTTATTTAAAAGCCTGACCCCCCCCCCAGCAAGTTACTTAGCATACCTTAGTCTGTTCGGAGCGTTTATGTCTTCTCAGGCAAAAGGAGACAATTTGCAAATGCTATTTTTATTTTGGGTGTTTTACACTGTTAGTTGGTTTTACTTCTGTTTCAATACTTGCAATCTTTAAATATGCTATAAAAGCATTCAGTTTGCTTACCTTAAATCAGGTTTACTCCAAATGAAAAAGGCTTGGTTCGTTTTACAAAATGGCGCTTCTTCTTTGACAAAGCAGCTTCAAAGCAGGAGTGTCATTTTCAAACAAACCAAGCTTTTTTCATTTAGAGCAAAATGAGACAAATGTTTATGCAAGATAGAAAGGAAGATGTGCACAAACACCACCATAAAAATAATTGTGAAATATTTATATATCAACAGAAAACAACATTTAAACCCCGTGAACAGGCTTCTTTGGGGAGCGAAACATAGGGGAAAGAAAAATAAACAGGATTCAAATCTTCTTGTTACACTGAGAAGTGTATTCTTTAAAGGGCCCCTTAAAACAATGGGATTTTATTGCTGTCGACGTTGCATGCCTGGCAGCATCATTTGGCAGCTGAATGAGTAATTTCTAAGATGTTAATGACCGATCCAGTAGCCAGTCAGGAGCCTCTTAAGGCTCATGAATATTTATTTGATTAGACTTATAACTCAGAGTAATACATCATAGGACATCAGGATAGACCTGATGGACAAATACTGTAGTCTTTGTCTGTTCTTATTAGTTTATGTTTCTATCATATATTTCTCCTGGGATCGCCATTGACACGTTGGTTCTCTTTATGTGGCAAGTGCTTTTTTTCCAACTACCTCTTTGATTGATCAGCCTTAGGTGGTATTATAATTCCATCTCTCATTAAGTCTCTTAAGACTTCAGGTGGGCCACCAGCAGGTGCGTTCTCTTGGTTTCCTCCAATAGAGTTCGTATCTCCTCAGTTTTTCACTAGGCGGAACGCCACTCTTTCACTTATCTCTTTATCCTACCCTACTGCAAGTATGATGGTGCTGTGTCTTGGCCCATCTTTGTCTCCAAGATAATTTGCCTTGTTCTACCTCAACAACTGTATGATCCATGCCATGTTTCTCTGCAAGACACTAGATCCTTAAAGGGTCCCACATTTTGTATAATCAGAACTTGAGCAAACTTACTTAGGAATTGCAGCCACTTCATAGAATCATAGAATTTGATGGCAGAAGGAAACCGAAAGTCTGCTGAGTCTGCCCTTTCTATATTATTGCTTCATTCAGCTGTAGTGCAACAGATGTACCTTCATAAGGATTTTAATAGAAATATACATACGGATCTCAAACTTGCAGCTCCTAAATTACACCGCGGGGGTGATATTTGCATCACCTGTGTGTCTGTGGGCCATTTAACTTCTAGCTGCAGAAGATGGCACCCTTCAGATCTCTGTCAACAAGCGTACAAATCAGAAGGCTTAAATGTACAATGCGGCATACCATTTACATACGATAGATGTCCTAATAACTTTAGAGATCGACTAACTCAGGTTAAGGCTTGTAAACTGGCATTTATTTATGCTAGTAAAGTGTCAACGTGTGCTGTTTTCTTCATTAGCTTACCTCACACTGTGGATGCTACAGATCCCCCGTTTCTGCTTTATTCTCCTGTAGTGCAACAAATGTATTTCTTTTTTTTTTTTTTAATCTGGCCAGTTTTCCACCTTCTAAATGTCTTACTGTGCATCCCTAACTTTAGAATAGGTCTTCTTGTACGCCAGTGATGAGAAGAATGGGGGGGGGGGCGTCAAATTACGGGTGTTGCTGGGCTTTAGTAAGAACAACCAATCAACTCCTTCTCAGTGCAGTTAAAGAAGCCACTGCTGGGCAAATTTGGATTATGAATTACAGTGAAGAAGGGAAATGGTGAACCACTAGGAACTGAACCTAGGACCTCTAGCATTCCATGCTAGTAACTCTACCTCTGAGCTATGGTTCACACAGCTGCAGAGGCTATCCAGGTCTTCTTTCAAATTCACATTCCCTTCCTCTCGTGGTGCATAAGAGGAATGGAATGTGAATTTGAAGGAAGACCTTGGCAGCCCCTGCAGCAGTGTGAACCACAGCTCTGAGGTAGAACGAGTTACTAGCACGGAATGCTAGAGGTCCTAGGTTCAGTTCCTACTGGTTCATCTTATCCTGTCTTCATTGCAATTCATGGGCTTTAGTAATTCATTTCTTTACTGATCTGGTGCTGAGCAGTGATGTCATGTCTAGTACTGTTATTACTTTTGATATCTTTCAAGTAAAGAAGGTGGAGCCTATGTGCTTAAATTATTTTAAAACTAACTCCTTAAAAAGAAGAGAAAGATCAAGCTCCGCTGTAATCATTTGCCCATGTGAATCTGTGAAAAGAAGCACTCCTTAGAACAGAATTACCAGTAAGTACTTTTCCTTTTGTATATACAGTATGTAACTGAATCAACTATACTAAAGGAGCAATATTTGCCAGTGACCATGTGGTTTCTTTAACTATACTGTATTTCTGGTAAAATCCTTAATATACCGTTTTTCTTTTCACTTTCTTTCACTCCTGAACTGAGAAACTGGATTTTGACATTCTTAAAAGTGTCGGCTCCGGAGCCATAACAAATTAAAATACTTTTGATGTGAGGCTATAGATAACCTCAGTTGGAGGAATTGTTTTAAAACGACAGGTGGTGGCCATCTTTAAGGACTTGAGTCACTAATTACAAAATAAGTCATAAAAGCTGTTTTCAGAATATCTGAGAGAATTAAGAATATTACAGTGATTAAGGATGTTAGAAATGCAGTTATGCTAAAAGAAAACTGATGAATTTTTTGCTGAATAACAAATAACTACTACCAGTACTTTAAAGCCAGGAACAAATGAGCAAATACTAAAACAGACATTGGTATGTCCGTTAGTATTTTTTTGTGTATATTAAGATAGCTGTTGAGGCCACTCTCATGGGCGTAAGAGTGATTTCTCACCCATTCGTAGGGCAAGCGTGGCCATATTACTATAAAAATAATGGGTTATACATTTTTTTCTTTTTGAGAGGACCAGTTATTATTTCCCGTAATAACAGGCCAGTTATTACGGCATTCGTGCACACACTGTTGCCAGTACAGCATGAGACACTGATGCGCTGTTCTCTGGCTTCACACTAAACCGCAGCTGAAAAGAGCTGCTCATTCTGGGAAAAAAATTGATGCCCAGAAATGGTAAAAAAATAAGGCATGGGGTGGAGTGTATACTCAAATTTAACACACACCCTCGGTGTGTGATGCTGTTATAAACCCTTCGAGCGTTTATGCAGCATCATACACCTTTGGTGTGCATTACATTGTCGTAAGGCACACCACCCCATGCATTATTCTTTATTTATTGATCAAACAATAATATATTTAAAAAAGTAATCACCACCCCGGTCCCAAAACATGCCTGATTCTGGGACACCTGCCTGTGGGGTGCTCTTTATTGAATGAGTTTGATTGAGAACACTCCCTCGATCCGCAGTCTTCTGTAACACCCTTAAGATTTTAACATTTGAACCTGCCATCATAGTCTGTGTTCTAGGAGTCAGTGACCTAGATTAAAGCATTCTCTTCATGTTTAATTTGAACAGCTTTTTGATCATTTGCAATTAATCTAGATAATTTGAGGAAACATTACCCCTTTATTGGTAGAACTATACTGGCTGAATTCCCAAACTTCGATGTTAGAATGTTGGACCTCATAACCTATACATTTAGTGATAAAAAGTTAACCTTTCAATAAATGTTAGCATCTTTTATTTCAGTAGACATTTTGAATTTGTACTACTAATTTCTTAAAATCCATGCTGTTTGAATAATCAGGTGTGCAGTTTTTGATTTGAGGCTATCTAAATACGTAGGTTTAGAAGAAATACTAAGTTTTCTAAAAAAAAAAAAAAAAATGCATCCAAAATGTTTATGAAATTTCCTATTAAAAAAGCATGGTAATCTTTCCAAGTTTTCCACATATTTTAATAATGAAGAAAATAAATTATTTTCACTTGCATTTCATGGATGTGGAACAAAACTGTGAATGACTATGCAAACATGGAAACAAAGTAAAAATGTATGTAAATTACAGTTTGAAGCAAAAGCGCAGTGTCAGGAAAGTTGTATTCAGTGCTCAGATTGTTTTGATGATCATGACTTTGGTGCCTTTTGTAACCAAAATGTTGATATCTTAAATATAGCTGCCTCTATCAGAGCATGCATTTTTAAAATATTGGATCATTTATGCCATGAAGTGTTTAGTCCTACTGTTCAAATAGCATGGTACGTCATTAAGGTCGCTCAACTTATTAGTCTTGATTTCATACAGGTACGCAGTCCTATGGTATGGAGAACAGTTACAGTCTTCTCACGTTTTCTTTGCTGTGGTTGTAATCGCTCAGATTGAATTCAGCCTTTGCTGCTTTAAGTTCACCTGGATCATAGGAAATGTTATCATGGCCAAGTTGGAGATTACCTCATATGATGTCACAGGGTATTATAAACGTGCCACAGTCAAGGAAGAAAAATATCAGCATACACTACAGATCTGAAGGACATCCTTCATTCCAGAATGCAATGTGCAAAAATAAAATGATTAGCTGCATAACCAGAATAAAAGAAATACACAGTTACACTTACCACCATAATGCAAAGCATTGTGGGACATATATGCAAATCACCTTGAACGAATGTAGACTAGTTCTGCTTTAGACAGGAGTGCATGGTGCCAAATGGCCTCTCACACAATCTGCAAAGGCTGAAAACAGAAGATAGACGCACATTTCATCCTCAGGACTCTGTGTACCTCATCTGTATCTCTGCGCTGGGGAAGGAGGAACTAGCCCTATGATGGCCTTACAGGTTTGGTTGATGATGAGCCCAAAACAGGAAAGCAACACAAAAGGCAAACAATCTCGGCACAAAGGCACCGAGGCAAGGGTTACCTGGGAAGGGCACTGGCACTAAAGCCAAGTTTTAAATAAATGCAAAATTACACATAGCATCATAGGAAGTGTATGCAGCTCACCATGAAAGAATTCAGACTGGTTCCAGCCAGAACAAACACCCCAACATTGCACAGCAACAGTTGCTTCCTCAGGCATTTTTATCCTAGTTATGCAGCTCGTACATTTCTTTTTGCACTATATAGTTTAACACAGAATATTCTTCAGATCAGTAGTGTGTGCTGCTATTTGTTTCTTTTCTTTGTATTTTTTGACTGTCTGGTGGATTGTCAGTGCACCTCTTGACACTGGTCCATCAGGTCTTTTTTTTTTTTTTTTTTGCTTTTTATAAAAGTGCCACAAAGTTATTTTGTTTCTCATGATGGTCACTTACAGCTGTGGTTATCACATCAGAGAAAAGAGCTGAAAACATGACAGCTGTCTATACAAAACCAGGTTTGTGGTGGTGGTGGGGGCGCCAGGTCAGTTGGTATGGTCTTTCCATTTACGGTTAAGTCTGATTAATGGACAAAACTGCCTCTTCTGTTGTGCTGTGTTAGGAAACGGTTACATGTGAGATTTGTGAAGCCTATAGAAACAAGTTTACTACTAATGAAAATGACAGTGTTGTCTACAAAAGATAGGCTGTCTCGGTGTTTAGTGTTAGTTTCTGTATATTTTTCTCCTTGAATGTAAATGTAGTTTCTCATTTTTAATGACATTTCGGGTGACTTTGCATTTTAATCCCTGTTTTGTCTCTGTTAAGACTGTATTAATGAAGGCTGGAAGCTGTACATTGCAGGTCTGGGGACGAGACTAAACAAATGACAAAATAATCAGTTAAAAAAGGTCAAGTAATGTAAAATAGGACAATTAAGTATTAATAAAATTTGTAACTGATAATTGAATGTATTTTGATTTTTTAAGTACTTTTGATTGATGACTTATTGATTTCATATCGAAAAAAGTTTGTTGGTACTGGGGATTGATCAAAACAGCGCTTTACTGACACCGAATTTGCAGACGAAATATTCAGATTAAAGCAATTTTACAGCTGTTGTGAAATACTTGAACTATCCTGCTAATACCACTCAAAGAGGGAAGATGGGTAGACTTTTTGTATCATTTACACAGTTCAGATAATTGGTTTAGTTATTCACCCAAACCTTAGTTTAAAAAAAAAAAAAAAAAAATTTTAATTGACCACTATTAATACATGAATACATCATCAGACAGGCATCAATAAAAACTTCTGTTAGTTATTTTCAGCATTTGTACACTTCTGTTTCTGGGAACCCTTCAGGGGAAACCATTCAATCTTTCCTCCATTTTGCTAACGGAGCTCTCGGAGGAGGAAGGAGCTGGTTTGAATGCTCCAACCTTGGCTGCAGAAGTCATGTATGCTCTAGGTGCTTTTTCCCTTAGAAAAGCCCTGGGTCTGGATGGGATGCCAGTGGAACTTTCTAAGAGTCTTGCACCTGCTGTCTAGGGGATTTTACTTCCGCCCTCCAGAAAGCCATGGAGAGGCCATCACAATAGTCCAGCATGCTGGCAACCCGAGTGCAGGTTGGTGTATCAAGAGGTAGTCTAGGCTGAGGTAGCTGCAGTGTGGCAGCATGCCTCAGGGAGGTTACGCAGCGAATTCTGGTGCAACATTAAGCCCGTTATGAGCATGCTAGGAGCTTGCTCTCATCACAGGGGAGCTGTGTGCCTGTGAGACTAATAGAGGCACTGCCCACACCATGAGGAGAAGTGAGGGTATGGGAGAAAACCTGGGAAGTAAAATCCCCCTACCATCCAAATGACAACTGAATGCCTGAACAGGGTATATCTTTGAATGCTGAGTATATCCCTGGATGATGGGAGGAGAGGAAGGAAAAAGCTATATTAAAAAAACCAAGCAATGGAGCAGAATAATTTCCTTTATTCTATAAAGCACATATAACTCTGCTCCCCAGACCGGTGAAATCTAGAAGGACTGTATCATCATACTGCCCAATGTCACCAATCGACAGTAATATGCAAATTTTATTCATGCTTTTGGTCTAGCATCTGGATTCTCCCTAAAATGATGATATCACAAGACCATTCTGCTTCATTAGAGGTCAAAACACAGCTTTTAATTTGAACTTAGTTCTTCTTCCGAGGATCTCTCTTCCCTTAGGCCACATCTTTGGAACTATACCCGTGTCAGCGCTAGGACCACACAGAAACTTTTTGCTAGCCAGGGGCTACCCACGATGAAGTCCTGCATCAGCATCTGCTTAAACATGGGTGACCCCATCTTTCCTCAGTTCTTTTCCTGCCGTCGACTGTACTCGTCGGACCTGTTGTGGAAACAAATACACCAGCTGTGTTGTTTATTATTTTGTGTAAAGTAATCACTAATAGTTTAGTGATACCATCAACTACTGCATGCCACTGAAAGCAATCACATTGTTCCAGTACTGCGACTGTGGTGAAAAAAAAATATACAAGGTCAACCATGACATGTGTGTCTTTTTGTTTAGGCCTCTCTGACATCAGGACTTGTGAGATGTGCCAAGGCTTCAATCAAGCAACAAGGTGACGCAGTAGAAAGGCGCATGAGAATTTTTTATTAGAAAAAACTCTAGTGGCATGCAAATAGCCCAGGGTCAGAAAGAAGCATCCTCAGCCCCACTGACTGAGTTTCAGTCGTCAAGAGTCCAAAGACCACAAAAAACAGTAGTTATTGTGTTAGCTAAATTCTGGTTCTGCTCTGCCCCCAAACACCTCTTCTTCTCCTCTCTCTCCCTCCCTCCCTCCCACTCACTTAGAAACCTCAGTTTTAGGATTGTGGATATGTTGTTCATCCACACTATTTGGCATGTCCCTTTCCCCTTTAAATCTTGCCAAAAGTCTTCAATCTGGCTCCTCCCACCCACCTGGGTGGTATATGCATTGGCTCCACCCCATGACACCAGATCTTCCTTTCCGCTGGAAGATACAGGTTGCCTCCCTCGTGCTCATGCATTTCGTAGGCCCTGGCTTTCAAAACTTCAGTTTTACTGAGATTAAAACTGGTTCGAGTTAGTGATCGTGCTTTTGCATCCTCGATCATGGAAGAGAAATCTTCTCGAGGATTTTGCCAGTGTCCTTGCGGCCAGAAGATGTCTCGCACCGATCCCCATTTCATGTGCATCTACTGCCCAGTTGTCAGCCATGATGCCTCGTCCTTCAGGTTTTGCTTGGCCTTCCATCCCAATGTCCTGGATGACCACTTGGCACGTTTGAAGTTGGGGAGACCGGAGAAAAGGAATTCTCCGGTGAAGTCTAAGGAGGCTAGGTGGGCAGTTTCAACGGCCGCGGGTTCCGCCGAGCAGCTGGAATGCATGAAGGCGTTTGAAGAAGAAGCCGACCGTGCTTCGGCGAATCAAAGCTTTTTCGTTCCACTCAGGCTGGGCTCCACCTTCACAGGTTCTTTTAAGGAGTTGTGCCAGTCTTTCCCCACCTGGGGTGAGGCGCCCGCGGGCTCGCACTCCTCCCACTCTCGAAAGAGGGACAAAGAACCCAGGTTGTCTTCGTCTCAACAAAGACTGTTGGGACCTAGAGAGGTCTCAGTCCCAGGAGCATGCAGTCTCAACTTCAGTTGAGATCGCTTCCTCGATCGCAGGCTTCACGGACCTTCTGTCTGGCCAGACGACCGAGGAAGTGGCCGATGAGGTCGAGCTTGTTCTCGACCCAATTAACCCTCTGTCGCTGGCCATGGCTGACAACTCCTTGGAGAGGAAACCGGTCCTTGTTTTCCCCGATGAGGAGACCCAGCCCGCTGGTGTATGCGTCGAGTTCCCGGTTCTGGACACCCAGGTTTCACCGATCCCTCCGGTGTCTCCCGAGCGACCAAGTTCGCCTGCCCGATCTCGGTCGAGGTCTAGAACTTCCTCGGCTGAACGGCCAAGGAAAAGCCATAAGCGCTGCAAAAAGAAGCGACGCCACAGTTTGTTCTCTTCGGGTGAGGAGAGGCTTCGACGGACACTCCGTCTGCACTATGAGGACCTTATGTGGCAACAGCTGATTTTGACCAGGCATATGCCAGCTCCGCCACCTACCCTGGCCATTACTTGGCTCTCACCTCCCAGGCCGAAGCCGACCCCTCGGAACCTAAGCCTTTGGTTCCCCCACACGCCGGGGCTGACCCATCCTCTGGTTCGGCCTTTGCCGGTCTCTCCACCGATAGTGGTGGAGTCGCTGCCTAGGCAGCCTGTGGGAGGGGCTCCTTCTAAAGAGGACCAACCAGATACCAGGGTTTCCCCGATGTATGTCGGTCACTGTCATCCCGGACCATCCTCGACAGGTCAAGGGTGATTTGGGCGGCAGGCCGCTGTACGCCAACTCCTCGGACTTGGATGTCACCAGGCTCCACTCTCATCCTGGGGATGATGAGTTGTGTGTGGGCACAGGGATGGAGGAAGGTCCTTCCAAGGGATCCTCCGTCTCATCTCTGGTTCTGCAGGGATGCCCCTGGAACCCATCCAGAAAAAGGCAGTGCCCTCTTATGGACATCCTCAAGAGAGGGGATACCCGACGGAGGCCTTTCCTGTGGCCGAGGTCATTGTTGGTCCAGCACTCGCACTATGGCAGTGCCCTGCCTCATGTCCAGCACTGTCTGCCGGCATTGCCCACAAGTACGCGGTGCCCATGGGGTCCCTTGCGGTGTTCACAGAGCACCCTTCAGCTGAGAGCCTGGTGACCACCTCTGTGTTCAGGCGTACTGGCAGTTCTGCCGACACTGACCATCCCCACGATAGGAGTCCAAGCTTTTGGACCATTCGGCATGGAAAGTCTATGCGGCTTCCTCCTTGGGCCTTCGTCAGGCCAGTTTGGGCATTATCATGGCACACTTCTCTCATGCCCTTCTCGGGTCATTAGATGAAGTCCTCCCCCATCTCCCCGCGGACATGCAAACCACGGTTAAGCAGGTTTGGGACCAGGGCCATGCTGTTGCCAAACAGCAGCTCCAGACGGCCCTGGACATTGGGGATTCTTGTATCCACTCGATGGCCACCGCATTGGCCTCTCGCCACAGGGCTTGGCTGAGGCTATCCTCCTTCTGGCGGATACTCAGCATAAGTTAGCTGATGTGCCTTTCCTTGAGACCAACTTGTTTGGCCCAGGAGTGGCCAGTCACCTACAGCGCATTGAGCAGTCCAGTGCCACCTTGGACACCACTTCTGCCAAGAGTTCTTCAGGCAACAACCAACAGAAGAAAAAGAAGCCTTTTCAGCACTCTCCCCCCTGCGGTTCAGCAGTCCTCCTACCAAGGAGGACAGCAGCAGGCTCAAGCTTGGTGCCCTCAGCCCAAGCCTGGACCCCAACAGGCCTTCTCCTCTAAGCCTGTCCAGTGATGGGGTGGGGGTTGCCACCCCTATCTCCGTCACGCCAGCTCTGGGTCCTCCCGGGGGGGGGGCCCGGCTCCACCACTTCCTCTCCGCCTGGTCCACTATCACTACGGACAGGTGGGTTCTCGAAGTGGTTGGTCAGGGACTGCCTCTAGAATTCAAGCAGTACCCTCCCAGCCGAGCCCGCACCCCTCGGGAAGAACGGATTTCCGCATGTACCCAGTCGGCTCTTCTGGACATTGCTCAGCTTCTCCTCAAGGAGGCAGTAGCTATCATGGCGGATCCATCTGCAGACCCAGGCTTTGTCTCCAGGTACTTCCTGGTGCCCAAGCGGATGGGGGGCTGGCACTCCATTCTAGAGCTCCACAACCTGAATCAGTTTCTCAGGTCACGCACCTTTCGGATGGTCACTCTGTCCCAGCTCGTACCATCCTTGGAGCAAAACATGTTGTTCTGTTCACTGGATCTGCAGGACACGTTCTTTCACGTCCCAATCAGTCTGTCCCATCAGCGGTTCCTCCACTTCAGGGTCGAATGGACCCTGTATGAGTTCCGAGCCATGCCATTCGGCCTGTCATCAGCCCCTCGGGTCTTCACCAAATGCATTGCAGTGGTGGCGGCCCATCTCTGGCATCGGGGAGTCAGAATTTGCCCCTACTTCAACAACTGACTCCTGGCAGGTTCCACCCAACAGGAGGTGGAGAGGCCCAGGGATCTGGCCCTCCAGACCTGCTCCCTACTCGGCTTCCTGATCAACAAGGCCAAATAGGAACTCGTAACTTCCCAGGTGATGGGCTTCATCGGGGCAGAGCTAGACTTTTGGCAAGCCAGAGCCCGGCAGACAGGGCGGAGGTTCTCTCCTCCTTTGCTCACTCATTTCTGGTTGGGCACTTGCGCCCTCCCTGGGACTTTATGCGTCTTCTGGGTTACATGGCGGCGTGCACTTCAGTGGTCCGTTGGGCCCGGTTGCACATGCACCCCCTCCAATGGGAACTGGCCGCCCAGTGGACTCAGCGCCAAGGTCATTTTGACCAGCTGATCACTGTAACCCAGAAGATGTGGGGCGCTCTCCAGTGGGGGACTGCCCCAGACTTGTTGCAGGAAGGGATCCCATATGTTCGCCCTGAGCTGACGGTCATCCTTACGACCGATGCCTCTCTCATGGGCTGGGGAGTCCACATGGGGGACAACAGGACCCATGGGTTCTGGATCCCTGAGGAGTCCCGATGCCACATCAACCTGTTGGAGCTCAGAGCAGTCAGATTGGCACTGTCAGCTTTCGCTTCTCCGTGCCGGGGTCAAGTGGTTCAAGTCCAGAAGGACAATACCACAAGCATGTACTACCTCAACAAACAGGATGGCACGCACTCCCATCTGCTGTGCAAGGCGGCGCTCCACATCTGGACCCTCGTAAGCCGGTTGGAGGTGGATCTCCCAGCCATCCATGTGGCAGGAGCCTCGAACCAGCTGGCGGATGCTCTCAGCCGTATAGGCCAGACATCCCACGAGTGGTCTCTCCATCCAGAGGTAGCTTACACCCTGTTCTCCCACCGGGGGCAAACCGATTGTGGACCTGTTTGCCTCCAGGGAAAACACCAAGCTGAGGTTGTATCATGCCCGCCCTCCTCAGCAGGACTTGCTGCAGGGGGATGCCTTCTCAAGACCGTGGACCCCAGGCCTCCTATACATCTTCCCTCTATTTCCCTTAATCCACAAGATGTTACTCAAGGTGGGGAGGGACAAGGCGAAGGTGATTCTGGTAGTCCCAGACTGGCCACGCCAGTTCTGGTATCCAGATCTCCTCAGCCTCAGCTGCAGGCCCCTGGAGCAGCTTTGTACACGCCCGGATCTGATATCTCTGAACCGGAGGAAAGTCTTCCATCTGGACCTTCAATCCCTGCACCTCACAGCTTGGTACCTGAGCGGCTAGAATTCCAGGCTTTGAGTCTTTCCAAAGATGTATATACTGTGGTGGAGGCGTCTTGAAAGGAATCGACCAGGAAATGTTATGCCTTCAAATAGAAAAGGTTTTCCATTTGGTGTCAGGATAAGGGTCTGTACCCCTTATCCTGTTCTGTGGCTAACATTCTCGACTACCTTTGGCCTCTCTCCAAAGGGGGTCTCTGGTCATCGACCCTTAGGGTGCACCTAGCAGCCATTTCTGCTTACCGGGCACGGGCAGGTCAGCCGACATTGGCGCAGGAGACTGCAGTTAGGTGCTTTTTCAAAGGCCTGGATCACATATTCCCTCTGGTGCATGAACCTCCACCTCTGTGGGAACTACTGCTGGTATTGGCAAAGCACATGGGCAAGCCATTCGAACCAATGCACAAGTGTGAGCTGTCACACTTGTGCAAGACAGCCTTCCTGGTGGCTATCACATCTGCCAGGACAGGGTAGCTCCAGGCGCTTTCGGTGGACTCCCCCTTATCTGGTCATCCAAAGGGACAAAGTTGTCCTGTGCACTCACTCGAAATTCCTTCCGAAGGTGGTGTCAGAGTTTCACCTTAACCAGGTGTTGACTCTGCCGGTGTACTACCCTAATTACACCTCGGAGGCAGAGTACAGGCTCCATACCTTGGACCAGAGACGTGCTCTCTCCTATTATAAGGAGAGGACATCGGAAATTCATGGAGAAGTTCACAAGCTGTTTGTCACTTACGCTGAAGCTGCTTCTGGCAGACCTACAGCCAAACAGACCACAGCAAGATGGATTACATCATGCATAGGTCTGTGCTATGAGTTGGCGGGCAAGGAGCCTCCCAGAGGGGATAAGAGCTCATTCTACCTGCCATACTGCTGCATCGGTGGCAGCTTCCAGGGACATCCCTATCCAGGAAATCTGTTGGGCTGCTACTTGGAAGTCAGCAAACACCTTCATTACCCACTACCACATCGACCTTCAGTCACGCTGGGATGCTGGTTTTGGGGCCTTGGTTCTTCAATCTCTGTTCCCTAAGTAGGGGGTGTGCACCTTGCCTCCCTCCTCCTGGAGAACTGCTAGGAGTCTGCCAAACAGTGTGGATGAACAACATATTCACGATCCTAGAAAAACAGATTACTCACCTGAAACAATAGTTTTAGGAGTGGTATATGTTGTTCATCCACACGGACCCACCCGACCTCCCTGGCTGCGGGCACATACAACCTGGCTTCCAGCAGGCTAAAATCTGGCGTCATGGGGCGGAGCTGAGGCATATACCACCCAGATGGGTGGGAGGAGCCAGCGTGAAGACATCCAGCAAGATTTAAAGGGGAAAGGGACATGCCAAACAGTGTGGATGAACAACATATACTACTCGTAGAACTACTGTTACAGGTGAGTAACCTGTTTTTTTTCGTACCCTGGCCATCCACTCCAGGTCCACCTCAGCTGGTCAGGCAGCCTTCTCTCATCACTTCCCCAAAATATGGAACACGCCCCCCCTCCTGTCCATCATGCCACGTTTCCCCATGCCCTCTCCTACCTCCTACGTGACTTATTCTCCCCTTCCTGCAGATGCTCCCAATCTTCTGCTCCCGTCCATGTTCCCCTCCTGCTCACTTCCCCTCACTTATCTTCGGTCCACGTCTTACATTTCTTTCTCGCCCTACCCTCCAATTTTTGCTTCCTACACTTTTACTCATTTTATCCCTGCTTTTCACTCTGCTCCCCTATTTCTAATATTACCATGATACCAAACTTCTTGCTCTGAGACTTGTACCTGCTGCATAGATCTTTGCCAGTGTTTGTATCCTGGCTTTCTGTATCTACAATATGATCAGCTCTGTAACATATGCTGGAACCCAGTCTTTGAGTCCCACCCTTTTTACCAAGTTAGCACGTAGTTCTGTATAATCCTGTTATCTGTTACACTCTTGAATATGATTAGCAGTGCAATTCCTGAATTTTTTGCTTGTTCCCCCTCCCTTCTCCCCAGGACATCTCTGGAAATGAGTAAGTCTGCTCAGTATGCCTTTCCTGGTGAAACGTTTAAAATACATAAATATAAGCATACAGTTAAGTATAGAACAACATCTCCAGCAAGGTCCACGTCACCGCTGTGGCCTGTACCCACTCCATCTGCATTGTCATCGACCGCCCTGGTGGCAGTGATGACAGCGGACCATTGACCAGACACAAAGGTTGGGGCTTGGCTTAAGCACTGCTATACCTACTGCAGACTGTACATCACTGTCGTCGATGGCAGGCCCATCATTATTGGTGGCCATGACCCATGACCAGGGTGTCATCGATATACAGGCAGTGCTGGCATCGTTTCCAGATTTGATATGGTGCATATTGCCAGGCTTGCCTTTTCACCCTACACTGCTTTCGATGGGGGTTACTGAGTCGCAGGCCCTGGCAACTCCCTCGACTGGTACTCAGCAAGCGTCTACTGAATAAAGGCCTGCCCTGTGGCATCGCCAGCGAGGTCCTCCATTCCAGTCACTGATTGGGACAAGGAGAAGGATTATGAAAAGGAGGACAGATATGAAGAGGAACGTTATGTTCCACATTCCAGCTCCACCGTATCCTCTTGCAGTGAGGTTTCTGTGGTGTACACACTCAGATTCCCTCCTGAAGACCCTGCTTTTCAAACAATGATACAGCAAATGCAAACTGCTATGGGGTTTGAAGTAGAAGAGGAGGATTCTTCTAAAAAGAATATGATGGTGTTTCTGAAGGTGCCCTGCATCCTCTCCATCATTGTCTCTCCAATTTATCCTGTCTTAGTGGTTGCAACTTTTGCTTCCTGTCAAATACCATACCGACAATTCCTAGAAAGGCTGACAAGCAGTACCCTGCCCCTGCTGCCAAGCCTTATTATGCTAGCCAGCTAGAAATAGATCATGTGGTCATCATAGCGGCCCATGAAAGATCGAGGGTACTAAGGTATACGAGTACCTGCCATCTGATAAGGTATCCAGGAGGCTAGACATGATGGGCAAGTGAACCAATGCCTGTGCCGCACTAGGCTTGCACATTGCCAACTGTCAGTCTCAGGTATCAAAACAGCCTGTAAAAGGAAGCCAGAGCTGCAGCCAAGGCCCTTCCAGAAGGCATAGTCAAGGATGAATTACTGAAAAATGTAAATTTAGGTGCTGAGGCAGAAAAACGCCATCAATGTTTGGCCTATGATGTCTCAGGTGCATCTGCCAAGGCAACTGTCATTGGTATTTGCATGAGAAGGTATTCTTACATACATACGAAGAAGCCGGCAGAAGAAGGCCATTTGGTCTATCAAGTCTGCTTGTATTGCAGGGTCCACAGCTTGAGCTAATGTCCCTACCCCCCCCACTCCTCCCTACCTATGATCCTTACTTCCCCCATGCCTATCCCAGCCTCTCTTAAAGCTGCCCACTGTCTTCAACGAGATGACCTCTTCCGGCAGTGCATTCCAAGTGTCCACCACCCTCTCTATGAAGAAGTGCTTCCTGACCTCCCTCCTAAACCTCTCACCCTCCAGCTTAAAACTGTGCCCCCTGGTGTTATGGTTGTCACTCAGTTTAAATAGGAGTTTGTACAGTTGGGGAGGGGCCTTAGACAAGTAGCACATACGGTAACCTTCTTGGAGGTGCTGCCTGTCTATGGCAAGGGTGATGCTAGGATACTCCACACCATGGAATTCAATGAATGGTTGAAAAACTGGTGTGGAGCTCAGGGATTTGGCTTCACTGGGGACTGGGGAGCCACCTAGAGGGATGCAGGCCTATACTGGCGTGATGGTCTGCATCTGTCCGGGTGGGGAACCAGGATCCTAGGTGATAGGTTTAAATGCTTCATTGGCAAGCATTTAAACTAGCCAAAGGGGGAGGCACTGAAAAGGAGCAGGGAAATCCCAGCCTCGCCCCACAAAACACAGTAGTTAGGTAAACACCAAGGTAGAGAAGTCAGTAGGGAGCAGGACAGGGGTAAATGCAAAAAAAGGCAGTAAGGACAGGGATGGGGCTAAAAGGGGTAAGGCCATCAAAAAATGGAGGGTGATGAGTACCAATGCCCGTAGTCTGTGTAACAAGCTCCCTGAACTAGTGGCCTTGATGGAAGAGGGATGCCTGGATATTGTGGCAGTGACAGAAACATGGTACACAGAAAACCATGACTGGGATATCAACATACCAGGATTCACAATCTACAGGAGGGACAGGGAGGGTAAAAGAGGAGGAGGAGTACCTCTCTATGTAAAGGAAGGGATCAAAGCAACAGAACTAAACAGTAAACAGCAGATGCACTCTGGGTCACCCTGGAGACAGGAAATGGCTGCATGGGGGTTGTATACAGACCCCCATCTTGGGAAGGGAATGGACAAGGAAATGATAGAAGGCATCCTTAAATTGGCAGAAAAAGGAGATATTGTTGATGGGGGACCTGAATATGCCAGATGTGAACTGGAGCACCTTTGCTGCATGCACATCCTAGAGCAGGGTGATTCTTGATGCCCTACAAGGGGCATGCCTCAAACAGCTAGTGTTGGAACCCACTCAGGAGGGAGCAATCTTAGACCTGGTACTCTCAAACAGGGATGGAGAAAGAATCTTGGATTTAGAAGTGGGTAGCCATCTGGGAACAAGCGACCACCAAACTGTGGTTCACGATAAACACAGCCGTAGAGTCAAGCCATACAAAAGCAAGAGTATTGGACTTTAGGAGGGCTGACTTTGGGAAAATTAGAGAGTGCCTCAGAAAAGCACTAGCAAACAGGCAAGAAGGAGGGGTGGAGGAACAATGTGGAGTAATCAAAACAGCCATCACAGAGGCAACAAGCCTTTGTGTGAAGCAAAACACAACGAAGGAAAAAAACGCTATGGTTCTCAGAAGAGGTGGCAGGGAAGGTTAAGGAGAAAAGGATAGCATTCAGGAAATATAAGGAAACACAGAAGGAGCAGGGCAGAGAACTTTATCAGTTAAAGCAGAAAGAGGCAGCGAAGGCAGTCAGAATAGCAAAGGCCCAAACCGAGGAAAGGATAGCCAACTTTGTTAAGAAGGGGGATAAGACCTTTTATAGGTACATTAAAGAGTGAAGAAAGACCAAGGGAGGGATACTAAGGCTTAATAAAGGGGAGGGAATGTGGGCAGAGTGTGACAGTGAAAAAGCAGGGATACTGAACAAATATTTCTGCTCAGTATTCACAAAGGAAGAGGACGGGAAGGTACCTAAACCACCCAAGAGAAACACTCTGGATATGGGGTTCGATACCAGTCCATTCACAGAAGAAAGGGTTATGGCAGAACTAGTAAAATTGAAGGTGGACAAAGCAATGGGGCCTGATGGGATTCACCCAAGAGTTCTAAAAGAATTAAGGGTGGAAAGTACAGTTACGTAAGATCTTACCGTAGCAGTAGATCTTCGAGAGAGGCTCTTGCAGTAGGTACTTACATATAGGACTGGCCCAGTAGGGGTCAGGACCCCACGGAAAAATTTCTAGCTAGCAGTCTCTGGCGGGGAACTGCCCCCATGTCAGGTGACCGATGTCAGGTGACGTCAGTATAAAGGGGCGGTCCCCCACGCCTGCCTTCCAGTTCTTTCCCGCCAAAGGCCAAAAAAGGCAAGATGAGAGAGAAGCGAATATTTCCCTTCCTGGAAAACGAACTAAAAAGCTAAAGGGGATGGAGGGTGGGAAGGCATTACCTACTGTAAGATACTCTCTCGAAGCTCTGCTGTTACGGTAAGATCTTACACAACTGTACTGTCTTACTTTGAGAGGGCTCTTGCAGTAGGTAATTACATATAGGACTGAATCCCAATCAGTCTGGAAAAAAGGAAAAGCACTCGGGAGGAGGAAAACTAACTAACCAATGTAACCTCCGGCTGAACGGATCTTATGAAAGAAGACCTTGGAGTACAGCTAACCCAAAGCCTGCCCTACGGTGAAAGGCAATATCCAAACTGTAATGTTTCGTAAAGGCATGGACAGAAGTCCAAGTCACGGTTGCGCAGATGTCTGCCGCTGAAACATCCTTGAAACAAGCCGCAGAGGCAGCTACTCCTCTAGTGGAGTGACCTCTGACTTGACCCGGCAGGGTCTTCTGGTACTTGTCGTAACAGAAGGTGATGCAATGAGCCAACCATTTAGAAAGGCACTGCTTGGAAACTGTATTGGCATTTTTAATTATTTATCTGGGAGATCCCATCCGTCGCTCATCTGCCTGGTCACGACCCCGAGAGCTTCCACCAACTGCCTACTGCCGCCACTCCCGGTTACCCCCCGGCTTGCCCCCCCGGAGGGAGGAGCCGCGGCACTGGTTCCCCCAATTCCAGTGCCACGGAACCAGTATCTAGTTGGGAGTGCGGCGGCAGTGGAGAATTGAAGCCCTCCCCTTTTTCTTTGATTTTTCCTCTGGGAAGCGGGGATGTGCAATGACATCCAGTGTCCGCCCCGCCTCCAGTTAGTGTGAGCGCCAGTAGCTGCATGGCCCCTGGCCTCCACCAGGGTTCTGTCTTGCGCTGGACACTTCCCCACCCTCCCCCTGGAGAAGGAGAGCAGTCAGTAGGATGCTCTATCCTTCTCCGCCCGGCCGGCCCTCCGGTGACCCGAGTCCATTTCCGAACCTGGGTCGCAGGCATTTGCAAGTGGAAATCCAACCGCTGCGCCAGCGGGCCTGCCCTCTCTTTTGTGAGCAAAGGAGACAAAAAGCTGATCCAATTTCCTGAGATCCTTAGTCTTAGCGGTATAGTATCTCAGTATTCTGTGAACATCCAAAGTATGCAAGAGGTATTCCCCTTGATTGGAGTGTTGCATAAAGAAAGCTGGTAGCTCCATGGATTGGTTCAGAGTAGATTCCGCTACCACCTTAGGGAGGAACTTAGGGTTGGCACGCAGAGCCACACGTTCCTTGTGAAAAATCAAATAAAGGATTTTGCACATCAGGGCCTGAAGCTCGGAAATATGTCGAGCTGAAGTAATGGCCACTAGGAAGAGAGTCTTCCAAGAGAGGAACTTCAAGTCTGCTGAAGCTGCCAGCTCGAAAGGAGGCAGAGTAAGCTTCTCAAGAACAAAGTTCAGATCCCAAGGAGGAGAAGGAATGCGGATGGGTGTCTCAAATGGAGATCCCGTCCGAGGAACATCTTAGAGTCTTCCAACTGAGTGAAAGTCTTGTTTCCAAAAGGGACATGGTAAGCCGAAATCGTTGCCATGTGAACCTTCAAAGAGGAATGGCTGAGACCCAGGTCAAAGAGATGACTCATGTAGTCCAGGATTCTTTCAGATGGGCAAGAGAAAGGCTCGAAGTCCGTTGATGCAGCCCAAATTGAAAACCGTTTCCACTTCATAGCATAGGTGGATCTAGTGGAAAGCTTTCTGGCCTCCACCAGAATATCTGCTACAAGCAGAGAAACCCCGAACCGGGCTTGAGCAACGTCTGCAGGAGCCACGCATGCAATTGAAGGGATTTGAGACCCGGATGAACAAAGGGCCCCCTGATCCTGGGTCAGCAAGAGCTGTGACAGAGGCAGAGGACATGAAGGTTCCTCTGAAAATTGTTGCAGAAGAGAAAACCAAACTTGCCTAGGCCAGAATGGAGCAATGAGGATCATCCAGGCTCCTTCTGTCCTGAGTTTGTGTAAGACCCTCGAAATTAAGGGTATTGGAGGGAAGGCATAGACAAATCTGTCCTTCCAATTGAGCGACGGAGTGTCCCGCCATAAAGTGCCTTGCCCTGGAGCGAGCGAGCAGAAGGCGGGAAGTTTTGCGTTTTGAGGAGATGTGAACAGGTCTACCCGAGGAGTTCCCCAGCACAGGAAGATGTCGTCTACTACTTCTTGATCTAGTTCCTACTTATGGGCTCTGGCTGAAGACTGACTGAGGTGGTCTGCCAGCGTGTTTTCCACTCCTGGAACATGAACTGCCATCAGGTGAAGGTTGTGCTGAACAGCCAAACTCTCATTGCTTCCCTGCACAGAGGATAGGAACAAGTTCTTCCCTGCTTGTTGATGTAGCAGACTACATACATGTCTGTCTGGACTGATAAGTGACTGGGAAGAATGGAGGAGTGCAGGGCCTGGAGAGCACACAGGACTGCTCGGATTTTGAGCACATTTTTGTGTAAAGTCTGCTCGAGTCTGGACCA
Organism: Neoceratodus forsteri; assembly: GCA_016271365.2. Taxonomy (NCBI): domain Eukaryota; kingdom Metazoa; phylum Chordata; order Ceratodontiformes; family Ceratodontidae; genus Neoceratodus; species Neoceratodus forsteri. The sequence goes on along the minus strand of CM028129.1, from coordinate 1,711,460,303 downwards.
GGTGCCCTGAGTCCTGTGAGACCCCAGATGGGCTCCCCAGCCCTCGCCTGAGGCATCTGTTGTCAGTGTCTGGGAGGGGGGTTCAATGTTGAAGTGAACTCCCCAGCAAAGGTTCTCTTGCACCATCCACCATTGCAAGTCCCTGGCCATGGGACTGGAGACTAGAACCTCCTGGTCCAGATCATCCATTGTTTAGTCCCATTGAGACCAAAGCATCCACTGAGAGATCCTCATATGGAGCCGAGCGTGATGGACTGTCAGGATAGCAGTCGCCATGAGCCAGAGGAGGCGAAGGACTGACCTGCCACCGACCCTTCTGCAACTGGACAGCAGACGTACTTGAGTCTGGAGGGTGTCCCTCCTGTCCGGAGGCAAGAAGGCCTTGCCAATGGTCGTGTCCAGGATCACCCCAATAAACTGGAGTCTTTGGCACGGGACCAAATGGGACTTGGCCTGGTTGATGATGATACCCAGGCTGGTAAAAACCTGCAGGGTAAAGGAAAGAGAGCATAGAAGTTCCTCCCTGGATGGGGCCGCCAGGAGCCAATTGTCCAGGTACAGAAATACCTGCACTCCCTGGGTGTGCAGGTGGGCCGCCACCATAGACAGGCATTTGGTGAACACTCGGGGAGCCGAGGATAGACCAAATGGGAGGGCTTTGAATTGGTAGTGGTCCTCCTGGAAAGAAAATCTGAGGAATTTGCGGTGGGTAGGGTGGATGGGGATGTGCAGGTAGACATCCTGTATGTCCAAAGCACACAGCCATTGTCCCTGCCGAAGAAGCAGCAGAAGGCTCTGCAGGGAGAGCATTCTGAAGCGTTTGTAGTACACAAACATGTTCAGGGAACTGAGGTCTAAGATAGGCCTCACGTCTCCTGTCTTCTTTGGAACTAGGAAGAAATAAGAGTAGCAACTTGTCTCCCAAAGGTGGGTGAGGACAGGCTCTATCACCGCCTTCGCAAGAAGGGAGGACATTTCTTCCAGGACCAAAGGGAGATGTTCCGGGGAGTAAGATGACTTGGGGGGTAGCCTTCGGGTGGTTTCTGAAGAAACTTGATTGAGTGTCCTGCTGCTATCAGTTGGAGCACCCATGCATCTGATGTAATCCTCTCCCAACCCAGTAGATGGAAGGAGAACCTCCCTCCTACTGGTTCCTCTGGAGAGTCCAGAGGCTGTGTGAGAGGGAAGGAGTCAGGAGGTGTCGGGCAGCGCAGCAGCAGAGGCTCTCACAGCTTTTTTGGGTGGGGGAGTCTTGGTTGCTGGAGGGGCCCGACGTTTGTTGGCCTGCTTGCCCTGTGGTTTAGTTTTTGGTTGAGAACATCGATGAAAAGGGCGACGCTGTCCCCGAGGGATCCTGTGCAGAGTCCACGGACTTGAGTGCAGTACCCTTCTGCAGGTCGGCGATGATGTCCTTGACATCAGCACCGAATCCCTGAAGGGCGCATCCCGAATGGCGGATTGCACTTCAGGGACCAATCCTGATACTCGGAGCCAGACATGATGCTGAAGACCTATGGCGAAAGCCGAGCTCCATCCAGCTGCACCCACTGCATCGTAGGTGGCATGAAGCATGTGCCAACTGGCCAACAAGCAAAGCGGACAAGGTCAGCCACTTTCTGTCTGGTCTGAGACTCAGGAAGGGAGTCCAATTTTGATTACACTCGAGTCATGATCATCTTCTGGTAGTCCCTCATATGAGCTACATAGTTCAGGGCCCTAATACCCAGGGTAGAAGAAGCGTACACCTTCTTCCCATACTGGTCCAGAAGCCGAGACTCCTTGTCAGGTGGAAACGAGCTGAGATGTTTTGGATTGGCAGACCAGCTGTGAGCGGCGCTAATCACGACTGAGTCCGCCTTGGGGTGTACATTCAAAGAATCTACTCCCTCAGGAGCCTGATATAGCTGATCTGCCTTCCACGGAGGGGGGGCTAACGCAGACAGTTGCTTCCAAATAGTGGAGACAAGGTCTGCATGAGGCTCAATCCAGGGTGGAATCAATGTCGGAGCGGTCTTGGGCAGATTGAAGTGGGCCACAAGCTTCTTACGCTGTGGATCTGGCTCCAGAGATTGCCACTGATGAACTTCCCGAATCTCTATCAGTAACTCCAAAAAAGAAGGATCCTCCGGAGGAGACTTTGGAGGGGTCCTAGGCCTGGGACGATCTGGAGCACAGGCTGCGTCATCGGGATCCGAGCACCCCTCGAATCAGAGTCAGAGGTTTCATCGTGGAAGAGGAAGACTCCTCCCAACGTGGGGAAGGAACTGTCTCTTTGGGAAGCCCTCTGGGAAGCATATGCTCCCCACCCCGGCACCCGAGGGTTCACCTCTGGTGTCGGATAAGAGGGAGGGAGTCTCCCGTCTCCGGTAAAGGGGATCCTGCACAAGGTCCAGCACCGGGAGATGACTCTCTACCTCCCTGCTGAGCTGAGCCTTGGCCTCAGCCCACTAGGCAGCCAGAGTCTCCTTCAAGTCTACCGGCAGCTGTGGTGAGGGCGGTGGAAGAGGACGAGGAGGGGGATACAGATACTGAGGGTATCCGTAAGGTGAGTATCCATAACTCGACGGCAGAAAGCCCGCCGAGGGCCGAGGACGCTGGCACCGCGGCACTGGGTAGGGGTGGCACTGGATTCGCAGTGTCGGATACCTGGGGCCAGGGCTCTGGTGGAGCAGAAGGTCCTTAAAGAGGCCCAACAGGCGGGCCAGTTAAAGGTGGCCCCGCGGGCATCGGGCCTGGCACTGGAGTGGCGTCCAGCAGAGGGATGTCGGGTAGGCCAGCATCGGAGCCGGCGCCCAAGGGTCTGGCCCTGTAGGAATGGAGCCCTGAGGCAGCGTACTCAGCTCCTCCATGTCACCCGGGAATGGGGGGTTAAAATCCCCGGGGTCCAACAGAGGGGAGACGGGAGGCAACGGCACGTGTTGTGGTGAGCCTGGGACGTTGGACTGGTCCAAGGAGTCCAACGTAGGCTCTTTCGCTGGGCGTCCATCGGAGGGGCTGACGTCTGGCTTATCAGCAGGATCCGGGCAGGCATCGGAGGAGCTGGCGTCTGACTTATCGGAACTCTGGTCCAACACTGGTCACACTGGGGAAGCGACCTTGATGGGCGTGTGAGGGACCGTGCACCCTCCTGAAGGAGCTAGCGTCTTCTCGGTCGTGTCCGGGTGGACAACGGTGGCACCGGCGTCCGACTTAGCGGATCTGCTCGACCCAGAGGGTCATGCGGGTAGGCCTCAGAGCAAAAGCCTCCTTTGCCCCAGAGGCACCCGAGCCCGATTGAAGGGGCGACACCGTCTTGGGCACCACCAAGACTGTCATCGATGAACAGTCCCCCAGAGGGGATGTTACCTTAAGCACCGCAACTCCAGCCGAAGTCGCGGAGGCTGTGGAGGTAGAGTCCCAGTCCCGGTGCTTGTCCTCCTTTTTCTTATGGCCTTTGGGGGAAGTGGAAGCCTGCCTTAACTTCTTCAGCTCTTTCTCCATGGAAGCCGTTTTCTTGAGAATATGGGCCTCCAGGGACTGCTGCCTCAGTTTTCGGGTAGTTGGGTTGAACGCTGGCAGTGCTGGCACTTCTCCACGGGGTGGTCCGGGCCTAAGCAGAAGAGGCACAGGGAGTGTCCGTCCTTATGCAGCAGTTGGGAACCGCACGAGTCGCACTTATTTTTATGTGATTCAGAAGGTATCGGGGATGACATACACGGACGACTAAAGTTGAAAAACTGGCAAAAACGGTCGAAAATATTGGTAAAACTAACCGACGAAAAACTGACGAGCAAAGGAACTTAACCGCGAGGAACTTTCACAAGACAACGGCGGGAAAGAACTGGAAGGTGGGCGTGGGGGACCGCCCCTTTATACTGATGTCGGTCACCTGACATGGAGGTGGTCCCCCACCAGAGACTGCTAGTTAGAAATTTTTCCATGGGATCCTGATGTCTGCTGGGTCAGTCCTATATAATTACCTACTGCATGAGCCCTCTTGAAGTATGATCTAGTGACACCACTGACTACTCTCTTTAATAAATCATGGGAGGATGGGGTGGTACTTGAGGACTGGAGGAGAGCGGGTGTGATTCCTCTTCAAAAATGTGGGAGCTGGGCAGAGGCAGGAAACTAAAGACCAGTTAGTTTGATCTCAGTGGTAGGGAAAATGATGGAATCACTTCTGAAGGAAAGAATTGTCGAGTACCTAGAGGCCAGTGGGGCACAGGATCCAAGCCAGCATGGATTCACAGCAGGAAGGTCATGTCAGACGAATCTAATAGATTTCTTTGACTGGGTGACTAAAGTAGTAGACCAGGGAGGGGCTGTGGACATGGCCTACCTGGATTTTACCAATGCATTTGATACAGTCCCACACAAAAAATTAATATACAAGTTAGCCAGCCTTGGAGTAGGTCCCAAGGTGGTAGCCTGGATGAAAAATTGGCTGGACAACAGGACGCAAAGGATGGTAGTAAACGGAGTACACAGTGAAGAAAGGAGGGTTACTAGTGGGGTACCACAGGGTTCAGTACTAAGACCGGTCGTTTTCAATATCTTTATAAGTGACATTGCAGAGGAACTGGAAGGAAAAGTTGTGTGTCTTTGCAGATGACACAAAGATCTGCAACAGGATTGATACACAAGATGTAGTGGAAAGGATGAGTAGGGTCTTGGCAAGGTTGGAGGAATGGTCAACTGTATGGCAGCTTAGATTCAATGCAAAGAAGTGCAAGGTAATGTACCTGGGAAACAAAAACCCAGGGGAAGAGTACACAATGGGGGGTGAGATACTGACAACAACAAAAATGGAAAGGGAGCTGGGGGTAATTATATCAGATGACCTAAAGGTGGGCAAGCAATGTGAGAAGGAAGTAAGGAAGGCTGAGGGGATACTGGGATGCATAGGGAGAGGCATCAACAGTAGAAAACAGTAAGTTGTTATCCCTCTGTACAGACAGTTGGTGAGGCCTCATCTGGAGTAGTGTGTGCAGTTCTGGAAACCCCATCTCCGCAAAGACAGAGTGGAGGCTGTCCCATGGAGGGAAATCAGAATGGTGCAGGGTCTGTACCAGAAGACATACGAAGAGAAACTAAAGGAGCTTAATATGTACACCCTTGAAGAAAGAAGGGGGGGGGGACATAATAGAAACTTTGAGCTTAATATGTACACCCTTGAAGAAAGAAGGGGGTGAACATGATAGAAACTTTCAAGTACCTCAAGGAATTAGTACAAGAGGGTAGTATCTTTCAGAAAAAGATGTGCAAGAACAAGGGGGCACAATTTGAAGATAAAGGGGGGGACGGCTCAGAGGTAATGTGAGGAAGAATTTTTTCATAGAGAGGGTTGTAGATGCATGGAATAGCCTTCCTGAGGAGGTCATGGAGTCAAGAACAGTGGGGGAATTCAAGAATGCATGGGACAGACATAAGGCAGTCCTAGTGGGGGTAAAAGGAAGTAGGCTGTTGGTTAATTAGAAACAGAGAAAACATAGAATTTGATGGCAGATAAGGACTGCTTGGCCCACCCGGTCTGCCCGTTTCCCTACCTAATGGTTAAGCTGCAGATCCTAGTTAACCAACAGCCTGCTTCTTCCTATCCCCACCCCCTAGAATTGCTTTATGACTGTCCCATGCATTCTTGAATTCCACCACTGTTTTTGACTCCACAACCTCCTCCAGAAGGCCGTTCCATGCATCCCCAACCCTCTCTGTGAAAAAATACTTCCTTACATTACCTCTGAGCCACCCCCATCTTCAAATTGTGCCCCCTTGTTCTTGCACACCTCTTTTTCTGAAAGATGCTACCCTCTTGGACTTTGTTGATTCCCTTGAGGTACTTGAAAGTTTCTATCATGTCCCCCCACTTCCTCCTTTCCTCAAGGGTATATATATTAAGTTCCTTAAGTCTCTCTTCATATGTCTTCTGGTGCAGACCCTGCACCATTTTAGTTGCCCTCCTCTGGACTGCCTCCATCCTGTTTATGTCTTTGTAGAGATTGGGTCTCCAGAACTGCATGCAGTACTCCAAATGGGGTCTCACCAGCTGTCTGTACAGAGGGATAACAACTTTCTGTTTTCTACTGGTGATGCCTCTCCCTACGCATGCCAGTATCTCCACAGTCCTCCTTACTGCCCTCTCACATTGCTTGCCCACCTTTAGGTCATCTGATATGACTACCCCCAGGTCCCTTTCCATTTTTGTTGTTAGTGTCTCACCCCCCATTGTGTACTCTTCCCCTGGGTTTGTGTTTCCCCAGGTGCATTACCTTGCACTTCTTAGAATTGAATCTAAGCTGCCATACATCTGACCATTCCTCCAACCTTGCCAAGTCCCTTCTCATCCTTTCCACCCCATCTTGTGTATCAACTCTGTTGTAGATCTTTGTGTCATCTCCAAAGAGACATACTTTTCCTTCCAGTCCCTCTGCAATGTCGCTTATAAAGACATTGATGAGGACCGGACCTAGTACTGAACCTTGCGGTACCCCACTAGTAACCCCCCTTTCTTCAGAGTTAACTCCGTTTACTATTACCTACTCTGTCCTGTTCTCCAGCCAATTCTTTACCCAGGTTACCATCTTGGGACCCACTCCCAGGCTGGCTAACTTGTATATTAATCTTTTGTGTGGGACTGTGTCAAATGCCTTGCTAAAGTCTAGGTAGGCCATGTCCACAGACCCTCCCTGATCTACGTCTTTGGTCACCCAGTCAAAGAACTCTATTAGATTTGTCTGACATGACCTTCCTGCTGTGAATCCATGCTGCCTTGGGTCCTGTGCCCTCTGGCCTCTAGGTACCGACAATTCTTTCCTTCAGAAGTGATTCCATCATTTTCCTATCACTGAGGTTAAACTAACAGGTCTGTAGTTTCCTGCTTCTGCCCCTGCTCCCTTTTGTGAAGTGGAATCACATCTGCCCTCCTCCAGTCCTCAGGTACCACCCCATCCTCTCATGATTTTTTAAAGAGGGTAGTCAGTGGTGTCACTAGTTCTACCCTTAGTTCTTTTAGAATTCTGGGATGAATCCCATCAGGCCCCATTGCTTTGTCCACCTTCAGTTTTAAGAGTTCTTTCAGAACCCTTTCTTCTGTAAATGGGTTGGTATCAACTCCTGTATCCAGAGAGTGTTTCTATTGTTTGGTTTAGGTACCTCCCTAGGATCTGCAGCTTATCTATGAGGTAGGAAAATGGGCAGACTAGGTGGGCCAAGCAGTCCTTGTCTGCCGTCAAATTCAAATTCTGTGTAAAGAGACTCTTGTTGTCAACCTTATTTATCCCTTTCAAGTACTTGAAGGTCCCAATCATGTCCCCTTTCTCTCTCCTGTCTTCCAGGGAGTGCATGTTCAATGCCCTCAACCTCTCCTCCCATGCCTTACCCTACTGACTCACTATCATCTTTGTAGCCCTCCTCTGGACCTTCTCCAGCAGGTTAATGTCCCTTTTGAGGTGTGGGCACCAGTATTGGAACTCCATACTCTAGATGCAACCTTACCAGTGACCTGTACAAGGGCAGTATAACCTCTTCTCTCCTACTACTAATCCCACTAGATATGCATCCCAGCATCTTATTTGTCTTTGCTGCTGCTTTCTTGCATTGCGTGGAGTGCTTCAGGTCACTAGTGAGCATCACACCCAGGTCCTTCCCCTCCTCTGATGCAGATACTCTGACTCCACCCAGTTAGTACCCTGTCCTGAGATTCTTGGCTCCAATATGCATAACTTTGCATTTTTTGGCATTGAAGCCAAGCTGCCAGATCCTGGACCACCTCCCCAGCTTTTCCAGAACTTCCTGTAGGTCCTGTATCCCTTCAGCTGTGTCCACTCTCCCACAGAGCTTGGTGTCATCTGCGAATAGGTACATTTTGCCCTTAATGCCATCCCCAATGTCATTGATGAAGATATTGAACAACACAGACCCCTGTACAGAGCCTTGTGAGACCCCACTGGCTACCTCTCTGGTACCAGATAACGCTCCCCCCACAACCACCCTCTCTCTGGGTTCTGTCCCTCAGCCAGTTTTCCACCCATCTGGCCACCTTTTCCCCAACCCCAAGAACCACCAACTTCCTGACCAACCTTTTGTGGGGCACAGAGTCAAAGGCCTTGCTGAAATCAAGATAGAGGATGTCTACCGCTTGGTCCCTGTCTACTGTCTTAGTGACACAGTCAAAGAAGTCAATCAGATTTGTTTGACACGATCTCCCCCCCACCATGAACTCATGCTGCCTCGCATCCTGGAGACCATGCTCCTCTAGATATTCCACCAATCTTTCCTTTAGTGTGGTCTCCATGAGCTTGCCCACAATGGAGGTCAGATTGACTGGTTTTTAATTCCCTGGGTCATCCCTAGAACCGCTTTTGTGGAGGGGCACTACATGTGTTGTTCTCCAGTCCTGCGGTACCACGCTTCACTCTAGTGAACTATTAAATAGGTTTGACAGTGGCCCTGCCAGCTCCTTTAGTAGCCTTGGATGTACTCTGGGCCTGGTGATTTGTCCACTTTCAGACCCTCCCTCACTCTATCCTCTATCACATCATCTGTGTTCCCCTCCCTCCCTGCTGCTCTTCTCCCTCCTGAAGGCACTGGTCGGTCCTTCTCCCCGGTGAAGATGGAACAGAAGTATTCATTTAGTATCTCTGCTTTTCCCCCATTATCCTCCACCCCTTTCTTAAGCCTAACAATCCTTTTCTTCTTGTCCCTTTTCTCACTTATGTAGCGAAAGAAAGCCTTCTCCCCCTTCTTAATTCCTTCAGCTATTTCCTTCTGTGCCTTTGCTCGCCAGACTTTCTTACTTGCCTTACTAACCAACCTTAGGTAATTTTCCCTATCCACCTCTCTTTTGGTCTCCCTGAATTTTCTATAGGCCAACCTCTTTTCCCTTACTGCCTGGCTAACCCCAGAACTGAACCAGCTGGGCGCTTTGGCACTTGTGTTCTTACCCCTGAGCCTAACGCACTCATCTGTGGCAGCCAGTATTCCTTCCTTAATGAAGGACCACCTTTGGTCCACCCCCCTATCTGCTTTGATGCCCGCTAGATGACTCCTTAGCACTTCACCCATTTTCCTGAAGTCTGCCCTCCTGAAATCCAAGATTTTGGTCTTAGTCGGGGTGCTTTCCCCTGCCCATATCCAACTGGAACCACACTGTGCAATGGTCACTTCCACCCAGTGACTCCCTGACCATTATTTCCTGTATGTGTTCCCCATTTGTGAGCACCAGATCAAGAATTGCCTCAGCTCTTGTTGGTTCAGTGACGCCCTGAGTCAGGAACCCATTCTGCAGTCCTTCCAGGATCACCAGACTCCTAGTACATAGAAACATAGAATTTGATTGCAGATAAGGACCACTTGGCCCACCTAGTCTGCCCATTTCCCTACCTGATGGATAGGCTGCAGATTCTAGTTAATAAACAGCTTACTTCCTTCTACCCCCTACTAGAATTGCCTTATGCCTGTCCCATGCATTCTTGAATTCCCCCACTGTTCCTGAATCCACAACCCTCTCTGTGAAAAAATATTTTATAACAACATTACCTCTGAGCCATCCCCCCTCCATCTTCAAATTGTGTCCCCTTGTTCTTGCACATTTCTTCTTCTGAAAGGTACTACCCTCTTGTACTTTGTTAATTCCCTTGAGATACTTGAAAGTTTCTATCATGTCCCCCCTCTCCCTCCTTTCCTCAAGGGTATACATATTAAGCTGCTTTAGTCTCTCCTCGTATGTCTTCTGGTGCAGACCCTGCACCATTTTGGTTGCCCTCCTCTGAACAGCCTCCACTCTGTCTATGTCTTTGCGGAGATGGGGTCTCCAGAATTGCATGCAGTACTCCAGATGGGGTCTCACTAACTGTCTGTACAGAAGGATAACAACTTCCTGTTTTCTACTGTTGATGCCTCTCCCTATGCATCCCAGTATCCCCTCAGCCCTCCTTACTGCCTCCTCACATTGCTTGACCACCTTTAGGTCATCTGATATAATTACTCCTAGGTCTCTTTAGATTTTTGTTGTTGTTATTATCTCACCCCCATTGTGTACTCTTCCCCCTGGGTTTTTGTTTCCCAGATGCATTACCTTTCACTTCTTTGCATTGAATCTAAGCTGCCACATATCTGACCATTCCTCCAACCTTGCCAAGTCCCTTTTCATTCTTTCCACCCCACCTTGTGTATCAACCCTGTTGCAGATCTCTGTGTCATCTGCAAAGAGACATACCTTCCCTTCCCCTTCCAGGTGCTCTCCCAATGTCACTTATAAAGACATTAAAGAGGACCGGTCCCAGTACCGAACCCTGCAGTACCCCACTAGTTACCCTCCTTTCTTCACTGTTGACTCAGTTTACTATTACCCTTTGCGTCCTGTTGTCCAGCCAGTTTTTCATCCAGGCTACCACCTTGGGACCCACTCCAAGGCTGGCTAACTTGTATATTAATCTTCTGTATGAGACACTGTCAAATGCCTTGCTAAAATTTAGGTAGGCAATATCCACAGCCCCTCCCCTGGTCTACTACTTTGGTCACCCAGTCAAAGAAATCTATTAGGTTCATCTGACATGACCTTCCTGCTATGAAACCATGCTGCCTTGGGTCCTGTGCCCCACAGGCCTCTAGGTTCTCAATAATTATTTCCTTCAGAAGTGATTCCATCATTTTCCCTACCACTGAAATCAAACTAACTGGTCTGTAGTTTCCTGCCTCTGCCCTGCTCCCACTTTTGTGAAGTGGGATCACATTTGCTCTCCTCCAGTCCTCAGGTACCACCCCATCCTTCCATGATTTGTTAAAAGAGAGTAGTCAGTGGTGTTACTAGTTCTACCCTTAGTTCTTATAGAATTCTTGGGTGAATCCCATCAGGCCCCATTGCTTTGTCCACCCTCAGTTTCAAGAGTTCTTTCAAAACCCTTTCTTTTGTGAATGGACTGGTATACATGTTGTGAAGGGTATGCTCCAATCCACCTTGGGCAAGCTGAAGTCCCCACGATTACCACCTCTCCTTTCCCCGCAGCTTCCAATATTTGTGAGCTCAGTTCCCTGTCCCTCTCCTCATCCTGACTGGGTAGTCTGTAAACCACCCCCAACCTCAGCTTTCTCCCTCTGTTGGACCTTAACTGAACCCATAATGCCTCCACCTCCCCTTCCCCCAACTCCTCCCTCATGCAAATTATTCCCTTCCTGATATAAACTGCCACCTCTCCCCCTTCTCGACTACCCTGTCCCTCTTGTATAGTTTACATCCAGGGATCACAAGGTCCCAGTCATGTAAAGCAATAAGACATGACGGGGTGTGCTTTACGGTGTGACAACCGCACTCCCAGGGGTGTAGTTAGGCATGAGGCCGGGTGCCGGTTATCCATAGGAGTGCTGTTATCACACCGTAATGCACAACCCAGGAGTGTCTTATTGCGCTTTTAAAATGGCGCTTTATTTTTAGAAGCTTTTTTTTATTTTGAAATAATTGTTTAAATAAGTAAAAATGTAAATGAATCTGTGCTTTTAACATAAAATAGTCCTTTCGCCTACTGGTGCTAGATTAAAGTAGTGTTATACAGTGTGTGCCTCCCTGCCCACTTAAGCTTCATATTCCCCTGCCAGACACAACAATTCACAAATGCTGTTTTCCTCATTCTAAGTATGACACATTGCCCCCTTACTTTATTTTAGTTTCCTCGCTCTGTAGACAAAACTAAAAGGAAGTCATAACAGAGGCATCTCTGTTCCCCGATGCTGCAAGCATGTGTGGTTCAAAACTGCCACACTCACTGACATCATCATGAACTGCTTGCTCTGTCCTAAAAGCTAAACAGCAGGGTGAGACATTTACCACATTTTCCCTTTGTTTATATAGTATTATTGCTTACTTTCTTCATTCTGTGTTTTTTCTGTTTCCCCACATTCAAGGCATGGAATGTTTACCATGCAATACAGGGATTCAAAATTCTGCTAATTTCCACTGGCAGAATGTTCCTCTTCTAACATACAGTACATACACACACACACACACACACAGGCCATTTCTAAAGCCACAGGCTCAATTATCTCACTGTCAGGGAAAGCAGAAGAGATTTCCCCAATGAATAGGTAAAAATAGAAGGGTGATTTTTCACTGTCAGCAAAGAAACAGTTGTAATGAAAACTATAAACAATACTTATTGTTTCTAATTTGTTTATGTGTGTAAGGAGAGTGTGGTGATCAAGGAAAAACATTTAATTAATTTGTTTTATTTTTTGGGCCCAGTTGAAGGTTTTTACAGTGTAAAGGTAACAGCCAAGTTTGTGATGAAAAATCAGTTCTGGATATAGGGAGACTGATGGAAGATAGTTCTGGTTGTAGGAGGACTGATTTGCTTATTGTGTGATGTGGTTTAGGACCAGGATGACTGTGCGTATATAGAGACTTAATGTACAGTCAGCTGATGTCTCTTGGCCACTGAGATTTCTAGATTTTCTCATGCCATTTTATAAGGTGTGATGTTGCTCAAGTCTCAGTTACTGCAGCTACATCCGCCCTCCCGTCTGCTAATAGTGCCTGCAGGTCAACCATCTTGTTTCCAAGACTCCGCGCATTCAGAGACACCATCCTCCACCTAGAATCTGACTTTCCTTCTCTTCCCTCTATTCTTCTATTCACATTTATTCCCTCTGTGTGCAGCACTCCACGTACCCTTGTTATGTGTTCCTCACCCCCTCCACCCTTTGCTATGTTCTCGCCCCTCCCACCGCCTCCCTCCAGACCTCTTCCATCACTGTGGGGGGGGGGGGGAGTTCTCTGACCTCCTCCTCTCAGAGTCTAAGGGCCTGCACGCCCACTGCCCCCCCTTCAGTAGTTTAAATTAAGTGTAGTGGTTATGTATTCCTCCAGTTTGTCCCCGAGTACCCTCAAACCCTCCCTACTGAGGTGTAGCCTGTCTGGTGAAAAGAGTGCTTTGTTATGACCAGGTCTCCTCCCAGTCCCCAATACAGATAAACATGTCCTCCCTGCACTATTTCCTCATCCTCAGCCAGTCATTAAAATCCTCTGTTCCTCTGTTCCTCTTTTCCTGGCTGTGCTGGCCCTTGGTACTGGTATCACCTCTGAGAAGGCCAGCGAACATCCTTTCTCCCTGCAGATCTTCCCTAACTCCCTGAACCTACTTTGCATTACCTCAACCTTCTCCCCAGCTAGGTCATTGGTTCCCAAAAGTATAACTAAATTAGGTTTTCCTCCAACCTCCCTTACTATTTCCCTTATTCTTGGGCCCACCTTCCCGGCTGTCATCCCCAGCATACAAACCACCCTCCTGCTTACATTTGGGTCCCCTTTCCTTCCCCATTGAATACCCCTAATTATGGAGTCCCCTATGATTGCCACCCTTCCATCCCGTGTTCCCCATCCTTCCTTTCTTACCTTTGGTACTAGCTGCTTCCCCACCTAACTGCTCCCTCTGCAGCCTGGTGAACTTATCTCCATTTATCTCCACATCCACAATTTATCCCCTTAACTGTTTTTCCATCTCCCACCTTCCCCCTCTCCTTCTGACTATCTGTATCTGCTTTGTTTTCCCTCCCCTCTTCCTTTCCTTTTCTCTCCCTTCCCACCATTCTCCACTCCATTTTGCCTGCCTCCTCTTCCCTGCCCACCCTGATTAGTTCCCTCTCCCTACCCCTGTACTCCCACAGTTGGACCTGGCTCAACCTGACCTTCTACCTCACCTCCTGCTGCCCCCTCCCTCCTTTCAGACAGTGGTGCAAATGTACAGCCATACGAAGAAGCCAGCAGAAGGTCATTTGGTCTATCAAGTCTGCTCATATTGCAGGGTCCACAGCTTGAGCTAATGTCCCTGCCCTCCCTCCCCACTCCTCCCATCCTCCCTACCCATGATTCTTACCTTCCCCCTATGCCTATCCCAACTTCTCTTAAAGCTGCCCACCATCTTCAAATGAGATGACCTCTTCCGGCAGTGCATTCCAAGTGTCCACCACCCTCTCTGTGAAGAAGTGCTTCCTGACCTCCCTTCTAAACTTTCCACCCTCCAGCTTAAGACTGTGCCCTTTGTGATATGGTTGCCACTCAGCTTAAAGAGACTCTCCCTATCAACCTTATTTATCTCTTTCAAGTACTTGAATGTCCCAATCATGTCCTCTCTCTCTCTCTCTCCCTCCCTCCTCCATCTTCCAGGGAGTACATGTTCGATGCCCTCAACCTCTCCTCGTATGCCTTGTCCTGCTGACCGGCTATCATCTTTGTAGCCCTCCTCTGTACCTTCTCCAGCAGGTTAATGTCCTTTATGAGGTGTGGGCACCAGTACTGAACTCCGTACTCTAGATGCTGCCTTACCAGTGACCTGTACAAGGGCAGTATAACCTCCTCTCTCCTACTACTGATCCCCCTAGCTATGCATCCCAGCATCTTGTTTGCCTTTGCTGCTACTTTCTTGCACTGTGTGGAGTGCTTCAGGTCACTAGTGATCTATTCAATAAAGGCACCCCTTTAGAATTTTCCACCCCTGGTGCTACTCTCACATTCCCACCCCTTCCCCTTCCCCTTACCACTTGCCATTCCTCCACCCTGGGCTCCCTAGTCCTCTGAGGAAGAGATTCTCCTGTATACTGGGTGCTCCTCCTCACTCCCATCCACTGCCTGATGCCCTCACTCCCCTGGGCATCACCCCTCTGCCTTTCCCTCCACTGCTCTGCTCCTCCGACTTCCCACATATCCGCCCCAGCTCCCATATGATCAGCCTTATTGCAGCCCTTAGCTGTTCCAAGCTCTTACACACAGGACATCCCCCTTTACTCCACAGCACCCCCAGAAGGACTTCTGCCCCATAGCTATTGCAGTTTACCACTCTCCTGATTCTCATACATGTACCTATTCCCCCACATTGTCCCAGTCCAGCTTCTCCTAGCCTCCAGTTATACATAACTATAAAATTCAAAAATATATAAATATAATGTATGGTAGAATGCTGTTAATCTTAGGAAATCATCATTTCCTAAGGTTGTTAACTTATCGATGTAACGTAGAAATGTTGTTAACCTATCGATGCTACCTCACATCGATAGGTTAACAACAGCAATAGGTCTGCGCATGTGCGTGCTTTTTTTTCCAACAGGGAACAGACGGATGAATGCTGCGGTTAGGGAAGGACTGAAGAGCCACGGTGGTGACTATTTTTCAAAAAGGAAGCAGCTGTTTTACTTTTTACGTGGGACCATACACTATAAAAATAATGTATGGTCCTCTGCTCGACAACGGTCACTGTTAACGTCTCGAGGCTGCCATGGCGACGTAAACCTCTCGAGCTTCGCTCTCAAGGTTTACACGGTCGCCCTGGCAACCTCGACAGTTAACTGACCGGTTACCGACAGAACACCATACATATCCTCTATTTCTGTCTCACTTTACCATCAAAATGTAACAATCTCAATAATCTAGAACTCAGTAGGCTGCTACTTCCAGTGTTCTATCAACACTAGAACACTATGCCAAAGAAGCTGTTTCTTAGCAACCACCTGATTCTAGCTCAAAAAAAATATTTTTAATAAATGCCTTGTTACAGTGAGCCAGTGCACCCTCTACATCTATGGCTAAGTGGGGAATGTCGGTACCAGTACTATACATGTGCACTTTTTTTTTTTTTTATACTACTTTACTGAAGATTGTACAGAACCACATTGAAACATAATTTTACATACGGCATAGGACACCTTTTCAAATGCCTACAGTATAAAATGAATTACTCATGCCGTGCTAACTCTTTTGATAACACTTCTGAGTCTGTAATGCTTATACATAAGATACGTATGCCCATATTAAAACTACTTATTAAACATCAACAGTTAAAAACATTAAAAAGACGTAACATCTAAGGCCGCCACCCTTCCCCAGACACCACCCCCCGAATCACTAATACTACACCAAAGGGAAATCCCCAACCCAGAACTCCCCGTTAACCTTTTCTTATATGCAAAAGCATCCAAATGAACTTGTCCGAGCTTGGAGGAATCAAAAGTGATTAAGCTGTATACAGTTTCACTAAACTAATTCCATACATGCACCGTTACCACTTAGTTTACAATTAAACTAAATAAGAGGTCTCCACCCACCCAGAGTAGGTGATAGTAATATAGTTTAAGGTCCAACAATAACATTCCCTGGGGTGTTCATCTCCCACCTCGTCCATCTATTAATAAATACTGATCACCTGTGCTGCAGGTATTAAGTAACACATAGAAACACAGAATTTGACGGCAGATAAGGACCGCTTGGCCCACCCAGTCTGCCCATTTCCCTACCTACTGGATAAGCTGCAGATCCTAGTTAACCAGCAGCCTACTTCTTCCTACCCCAACCCCCCAGAACTGCCTTATGACTATCCCATGCATGCTTGAATTCCACCACTGATTTTGACTCCACAACCTCCTCCGGAAGCCGTTCCATGCATCCACAACCTCTCTGTGAAAAATACTGCCTTAAATTACCTCTGAGCGCCCTCCTCTATCTTCAAATTGTGCCCTCTTGTTCTTGCACACCTCTTTTTGAAAGATGCTACCCTCTTGGACTTTGTTGATTCCCTTGAGGTACTTGAAAGTTTCTATCATGTCCCCTCTCCCTCCTTTCCTCGAGGCTATACATATTAAGCTCCTTAAGTCTCTCTTCATATGTCTTCGGTGCAGACCCTGCACCATTTTAGTTCCCTCCTCTGGACAGCTTCCATCCTGTCTATGTCTTTGTGAGTTGGGTCTCCAGAACTGCACACAGTACTCAGATGGGGTCTCACCAGCTGTCTGTACAGAAGGATAATAACTTCCTGTTTTCTACTGGTGATGCCTCTCCCTATGCATCCCAGCATCCCCAGCCTCCTTGCTGCCCTCTCACATTGCTTGCCCATCTTTAGGTCATCTGATATGACTACCCCAGGTCCCTCTCCATTTTGTTGTTGTTAGTATCGCACCCCCATTGTGTACTCTTCCCTGGGTTTTGTTTCCCAGGTGCATTACCTTACACTTCTTAGCATTGAATCTAAGCTGCCATACATTTGACCATTCCTCTAACCTTGCCAAGTCCTTCTCATCCTTTCCACCCCACCCTGTGCATCAACTCTGTTGCAGATCTTAGTGTCATCTGCAAAGAGACATACTTTTCCTTCAGTCCTTCTGCAATGTAAACATAAAGACATTGAAGGACCAGTCTAATACTGAACCCTGCGGTACCCACTAGTAACCCTCCTTTCTTCTGAGTGGACTCCATTTACTATTACTCTCTGTGTCCTATTCTCTAGCCAATTCTTTACCCAGGCTGGCTAACTTGTATAGTAATCTTTTGTGGGACTGTGTCAAATGCCTTGCTAAAGTCTAGGTAGGCCATGTCCACAGCCCTCCCTGATCTACTACTTTGGTCACCCAGTCAAAGAAATCTATCAGATTAGTCTGGCATGACCTTCCCGCTGTGAATCCATGCTGCCTAGGGTCCTGTGCCCCTCTGGCCTCTAGATACTGACAATTGTTTCCTTTAGAAGTGATTCCATCATTTTCCCTATAACTGAGGTTAAACTAACAGGTCTATAGTTTCCTGCTTCTGCCTTGCTCCCACTTTTGTGAAGGGAATCACATCTGCTCTCCTCCAGTCCTCGGGTACCACCCCATCCTCCCATGATTTGTTAAAAGGGTAGTCAGTGGTGTCACTAGTTCTACCCTTAGTTCTTTTAGAACTCTGGGATGAATCCCATCAGGCCCCATTGCTTTGTCCACCTTCAGTTTAAGAGTTCTTTCAGAACCTTTCTTCTGTAAATGGGCGGTATCAACTTCTGTATCCAGCGTGTTACTACTGTTTGTTTTATGTACCTCCCCTCTTCCTTTGTAAATACTGAGCAAAAATATTTGTTTAGTATCTCTGCCTTTCTAAGTCTCCCTCTGCCCACCCTCCCTCCCTTTATTAAGCCTCACTATCCCTCACTTGGTCTTCTTCCTCCCTGATGTACCTATAAAGGTTTTATCCCCTTCTTAACCGAGTTGGCTATCTTTTCCTCGGTTTGGGCCTTTGCTGTTCTGACTGCCTTCCCAGCCTCCTTTTGCTTTAACTGATACAGTTCTCTGTCCTGCTCCTTCTGCGATTCCTTGTACTTCCTGAATGCTTTCTTTTTCTCTTGAACCTTCACTGCCACTTCCTTTGAGAACCATAGTGGTTTCTTACATTGTCTTATTTTGCTTATTTGCTTCACACAAAGGCTCGTTACCTCTGTGATGGCAGTTTTTATTATTCCCCATTGTTCTTCCACCCCTCCTTCCTGCCCATTTGCTAGTGCATTCCTTAGGCACTCACCCATTTTGGCAAAGTCAGCCCTCCTAAAGTCCAGTACTTTTGTCTTTGTATGGCTTGACTCTATTGCTGTGTTTATTGTGAACCATACTGTTCGATGGTCGCTAGTTCCCAGATGGCTATCCACTTCTACACCTGTAATCCTTTCTCCATCTCCATTTGAGAGAATCAAGTCTAATATTGCTCCCTCTCGAGTGGGCTCCAGTACTAGTTGTCTAAGGTATGCCCCCTGTAGGGCATCTAGAATAACTGCACTCTTGAGTGGCAGCTGCAACTGCACTCCAGTTAACATCTGGCATATTCAGATCACCCATCAGCAATATCTCCTTTTTCTGCCATTCTAAGTATACTTTCTATCATTTCCTGTCCATTTCCTCCCCCTGAGAGAGTCTGTATACAACCCCTGTGCGTGTGGTACCATTGCACTCTGTCAAATTTACCCACAGTGCTTCTTCTCCTCCTGTTTACCCTTTTGTTCTGTTGCTTTTATTCCTTCCTTATGTAAAGAACTACTCCTCCTCCTCCTCTTTACCCTTCCTGTCCCTCCTGCAGACAGTGTATCCTGGTATGTTTATGTCCCAGTCATGGTTTTGTGTGTACCATGTTTCTGTGACTGCCACGATATCCAGATGTTCCTCCTCCATCAAGGCCACTAATTCAGGAAGCTTGTTACCCAGACTACGGGCATTAGTACTCATTGCTCTCCATTTTTTGATGGCTTTACCTTCTGTTGCAGCATCCCCCACTGACCGTTCTACCTCAGTCTTTTTCTCATTTAGTACCCTGTTTTGTAGGGAGAGGCTGGGATTTTCCTGCTGCTTGTCAGTGCCTCCCCCTTTGACTAGTTTAAAAGCTTGCCAATGAAGCATTTAAACCGATTGCTCAAAAGACTTGTTCCTTCCTGGACAGATACAGACCATCCTGCCAGTATAGGCTGGTGTCCCTCCAGGTGGAATCCCAGTCCCAATGAAGCCAAACCTGTGCTCCGCACCATTTTTCAACCATTAGTTAAACTGCATGGTGCCAATTGCCTCACCTCCCCATGCTTTTGACAGGCAGCACCTCTGAGAAGGATACTGTGTGTGCTACTGTCTTAGGTCCCTCCCAACTCTGCAATGTCCTCCTGCACTGCTCTAATCTCATGATGAGCCAAGTCATTTTGTCCCTAGGTGGACAATTACGTCAACTCGGAATCCCTTGCAGCTGTTCTCGTGATCCTGAGGATGCACTTCCTGTCCTTCAAGCCATGGCACCAGGCAGGCACCTTACTTCATTTTCCCAGCTCCCCAGTTCTATACCCTAATAATTGAGTCCCCACCAGGGCTGCTTCCTTTCCCTTTGGTGCCCTCTGCCTCCTTTCTGTGGGCCTCCTTGTGACAGATATCATCAGTCTTCTCTGCGGGTGCATCCATGGGGAGCTATGCTCCCCAGAATGGTGTATGGATTGTGGGTGGAACAATTGACTGGGTGTGCCTCTGTTCCACCCTCCTCACCCTCCCTGAGCCCACTGTGGTCCAACTGCTGTGCTTTCTTCGCAACCTCTGAGGTAGTGGTGGTGGCTAGTGCTCCCTGGATGGGGAGGTTCCTTTCTACTGTCAGTGTGGCCTGGGGAAGGTTTCCTTACTACTGTCCAGTGCGGCCTGAAGACGGCAACTTCCTCCCTCAGGGCAGATAGTTGTCTGCAATAGGGCAGCATCTCAGCCTCCAGAAAGACTCCTGGAAGACTGCTGCTCCACAGCCATTACATTGTACTACCCCCACATGTTTATCTAGTTTTTCTTTTATTGTGTGTGTGTGTGTGTGTGTGTGTGTGTGTGTGTGTGTGTGTGGCGTGTGTGTGTGATTTGTTATATGAAATATATATATTATACAAGCGTATGCTTATATTATCAGTGCAGTGTGCTAGAGAGGATATGACAGTGAAATGCCTTGCACTCGAAATGATGTCAGAACCTCGGTATAAGGAACTATTTCAGGGGTGGGAAGGGTTGGGCCTAAACTGTGTCCTCACAAACAATCTACTAAAAGCTCTCACCCACCGGCCATGATGAGTGCCTTCCTGTCAGCAAGATACCCTACAACAATTTGACAGAGAAAGTACCCTGCTAATCAAACAGAGAAAAATCCAGACATCCAAGTCAGACACAGGTAAACCTCTCCAGCCCCAACACAGCCTGGTGGTTTGTTAGCCACAAAGGAAAATCAAATATGCAGTTATTTCAGCCCTTCTGAGGATGCTGACAAGATAAGCAGTTTTAAAACCCCTTTCTGAATTAAAACTAAAACAAATACCAAGCAATGCCACTTTAAAAGTGAGGAAAACTTCTCTCAGATGTAAGCAAGAGAGAGAGAGTTTAGTTACAGATAATTCGTCCAAAATAGTATATCCCACGAAGCTTCTCAGTTGTTTCCAAGCACTCCTGTACACAACTTGAAAGAAGATGGGCTTCACACTCCATCTCTTGTATTTGTGACACAATTTGTACCCAGTCA
This sequence comes from Neoceratodus forsteri, assembly GCA_016271365.2. Classification (NCBI taxonomy): domain Eukaryota; kingdom Metazoa; phylum Chordata; order Ceratodontiformes; family Ceratodontidae; genus Neoceratodus; species Neoceratodus forsteri. The sequence continues at coordinate 1,711,439,533 of CM028129.1, read as the reverse complement.
GCCTCACCAGGGGAGGTCAACTGCTGCTACCGTCTAGAGATAGCCTTAAGAGCTGCGGCTAAACACGCCATAGATATTTTGCCTCCTTTCCTCTCAATGAGCATGGTTCCATTCCTAATATATGTTCCGGACCTACATCCCCCCTAAGTCAAATATTTTAAGCAGATGACCCACCACCAAATTCCAATTTGATGTTATCTTTGGGCATTGCCAGAAAACATGAGTGTGAGAGGTTTTGGTCTCCCCACACTGCCTCCAACAAACTGCTGACCTAGTGGAGTGCCACTTGGATTCAGCAGCAGGAACCAGAAAGTACCACATCCTCACCCTCCACATAAACTCCTGCCAGTCAGGTGAGGAGGAAGTAGCCCATACCCCACCCCAGATATTTTCCCAATCAGCTAGGCTAATCTGGATCTCCAACTCTCCCTCTCATTTTGACTTCACGTGTGTTGTGGTAGCGCCTTGGTCAGTTGCATAATTTGCATACAGTAATGATATAGCGCCTTTTCCTGTAGGGGTTGCCCAGATAACTTCAAAAGGGGGGCATCCAAATACCGTATGATTGCAGGTTTGTTAAGTTGTACGGTGACTTAGTTTCGTAATTGATAGTAACGAAATTTATCTGCTGGAGAAAAATTATATTTAGTGGCCAGTGATGCAAATGAGAGAGAAGTATTGCACTGCAATAATTGCCAGGGGGAGTGGAAGCCCATCAAGGATGGATGCCTAAACCATGGCTCCAACGAGGCTGGAATACACTGCTCATCCCAGGCCCACCATTTGTACCTCCACAAGGTGCGAAATGTATGACCTTTATTAATTCCACATCTCCACCCCTCCAAGGTTGCTGCCACCCCAGTTAGCACTGCCCTACCCTCTTCCCTCAAGTTTAAATGAAAAGGTAAACTTTGTAATGGGGAAGGGGGGGTCTGCTGGGACTGCAACTCAGTTTTCCAGTGCAAAATATAATGGGTGTTCTACCTTAAAAGAACAATTTTCATTTGACAAGCAGTCCAATAGCCAGGTAGACACAGCAATCCAAGCCCTCCTCTGCCTTTAAGAAACTGTAACATTTGTTGCCTCACACGTGGATGTTTACTCCTCCCCCCCCCCCCAAGAGAAAAGATAATTGCTTTTGCCAGACCAGCAATTCATGCCAAGGAAGAATGCAAGGGACACTCTGAAAGAGGTATAAAAACCTCAGCAGGGCATTCGTCTTAACTGACTGGGCCCTTGCCTGAAGTGGAAAGGGAAGCAGTACTGTACGTGTGCACCGTCTTAGTCCTGGAAAAAATTAGACCTGCCCCTAGCTGGCCTAATCAGGAATATAGCACCATCTCCTATCATGCCACTCCCAGCAACCTATACTGTAGACCCTCCATGACTTGCTCTTCATGAGCTAGACAGAAAGGGCACCTGCTATAACATGTTCTACCTACAGGAGGGAGTAAGGAGACCTACTTTGACTTGTATACGTCCTTTTATTGGAATATTGCAAGTACTTCATTTGCTACTGTCTGGAGATTTAGAGCTTAACTCAGGCCCAACCCCCCCTAATTTCAGGATATTTATTTATTGAATAGAATCAGAATTACAATCCTTCGAGTCATAAACTCTTTTGCAAAGGCTCCACGTCAGTTAAAAAGTATAAATACAAAGGAAAACAAAAAGCATGCATACATAACTAATATCAAATAACACAGTCATACAGCCCAGGATTATATGCATTGGAGGGTTACATCAACAGGGAGCTTCAAGAAGGTCCCGGGTCAAAGTTAGGACAAGATACAGTTTCGGAGGGTCTTGAAAAGGACCCAGAGTCATATTATCTAAACAGTGGAATTGGGGAACCTGGGAGAGACAGCTGGGAGACAAAAGAGAAAACTATCCTTTATATGCTCTCCCTATGACACAAACTGGTCTAACATACTGTCCCAATCCTTGGGTGCGACAGACAGACATTGACTCAGTCCATAAAGGTACAACATGCTTGCTGTGTGGCTTTATTTGGCAGAGTTCCAAAATGACAGCCTACAGTAAAGCACAAACAAATAAATTAACAAATGAATCTTCACTCTGCACTTGTCAGGATGCAATAACTAAAATCTTTTGACATCAGTAGCATCCTTTCTTAATCTGTGCTTTAAATTGTTCAGAGAGCATTAACACTGCATGCCTTTTTTGTTTCTCTCGAAGACTCTGATCCAAATCTAAATCCTAGCAGACAAAAATAAAAAAAAAAAACATTTGTCAGCATACCACAGTTAGTCTCATATCTTCACTAGGATCCCTCTCTTTTATGCTCAGTTTGGTATCCAAAATCCCCAGGCACTACTCTCTGCTCTGCTGCTGTTAGAATCAAGTTCCCAGGTAGGCTCTCTCTCAGCTACTGCTGTGTTTTCTTGGACAGACCGCTACCAGGAAACTGCTCTATCTCTGCTTCTCATCCTTCAGAAAACAGGATCCTAGCTGGCCTGGTGCCACAGAGGGCTGAGGTGCTGTACACCTTACCTCATGTCATGCCAGCGACCTGGGTTCGGGAATGGACTCAGATCGTGGAGCCAGCATGGGGAGGGAGGGAGCAGGACTGAGCAGTCAGAAGGCAGCTGTCTTCTCCTGTGGTGGTTGTGACCACCACTCCCCCGTAGTTTCGCTGCCATCGGGTGGAGGTCCGGTGGTCAGCAAGTAGCGTTAGGGCACCTCAAGACGTGGCGTGCATGTACCTCAACACGTGCACACATGACCAAGGTATGGGGACGGGTGAAAAAATCTAGGCAAAAAATCTATATGGAAAAAAGAAAACAGGATTCTAGAATCTAGACTCTACGCAACTAATATTCAAGCAGGGGCTTATATACTTTTTCTATTAGCCCCTGCATCACAGGTTTTAATTTAGGCACTGTGCCATAGAACCCTAGATTCCACAACACAGATCCAGTTGGCACAGTGCTAGGATGCTGAGAGGGGGTGCAAGAGAGAGAGAGAGAGAGAGAGAGAGAGCTTTTGTACCACTTGCACGCAGTTCTCCGACTCACTTCTTCCCCTCATCACAGCACACAGAAAACATCCTGAACCACTTTGTAGGTCATTTCAGGGCTTTTGAGCCCAAACGAGGAGCAAACAGGGAGATCTGTCATAGGTTATTACAAGCTCCGCTATGGAGCGACCACTTAACTCCCAGCATTAAGCTGAATTTCTATTTTTACCCCTTGGCTTCCCCAACCAGAGTGCTTTAGTTAAACAAAATAAAATCATCACATAACCAGTGAGACATACCTAGGGGAGCCTATTTTCTTGATCTTAGCACATACTGGGTTATGTAAGGCATGGGTAGTCTGCAGTGCAGTGGCATCATTCCAGCCCAAGGGCCACCCTCAATGTACCTGCACCCAAAACACAAGTTTGTCTACAGGCTTGAAATTAATTCAACATGTCAAACTATCACCAGGCAACAAATCCAGAAATAACAGAAAATTATGACTAAACCAGTTTTAATAACAACTTGGTCGCTACCTGTTTGAAGAACCTTATTGGCCCTGTGGACTACTGGGGTTCCATACACTTGTGACCCATCACTGGTCACCCTGTATGCACATGTGAAACTCCCAATGCAGAGTGTCACACTGAGGGATAGAGAAAGACAGACCTCAACTTATTTGTCGAAGTATCTCCCTGCGGCGCTCTCTCACTTTCTTCCCTCCTCGCTTACAGCAGTGTGAATTCTGCACCTAGAACATAAGACTTTGACGGCAGTTGGAGACCGAGTGGCCCATCTAGCCTGCCCATGAACCTCACCCCCTCCCCTATATTTTGTTGTTTTTGTTTACTCCGTAGTGCTGGTCCCATGCATGTTTAAATGCATTCACCTTCTTTGCTGCAACCACCTCTGGGTGCAGGCTGGTCCATGTGTCTATTGCCCTTTCTGTAAAAAATTACTTCCTTGGGCCGGCCTGGTGGTGCTGAGGGCTGAGGCGCTGGACGCCACATCTCGTGCCACACCGATGACCCAAGTTCGGGAGCAAGCTCAGGAGTTGGGGGGTTGGCACGGGAGGGAGAAGGATCGAACACCCACTGGGCTGCTCTCCTCTCCCAGGTGGGAGGGCATGGGTTGCCCAGTGCTCTGGTGACCCCTAGTGGAGACTAAGGGGCACCACGAGATGCCAGGCTGCACGCAAGGAGTGTGGCTGACACAGGCAGGGTTGCTGTGCACCACAGCGTCAGATGTGCACCACAAACATGGGGGGCTTTGGGTTACATTCAGAAACACACCTCCAGCCCGGATAGGTGACGGCCCTGCCAGTGCCATTGCCACATGCCCAACGCTGGTTCCCCGCCACTGCCCCTTCTGTCTCCCCGGGTTGTAGTCCCCCGACCCAGGGAACCATAACAAACTTGAAGATGGTGGGGAAACACAGCAGGCGGTAGAGCTACATGGCGAGTGCAGTGGCCTGAGAGAGTTCCAGGCTGGAGGGCCAGAAGTAGAATCGGGGGTACTTCCTGATATTGCCTCTGAGCCTTCCCCCTCTCAGGCATAGGTTGTGCCCTCTTGCTCACGCCTTTCCATTTGCATGGAAGAGTTTGTCTACCTGAACAATGTTTATACCTTGATGAATTTGAATGTTTTTATCATATCCCCTCTGTCCCTTCTCTGTTCCAGGGAGTACAAGTTTAGGTCTTGGAGTCCACTCATATGGCTTACGATGGAGGCCCTGCACCTCTTTGTTTTAGTGAGCAGTCTGGATTTAGGACTTACAAGCCCAATGGGGGAACAATCAGCCAGCATTTGACTTTTTATGTACAAGCTTCAAAATGGAGCTGGTGACTGTCACATAAATTGCCACCCTGCAAAATGCTCCACTTTTGGGAGCATAGTTCAACATGGCAAGCTGCAGGCTCAGTCCGTGCAGCACACCTCAAATAAATGAAATTCAACTCATCTACTTACTTTCTCCGTGAAAGGAGAAAGAAAAACACCCACTTTCGTTCATGACTTTAGCCTGGAGGGAAACAGCTTCTCATGTTTCCCTCCAGTGCTTAGTATCTTGGGGAGGACTGTTTGCTCCATCTGTGTCAGAGCTTCTCTCCGAAAGCAGCAACTGCATACCCCGTCTGGCTTTCTCACCCAACAAACCACTACACAGTACATAACCTTTTCAATGCACTTAGGCAATAAAACATATTTTAAAATACAAGTGCTGCATAACAGCAGTGCAGCTCAATGGCTCATACTTTAACTCTGCTGTTTTTATACGGCAAAATGATACTGTGCTAGCTAGTCTTTATGTGTTTATTGTATTACAAATGACATTGTGCTAGCTAGCTCTTACATATTTATATTACTAGTTTGAGCCATTCAGGATACTTTTTTGGAGGGACTTGGAAAATCAGAGTAGGGGACCGAAAGGGGGTGAACAGCAGGAGACAGAAGAGACAAAGTATCCCCCCTGGGTGATCAGTCCAGGAGGGGCAGCAAGAAATACAGACAGAAATGGAGGCTGCACAGTCACAAGGACAAAGAATAGACAGGGTCCCTCCAAAACCCAGGTTGGGTGACCCATCCTACCACACATACATGGAATGAAAACTGCTCACATGAACATTAGTAGCCTCAGGCCTAAAATTCATGAACTGGAGAGTTGGGTTGACTTGTACGCAGGGGTTAAATTGGGCTGGAATGCACTGGAGCAGAGTTCCGTCACCTCTGACTGCCCTCAGTCATTAGCAGAACACACAGGAATGCTGCTAGCAAGCAATAATAAAACCCCAATTAGCAGGATGTGTTGATAAGGTACCAGTATATAAATAAATGTAAAGGCATGCAGGTTTGTCAGTTACAGAGAGGGAGTTACAGGGTCTGTCAGATAAAGAATGACATTGTGTAATAAGGAGACAGCCTGTACCAGTCGGAGACTGAACAGACCGATTACTATGCATGTGCGAGAAGTACTGTATGCCTGGAATAAAGTGTTGCTAAGCTAAAATCCATTTTTACAGGGTGGCAGCGCTCTGGCATTTGCGTTGCTTCCTTCCCACTGTGGTGGCTGCTCGACAGCAATCCCCCATTTACACAGCCCACCCTCACAGCACTGCAGGTCGCTCTGAGGAGGGGCTGTGAATGCCATGGAGGATGCATGGAGACACAGGGAAAGATTCAGAGCTAGCGCAGCAAAGTGTTTACACTGCCGGTTGCTGCGCTCACTCCGATAGGGGTACCGACGACAGAGTCGGTGCAGAAAATTGATTGGAGCTGCACTTACAGCACTCCAGAAAGTGTCCACACACCCGACTTTGCAGTTTGATGTGCTGCAAAGTTATTTATTTATTCAGTTTTTCTTGACAGGTTAAGTGCACTAGGCAAATTCTGCCTATTTTCAGGCACGACCTGGGGAAGGGGGATACAGATAAATGCCAACTGACCTTGAACCATATTAAGCTGTTGGTGGTATTTTTAGTGACTGGGGGGAAATTTGGCCAGGGCACCGGGGAAATTCTCCCTACTCCTGTAGACAGGATGGAGGGACCCAGTTTACAGCCGGACACAGGAGGAGGAAGTGCTGATGTGGCAGAGGAGGGTGGAGCTATGTTAGGGGAAGGCTGTACTCCATCAGTAAAAGAAGAAACACCAAAGCTGGATCCTCAAGAAGAGCAACATCAAACTAATCCTGCAGAAGTAAGGTTGCAAAATGATTTACTACAGACTGAATCACACCTAGACATTTTATTATCAGAATCTGAATCCAGGTTTGAGTTAGAATTGTCAGATTTAAATACCGAAGATGAGAAAAAAACGGAAAAGACCAGTAAAAAAAGTTTCTTTCATGAAGCACCTCCTGCATCCATACCTGGGCCCTTTTCACAAGACTCTGTTTTACTGCCTTTTTCAGCAAATGAGGCTGACTAGAAACCAAAATTTGCTTTATCTAAAACGGGTTGGATATACCAAGAAAATAAATGGATTCCTGATCCTACTATTCCTCTGCCAGGCGTGGATTTACAAAAAAACAAGTCCTCATCTCCGATTCTACTTACTGAGCAAGATGACGTAGAAATGGAAGGACAACAGCCTACAAATAGCTTATTGTCGGCGAAATCTAAGGGTGCGGCACCTGCCTTTGATGCTACTGCATCAGACGCTATCCATGACAGCAGCAACAAGCTGTCACCCGAAAACATCCAAATCTTAGGAAACCAGCCAGAAACAAATGGAAGGACACCTACAGTCTCAACAGGCCCACAAAATATGCCAGGTAATCCTTCTTCCTCTTTTCAAAAACCTACTATAAATACTGGGGAACAGAGTAGGGCAGGAGGAAATGAAAGACTTACAAGTTTTGCAAATTTATTTAAAAAGCCAAATGAAGCTGCCAGAAGGTGTTTTGCTGTTTGCATTTACTACAAAGGAGGATTAGACTTACCTCCAGACAGAAATTATGTTGGGAAAAAGTTGATTATAGACTCACTGCATTTTACTCCATCTGAAGTTTATGCTTTTATCCATGCACCAGGAGAGCACAACTTCAATGTGAGCTTTAGGTCTCCTGCATGTTTGGACAGATTCTGGGCAACCTACTGTGAAATAAGACATGCACCACTTTGGAAACCATGTGTTGCTATTCGTATTACTAGACCAAATGCAAAAATCATTACAGTACTTTTCAGGAATGAAGAGGTTAATGTTTTAGATATTATTTACTGGTTTGAGCAACAATGCACAGTGAATGGGATTCCTAATGTGATTCTGGATGAAAACGTTTTTTGGACCGGGCGCTGGAAATTCTCTGTACAATTGAAACTAACTGAGGAGAGGATACGACATCTGCCCAATTGTTTTTACATCAGAAGAGAGGGGTATACTTTTTTATCCATGCCAGCTCCACTCATGTTATAGGTGTGGGTCAACTACACACCTTAATTCAGATTGTATAGCAATGAAATGTTCTGTTTGCGGGGCCTTAGGCCACTCCGCAATGACTTGCACAGTCCCACCCTCTTGCAATCTATGTGGAGCTGAGGATCATGTCTTTGCTTCCTGCCCATGGGCAGCTCCTAGTACTACAGACTTTACAGAACATGATTTTTACATAAATAAAGCTACTCGGTCACAAATGGCAAGCACAAATCAAACTGGAAACAATAGACCCCCACAGAAGTCGCAACAACCAACTTCTGAACCCTTTCAGCAACCAGCTGCATGTCCAAAAGAACACCACAATTCTGCTCCACAGCCTTCAGCTTCAATGCCCCCCCTCCAGTTCCTACCCAAGTACAAAATAATTCAGATACCTCCACCTCCAAACAAAATGACACAGACTTTCATCCTGTACCGAAAAAGAGAACTTTCACAAAGAAACCTTTGAAAACCGCTGTGAATCCTCCTGTTACTATGACCAACCAATATGAGCCTTTACAAAGCTAGGGTGATATTATGGATTAAGAAGATTCAGACGCATCCATGCATTCCATCCAGAGTGACCCCCCTGTTGGAAAAACCTGACCGCCAACAAGAGAAACCTCCTGCTCAAAAAAACAAAAAAAAAATCACCAGGTCTTGCATGAAAAAGATTCCTGACTCCCACCCTAAACAGTGACTGCTATACCATTAATAATTGCTAGATTAAATGTAAATATCAGATCAGATTTCAAAAAGCAAACAACATATGCTGTATTACAATCATTACCGCATGATATATATATTTTTGCAGGATACAAGGTTATACTCAAACCAGGACATATCACAAGCCTCGAAGGCATGGTTCTCAAGAGATTCCTTTTGGTCATTAGGACAAGATGTTTGTTCGGGTCTTTGTATTTGTTTCACAATGCATGATTTATTAGTACAACAACTAGTTGATATAGAGCCTGGAAGGGCCTTACAGCTTGATATCAGTATTCAAGGTATTTTCTACAGGTTAATAAATATATATGGTCCTCAACAGAAAGCAGCCAGGATTGATCTTTTAAATAAAATAAAACCCTTCATATTCACTAGTAGGCAAGTCATCTGGGGAGGAGATTTTAATATTAATACTCGGACTAAAATTAATTGCAAAACATACTGTGACGTACATGAATCAAAACAATTACTTAAACAGGCTTCACTCACAGATGGGTTTATTCAAAATACCAATCCCACTTTTTTTAGATGCCTTTTAAAATCCCAAATTGATTATGTTTGTTTCCAACCAGCTCCCAATTTCACAAGCAGAGCTTCACGCAATGGAATCCTCAGACCATTGTTTATTAAGTCTCAGAATCGCACCTTATTCTAACTCCATTCCTGGTAGAGGTTTATGGAGATTTAATACAACCTTACGTGAAAATCCTGAATTCATTCAAAAATGAATAGAAGTTATAAATGGTAGAGTATCGGTAGCCTTTTTATATGATACAATCTTAGATTGGTGGGCAGATACTAAAATTTATCTAAGTAATTTTTGTAAACATCAAGCACGAGCTCTAGCGAGGAAAAAAAAAAACAGGAATATCCTGTTTTACAGGAGCAACTAAATAATATATCATCATTGATAAATGAGGGAAAAATAGTCAATAATAACGAAGTAGTAAGGATTAAACAAATTAACGAATGTACAGTATGATAGGCACAAATCTTTATTTAAAGAACAACAGTTTGGTACACAAGGTAGACGAAACCAAACCAACCCCTATGATGATTGTAAAAAAGGAATGCAGCAAAAATATATGGAAGCCATACAAAATGATTTAGGGTTTTTAGTTTCAGGAAAGGATACGCTACCAGCTTTAGAAAAAGACATAACTGTTAAATTTAGTAATTCCTTCCATATTTCAGAGGATGTGTCCCTGCTTTTATAGGTGGCAAATCCTCCTAAACTTACTCAAAAACAGAAATCATTTTTCAAAGCCAAGAGAGCCATAAAACTCGCTAAGAGAGATTACTTAACACACCTCCAGAAAACCAGCCTGGGCAACCCCAAGCAATTCTGGAATCATATCAATGACCTGATCAAGGGCAGCAAAAAGCCTGAGTACTGTCTCATGGAGATAAACAGTCAGCTCACAACTGACCCTTCTCAAATATAGGCTGCCCTTAACAGGCACTTCTCAGACCTCGAGGCCTACAAGACCTGCCAGTCTCCCCAGACTCTCCCCCTACCTCAGATGAACCACCTCACATGGAAAGACCCCCATTTCACCTGAGACTGGCTACAACGCACTGAAGTACTAAACCTCCTAAGGAACCTGAAACTGAAAGGGTCAGGGGACCAACGGTATCAACCCTCGGCTACTCAAGGCAGGAGCTACCTCCTAGCCTGGCCTATAACCATGCTCCTCAATCGATCACTGAGGGAAGGAGCAGTCCCTGAACCGTGGAAACATGCCAATGTTGTCCCTATTCACAAACGGGGGCTCAGGGAAAAACTCAACAACTACAGGCCCATCTCCCTCCTCTGCTCACTTGCTAAGGTGCAAGAAAGAGTCATCTACAATCAACTCAGGGACTACCTGGAAGCTCATCAGCTCCTTGCCCCTTCCAAACATGGATTTAGAACAAACCATGGTACTGACACTGCCCTCATTAACTTCACAGATGAAGTTCTTATGGCAATGGACAAAGGGATACCCACTAGTGTAGTCTTTATAGACTTATCCAAGGCGTTCGACCTAGTCGACCACAACTTGCTGCTACAGAAGCTGCAAAATATGGGCCTAGACAATCATGCCCTGAAGTGGTTTGGGAGCTACTTATCAGGCAGGGCACAGAGGGTCTCATGAAAAGGGACCATGTCTGACCCACTACCCCTAAACTAGGGTGTACCTCAGGGCTCAATTCTAGGCCCCCTCCTGTTTTCCTTGTTTACCAATGACCTGCATTGCCCACGCGGGGAGAGCTCGTTGTGCAGTACGCTGATGATACTGTCATCTTCCGACCCCTGCGTGACATGGTTGCCCTAGGCCCTCTACTCCAAAAGGATCTCACTTCACTAGAGACTTGGCTATGTAAGAACAGAATGGTGCTAAATGCCGACAAGACCAAGGCAATGCTATTTGGGTCAAGATCCCTGGGATTTGACAGGTCCTCATCCCTCTCCTTAACCTCACTCTCTGATAAAGCCATTAATGTAGTCCCCTCCCTTAAATACTTAGGCCTCACATTGGATCAGAATATCACATACAAGGAACATGTGGTCCAGGTCACCAGGATCCTACATCGGAAACTTGGCACCCTGTACCAACTCAGGGACCAACTCATCCCTGAAGCCAGGCTCTCCATAGCTACCTGCATCCTTCTACCCCAACCTGACCTTTGCGGCTCCTATTATACAGGGCATTGCTAAACAAGAGATTACCAGGATGCAAACCCTATATAATAAAATAGCAACCTTAGACCACCCGAGACATCACCACTGTGACACTTTGGCCAATCTTCGTTGGCCCACATTGGTCGCCCGCCTCCAACACCCCTTGCTCGTCCAGGCCTACAAGCTTCTCAAATCCCACACTCCGTCAAGTATTGCCGGGACCATAACCCTCAAACACAACCCAAGGAACCTAAGGACCTCAGATAGAATGCTATTAGAAGTCCCTTGGGGTAAGGACAAATGCTGGTGGAAGACCCTTTTCCTCCCAAGCAGCCTGCCAATGGAACAAGCTCCCTCCCCAGGTCCAGGCCTCCTCCTCACTCATGAACTTCCGCACCAGGCTTAAGTCCCATCTGCTGACCTCAAGCGCATGCCACTGTCATGGCACTTAAAGCTCCTAAGGTACTCCCCTCCTCTTCAACTCCCGTCTCCTAGCTTAACCTTCCTACTACCTGCCTTATACAGACTGCTCGCCAGAGGCAACGTGTAACCCCTGAATAAACTATATGCAAAGTACTACCAATTGCTTACATGTCATGATGATAACCATGCCTGTACCCAGGCCTGCATCCACTGCTTTTCTTTTACCGTGCCTGTAACCATACCTGTATCCACCACTTTTCTTTACTGTAACCAGCTCATGATGTAACTCACAATGCCTCAAATGTTTCTTATGTCCTTGTTCATTCTTATAACTTGTATTGTTATCCTGGGTCACCCCTGAAAAAGGGACCTTCGGGGCTCAGTGGGCCTACCCGGTCACCAAAATGTAATAAATAAATAAATAAATAAATAGATAATACAGGATTTTACTTTAGAAGAATTAGATATAGTGCTAAAAGGACTTCATAATAACATGGCACCAGGAGCTGATGGATTTCCACCTGAATTTTATAAATTTCTATGGTCCCATATACCATCTTTTTAGCTTTTATTATACAATTCAATTTTGGCAGAAGATAGGCTAGTAGAGTCTATGTATGAGGGCCTTATGATCTTTTTGTATAAAAAAGGGGATCGAACTTTAATAGAAAATTGGCACCCTATTACCCTATTGAAAATTTATTTCAAATTTTTTTCCAAATTACTCTGCAATAGAATAATAAAGACTATGGACTATATAATTCATCCTTCACAGTTTTGTTCAATACCAGGCCAGAACATACAGGACGTCTTGATACTATTACAATAACTTTTTACCTTTGCCTCTGAAAATGTTAATTCAGGGTATATAATCAATTTTGATCAGGCTAAAGCCTTTGATAAAATATAACAGGAATTTTTATGGTTAACATTACAAGCATACGATTTTCCATTAGAATTTGTAAATTGGATCAAACTATGTTACGCTTTAGCATATGTAAGACCTTGCGTTAATGGTTGGGTGGGGAATATCTGTTTCACAAGAAGAGGGGTTCGCCAAGGATGCCCCCTCAGTCCGATACTATTTGTTTTAGCCTTAAACCCAATCATTAGGACATTGAACAAATCTCCTTTAATAAATGGAATACTGCTTCCAGGATTAAGTATCCTAAAGACAATAGGATATGTAGACGATTCATGCGTTTTCTTCCCTGAAAAACATTCTGGGATACTGATTTGTAAAGTACTTGTTTCATTCTCATCTCTGGAGGGCAACAAGCTAGATGTTGTTCCCTCTACAAAATACCTCAGCCTCACCCTTGACCAGGGCCTCACGTTCAAACAACACGTGGACCAAGTCACTAAAGTAATCCATTCCAAACTCGGATTACTATATCGGCTTAAGGAACTGTTAACCCTTGAAGCTAGGACTACTAATAGCAGCGAGTGTCCTACTTCCAACATTGATATTTGCGGCCCCGGTCACCCAGGGTATCGCAAAGCGGAAGTATGGTAAATTACAAGTTCTTTACAACAAAGTGACCCACTTTGCCACTCTATCCCACTTAAGGAGCCACCACTGTGAGGCGCTAGTAAAGCTTAACTGGCCATCCTTTGAAGTAAAGAGACACCTGCGCAGCCTTGGGTCTTCGGGCCCAAGCGTTGCTAGAGGTTCCCAAGAGGCTAGGGACTAAGGCAGGCCAGAAATCTTCTCATATGCTGCCCCTCCTTATGGAACCACCTCCCGTTGAGGTGCGTGAAACCCCTTCAGTGCCGTGCTTCACACCAGACTCAAAACCCATCTCCTATCAAAAGTGTATGCCAGTGCCACTACACCTGACACTACCTAAACTACCACTATGAACTAAAAAGTCAACCCCCCCCAATCAAGGTAGCACTAATTTTTCTCCTCAATGAACCATCCTAAAGCTCTCAAAGTATGTTCACCCAAGGAATCCATAATGCTGTCTCACATACATGCAGGACAAATGTTCGAATACTATGAACTACAACTTACCAATATGACATATAATACCCTAATAACCACTGCTATGTGTAAACAGCTGAATACTGTATGCCCATAACTTCCTGTATTATGTAACTGCACAAAGTTCATAATGTCTGTACTGTTATTCCCAGGTCGCCCCTGAAAAAGGGACCTTCGGGGCCCAGTGGGCCTACCCGGTCATCAAAATTCAATAAATAAATTATTGCACATAATCATCTCTAGCATAAATAAAAATAGAAGCATTTGTCTCAGTTTAAATGACAGTAAAAATAATATATCTAGTATTGGGGACATCATTATCTCAGAATCACCACAAAAAATGTTAGGGGTATAGTTTGGAACCATAAATATGAGTACAACTGGGAATTATGTATAAACAAAGGGAAAGAAAGAGTAAGTTCATGGTCAAAATAGAAAATGAGTAAGAAAAAACGGATATTTATGATTAAAACTTTTTTGACCCCTATTTTCTTATGCATAAGCCATATTTTTTTTTATTACTCAAAAAGTTTGAGACTGCTGTATTAGCTTGTTTTTTTTCTGGATTTTGGGGTAGCAGGCTAAACCCGATAAAAAGAAGTATTTTATATTTGGATATTAAGTTAGGAGGAATCAGTATGATTCACCCTGTAGTATTTTTTTCTAACCACTTTTTTAGTATCTAATTTGCAACCCATAGTAAGAGGCATGGGAAAACCATGGCAACCACGTATTGCTAATCGCTTACAAGATATCTTATTAGAATGGCAAACACCGTCATTCATTCATAAAAACAAAAGGAAATATAAATTATTAGAATGGAATGCACTTTTTGACTATGTGTGTACATGGCACATAACATATACAGATATAGTTCAGTCCTCTAGACAACAGCTATATTAGGCAGCCCTACGTGGGCAGACCTCGCTGAAACGGATGACCACCTAGGCTCCAGAAATGAGCCACCGACCCCTGCTGGGAGCTTCTACCACTGCATACGCTCTGATCCCAGGCAGCCCTACATGGGCAGACCTCGCCGAAACGGACGACCGCCTAGGCTCCAGAAGCGAGCCACCGACCCCTGCTGGGAGCTTCTACCGCCGCATACGCTCTGATCCCAGGTGAGCAGCCAGTCCTTCACTCGGGACCCGCTCCGTGAGCTGATTGGAGCAGTCAGAAGCACCGCAGCCTCCTATTGGATGGCACTCACTGCTACCTGAAGCCCACTGGCCAGGGGCTAAACCCATAGTTTGTGCACCCCTGCCAGCACCTGGACCGCTGTTGCACAGGGTTTTTCATCCTTCCCGCCCTCCCCCCACCATTGATTAAATACACCTCCTTCCCACCCCCAATTCCCTGAAGCCTCTCTGATTGGCCCACTACCCATGCTGTTCATTGACCATCCCAATCTCTGCCTCCAGCCAACCTACTACTGGCTGTCAATTTCCTCCTCCAACTATACAGTGCTCTCCTGGTGCTATGCACTATCTCCCTGTACCCAGGGAACATGTCTCTCAGCCTGGACAGATGCTCCTCTAACTACCTTCTCTCCTGCCTCCCACCTCTCCTGTGACTATTCCCCCCCCTACATTCCCTAGCCTGCCCGCCCCCATCATGTTGCATCTCGACGGCCCTTACCATCCCCCTAATTCAATGACCAGCTCACCCCTCAGCTCAAACTGGTCCCACTGCACCTTACAACCCTGCCCCTTCCTCCTCACTCCATCGCACTCTTGGGCTATTCTGCACCTAATTACCTTCCGATCTGCCACTCATAAATGCCCCCCCCACCCAAACAGCAGATTAACAGCCCTAAGGTGCTCACAAGTGTTCACTAGCTACCTTACTATCAGTCTCTTACTACTTGCAGCAGGGGACATACATCCTAACCCCAGCCCCTCTAACCTACCACGTTGCAATCAACAGCAGGACCCTCCCCAAATACAATTGCATCTACTAATCTCACTGGAAACCACCTCCCACGGGGTCTGCGCCTCCTGCACCTAAATATATGAAGCCTTTCCCTTAAACTTGACTCCCTCCAGTTACTAGCAGCACACTATGCCCCTGATGTCATCGCCCTCTCTGAAACCTGGCTAAACAAACAAGTCCCTGACTCCTCGATTGCTATTCCGGGCTATGCAGTGGCCCGTCAGGACAGGTCGACTAGAGGTGGTGGCTTGGTTATCTATGTAAACTCTGATTTGCGTTTCTCAGTCACCCTAGCCAAAGTTGAACCCAACACCTACGAAATTCTCTTGCTTCAACTGACTCTCCCTTTCTCCCTCCCAATCTACATAGCTGGAGTCTATTGCCGGCCTGGCATCCCAGCCTCATCTGTCACCGATCTCCTTGTACAAACTGTCTCCCTAACCCCTACTGGTGAACTTTATGTCATGGCCGATTTCAACCACAACTGGCTAGCTCACTCATTCAACAAAACCTGGTCTGACATTGCCTCGCTAAACCTCTCACAACCCATCTCAGAGCCCACATGCCTAAACTCCAAAACGGGAAACCACTCGTTACTAGACTGGGGCCTCACCAGCCACCCCAACCGGGTTATCGCTTAAGGGCTCCTACCTGATTCCTTAAGCGATCACATTATTTATCTAGTCTGGAAAATCCACCAACCTAAATCTACCCCAAAGTTCATACTCCAATATTCCTACAAATCTTTAAACCTCGCCTCTGTGCTTGAAGACTTAGCTCTTGCTTGCTGGGAATCCCCCGCCAAACCCTGCTCTATTGACGATGCCTTCCTTCATTTCCAAAACACGTTCCTCAAAATCTGGGATGCTCATGCCCCACTGCGTCGCTCCAGAATTCATGGCAACCACCTGCCCCGGATCACCCATGAACTGACAGCCTGCCAAATCGCATGGGACAAAGCATGGAGCACTCACAAAACCTCACGCCTCCAAAGCAACCTTATCATCTATTGGTCTCTACGCAACAAATGCACCAGAGCAACCCGCCTAGCTAAAGCGGAATACTTCGGTTCCTCCCTTCATTCCAACAAACTGTCCATCCAAATTTTGGAAGGTTATACACTCCCTCTTCTCCCCAACTGCCCACCCTACCCCTCTCCTCCTCATGAATAACATCCTCCTCTCTGATCCACAGGATGCTACTGCTGAATTCAACACATATTTCTCCTCCTGTGCCTCAGCCCTCCTCTCTTCCTTGCCCACCTCAGTGCCACTCAGTCCTCCTCCCATAAGTTCAAATTCTCATGGGCCCTCCACTTTCAAAGAAATCTTGCCAGTTGACGTCCTTGAAGCCCTACAGGCTCTCAACACAACAAAAGGAAATTCCTCCGATGGCCTTGACTGCTAACTCCTCCACCTCTCCCACCCCAGCCATAGTAACCCCCCTCGTCAACCTCTTAAACCACTCCTTTTCCACAGCCACTGTCCCCCAGGTCTACTACCTCCCCCTCCAATTATCACCCTATCTCCCTCCTCCCAGCTCTCACAAAACTGCAAGAACACCTAGTGCTCAACCAACTCACTTCCTTCCTCTCTGACTCCAATTTCTTCACGCCGTTCCAGTCTGATTTCAGGAAGGGTCATTCCACAGCCTTCTCCCTGGTTAGGTTCAGGGATTCCATCCTCTCCAGAATGGACCAAGGGTTGATCAGCTCGGCCATTTTTCACAGACCTTGCCAAAGCTTTCAATACAGTCTCCCACCCCCTGCAGCTACAATGTCTCTGGGAAGCAGGCCTCGCTGGCTCAGCTACCAATTGGTTCAATGACTACCTCTCTGGCAGAACACAATCAGTTAGAATCGCAGACGTCACCTCCTCCCCCCTCCATATGGACATCGGAGTTCTGCAAGGGTCAGTTCTTGGCCCTATCTTGTTCTCCATCTTTCTCAATAACCTCCCTCTTGTGTGTTCATCCACTTCTATTCAAATATATGCAGATGATACTGTCCTTTTTGCCTCTGGCTCCTCCCCAGATGAGGTAACAGCCAACCTCCAGGCTGACTTCAACAAAGTACAGTTATGGTTTAGCTCTCACCAGCTCTCCCTCAATGTGAAAAAAACTACCACCATGACCTTTGACACTTGGCAACATCTAACCAGGCTCCCTTCCCTCCGCACCTTCCACACCCTTGATGGGATGGTACTGGAGGACGTCACTTCCTTCAGATACCTTGGGGTTTGGCTCGACCGTCAACTGTCCTTCTCTGACCACATTGATGCCATCATAAAAAAAAAAAAAAAAAAACTGTGCCCCAAGCTTGGTGCCCTTTACAGGAACCACAGCTGCCTCCCTCTCACAGCCAGGCATGAGCCAGTGCATAAGATGATCCTCCCCTCATTCGAAAGAATTGACAATGCAAGCAGCTGTCAGAACTCCGGTCCCGCCTGTCAGTTTACAGCTGAATCAGAACCTGGATGACTTATGGTCTGCAGAAACAGCGATGGAGCCCCCTAATTGCGACTGCTTCCACAGTTACAGAAATGAGTAAAGTAATAAAAATGGCTGGCAGAGAAAACGGAGCAGAGTCCGGGTGCCAAAAGCTGCCTTGCTCAGAGTCTTCTCCCTCAACTTCTCATTCAAAGGGGAAAGCAGTAAAGCAGTGACTTGGTGCTGGGAGGCAGGCCTGTGCAGCCAGCAAAAACACTAAACCAACGACTGAGTCTTTAGGGATAGAAGAAGCCACCTATTCCTTTTCTGACAGACAGAAATTTAAAAACTGGAGCAACTAAGTTTTTGATCCCTCCCTCCATAACCCTTGCCTAAATGGAACACGGACTTTGAAGCAAGGGATTGGTCTCCGGTACACACTCTTGAAAACGCTAGATGGATTCAAAGGCAGACAGGACAATGGACGCCAGACCCAGTGGATCCCTCCTGCCAGAAAATGGTTTTATCTGTATCTACTACCATGGAAACCACCAGTACAATAGAAAAGAGCTCCAACACACCCCAGGGTAATATTTCAAATGACTAATACCAGTAATGTAGAAAATTCTGATGTTTCAAATATAAGAAGTAATGCTGTTAATGGTATCTCTGTTTCAGGTCCTGTTTCCTCTGATACAAACCAGGGTAGGGAGGAAGTTGTTCGTCTAGGGCCTAGATCTGAGGCTTTGCTAAGCAAACAGGAGGGCATTTCTCTTGATCCTATGTTTATGCTCTCTGACTTGTTTTCTAACTGGAGGGAGCCTGCCCCAAGGCATAATGCCGTCAGATTGCTTTTAAAGGGTGGATTAGAAAGCCCTCTGGATAGAATACATATAGCTACGAACCAACTGAAAGCCTCAATGAAATTCTTTTCATTCAAAATCTTTGATTAGTCTAAATAATAGAAACTATGATATTAGTTTTAAGAATGTTTCCAATGTCTACAGTTTTTGGGCCCAGTATCAGGCTTTAAAAAAAATAACCCAGCCTGGATCACCTTTCAAGCCATTCCCTTGACCAAACCACTTGTCAAGACCATCACAGTTATGTTTAAGAACGAAGGAGTTAATGTCGAAGACATACTCTTCTGGTTAAGGCAAAGGTGCGAAATCTTGGGGAGGCCCACACTCGATAGTGAACAAATATGGGACGGGGACTGGAAGATGAAAGTGAAGCTATTTTCTACCAACAGGGGCCCTGTTCACTTGCCAAGTTCCTTTTATCTAGGGAAAGACAGGTTTTTTGTTTGTTTTTTTTCCTCTCTAAACAGTGGGCAGCCCAGGGCTTGCTTTAAATGTGGCTCTAGGTTACACTTAAGCTCCGCTTGTGATACCTCTTGTTGTAGCCACTACTTAGAATATGGTCACCTAGCTCGCTCCTGTTTAAAAATTTATTTAAATGTCCACCCCCCCAACCAACTTATGCTAACCACCTTATTTGCACAACCTTGGCACAGAACTATCCTTTATCTCAGTAACTCACCAATGTTCTTGGGTTGTGCCATACCATTATGGATGGAATACCATTACTGCTCTGCATCTATGACAAAAACTGTATCTATTGAATTTGTATGTACCCTGTAACTCTCCATGTAATGTCTCTCTGGGTCACCCCTGAAAAAGGGACCTTCAGAGCTCAGTGGGCCTACCTGGTCATCAAAATGTAATAAATAAATAAGTAAACCTTTGTGAGCGAACAGGACATGCCTATGGTCGATGCCCGTGGGCATCCCACTACAGGGAGGATTGTCCCTCACATGTGGGATTAATTAATCAGGCCCAGCATCAACAAGCCAAGCGGGTTGCAGCCCAAAACAATGCTCATGATAGTAATTAGACCAATACTAATCCAGAACCCCCCCAGACTCTGGTTATTACTGAGGAAGTGCCTGCTTTACCTCAGGCGACAGGCCAAGACTCTACTTTGGACTCTGTAGGTAGTAAGGTAGAGATCCCAACAATGGAGACGTGGGTTGAAGAAATGCCACCCCACCAGGGGAGGCAGATCCCCCCTCTTTAAAATGGTGACAAAGAAAAAACAAAATAGGCAGGGAAAAATGATACCTCAAGTCTCTAAAGAAGCAACAGTCAGGCAAGAACCACCTACTACCTCTTTGAGACTGAGAAACAAGTTTGCTGTCCTTGCTTCAGATGGGATGGGGGGTGAGTCTGAGGAGGAGGAGGAGATGAACACATCTTCCATGGCTTCTACAACTGACACGGAGGTTGGGGGATTCTATAGCCAAAAGAACAAGGAGAAGACATATTGTCAGGACTCCATAAACACTATTGTTTGGCTACACTATGCTGCCCACCTACTTAGTAAATTTTAAATGCATTCCTTAACTATCTCTACTCTTAATATAACTAGTATAAAGGCTGAGAGAAAATGCTTAGGGGCTTTATTCTCCCCTCAGAATTTATAAAGTGACATAATTTGCGTACAGGACACCCATTTAAAAACACATCTAGAACTCCAGCATTCAGCTAGGTATTGGACATCTGGGTCCTCCTTTTGGTCGACAGGTACTGATACATGCGATGGTATAGGTGTTCTTCTCTCCAACCCTCTTTTGAAAGTGTCGAGATTACTGGATGTTCATCCTGGTAGAGCCTTGATATTGGATAGTGTCTTTCTTTCAGAATGGTTCCGTATTGTTGCCATCTATGCCCCTCAAACAAAAGCTCAGAGGGTAGCCCTGTTTAAAGAAGTGCAGCCATACTTACGTACATCATGGCTCATATTCTGGCTAGAGGATTTTAATTGTGGGCTAGCTAGAACGGACAGAGGCCTACAGACACCCAAATTATATTCTGATTCGTCAGCATTGCAAAAGATTGTAAATATAGCAGGATTAGTGGACGCTTACAGGAAAATACACCAGACAGGAGAATTTACATACTTCAGAGGCCCTTTTAAAACAAGGATTGATTTTATTTTTATGTCCCAGATCACAGAGGTTATCAATATTTCTACACGTCCATCAGACTTCTCAGACCATGTAGCCAGTAAGGCACAGATTACATGGGGCATGGCCCCATGATGCAGAAAGAATAAGTGGCGACTAAATGAATCCTTACTAGAGGACCCCAAACTGAAGAAACTTTGGTTACCAAATTGGGCAGCCAGGTTATCAGTTTCAGAAATCTACGATAATATTTTAGACTGGTGGGAGGACACAAAAAAAAAAAAAGGCAAACTTTGTTTCAGCAGAGGGCCCATAATGTGATGAACAAAGAATATCTGAGATATTTACAATGAAGATCACACCTTCAGCATCTCATTTCACAAGCTGAACTCACGAAGCATGATTATAGCCTAATGATTGCTGCCACAAAAAAACAAATGGCAGACATACAGTATAACCGGGCTAAAACCCTAAACCAAGAATTACACTTTGGCACCCAGGTGAAAAAACACTCATTAGACCCATATAAAGAGTGTAAAAACAGAGTGGAGTCTAGGCTCATTACAGAGCTTACCACCTCATCTGGACAACAGGTACATGCTCCTCAGGAATTGATGAAAGTGGAAGAAGAAGAAAAAATATATATATATATATATATATATATATATATATATGTGTTAAGTCACCCCCAAAAAAAAAAAATCAGGACTCCCAGAACTTGTTGGCTTCTAGGTTTACCTCAGGTTTCAGACACAGATGTGCAAAATTGACACTTTACCTAATAATTACAGGCCAATCTCTATACTCCTCCCTTCTCTAAACCCTGGAAAAATTGTTGCCACACAACTCACAGACTACCTGTCTGAACACGACATCCTGTGTAGGGAACAACATGGCTTTAGAGCCGGTCACAGCACAACTACTGCCCTCGTAGAGTTCTCCAACTCGCTGCACAATGCCCTCGATAAGAAGTTGCTAACGGGAGCCGTATTCATAGACCTGTCAAAAGCATTCGACAGTCTCCCACCTTCTGCTCCTAAATACTCTCTGCCGCACCAGCCTGTCCCCTGGACCCATAGCTTGGTTCACTAGCTACCTCACAGATAGGTACCAATGTGTGAAGATAAATATCACCCTCTCACCCGCCCTACCTGTCTGCTTGGGGTTCCCCCAGGGCTCCATCCTTGGCCCACTGCTATTCAGCATCTTCCTTAATACCCTGCCTAAATCCTGTCCACATAACCTTCCACTATATGCAGATGATGCAGTAATGTGTGCCTCCCATCCAGATCCAACAAATCTTCAATCCACCCTACAACTTGCCTTCAACCACGCTGAAAACTGGTTCACTGACCACAGACTTGTGGTCAACATAAAAAAGACAAAAACAATGCTCTTTTCCCATCGCCAGAGTAAGGACTATAATGCCCAGCTAACAATCATGTCCAAAACCCATCTCCCACTGGAACAGGTCCACACATATAAATATCTAGGCATTACCTTCGATCCTAATCTGTCATTCCACACCCACATTAGTAACCTTGCCTCTGCTATAAATATGTGCACAGGTCTATTGTATTGGCACAAAGCCTGCCTACCGCCAGAGGCTCTACACCTTGCCTTCACCTCCTCTGTCCTCTCCCTTGTAGACTATGGGCTATCTACTCGGCCGCTGACCACACTGCACTAAATAAAATCCACCTAGCCATTAATAAAACCTGTAGACTCCTTGCTGGAGTGGATAAGTGTACCCACAGCTGTACCCTGTATGAGCTAACTAAAATCCTCACCCTAGACGAAAGAGTACGCTACCAAACATGTCTCTTTACAAAGAAGATCCAACTAGGCCTCACTCCCACTGGAGTCTCTGCTTCCCTCCGCGCTGCCCATACCTCAGCAAACACCCACGCAGCAGATAAGCTAACATGGGCTGTTCCTAGGGTCACAACCACCCTTGCACAATGGACTTTCTCCCACAGAGCACCATCCTGGTACAGTGAGCTCCCTCGGGCCGTCACCTCTATTCCCAGATTAGGC
The DNA here is from genome assembly GCA_016271365.2 of Neoceratodus forsteri. Lineage (NCBI taxonomy): Eukaryota > Metazoa > Chordata > Ceratodontiformes > Ceratodontidae > Neoceratodus > Neoceratodus forsteri. The sequence continues at coordinate 1,711,416,477 of CM028129.1, read as the reverse complement.
CCCCTTCAAAACAGCCCTCAAAAACCACAATCTCAACCCGTCACTGTCACTGTCCCTAATAAGTAAAGGAATCTGCCTACGGACGATGAGATGCTGGGTTAGCAGATATACTCCTCACCCTGCTGCTTTGTGTGTTAATGGCAAAGTTGGTATCCCAGCTGCTTACACTATCTACTAGCATTCAGGCCACACCCTTATTACTGCTCACTTACTTTCACAAGCCCCACTTAGGACTTGTATGACTTCCCTACTGTATAGAACTAGCAGCACTGCTCTTACCCCTGTTGCTATCTTAGCTACGTTCTCACCGTTATATTGTTAACCTTATATATTGTCAGTATCATGTCTGTAGTCTCTTACTATGTTATGAATACCTGTTGTTGTGTATTGTACCTGACGTGGAGCCTTTGGAAATGAGTCCTTGACTCAAAGGTTGTAATCTGATACTCTCAATAAATTAATAAAATAAATAAATAAAATTGATCTCGGAGGTAACACTTGATGAAGCTAAAATGCCAATCTCCCAACTGTCATCCCACTCCACTCTGGGATCTGATGGTTTAAGTTCTGGGTTTTATAAGGTATTTCAAAAAGATTTAGCACTGGTATCAGTAATTCTTTTCAATCATGTTTTACAATCCACAAAATATGCCCCATCTATGCAAGAAGCTGTGCTTGTATTATTATACAAAAAGGGGCCCAGAAATAATACAGGGAACTGGAGTCCACTTAGTCTACTAAACACAGATTTGAAAATTCTAAGTAAAATATTGTTGGCTCGTCTCTCAATAGTAGCCCAATATCTCATTAGTTCCCTGCAATCTTGCTCCATCCCAGGACGGAGGCAACAAGAAAATGTAATCTTGTTAAGAGAGCTTTTTTCCCCCAGAGGAGAATCTGTGCAACTGCAAGGGGTGGTTTTAGGGTTAGATCAGAAGAAAGCCTTCGACGGGCTTTCCCATCATTTTTTATTTCCTGTTTTAAGAGCCTTTGGCATCCCTGATCTGTTAGTGAGTTGGGTACAATTTATGTATCAAGAAGCTAATATAGTCCTCAACGTAAATGGTTGATGCGGCAGGAAGATTCCTGTTCGTAGGGGTGTCCGACAAGGGTACCCTTTGAGCCCGCTTTTGTACATGTTTGGGACAGATGTCCTAATATGCAGGTTACTGATAAACAGAGAGCTAAAAGCCAAAAAGAAGTGAAGGCACACAAGCTGAAAATACTCAAATACTTTTTATTATTCCAAATTTCATATAATAGATGCAGCCCAACGACTAAATAATACATTGAAAGACACAGACCCAGCACCTCGACTTACACCAGAGTCTTCCTAAGGGATGTTAGAGACAAGAACAAACATCCCTCAAATACCATGACTAATTAGTCAATAGGCAAAATCTAAATGACAAACAGGTGAATGACACCAAGTGTAATCATTAAACTAATTCAAACATTATACTGTAATAGTGACTAGTAAAAGATCGGCTCTTCATATTACAAAAATACAAAAATGCAAATATCTTTCTAATATAAAGGTACTTCCTTCCAGTAATACAAAATTAATAGATCACAGGATAAACCACAGAAAAAAAATGGTTTTCTTGAATTTTCTACATCCCAGTATTATAAATGTCATAATGCCAAAGATCCCCAGTAAATCAGTCTTAACCATGGGGTATAAATATATCAAAAATCAAAGGATGTAAACAACAAATTAGTGGCCAGCTACCTCAAAATGTGCAATATTGCACTATACATGAACCTATAAACAAATAATTAGTGGCCAGCTACCTCAAAATGTGCAATATTGCACTGTCCCCCATTTCTCACTATCAACCACACCCCGAGCAAGTTAGCAACTTTAAATACCTTGGGATCACTCTAGACCCGGCCCTCAACTATAAACACCACATTCTCCTCCTTGCCTTGGCCCTAAACTTGAGATTAGGTGTGCTTTGTAGGCACAAACATTGCCTCACCCCGGAGGCCCTACGGCTTACCGTCAATTCCTCCATCCTTGCCCTCCTTGACTATGGCATTACCATATACAGTGCTGCCCCCATCTCCACGCTAAACAGCCTCCGCCTTGTACTCAACAAAACCTGCCACCTCATCCTAGGCTGTGATCGCCTCACCCACACCTGCACACTTTGCAACGCCTCAAAATGGCTAAACCTAGATAGCAGACTCCGGTATCTTACATGCCCAACGACTAAGAAGATACTCCCAGGACTCGCCCCTCTCTCCCTCTCTCTCTCCTCTATTATTCACCCAGCAGCCCCAGCCAGATCCACACGAAACTCGAATAAGCCACTACTATGGGTACCCAGCCCTTATTCCTCCCAACTTCAAAGGACTTTCAGCTACCAAGCCCCTAATCTGATTAACTGTCTCCCTATCCAAATAGCCAACAAAATGAGGCTAGGTCCTTTTAAAGCTAGACTAAGGGAACTCCTCCAAGACTCTAGCATATGTGATTGCCCCCGACACTGTCCTGCATCTTGCTGTCCTACCAACTCCCATAACTATCCCCGTTTCTGGTGCAAAATCTCTCCTAACCCACCATCTGACTATCAGCTGGTTACAGACTCTTCTGCAACTATATGGCTGTGCTAAACTCCGACTCAACTACTATCCTGACCCAAGCCTCCTCCTGATCTACCCTTGACTGCCATGTAATGAAATGTAATGTAATTCTTCATTATCTAGTATACTGTACTGTCATCTCTGTTTAGCAATTGTTTGCCCTGTGCCTTAATGTATGACGTGGAACCTTTGTAAATGAGTCTTTGACTCAAAGGTCTTTCTGAATATTTCACAATAAACAATGCATCCATTATAAATAGGGATCTAAAAAGTAGCTGAAAATATTGTAAACAATCGAAATTTCAGGAAAACCAGTGAAGAACCCCCTTGAAAATAAGTCTCAAATATTCCATTCACATTTTCTTGGGATATTTAAGGCAAGGAGATACAGCAGAAATCAAATCTAAAGATGGAATATAGGGCATCTGCAAAACACAAACAAAAGTTATTACCTACAATAATATAAATCTGTTATAAATAATAAAAAAATGTTTTAACTTTAAATGTTTAGTTTTTATTTCGATTAATTTATTACAAGACCCCCATCAGGCACATGAGGACCAGCCTATAAAGGGACTAAATTAACAATACACCAGAAATGGTTTTAAATCCCAATAATTGTTAAGGCCATTTGGTTTGACACTATTTAATTTATAAATCCATTTGCTTTCTTTTTGTAAACAGCAGGTTAGCTCTATTTCCACCCATTTTAATGGGTGGTATCCATTCAAGTCCCATGAATTTTAAAGTCCGTTAAGCTAGAATCATGGACTTCAAAAAAAAAATGCAGACCAACTGGAGTGTCAGTTGCTTCATCCTGTAGTCTTCTTTTGTAGTTTATTTCTGACATATAATATTAGCCGTGTATTAAAACCAGGGGACATTATTTGGAAATCCCAAGTAGAGGTGTGCATTCAGCCCTGCCTCATGCCTTGGGAAGATAGGAAGCTTTGGGTTTTAAGCAGACTATCCATGCTTCCTCAATATGGGGTTGATGGTATAAAGTTGGCCATCAAATGGGGTATTACTCTTACACATCTTATGATTCTTGTTAGAAAGTCTATTTATCAGTTGATTCTATCAGAAGAATGTCAGTCAGAAGTAGAATTTCCGGGCTGCCCTGCTTTGCAGAAGCAAACAGTTTTGGCCCAGCTGTCTAGCCCTAGAATCCCCCCCTTTTGCTTGGGACTGTACATGGCTGAGTAATTATGGGAGGCTAGGAGTCAAAAGTAATAATAAACATAAACAGCGGACAGATCTTGCCCCAGGAACTGTTGTGGACAAGTGCTAGAAACACAACAGCACTTATTTCTTGATTGTGGGTATATTAATCCTTTTTGGGCCCATTTGGCAGAGGCATGGAAGGAACCTCTCTTTTCGAATATGGGTTATATGACTCTACTTTTTGGACCTTTGGGCAGTCTGTTTAGTAAATATCATACAGAAACAAATATATGTTATTTTTGTTGTCATTAGGTATTTTATTTGGCAGGCGCGTTGCATGTGGGTTTTGCAACAACGCACTATCACTTATGCTGAGCTTCTTGCCAATATTTAGAAAACGGTTCGTAGGACAAAGCAGCTGGACCTGATGCACTATCCACCGGAGAGGGCGAAGCACTTATCGATTAACTGTGATGCTTGCACTATGTAAACACAGATTGTACTTTTGATCCACAGAACTGTACAGATCTATTTTTGTCTTAGTTTTTCCTTTTTAATTTATTTCTATGTTTCATTTATGTAATATTTTGACTGCTGTAAATTTTCTTTTTTTGTAACTCAAGTTTATTCAAGTAATTCTGATACATTATGTAACAAGAACCACAGCTGTCACTGCATGCTTATGCTACATCCAATTGATATACAACAAAACATATAGATAGAGGAAGACAAGGTAAGTACATTTCCAGCCCTTATAAAGAAAAAAACAAAAAACGTTTCTTATAGTTATCCTCTAAATGAAGGTACCTCATTTCCCCCATGCTCAGCAATTGACAGCTCTCCTACTCACCACCCTATGGTGGTTGACTAGGTCAACATAACCTCATCAACTATGTACAATCGCCTGGAACCCATATATATATTACAACATGACATTAAAACTTGTGGGTCTAGATTCTGCATTTTATGGAGTGGTTATTTATTTTGAGAGGGTGGGGAAGAAACCCTCCACCTCTCACTCCTATGATATAGGATGAGGAAGATAAAAAATGTAAAAAAAAAAAAAAAAAAAAAATGAAGTAAGGGCAGGAGGACAATGGGGTGCATGGAGGAACACGGGGTCCACGGGGGGGATGTCCACCCCACTGAGTGGGATAACACAGCACAGAGTCTTCCCTAGAACTTGAAGCCAAGTTACCATGTAGGGGCTCCTTAAGTTCTTGAATGTGCCGAGAGTACGTGTCTGACTATCTGAATCATCCTCATTATTTCTTGTTACCTAGTTTAACCATGGGTCCCATATTAATCTATACTTCTCCTCTCTCAGATAAATTCTGGCTGTCATTCATTCCATTTCACAAATATGGGACATTCTGATCACCCATTCTATTCTCCGGGGCGGGGGGTTGACGTTTAGCCAGTGAGAGGCAATGCTTTTCAGCGCTGCCACCAGGGAAGCTAGAACTAGTTGTCTTTGTGCAGAGAGAAGTCCTACAGCTGTAGGCATGCCCAGAACCCATTCTGAAAATTCCTCTGGGTTATCTACTGCTGTAATCTGCAGAACAACCTCTTTTACTGCAAGCCAGAACCTTCTGATGGCTGGGCATGACCAAAAAATGTGTACATGCGAACCTACGCTGCCACTTCCCTGCAAACATTGGGCAGTGTAGAGCGTATTAAAGTGATAGGTCACCATGGGGGGTTTACAGAAGTGTACTAAAATCTTCCAGAAGAATTCCTTCCATCCCAGGGAGGAAGTAACTCTCCACCCTACTTTATTCCTTTTATCCCAGTCCCTTCTAGGAATTATGCGCTGTAGTTCTTTCTCCCAGGATTCTTTCACCTTGTCCAGTGGGTCAGGACCCATCTGGATCAACAAGCTGTATACCTGTAATATACATCTTATTTTCCTTTGCAGGGTAATGACACTGTAAATGAAATCTTCCCATGGGGTCTTGGGTCTGTGCAGTGCAGTCAGATGATCTACACTTGTGATAAAATGTCTAACTTGCAGAAACCTAAAGAAATCTGTCTGGGGTAGGTTAAACTTGTCTTTGATCTGCTGAAAAGAAGAGCAACTGTCATTCATTAAAAATTATGTGAAGTGAGTTAGACCTGATTTATTCTAGGGGGGAGGAAGCCAGGGTGATAACATATCAGAGACGGAGGGAGCAGAAACCAGTCTGCGTCTTACCTGTCTCAGTGTTTTGAATGTGTTTCATCCATGGATTATCAAATGATCCCCTGCCCAGATCCACCTGCCCCACACAGGCTAGTGTGAAAAGAGATTGAGAGGTACCACTGTCCTCAATCTCCAGCAATCCTGAGGTTCAGCGTTGCTTTGCCCAAGTAGCAATAGGTACCCATCTGACTCGCCAGGTAGTATTTCTGCAGATCTGGTATGCCCATACCTCCCTTAGGTCTAGGTCTCTACAGTCATTTTAGTGCAATTCAAGGTCTTCGGCCTCCCCAAATGAATTTATTTATCCCCACTGTTATCTTGCCCCAGTAGTTCGATGGGATGGTGATTGGCAGGGTGGAAAACAAAAGCAGAAAATGGGGGAGGAGTTTCATTTTAACAATCAATTCTGCCTGCATGAGGTAGGGGCAGCAGAGTCCATCTTGCCATGTCTGTAAATTTTCTTTGAATTGCACTGAATAATTTTGTCTGTATTGTAATGAAGTCCAACATTCAATAAAATTCCCCTACTCTTTTCGAGAAGTACCATGGGATCTTTAATGTCCACCTGAACAGGCAGATGGGACCTCGGTTTAACGTCTCATCTGAAAGACAGCACCTCAGGAGTGCAGCACCCCCCTCATGCTGCACTACAGTGTCAGTATTGGGATTTAACCCAAGTGCCTGGTGTGGGGATAGAACCCACAGCCTTCTGATCTCCCAGCCTCAGAGACGAGCATGCTACCTGCTGAGCCACTGATAATGTAGGTAGTGTAAACAGGTCTAAAGATTCTAACGCATTCGTTCTCGCACTTTGTGAGCCTCCCCCAAGCCCTGGAAAAGATTTTGAGCCTCCCTCAAATTTGGAAAAATATCTTAGGCCTCCCCATGGGGAAAAAAAAATTATCAAACTTTGCATAGTACACCAGGAATAAAGTGAGATTAATAAAGGTGACAGAGTATATTCTTTTTATTCAACTTATTGTTCTCTACCCACAGTCCCACACCCCAAGTTATCCTTGTTACTCCACTTCTCTGACTCTTGGACCCTTGTTACTCTGTCTGGTCCCCCTCTATCTGGAACAACTATCCTAACCACGTTCATTTCTCCCCCTCTTACCCTGTTAAGCTACTTTCTGCAACCTTACCCCAGGTCACACCTGAAACAAGCATTGGTTCAGTGTGCCTTTCACAGTCACCAATTTACATATAAATAAACACTGACTGTAGAAACAAGCCTTGACTCAGTGCACCTTTCCCAGTTACTAATTTGCATATAAACACCTACTGCACAAACGAGCCTTGACTCAGTGCACTTTTCCCAGTTACTAATTTGCATATAAACACCTACTGCACAAACAAGCCTTGACTTGATGTGCCTTCTTAGTCATCAATTTACATATAAATACACACCTATAAATAAGCTTTGGCTCAGGGCCTTTCCAGTCACAAACATGCACATAAGTAAAGAAATTCACCTGCCATTATCCATATTTAGTTTGCTTCATCCCTTCACATAAAACACCCAAAACTATCAATTTAAATACTGCACCTTCTCAGACTTGACTGGGCCTCCCCCAGAACAGTTTAGGGCCTCCCTTGGGAGGCGGGCCTCACCATTTAAATACCACTGTTCTAACGGATCCTTTGTTTTGAATACAACAAGGCAACACATGGGGAGCCTGTAAAGATTTTAAAGTGTTTCCATGAAGACAGAGAGAAATCATACTCTGGACAGAGAGACAAGAATTCAGTCATTTTGGCAAGGGACCAGTTCATCTTCTCAAGAAGGATCCAGAGTGAAAAACAGCAAAAGCAGCCCACCACTCAAACACCTTTCTGTACTGGGACAGAAAGAAAAATAAACGATGTAGAATTCTGCAACAATTTGTGATTTCAGTTTTTTTTTGTTAATGTTTTCTATCTAAAACATTTCGTTTATTGCAGAGATTTTACACATGGTTAATGCAGCAGTGCAAGGATTGTAAAAAAAATTGTCTGAATACTTTTGTTTGCCTCAAATAAAACTTCCCACTTATTCAGTTGTGTTTAACATACACTTTTTTTCTTCCTGTCCTTCTAAGCGAGATATCTGTATTTGAACTAAATTTAAAACATGCGTCTTTTATTTGCAGCCATGCAGTGTGATTGGACGTCTTTTCAGAACACACACTCTGTATGGCACAGACACTAGCACGTCCTTCTGGCCTTTACAGGACAATGTGGAAGTAGATTGTCAGTTCCAAAACTTGTATCCCAAACCACCTCGCCAGACAAACTGCTATTTCACTTTAAAATAGTTAAGACATATGAAGCCTACAGATACATAAAAAAGGCCTGCCCTAAATCTAGAAATAACAGTGACACCATTGATCTAAAACTTCTGTCCCTCACCTTGGAAGAAGTGATCCACCCCCTCACCAAAATTCTCAACCTCTCCCTGTGCCAAAGTCAATTCCCCAACACATGGAAAGCCGCTATAGTCACATCAGTGCATAAAGGAGGTGACAAATCCACACCAGGGAACTATCGGCCCATATCTATACTTCCACCCCTCTCCAAGCTCTTGAGCAGTTGTGGCGGATCAACTATCAGACTACCTGCAAAAGTCGATCTACTCTGCATTCAGCAACATGGATTTAGGAAAGGACACAGTCGTCGTGACCCCTACTTGATTTCTCTAGTGAAACTCACAAAGCCTTGGATAAGGGTTATTTAACTGGAGCTGTTTTCATAGACCTCACAAAGGCCTTTGACACTGTTCACCATAGCCTTCTAATCTTTCTTCTGCTCAACATTGGGCTAGCCAAGGTACCTGGAGCCTGGGTAAAAAGTTACCTGGCACAACGTTCTCAAACAGTAAAAATCTCTGAGGTTCTCTCCGACTCCAAACCAGTCCTCTCTGGTGTCCCCCAGGGCTCAATTTTAGGTCCTCTCCTCTTCAGCCTATTTCTAAATTTGCTTCCCAAATCCTGCGCTGAAAAATTAATACTCTATGCTGATGACGCTGTAATTCTCTCCTCCCATAAGGATCCAAATCCACTCGACAGAGCTTGCAGCTTGCTTTCTCATGTGCTGAAAAGTGGTTCCTTGAGCACAAACTGGTCCTAAATCAAAAAAAAACAAAGTCATGCTTTTATGATCATCAAAACAGAAATAGGCATACTCCACTCAAAAGCGTCTCTTGGAAATACACTAGAACAAGTGAACACCTTCAAATACCTTGGTATCACTTTTGACGAATGTCTTAATTTTGCGGCCCATATTGATAACACTGCAAAAACAGTGCACCAACGCATTGGAATTTTGTACCGGAACTGTCAATTTTTCAACCAAGCTGCCTTGAGGATTGCTGTTCAAAGCTCCATCATCTCAATCATAGATTATGGTCTAATTGTCTATGGCTCAGCTACTACCACTGCACTAAAGCGCATCTCAACAGCACTAAACAAAACTTGTCGACTCCTCACTGGAGCTCAGAGACGGACCCACACTTGTGACCTCTACACGGAAACCGGTTGGTTGCATCTTTCCAATCACCTCATGTATCTCACCTGCGTGATGGCAAAAAAATCAATCTTGGGACTCACTCCTCCATGTATCTGGGACCTGCTCTGCCTGAACAATGGCACTCGTACCACCAGAAGATCTGACCACCAACCTTTCCTTGTCCCTAGATGCCGGACTGCTCAGGGACAAAGATCTTTACATACCGTGCCCCTACCTTGTACAATGCCCTTAACCTGCCCTCCCTATCCTCCAAGACATTGGGAGCTTTCAAACCCATACTTTCACTCACCTCACAGCCTCAACTCCTGTGACTGCTTTGACTAAAGTCTCATCCCACTGAGTGCACTTACATTGTTTCACTCAACCACCATGGTCTCCTCTTTGACAAAGACAACCTGAGTACCACTAACCTGGTTCTGTCTGCTCCTAAACTTCTTATTTCTCCTCTCTTCCTCTCAAGCTCTCCAATCCTTATTCCTTGCCCTTGACACTGCCTCCGAGTTCCTTTTTCTTTTCTGTACATAAATGTTACTGTTTAAGTTGTGGCCTTGTTAAATGGCTTACTGATCGTAACACTGTCTACTATGTTTTTGTACTTAATGACGTGGAACCTTTGTAAAAGAGCTTTGGCTCAAAGGTATTAATTCCTAGAACAATAAACTTCAACTTCAGATTGGAGTATACAGTGCTGCTCATGATGTGCATGTGTGAACACTGGCTCCAGGTCCAAGATCAAGTACGGCAATCCTGACAGGAGTCCGTGTAAAATGTGGAGATAAACTGACTAGCGACACAATCCTGAGAGAAGGTGCAGAGGCAGAAGAGATAAATTCTTAACTTTTACCTCGGGAGTCACCAGGTTATGCAAATCTCACATGATATACAGCAAAATACTAAAATGGGCACACTGCTGCTTCAAGCAGTTGGAGAGCAACTGTAGACAGGGAAAACCTCAGTACAGGGTTGTTGATGCAGATTTCGTTGCTGTTTACTTTGTCCCAGAACAAATGACAATGTTTTAGTTTGCAGTGCTTATATATTTTTTGTTGCTGCATTGCCTTGTGTGTTTGCTTTTTTCTGAGTAGATAAATAAAATGAAATTTTACCGAAGAACTACATTTTTTTGTGTGCATCATTTGTTTTGCTGGTAATATGTAATTCTGTAGTGAAGTGTTCTTATTTCTGAGATTGTGTCAGACACGTAAAATGTTTATGATTTTTTTCGGAATTAGTTGTGGCTTACAATTACTGTGTCTTTTACGCATTTATTGGTTTGTTCGAAAAGATGTGTGGATGGCAAAGAAACAAAGAAAAAATATCAAAATGCAGTGTGTTGTTTGAGTTCTTCCCTTAAAGTAGTTTAACTGTATTTGTGATTTCGTGGTGGGCTTTAAATGTCAAAATGGCAGAGCATACTACAGAACTGAAAAATCTCGCTGTCCAAAAAATCTCGCTATAATCACGCCCTCAGTAGTACCTGTAAATTAAACAAAACACCGATATTATTTGCCATTAACTTTAATAAGTACAAATCTCATCACACAGTACAGAAAGTGTTTTTAAAACAAGCTGGTGCAAATTCCTTGTTCTGTCCTCTGGCACAGCCTGTTCGCAGTCCTGTAAAAAAAATAAAAGAGTATCACTATCACTGTTTTGTGTGTCTGTCATTAGCTGCCTGTTTGTTTTATATGCATTTTACCGTACCTCTGGTATTGCACTATTCTGCTTTATTCAGCTCTGCTCTATTCGGTCAGTGCATCTGAAACATAGAAACATAGAATTTGTCGGCAGATAAGGACCGCTTGGCCCACCCAGTCTGCCCATTTCCCTACCTACTGGATAAGCTGCAGATCCTAGTTAACCAGCAGCCTACTTCTTCCTACCCCCACCCCCCAGAACTGCCTTATGACTATCCCATGCATGCTTGAATTCCACCACTGATTTTGACTCCACAACCTCCTCCGGAAGGCCGTTCCATGCATCCACAACCCTCTCTGTAAAAAAAAAAAATACTTCCTTAAATTACCTCTGAGCGCCCCCTCTATCTTCAAATTGTGCCCTCTTGTTCTTGCACACCTCTTTTTTGGAAAGATGCTACCCTCTTGGACTTTGTTGATTCCTTGAGGTACTTGAATGTTTCTATCATGTCCCCCTCTCCCTTCTTTCCTCGAGGCTATACATATTAAGCCCCTTAAGTCTCTCTTCATATGTCTTCCGTGCAGACCCTGCACCATTTAGTTGCCCTCCTCTGGACAGCTTCCATCCTGTCTATGTCTTTGGGAGATTGGGTCTCAGAACTGCACACAATACTCCAGATGAGGTCTCACCAGCTGTCTGTACAGAGGGATAACAACTTCCTGTTTTCTACTGGTGATGCCTCTCCTATGCATCCCAGTATCCCCCCAGCCCTCCTTGCTGCCTCTCACATTGCTTGCCCATCTTTAGGTCATCTGATGTGACTACCCCAGGTCCCTTTCCATTTTTTTGTTGTTAGTATCTCACCCCCATTGTGTACTCTTCCCTGGGTTTTGTTTCCCAGGTGCATTACCTTGCACTTTTTAGCATTGAATCTAAGCTGCCATACATTTGACCATTCCTCTAACCTTGCCAAGTCTCTTCTTCCATCCTTTCCACCCCACCCTGTGCATCAACTCTGTTGCAGATCTTAGTGTCATCTGCAAAGAGACATACTTTTCCTTCAGTCCTTCTGCAATGTAAGCTTAAAAGACATTGAGAGGACCCGGTCTAATACTGAACCTGCGGTCCCCACTAGTAACCTTCCTTTCTTCTGAGTGGACTCCATTTACTATTACTCTCTGTCCTATTCTCCAGCCAATTCTTTACCCAGGCTGTCATCTTGGGACCCACTCCCAGGCTGGCTAACTTGCATATTAATCTTTTGTGTGGGACTGTGTCAAATGCCTTGCTAAAGTCTAGGTAGGCCATGTCCACAGCCCCTCCCTGATCTACTACTTTGGTCACCCAGTCAAAGAAATCTATCAGATTCGTCTGGCATGACCTTCCCGCTGTGAATCCATGCTGCCTAGGGTCCTGTGCCCCTCTGGCCTCTAGATACTCGACAATTGTTTCCTTTAGAAGTGATTCCATCATTTTCCCTATCACTGAGGTTAAACTAACAGGTCTATAGTTTCCTGCTTCTGCCTTGCTCCCACTTTTGTGAAGGGGAATCACAACTGCCCTCCTCCAGTCCTCGGGTACCACCCCATCCTCCCATGATTTGTTAAAAAGGGTAGTCAGTGGTGTCACTAGTTCTACCCTTAGTTCTTTTAGAATTCTGGGATGAATCCCATCAGGCCCCATTGCTTTGTCCACCTTCAGTTTTAAGAGTTCTTTCACAACCCTTTGTTCTGTAAATGGGCCGGTATCAACTTCTGTATCCAGAGTGTTACTACTGTTTGTTTTATGTACCTCCCCCTCTTCCTTTGTAAATACTGAGCAAAAATATTTGTTTAGTATCTCTGCCTTTTCACAGTCTCCCTCTGCCCACCTCCCTCCCTTTATTAAGCCTCACTATCCCTCCTTGGTCTTCCTTAGCTCCTGATGTACCTATAAAGGTTTTATCCCCCTTCTTAACTGAGTTGGCTATCTTTTCCTCGGTTTGGGCCTTTGCTGTTCTGACTGCCTTCCCAGCCTCCTTTGCTTTAACTGATACAGTTCTCTGTCCTGCTCCTTCTGCGATTCCTTGTACTTCCTGAATGCTTTCTTTTCTCTTGAACCTTCACTGCCACTTCCTTTGAGAACCATAGTGGTTTCTTACATCGTCTTGTTTTGTTTATTGCTTCACACAAAGGCTCGTTACCTCTGTGATGGCAGTTTTATTATTCCCCATTGTTCTTCCACCCCTCCTTCCTGCCCATTTGCTAGTGCGTTCCTTAGGCACTCACCCATTTTGGCAAAGTCAGCCCTCCAAAGTCCAGTACTTTGTCTTTGTATGGCTTGACTTCATTGCTGTGTTTATTGTGAACCATACTGTTCGATGGTAGCTAGTTCCCAGATGGCTACCCATTTCTACATCTGTAATCCTCTCACCATCTCCATTTGAGAGAATCAAGTCTAATATTGCTCCCTCTGAGTGGGCTCCAGTACTAGTTGTCTAAGGCATGCCCCTGTGGGACATCTAGAATAACTGCACTCTTGAGTGGCAGCTGCAACTGCACTCCAGTTAACATCTGGCATATTCAGATCACCCATCAGCAATATCTCCCCTTTTCTGCCATTCTAAGTATACTTTCTATCATTTCCCTGTCCATTTCCTCCCCCTGAGAAGAAGGTCTGTATCTAACCCTCGCGTGTTGTGGTGCCATTGCCTGTCTCAAATTTACCCACAGTGCTTCTTCTCCTCCTGTGTACCTTTTGTTCTGTTGCTTTTATTCCTTCCCTTATGTAAAGAACTACTCCTCCTCCTCTTTTACCCTCCTGTCCCTCCTGCAGACAGTGTATCCTGGTATGTTTATGTCCCAGTCATGGTTTTGTGTGTACCATGTTTCTGTGACTGCCACGATATCCAGATGTTCTTCCTCCATCAAGGCCACTAATTCAGGAAGCTTGTTACCCAGACTACGGGCATTAGTACTCACTGCTCTCCATTTTGATGGCTTTACCTTCCAGTGCAGCATCCCCCACTGACCGTTCTACCTCTGTCTTTTTCTCATTTAGTACCCTGTTTTGTAGGGAGAGGCTGGGATTTTCCTGCTGCTTGTCAGTGCCTCCCCCTTTGACTAGTTTAAAAGCTTGTCAATGAAGCATTTAAATCGACTGCTCAAAAGACTTGTTCCCTTCCTGGACAGATGCAGACCATCCTGCCAGTATAGGCTGGTGTCCCTCCAGGTGGAACCCCAGTCCCCAATGAAGCCAAACCCCTGTGCTCTGCACCGTTTTTTCAACCATTCATTAAACTGCATGGTGCCAATTACCCTCGCCTCCCCCATGCTTTTGACAGGCAGCACCTCTGAGAAGGATACTGTGTGTGCTACTCATCTTAGGTCCCTCCCCAACTCTGCAATGTCCTCCTGCACTGCTCTAATCTCATGATGAGCCAAGTCATTTGTCCTTAGGTGGACAATTACGTCCAGCTCGGAATCCCTTGCAGCTGTTCTCGTGATCCTGAAACCTACAAGAAAGAATAATAAAGTAAAGCCAAGTGAAGTACAGTACCTTAATTTAATGTGGAGGAAGGGGTGAGGGTGCGAGCAGCCTCAGTATTGTACTGTACCTCACTCAAGCATTGAGAGTGAGCTTACACAATGCCAGCTATCTGGAACCCCCAGACGCAGTCATCTCTCCACTCCTTTAAATTTCATAAAAGCCAACATCAACCACTCGGCGTGCCTCATTTTAATAGATGACATCTTTGAATCCCTCTTGATTTCCTGAGGCTGAGAACCCACACTGAGTTGATCTGTTATTAGTCCTGCCTACCACTCCGTGAAAGCACTTTTTAAGAAATCTTTAGGAGTTTGTTGATCACATGTAGAGTGGCTGAAGTAGGTCTGTGCAAGATGCTGGAATGAACACAGGCACAACATTCAGATCTTCCAACTTCTCTAAAACTGTAGGCGTGGTGTGTGCCCTATATAAATCTAAAATCAGTAGGGTACGCTGTTCCTCTGGTAGATCATTTTCTGACACCACACTTTTTATGTAGGGCTTAAGAACACAGTCAAAGGATAGCATGGTGTCTGTGTTCGACCAATGATTTTCTGTCTGGGTGATGCTCCATCCAGGCGGAAAATTAAAGGGTGGAAGACTGGCAGACGTCTTCCCCCGACAGATAACTGGGGGAGGGGGGAGAGAAAATTGCCTGACAGTGTGCAGTCCAGCAGTAAGGGGACCTGTCTTTTGTTTCCTAGACCGGTGACTTCTGCTTGTCTGGCTTCTGACTCCTACATCATCCAGTGACTGCACAGCACAAAGTGAACACCAGTCTCATCTCTATTAATGATGAGCTCTGTATTTGTGATTTTGTGGTGGGCTTGAAATGTCAAAATAGAACGGCATACAGTATTAGCCGTTCTATTTTAGATCGCCCCTTATATCCTGTCTTCTATGATGCCCTACCCCCATTTTGAGTTGCTGTAACAACTTTTTTTAGGTTTGAAATAATAAATGGAATGATCCTTTTTAATGCGACTTTGATGGTCCAGGTTATCAACAGTACTCTGTGTTGTTTTTGAACGCCCCATCGTTAACATACAGTAAGTTTTCTTGTGACTAAAATTAACTAGAATGTATCAGATACTGCTTCCTGACCGCCTGGTAACTAGCAGGTCAAGATCTCCAATGGAGAATAGCGCATGTAAAACAGTGCATGAACAATAGCGTGAGGCATAATAGCGCAAGGGACACAACAGTGCATGGGGGGGGGTTATTACAGCACAAGGCATAATAGTGCTTGGGAAATAATAGCGCATCACAGTATGTGGAGTGCCGTGTCAGCGCATGTGAATGTAGCTCATGCCAGTACAGTGCAAGGGATTTCAGAGAATGGCAAGACAGGGAACAAACCCCTGTCAGTACTGTGTGCTCATCCTGTGTCTTTATTCAGGGAGGTCCCCCCCCGCATGCGCGCTCTGCGTGAGACACACAGGAGACATGTGCCTGAGGTGCATTCCCTGCCAAGCAGCACCCATAGCATAGCGGGTGAGGCCACAAGCCCACAAGACAAACAGGCATCGGCAGTGGCTGTGGGTTCGACACTTGTGGTCACACAAACAGGCAGTAACACACACACACACACACACACACACACACACACACACTGTACTGGTGTCCATAGCCCATTGTGCCATCTGCTGTCACACACACACACACACACACACACACACACACACACACACAAACACACACACACACACACACACACAGGAAGCCACAGGAGCGGAAACAACGGGAACAGTGGAGTGTACCACCATCAGTGCTGCAGCACCTGCTGTTCACCCTGCTGCACACACAGGACAGCCACCATCGAGGACCACCCCACCCATGGAGGAGCCTACGAGGTAGGTGCACACATGACCATCAGTGGCAAAATGTTTAACACCACCTCCAACAGAGCCAACACTGTTTTGTACAACCCCTCCCCAACAACAACAATGCCCACAGAGTTGTGCATTACCCCCCATAAATGGCCACACTGTGTAGCACAACCCCAGCATTGCTCACACTCCCAGTGTGCACTTCATGCCCCAAGGCCGGGATACTCTGGGTACTGAACACCCCCACATGCTGAATGCCCAGGCGCAACCCCCCACCTCCACACAGTACATGCAGAGGGTGCAGCATGTACACCACAACCCCCTCCCAGCCTGCGATGCTTGAGCTGACCCCTCCAGTTCCCCAAAGTAGCAGTGGCACATGGCACTGTCACCCTCCAGCCCCAACCTGCATAGCACAGGTTGTGTCATGACCGCAGCTCCTGGGGCTACCCTGTTGAGGCCCTGAACAGTGGCATGTGCAGGCCTGTGACTTTGCAAGGAAACAGACCAGCCACACACAGCATCGCGGTGGTCCAGCCGAGGCACGGCCATGCTGATGGCGGTGGAGGGGCTGATGCCGCAATGTTGCATCACTGCACATCACAGCAATGTACTGCACAGGCAGACCGCATCTGTGCAACAGTACCCTGTGGGATCTAGGGCACTAAGGCAGGCACTGGTGGGTTAGGGCATGCGCAGGCCCCTTCCCACCCCCTGGGCAACACAGACACATGCACTGTGAGGGGGTCAGGAAGTGGTCCAGGCCACAAGCAGTGTGCCAGAGACAGGGCACAGACCAGTCATGCACAGGGCACCCATGGCAGCCGCAGCAGCAGCCTGCAGTGCCATGGCCACCTGCTCACAGTTACATGGCATCCAATGATAGCAAGGTAATGCCACCAGGGTGCATATGGAGAGGCACGCCACCGGACTGCTACGCAGGTTGTGTTGCCAACCAGAATAGCATATGGCAGTGCTGGTGGAAGCAGCGACTGTGTGCAGGTCCCCAGGATGCCCACACCATCCGCCCACACATGCATGCAGTGCTCACCGTCTGTTATGCCTGCCATGCAGTGTGACAGAGCCTGCTGCACTTTAACACCACAAACATTTTGTGATGACTTTTCTGGATACATAGCCAGCATGCAGTACACACCAGTGTGGGGGGGGGCAGCGGCCATGGCATCCCTACTTATACTGCATCCTGCAGGCACGGGGTCATTATGTCGCAAGACATAATGCTGCATGGCACTATCGCACTGCATGATCAATGCCATGAGGCATCATGTCTGTTCTGTGGGGGGCTCTGCCCCCACACCCCCTTTTATGGGGGGCCGTGCCCCCTGGATCGCCCCATTAAAGATTCTCAACTCCGGGGACTCCAACTAGGGGGTCTCAATGCCAGGGGGGTCCAACTCAGGGAGTGCACAGGTCTGGGTTTCCCCATAATGCTGTATGCTATTAAGCATGCAACATTATGACCCAGTACGTATCCAGAACACCTATGGCCAAATGTGGGGCCAGCCCACCCCCCTCCCATTAAACGAGCCAGGTTAACAGTCTGCAGCTGTCAATTGTTGGGGCCTGCCTGCAGCACCCATTACCACAGTGCACACCCCTGCACAGTATGGGACGGCTGCAGCTAGGAGGGACGGGGGGCTGCTGTGCTGAGCATCCTGCAACAGGTGCATCTACTCAGACACACATCATGCTATCATATAAGGGTGGCCACACTGCAGGCCAGGTATCCAGATAGTGGAAGTAGTTTGTAGCATGTGGATGACTGTCAGGATGCCACTAACATACGTCCGTAGTCAGAAGGGTGCCTCCCTACTACATCATGCCGGCTACCTGTACCGATGGGAGAGGATGCACATAGACCGTGTGTACTGGAAGTGTGTTGAATACAAAAAGGAGCATTGGTCTGCCAGGATACACACACAGGGGGAGGAGGAGGTGGTGCACGACACGAGAAATCATAACCACATCCCAGATGCTGTTGGCATTGTCACCAGGGAATTGCTGGAAGCAGTGAAGGACCATGCATGCAGAACGAACGAGACCCGGAGCACAATGGTGGTGGCCTGCATGACTGGTGTGCCATCGGCTGTCACAGGGAGACTGCCAGTGTTGCCTCTCATCAAGAGGACGTGTGCCAGGGCTAGGACTGGAGCACACAGGCCACCATCCCAGCCTACTCCACAACAGAGACTAGTGTTGCATTTCTCCAGTATGACAGCGGCACTGGGGACAACATAATGCTGATCTTCACCACCAGGCTGACACTGGCACAGTTGGAGTGCTGTTGCACAATCCTGGCTGATGGCACCTTTAGTGTCACACCCCCCACTATTCACCCAACTGTACACCGTGCATGGGCTGCATGAGGGCACAACCTTTCCCGCAGTGTATATTCTCATGAGTGCCAGGACCGCTGCAGCATACACATCAGCCTTCCAGAGGATCAAGACCCTATGCCTTGGCCTTGCCCCAACATCTGTACTTATGGACTATGAATTGGCAGCCATGCAGGCCTTTGGCAATGTTTTCCCTGGCTGCTAACTGCATAGGTCTTTTTCCACCTTGCCCAAGCAGTGTGGCAGAGGTGCTAGTGCATCAAGGGGTTTGTGGCACGGTACACTTATGACCCGGAGTTTGCCCTGCACATCAGGATGGTCCTGACCCTGGTATTTGTTTCCCCAGACAATGTGGTTGCTACATTCGATGTGCTTCAAGAGCTGGACTACGTCAAGGCCAATGGGGACCTACTATGGGAGTTGCTGGATCACTTCAAGGACACGTGGGTTGGCAGGCCTGTGGGTTGCACAGCTAGGAGGAGGCCTCTCTTCACCACTGCAAGTCGGATTGTGTACAAGGCGATGCAGGATGGCACACCCTGTACAAAGAACGCAGTGGAGGTGTGGCAGTAGGGGGTTTGGGGCATGCCATCCCAACCTCTGGAGGTACATCCGGGCTCTGGGTGCTGAGCAGCAGCTCACAGATGTGAAGCTGGCACAGCTGACTGCTGGGAACACTGTACCTACTGCAAAGCGGAGATACAAAGATGCCAGCAGGAGGATTGCAGGCATTGTGGCGGCCTATGGTGAGCGCACCACTGTGGACTATCTGAGGGGGATCTCATTCAATCTGTCCCTCCAGGTGTGAGATGATTGTGTGTTTGAGCTTCTGTTTGGGGGTTGGGGGACTCGGGTTCGCTTCACATTCACCATTGCATTGTGTTCATTACTTGACCTGCACCAGTAAAATCACTCTTCACACATTTCTGTTGTCCTGCCTCTTTATTACTGGTCATGCCATGTGGGCCTGCTTGCACCGTTTCTGTGTGAGACATTCTGTCTGTTAGCTATTTTGGTGTTAGCTGTTTTGTATACACTGTTTTTGCTTTTGCTGTTTTTGCATTGGACATTATGACCTCGTGCCAGGTGTACAAAAACAGCTGAGAATACTTACGAAAACCTAGTGCAACTTGAGCTATATTACAAGCAACGCATCTTTTAGTATTTCAGATTGTAAAAAAAGGGTTAAGGCAGACTCAAAATCTAGAAAGGAAGGTGTCATACGGGGCAATCAAAAATGGAATAAAAATAACAGGTAGAAATGTTAATTTTAAGATTCAGTGCTGCTTCAGTATTTTAAGGTATACCATAACAGGCAACTCTTAAATCATTAGTATTTTTTGTGATGCTACAGTGAAATAGCTTTTAGATTTGCTGTTAAACTCTTTCACCATAGCATCACACAAAAATACTAATGATTAAGAGTCAGCTATTATGGTATACCTTAAAATATTGACCTTTTATCACCCAAATGTGTGACAAGATGTGTGACAACTGGACAAAATGTGTGACACATCATCAGACATGACATTGCAAGCTCAGAATATTGTGGAAACAAGTGCACTAATGTTTATAGTGTTTGCTGATAACCTAGCATCTTATATTATTATACATTTCTGCTTAAAAGTCTCAGAGGGCAGTGTGGAATGTCACCTTCTCAATGTGGGACAGAGGGTTTCTGAGGGATAAAATGAGTGACGTACCTCGTAATGTACAACAGCTGAGAGGTACAAGCCATGCTGATTCTCAAGGTTTCTTTATTCAGTGCATTGAACAGGTCCATTAGCATGACACATGCAGTGTGACCACCTTAATACTGTATTTAATTTTGCTTTACTACAATCTGTATATTGAAAGAACATTGTGTACAATGTGTGTGGTCATCTTGGTTTCAATGGAAATCACACCATGTTGAGTTTATTATAAAATGCTCCTGCTCTTAATTTGCTGTGATCCCACTTTGTTAGCTTGCTTTGATTGCTATTTGGATGTACTTACCATTAGAGTTCATTTTCCTGTATGTATAACATTGATCATGGTTTGATGCATGTGTGTTGGTTTAGAAAGTTAATAAACAGTTAAACTAAACAGCAAACCATGCTATCTTGCTTATGGCACTTATGACATCAGAGCTTCATCACCTCTAAAATTTCAATTTAACCACTGCCAGTGGCGGAGCTAGAGGGGGGGCTGGGGGGGGGCGGTCGCCCCTCCTGGCTGCCCCAGTGCGAGTAGTGGCTACCCGCCACCACCTTTATTCACTGTTTAGTGCCCATTGTGGAGCCCATGATTGACTGAATGGCCCTCCTGGCTCCCAAACGCTCCCAAACGTGGCTCCGCCACTGACCACTGCCTGTATGCCCCCTGATGTATTAGCCATATCTGAAAATTGGTTAAAGCCATCCATACTCTTCACATGAGGTGGAGCTCCCAGGAGTTACCTCAGTCCGTAGAGACAGGCCTGGAAGGAAGGGTAGTGGAGTATTCCTTTATATCAAGTCGTCCTTTAAATCCACTATAGTATCCCCCACTGAGTTAGATGCCCTATTATATGAGATCCTGATCATTACAATTCTCCTTGGTGGTAATAAACCACTTTATGTGGGCAGCCTCTCCAACCCCTCTAAGACTGCATCTACTGCCCTTGCCTCCCTCACGCGGGCTCTCACAGACCTCCCACTTAATGAATTAATACTTCTGGGAGATTTCGATTTAAACTGGGCTGCTGACTTGAAGGGGAGCCAAGGGATGTGGTTCTAGACGCTCAGTTCACCCAAATTATCTATGAACCAACCAGGCAAAACAATAAAATGGGCAGTAACACTCTATTAGACTGGGTTCTCGTAGTCAACCCAGAACAAATAAAAGCTGCAAGCATTTTTGCAGACTCCCTTAGTGACTACTTCCCAACTTTCTGTATTTGGAAAAACTGTTCTCCCAAACACCCCCCCCTCCAAAGGATCTTCCTTGCCAGGGATTTCTCTAAATTTAATCCTACTGCTTTCTGAGCAACCCTGTCCAGTGTACAATTAAGTCCTTTCCGGATACTAATGCTGCTGTAGACTTTTTTTTTTTTTTTTAAACCAACTTCCTATCTGCAGTCAACTTGCAAGCCCCATAAAAAATAAAATCAGGATAAAAGGTCACTGGGCCAAATGGCTTGATGCAGACTTTAGAAAACAACTGAGGCTGAGAGACAAAGCGTGGGGAGTGTTCAGAACCACTGAACTCTTATCTGATTGGAACAAATATAGGGAGTGCAGGAATACCTGTAAAGTGCCAAAAGAACATTTATTAGGAGCCTGCAAAATAACAATTTGGCCAACCCCAATAAGTTCTGGACCCACATAACTGCCCTCCTTGAAGGTCGACCTAGCCAGACAGGACCGGATAGTTTGGCTGAGAATAAACTAAATCAGTGACCATCTGGAAATTGCCAATGCTTTTAGTAAGTTCTTCATAGATTTATAGATAGATTTTAAATTTCCATAGCTGTTACATCTTCAGTCATCCCTTCTTAGGCTGAAACAGAGTTACCCAGGCCCGAATTCCACTTTAGGAGACTATCTAGGAGAGAGGTGCCGACTCTACTAAATCAATTAAAAGCAGAAGCTTTGGAAGGGTTTGATAAATTGGAGCCTTAGCTCCTAAAAACTGCGGCTCCTGTAACTGTCTCCTCTGTTGCCATGTTGTTCAATAAGTCAATCATGGAGGGGAGTATCTCCGATAGCCGAAACGTTGCTATTGTAATACCTGTTTATAAGGGTGCCCCAAAGGAGCTGGGAGAAAACTACTGACCCATTTCCCTACTTAGTTCCCTTCCCAAAATACAAGACATGGTTATATATAACCAACTCTGAGAATACTGAGAGTAGCATCACATCTTGTTGGAATGGCAACACAGCTTTCAAAAACGTCATGGTATAGACACCACATTGGTTAGACTGACCACTGATATCGTAGGTGACATACACAGGGGGGCATATAACTGGTGCAATCTTTATAGATCTCAGGCACGTGACTGGTGCGATCATTATAAATCTCAGTAAAGTATTTGACCTAGTTAACCATCGTCTCCTGCTAGAAACACTCAGGAGATTGGATATGGGTAGTCTATCCAGCTGGTGGTTCACTTATTACCTGAATGACAGGTCACAGAAAGTGAAATACGAACATACATACGAAGAAACCAGCAGAAGAAGGCCATTTGGTCTATCAAGTCTGCTCATATTGCAGGATCCACAGCTTGAGCTACTGTCCCTGCCCTCCCCCCACTTCTCCCATCCTCCCTACACATGATCCTTACCCCCCCCCCATGCCTATCCCAGTCTCTCTTAAAGCTGCACACTTTCTGCAGCTCAGAGCCTTAACCCATTGCACTATACTGGGTGTGGTTCCTGTTGATGGTTTTACACCCCTGTTCAGAGTACCCTCATGTAGACCTACCCCAGATAGGGTGTAGTGCTTAGCCAGTGCTGGCCTCCCTACTTGCTTCTTCTAGGCTTGTCCCCATCCTGTAATTACATCCACTGATGCTGTGCAATGATCAGTATAATTCTGCTTCAGGAATTTATCTAGTCCATCTGTGAATGCTGCAACAGTCTTCTACAAACTCACCAGGCTATTTTTTAAAGTTAACCTCCCTCTGTGTAACGTAATATCCCCAACCCCCCACAATTCTGAGTCCATGTTCTTTAGTTTTACTTGCACTCATAAGTCCGAACCTCTGTGTATACTCTACCCTAACTGCTGCCTGTAAATATTGGAACACCATTATCATCTGAAATAGCTGCAGTGTGATTAAAGCCATCAAATGCTAGGCATCAATCATCTACTGAATTTGCTGACTATTTCCAATAGGACTATGCTGAATAATTTGTGTACAGCATTCCCAGGCAGAACGTCCATCATGGGTACAATTGAGGAGGCAGTACTGATCCTTAGGGAGTACAGTCCTCACAAATGAAATGCATTTGTGAGGATTTTCCCAGCTTAATCTCCTGGCTACAGTCCAGAGTTTTGGCTCACTCCTTTGTTGGTTCCATTATGATTTAACTAGGAACACACACACACACACACACACACACACACACACACGTAGCTTAGTGGTGCAAGATGTGTTTGTTTTCTGTATGGAACCCAGCGTTAGCCCTCACTTCTTGCACCAGTCCAGTGTGATTACCACATGTCTCAGGGATAAGGTGACTCAGTACTGGGGATGTTGGTTCATCTTGCATCTTGTTACTTGGACTTGGCAGATGCAGCTGAAGCCCTTGCTGGGAAACAAACCTGAGACCCTGAGGTCAGAAGACTGCTCTAACCATTCAGCTAAAGGATAGTTCCCACTAGCTCAGTGCTTAGAGTGCGCCATTGACTTTTATATACCTGCTACCCTCAGGCCACCACTAGAGGTCTCCAGCTGTTACAATTACTTAGCACTGCTTTGACTGTTATTCACAGCTTCAATTTCCATATGACGCTGCTTTACACAGACTGTGTAATAATATACAATACCCTTCATCATTTTTGTTTTCCTTTTTTCTTCCCCCATCCTTGTACAAGAGAGCCTCTTTCTATTTCTGTACACTTCTTTCCATCCAAAGAGCCAGTGATGTCACCAAGCTCTGCCCAGTTTCTCCACCTGGATCCATAATTTTCTGGTTTCCATCTCCATGCTACTAACCAATGCTACTGAAAAACTAACAATGTGTGGATGCTATCACCAGCGGGTTCAACGCACATACTCTATACAGTATTCAAGCATGTCACCTCTGCAACTGTGTAGGGACTCAGCAAGCCTGATGAGGGAGCCCCAAGGGCAGATGCAAACCATGGTCTTCAGCCATACCATCAGCCTAGACAGCCCAAGACAGTTCTCGAAAACTAAATAGGATTTTAATTATTTTTTTAATATTTCCTTTTCTTTATATATAGTGCCCCAGTGAACACACTCTTGAACAAACTCATCTCTTCAAATACCTAGGTTTAACCCTAGATAGTCACCTCACCTTTGTGCCTCCCATTGAAAATGTTGCCAGAGATGTTACTACCAGAATAGGGCTCCTCTTTAGATATAGACAAAGTCACTAGCGGCTCTAGCCACAAATGGTTACCAGGGCACAGCTGGGGAACAACAGATGGCAGCCAGGTCACTGATACATTGTTACTATGGGGGAAGCTCTGCACCATACGGGGCACCAACTGGGGCACAGCATTTTTTTACTGGGGCACGTGACCTGGCGGGCCCTGGTGTAGGGCTGCCACTGGACAAAGTCTTACCCAAGAAGCCCTGAAGGTTTCAGTTCACAGCTTGGTCCTCTCAATCATTGATCAGACCATAATCATATACTGAGCTGCAACATCCACATCACTTAAATGACTCACTGTTACCCTGAACAAGGCCTGTAGGTTAGTTATGGGTGCTGCATGCCTCACTCACGCCTGTGAGTTATATGCTCAATCTGGCTGGCTTCAGCCAAGAAACAGGATCAAATATCAAACCTGCCTTCTGACCAAAAAAGTACTACTTGGATTACTATCCCCGAGCATTGGTTGCCTGCTAAACAAATCCCCTAAGACCCAGCACACTCGCACCTCCGATTCTGACGTCCTTCTAGTACCCCACTGTCAGACTGCTCAATACCAGCGATCCTTTCAGTACAGAGCCCCCCTGTGGTTTAATAATCTAAGCAACCAACTGAGCAGTCTTTCTAGTCTGTCCCAATTTAAACTAATACTTCGTCAGCATCTCCTAACCGAGAACACTTGTGATTGTTACACTTACTTAGTTTACCACCTCTGCGGACCCCTTCCCACTATTCTTCCACTCTTTTGATGCACTTACTAGGCTTCCTGTTCTTTCACCTCTCTCGACAGAATAATTTCCCCTTTTCCCTTCTATCACCTCCCCCCTTACCACCCCCCCCTCCTTGCTCTTATCCACTGATTTCCCTCTTCCATGGACTTGCCAGGCCCTCTGGTCCCCACTCTCCTTATCTTACCACCCCTTCCTCCTCCTGCCCTCATTTTCCCTCCTGTACCCCTTCCTCCACCTTAGCCTCCCCTCTCTCTCACTCTATGACAAGGCCTCTAGCTGCCATATTTTCCTTTTCTATCTGAATGCTGCACTTCTCTCCCCATCTCCCACCTTATCCCCCCCTTCTCTCACTCTATGACAAGGCCTCTGGCTGCCATATTTTCCTTTTCTATCTGAATCCTGCACTTCTCCTTTCCCCATACCTCTTTTCTTACTCTACCTCTTTCCCTCTGACCCTTGACTAGCGCTGTTTCCTCAAATGTACTTTATGATTTACTATGCTCACTTGTAACCTTGGTGGTATAGCACTGTTTCCACAAATATACTATTTGACTTGTTATACTCTCACAAAACCCTGATTGTTGTCTGTACCTCCCTTGCTTTATTGTAACCCTTTCCTTTGATGTGGAACCTTTGTAAATGAGCTGCCAAGCGCTCAAATGTATTTGTAATCTGAGATTTAATAAAGTAAAGTAAAGAACATTGGGCACTAAAGTTACAGAATAGGATCCCCAGCTCCAGCACTAACATTACAGAACAGGATCTCCAGCTCCAGCATTAAATGTTACAGAATAGGATCTCCAGCTCCAGCATTAAAAGTTACAGAATAGGATCTTCAGCTCCAGCACTAAACATTACAGAAGAGGATCTCCAGCCCAATCATTAAATGTTACAGAAGGATATCTCCAGCTCTAGTATTAAAAGTTACTTTACAGAAGAGGATCTCCAACTCAACCTTAACAGTTAAAGAAGAGGATCTCCAGATCCAGCACTGAAAGTTACAGAAGAGAATCTCCAACTCTAGCACTAGACATTACAGAAGAAGAAGATCTCCAGATCCAGCACTAAGTGTTACAGAAGAGGATCTCCAGATCCAGCACTGAAAGTTACAGAAGAGAATCTCCAACTCTAGCACTAGACATTGCAGAAGAGGATCTCCAGATCCAGCACTAAGTGTTACAGAAGATGATCTACAGCAGCATTCAGTCTATATTCTTCAGTTTGCTTCTTTTTTCAGCTTCTGTCTAGCAGTACAAGTCTGACCTTCAGGCCAGAGCTAGAAGGTAAAGTTTCTCTAGTTCACTGTCTTTGAAATCCTGTCTGGTGCCCGAGAACATAGTTGCTACAGTTCACTTTCATTAGATCTTATCTGGTGATCCAGGTATGACCTTCAGGCCCAATGCCAGAAGACAACATTTCCCAAGTTTGATTCTTTCTTCAGAATCCCATCCAGTGGTCCAGGTGTGACCGTCAGGCTGGCACCAAAGGATATAGTTCCTACAGTCAGCTTTCTTTAGATTCTGTCTGGTGGTCCAGGTGTGACCTCTAGGCCTGTGCAAGAGAATCAAGTACTTCAGTTTGCATTCTTCAGAAACACACAGTAGTACAGGTGTAACTTCCAGGGATCTTGTCAACAGATTCCTCAGTTAACCCCTGCTGTTCAAGGCTGTGCTCAGAAGGGACTAGAATACATTATACAGTCATTTAAGTTCTGATCACCCTTTACATCTGTGCACTGGATCCAGTAGGGAATAGAGCTTAAAACAGTGGTGAATGATAGTGGTGAAAATTTTGACCTGTGCTTTTTTTTTTTTATTTTATTTTAGTTTGTCACCTATCTCCTAACTTATTTGATACAATTTTTTCATATTTTGAGTCTGCTTTACCTCTCTTTTTGCAGTTGAAATAATAAATACTCATTTTAATATGGCTCAGACCATGTTTTCATCAGTATCCTCTATTGTTTTTAAACACCCATTATTTTAGCTCAGTTTTATTGTAATCATAATGAACTAGCATGCAGCAGCCACTGCCCCCTGACCTTATGGGACAACAGGTGTACAAAAACAGTTGAGACTACAGAGGAAAACCTGGTTCGAGCCATATTAAAAAGACCACTCCTTTTATGATTTTAAATTTGAAAAAAAGCAGTAAAGCAGACTCAAAATGGGGAAGGATGGGTGTCATACAATCAGGAGATGAGAGGCAATCTAAAATAGAATACGAGGTATAGGTCAAAATTTTCACCACTATCATGCACAGCTGCTTTAGGATTCATTGCCTAAAGTATAAGAATTCTGATACTTTAAGCAAGAAATCTTAAGCTGTATTAGAATTCTGATAGAGCATAAGATTCTTTACTGAAAGTATAAGAATTCTGATAGAGTGCAATATTCCTTGTTTTAAGTATAAGAATCTAAATAGGGCATAAGAGTCCTTGTTTAAAGTATAAGAATTCTGACAGTGCATAAAATTCCTTGGTTAACCCCTGTGGCTCAAGGCAGTGCTCAGAAGGGACTAGTATACCTTATACAGTCATTTAAGTTCTGAATGTCCTTCAGATGTGTCTGCTGGATCCAGTAGAGAAAGGAGCTTAAAGTATAAGAATTCCAGCAGATCTTAAGGTTTCTTACTTAATGTGTAAGAATTCTGCTAGAGCAGAAGATTCCTTGTTTAAAGTATAAGCGTTCTGATAATGCATAAAATTCCACAGTTAACTCCTGTTGCTCAAGGCAGTTTTCAGAAGGGACTAGAATAAATATAGCCATTTGAATTCCGAACACCTTTTAGATTTGTGTGCTGGATCCAGTAGGGAACTGAGTTTAAGATTCCTTGCTAAAGTATAAGAATTCCGATACAGCTTAAAATGAGTGGTATTTCTAAATTGGTTCCTGGTTGCAATATTGCGCAACACTAGAGAAAGGAATGTGTGGTGCTGTGAAGAAGGAAGTTCCTCGGGCATTTTAACCAGTGGGCCTGTCGCTTAATGGTTAGCGCACTGGAACGTCCTACCAGAGGTCCGAGGTTCAAATCCCGGTGAGTCCATATTTTCCTTTCTCACTTCCATCCTTGATCTAAAAAATATATACCTTGCAGGGGTTAAACTGCACTGAGAGAAGTGGTATTTCTAAATTTCTTAAAGTAGAAGAATTCTGATGAACATAAGACTCTTCAGTAAACCCAGATTGCTCAAGGCAGTGCTCAGAAGGGACTAGAATACCTTATAGAGTCATTTAAGTTCTGAATACCCTACAGATTTGTATACTGAATCCAGTAGGGAATGGAGCTTAAGATTCCTTGCTTAAAGTATGCAAAAAAATATTGTAGGTGCCGTATTGGTCCTTTTAAGAACAGATCCAGAAACAAATGATTTGATACCTTTTATTTGACCAACATGAATGTTAGAGAAAAGAACAAACTGCTCTAGCTTTTGAACCTACCCAGTCCTTCTTCAGAAGCTTTATGGCAGTTATTTTGAAAATCTCATGCTATTAACATATGACATAATAATGGCACGCGAGGAGTAAAGATGTGTGGAGATCCCACGCGTGTGCAAAACATGCTGGCATTGCGCATCGCGGGATCTCCACACATCCTTACTCCCTCCACGGGATTACAGCACCAGGTTTTAAAGGTGAATTGCGAGCCACACGGCCTCGGTTTTAAGTTTAAAGTACCAGGAGCCATTCGCGATTTAGTAGTTTATAAGAGCAGCATGTAACTAAAGTAGGCTTGGCATAAAATGCCCGCTCATTCCTGGTGCACGTCCTCGCTGGGAGTTATACTTCCAGTGTCGGTCAATTTATGGACGGCCCGACTAAAAGACGACACTGCTAAACATTTATAAAACAGGTACTTTTTTGCACTTTTATGTCTATGGGGTTATTCTGCACTACAAATTACTTCGGTGAGTGCCAGAAGGCACACTGCATGGCTATTAACAAAAACGAGGGGTTAAAGCTGACAGTGCCCCTTTAAATAAATGTTCTGGTGGAACATATTGTTAACATTTTCAAAGGCAAATCATTTTACAAAGTTGCATCAGCATCAGCACATCAACTCTGTCTTGTAACATAGAAAATACTGTACACTACTTCCACAGCATTCCCAAAAATACATGAAATGTTAGAGAACAGCTGTAACACTAAACACATTACATTAGTAAGATGCTTGCATGTCCAGACAGTACTTGACAACATGCACGTGACAACATTACATGACTCAACTGAGATATTTGAGAATCCTCTCACATACAAGTTGACCTTGAGCTGAAATGCGAACAGATCCACCACCACTAAATCATTTAATCATTCAATGAACTGAACAGAATTGGAACGACCTGTCTTGCAGTGCACCCCACAGCATCCCAACAGTTACATAATTTTTTGGACTCAGAAAGCAGCCCAAGCAGACTTTTTTTTGACAGCTTCTGTGATTCATGCTGCTGTCTTTCTCTTTTCTGATTCTTCTGCCACACTTCCCACTAACCTGCTGTCCCCCAAGCACTCAAGCAGTAGTGTCCCACCAGATGAAGGTACACATACGTAGCACAACATACATGTGCTGTTGAATGATGTTGTGATGTCCCTCTCAGCAGCAGTATTTGCATGGCAGCATACCAGAAACAACATATGCTGAGAATGCCTGTGACACTGAGGGAGGATAGACTAATGCCAGCTGCATCGTTAAGACAGTACTGTATCTAAGGAAATGAATGAATATCTGACAACAAGACAACTATCGCCTAATCTGCTTGTCAATAAAGTAAGACTTGCATGGAGGAAAAACTTTAGTACAGAAGCCTTGAGACCATCTAGGGAGAGAGAAAGTCCTGAAATGTCTGACACTGGCACTCTACAGGTGCTTTTACGGAATGATTGTTACCTGTGTGTCGCCATTGCAGTCTGTGTTGTTCTGTGCTCTGATTACATGCAGCTCCTATTTCAGCAAATCTCCTTCTCCGTTGCGTCTTTTTTTATTCTGGCATCCCCACGGAGTTTCCAGGCAATGTGTGATCCTATGGAGGTGAACGGAATGTCCCGATTACACCGCTGGGTGAACCGGCACACATCGGGGTGAACCATGGTAAGACGAGAATGTGATTCGGCCGAACGTTCACTGTAGTAGTGGAAGAGATCCACTTTACACACAAACGGAGGCAATGTTACACTGGTTCTGTAGCGGTCATTCCATTAGACACCGGTGTGTAAAAGTATCTTATGCTACAGCAGCCATAGCATTGTGTAGTGGGCTATCACTGTTATGCACAGCACAGGACTTTATACAAGAAGAAGAAGAAGAAGACGACAACT
Organism: Neoceratodus forsteri; assembly: GCA_016271365.2. NCBI lineage: Eukaryota > Metazoa > Chordata > Ceratodontiformes > Ceratodontidae > Neoceratodus > Neoceratodus forsteri. Next base: position 1,711,385,554 of record CM028129.1, on the reverse strand, counting down.
GAGAGCCTGAGGGGCCTGTCACACAGTTTAGGTTCACAGGGGTGGCATTCCATGCACCAGACGTGGCAGTGTCAACATCACTCAGTGTCACTGGCTGGGAGCTTGGAATTAAGACATTTAAATTCTGTTGCAGTAGCATATCCAGCATTTGGAGAAGCACTATCACTTGCTCCATCTCTTAGTGCAAACAAACAGCAACCTAAAGAAAGTCACAACTTAACATGCTCTACCCAAACCTACATATACATTGGGCAACATTCCAGTCCCAGGTATGTGTGACAGACAATTTTTATGCCACCTGTCCCTTGCACACATTTTCTAGATCTGCAGGTAACATGTCAACCAGTACTGCACTGAATTATCTACACATTGCATTTGAATACCTGACTTCAAAAAAATAAAATGAAATGTCAGGCACTGACAAGAGTAAGGCATATTTTGTTGTACAAACGAAATTAAATTAGCCCCACCTATCTATATTGAGCACAAAATAGTTACCGACTTACTTGGATTGTAGTCAGACATAGAAAACAACAATCACATTTTTTCAGCATTTTGAAACAGCATGTTGTACATTGACAAATCTGAAGAACTAATTTGTCTGTGGTTGTCCCACGCTACATCCCTAAATGCTGAAAATGAGCATTCAGCATCCATGCTGTTTGCTGGCACTGAGAGACCACAAAGTGCAATCTGGGCCAGTTCTGGAAGTCATTCAGACATACGTTTCCAAAAACGAATCACGTTGTCACAGTTAATCTCTGCTAAGAAATCTCTGTATGCACGAAATTCTATTCTTGCTTTAATGTTTTCCTCAAATAGTCGTATGCCATCAAACACGCTATCTTCAGTCATATTGAGCCACTTTGCTCTGCTAGGGTCAAACATATGACAAGCTCTAAAAAAAAAAAAAAAAAAAAACGAAACTGCTGGCTGACAGAACCTGGAATGCGTTATCTTCTGCATTGTACGACCATTTTATTTGCACATTCAGCTAAAGCTTTCTTTGCTAGTCTATGTGCGCACTGCTCGGAACTAGTCTGTGCCCAATTGTATAAATCTGTTAAATCATTAATTACTTTGTGAGCTAGAGGAACTGCTGCTCTGTTACATGTTAATGCCTGCATTATTCTTGGAGCATACTGCAGCATAATCTGCAGATCACCTTTCACTTCATCTGACTGTGCTAACTCCATGACTTCCAAATGGCAACACTTTCGTCTGCATCTTCTCCAAAGAAATCCACACATTCCTGCAGATGTGAAGAATGATACAACGTAGCATTGAACCAGCTATTCCAACGAGTAATTACTGGAGCTGGTGGAATACAATCATTTTTACCAGTGTCCACCAGAAACTGACAAAAATCTCGCGTTATGAGCCGAGCATGCTGTAAAACTACACTTGACAGCCGTAATGAAATTGTTAACCAATTTAAAATTATTCCGCCAAATGTCACTAATTAAACTTAGCAAATGGGCTGTACAGGTGACATGTACCCCATTCAAAAACAAGCTCTTCAAGCTACTGTTCCAGGCTTTGTGCAGATATGCAGCATTATCTGTCACAAAAGCTGCAACCTTATCGAAAGAAACTTCATACTTTTGAAGCACATCTGTGACAGCCTAACAGTTTTATAGTTAGTTCTCTCCAGTATGACACAGTCAAGTAAACTAGCTGACGGCACTGTTTCACTTCAGTTTGTTGTAGCGGAGCCGGAACTGTCACCCTTGTCAGAAGCTTTAACTGTTGGTACAATCAGAACATGGAACACATATCTAACTTCGACATCTGTGGTTTCATCACATACAATACTAAGTCCACAGCACATCTGAAGTTGTCCTTTTACAGCTAAAGTGTGACCCTCAAACACTTTTGGTACATACAATTGTCTCAGCTGATGGGATGTGGGGATTATCCCAATGTATTTCAACCCATTTTCTAAGTAACACTTCCGAGATGTATTGTCAAACACGTTCAATGGAACACTGGCTGCTGTAAAAGCTTCGGTTAATTTGTAAAGTTCAGTTCGTCTATGTAACTGTTCTTCAGTTGAATTTCTAAACCGTTTAGTCACTGTTTTTTTTATCTTTTTACACACTGCAACTTTGCTTGCTTTAAATTTTTGCATTTCCTTTGAGCACTGTACTACCCAAATGTTTGTCACATCTTGCCTTTCCTGAGAAATCCACAGGCACATTGCACGTGGAACAGAAGTGTGTGCCATCACTCACGTGAAAAGCATTACTGGCATACTGACTACAGCGTTCCTTTGCGCCCGTTTTTGAAATCTTAGATTTGATGCATTTATCTGAAGAAGAATTTGTTCCCCCCAGATTTTGTGCAGTTACCTCCATTTTCAAAAAACTAATTGACCCTCATCTTGACTCAGGGATTCTATTTCAAAGTTGTAAATTCATTTACAGTACAACTACTACTGTATTTTACAATGTTTAAATGCTCTAAACATCCAGCTGTTCACAATACACTACTACCACATGTCAGTGCCAGATGTGCACAATCTAACAAAAAGCTGGTGCTCTGTAACTCGACATATTTTATACACTACCACAGTCTCAGAAAATAAATTTCTTATTTTCTGAAAATGTCTCTGTCACAGTACTTTTTTAAATAAGAGATGTGCCTCAAATAGCTGGTGGTACAGTACACAAGATGACTGCATACTGTCCAACTTATCTGATGTTGATCTTCTATTCAGTGTCTTCACTGAAGGATGATGGAATCAGTCTTCTAGCTGGATGGATAGATGGATCGATGGATTGGTCACTTCAGGTCAAGAACATAACTTCTTCGACTGACTTCGAACTCAGTCTGTCTACACTCTGTGCCAGTTGGAAACACCACATCCCAAGCTGTGAACTTCGTCCCAGATGAGGCTTGCTAGGTGGAAAAGACAAAAACAACACATTAATATGCTGCTTTGACAAAGCCAAAATGGAAACAGCAACAGCAGGGCTGGTACGGAACTTCATGTCACGTGTGTGTGACACAGAGTCTGCACCCAACATTAGCATCTTTGCCCAACAAAACCCTCCCTGCCATGCATGCCAGATCAATTTGCCGCCACTGAACTCCCTCCCTTTCAAGCTGCACTGTTTAGCAGCAGCATACACCCCCTCCACACCACCATGGATCTAAGTGAGCCAGTCCCAGATTACACTGCTAGATCTGTACTACCAAGGCAGAAGTTCAGGCTGTGAAAGAGCCCAGAAACAGAAAACCCAGCACAGTCACCTTGTGTTGCCGCCACTTAGTACACTCTCAGTCTCAGTGACAAGGCAGCACACAAACCCATCTTGGGTGTCTGGCTCAAACACAGAGCTAAGTGGCAGCAACACAAGGTGACAGTGCAGGGTTACTGTTTTTGTGGTCTGTTTGAACTCTTGCCCGAGTAGGACAATTACAGCAGTGTAATCGGAGCCTAGCTCACCGAGATCCATGGTGGTGTGGAGGTGTAGGATGCTGCTGCCTATACAGTGCAGAGATTTCAGGGACAGTGAATAAAGCTGCCATGCAGCAGCGTGGCAGGGAGGGTTTTGTTGGACTGCAGCATTCCATGCCAGATCAATTCGCTACCATTGAAATCTTTCCCTTTTTAGCTGCACTGTTTAAGCAGCAGCATACACCCCCTCCACACCACCCGGATCTAAGTGAGTTAGTCAACTCTCTGCAAGCAGCCACCCCACAGCCACTCCCAGATTTGTACTGCTAGATTTGTGTTACCAAGGCAGAGGTTCAGGCTGTAAAAAGCCTAGAAACAGAAAACCCAGCACAGTCACCTTATGTTGCTGCCACTTCGCTCTCTGTCAATCTCAGTGATGTGGCAGCACACCATCCCTCTCTTGGGCGACTGGCTCAGACACAGAGCAAAGTGGCAGTGACACAAGGTGACAGTGCAGGGTTACTGTTTTCTGGGCTGTTTCCCAGCCTGAACTCCTGCATGAGTAGGACAAATCCAGCAGTGTAATTAAGCTGCCATGCAGGAAGGGTTTTGTTGGACTGCAGCATTCTAGCCCAACAAAACCCTCCCTGCCATGCATGACACCTCAGTTTGCTGTCACTGACATCACTGACACCTCTCCCTTTTAAGCTGCTCTGTATAGGTAGCAGCATAGAAACATTACATCACCTCCAAACCACCATAGATTTCAATGACCAAGGGCCAGATTACACTGCTACAATTTGTCCCACTCAGGCAGGACTTCAGTTCAAGCACGCCAGGAAAGAGCCCAAAAACAGAACCATGAACTGTCAGCTTGCATTGCTGCAACTTACCTGTATGTGTCTGGCCTTGTCAATCCCAGTGACAGGTCAGCACATCAACCCCTCTTGGGTGTCTGGCTCAGACAGTACAGTAAAGCATTTTCCCCACTATACAATTTACAGTTGGTTAACATGTAAAGAGTAGACAGACCGGACAAATACAGAGGGGCGAAATGAATTGATATTTTCTTGTCAAAACCTTGGTTTGCTGCTTTAAATATCCAGTTAATTGATCAGTGCCCCACAATCCCCCGCCACATTTTATAGAGAAGTGAGTCACAAATTAGTGACCTTCAACATAGCGTACATTCACTGTAGTCTGTAGGTCTTCTCCTCTCTTCTGTCTTCAGTCAGATACCCTGTAAATGGGCTGGTCTCTCTTTGGGTTCAGTGCATACAGCTGCTGCAGATCAATGCAAGGCAGGTGAAGATTTGCACAAGGTCCTCTCTCTCCACACTTCACAGGATCAAATACGGATAGTGGCTGTCTGTAGAAATCCTTGCACTCCACCCCTCTTCTGGCTAAAAAACAACTTAATCCAGAGCACTCACCCACTCAAGTAATGCTGTGCTGTTTTCTGCAGTGCTTTCCAATAATTTGTATTTTTTATGTCTGTTCATTTATTTGCTCATTTTTCTGCACTTCAGTTATTTGAACACTTTTTAAACGCCTTTTTTATTTTGCAAAGGGGCTTCCACAAATATACTGCCTCTTTGACATCCACCTCCAAGAACTGTCTGTAGTTCTTTCTGTAATTTCACTTCTTTCTACAGCCCTTTGCTTTCGAATCTTGTTCCCACCATTCTTATCTCACTTGCGTCAGCATTTGTCTTCTTTTCAGCTTGAAGGGCTCCCTTCCCCAGTACAAGCAGTCCAACACTACACTTGTATTGGTACCTTCTCCTCCTCCAATCCTCCAACAGGTCAGTCAGCGCAGCCAGCTCCTTCTGGGGAGCAAATCCCCCCCCCAAACTCCCTTTGCCACCAGTTTCATGGGTCTGGCAGAAGCATCTGCATCCATAACCCACAAGTTAACTCTCTCCCCCTCCCCAGTACAGTAATTCCATTTTCCTTCTGCCTGTGGCTGTCCTACATCCACCCCCTTCAGGCCTGTAACCCCCCTCAGATCCAGCCACCTTATCAAGGGAATGCTTTTTTTTTTTTTTTTTTTTTAATATCTGTCCCCTTCAGCTTTGCCACTACTTCACCTCCTTCTGGGGATTTTTTTTGTTCTGTGCCCTTGCCATTTGCCACAGGGAAGAATCAACACAGAAGCCCCACATGCCCACAAGTTCACTCGCTTCCCCTCCTCGCACTGCAGCTGCCTTTTACAGTTTTACCTCCCCCTCCAAGCCTCCAACTAATGCTGGCAGCCTGGGGAATTGAAGTGATCGACCGATTGCATTTTTTGCCACCAGAGAAGCCCCGATACAGTTCTGTGGCTCCGATGCTTACTCACCACGAGCAGAGGAGAAGATGGTGCCAATATGCGAGCACCAGCATGAACGGGCTCTCTTTTATGAACCGGAGCACTGCACGACTCATGCATGCGCATTTCAGTGTTCTGCCCTTCACAAAATGGTGGATTTAGTGTGACAGACTGATACTGTGCATGTGCAAATGTCGAAACCGGCATTGTGGCAAAAATCATGGAGGCACCCGACATTCACGGTTTCTGCGACCTCCGTGACAAACTTACACCCTTACTCATAAAGTCTACACATCTGACCTTATTTACAGATGGAATGGGGTGAGAGTTAGGCTTGAGAAGCCCAAGGCACACCCCACACCTGCTCTCCTACCTGGTTTGGGAGGGTGGCGTGTTAGGGAAACTCTAATGTCTCATTTTCCAACTTTTTTTTGCTTTGACCTTAACTGGAACATCAACAAAGTTTTATATATAAAATAACAAATATATTCCAAATACTTTGCAGATGTATATCCGGCCAAACCCATTTTAACATATATGGATACACATCTTTAAAATATTGAAAAGATATGTTTGCTAACATACACTTATTGTAGAAACTGCAGAGTAAAATTACACTTGCATAAAAAAATAATTTTTCATCACAGAGTTCATAAAAACATTAAAAAGTAAAACAAAATATTTTGTTTGATCGTATAACAAAATATATACACTTAGTATATCAATGTGAAGAACAAGACAACTCATTAAATTTTCCTAATATCTAAATTATATCTGGAAAAATGCACATATATCTGAAATATGCATGTGATATATTTAGGCATTTTCAAATATAGTTTACATAATAACAAAATATTGTTCTTTTCCATATGGGTCTTCAATTTTTGGGGGCTAATTTCCAGGTATCCTGGGCACTTGTCTAGAGATAAACCTGTCCACCACTGTGTACTTACAGTTTAGCTGGGAAAACAAAGAAAGAAATTACCTTGAGGACTGTAAGATGCTATCTGCTTGCATCGAATGACTTTTTCCTCTGTCATGGTAATATAGTAGATGACTGTAGATAAGGACCGCTAGACTCACCTAGTCTGCCGGTATTCACTGCCGGAATCAGTGGCCGCTGACCCTACTTGGTCATTGGCTTTCATCTCTCTTTTCCACATCTAGGGTTCCTTTACATCTATCCCATGCATGCTTGAATCCCTCCACTGTGTTAGCCTGCACCAGGAGGTGGTGGGGGCTATTCCAAGCATCTATTTTCTGTGAAGAAAAACTTCCTCCTATTCCCCCTCATCCTTCCCCTCTCCAATCTCATATTATGCCTCACTGTCCTTGTACAAGTTTTGTACTGAAAAATGTCACCCACCTGCACTTTGTTCAAGCCATTAAGATATTTGAATGTCTATCATGTCCCCATTCCCTCCTTTCTTCCAGTGTACACATATATTTTTTACTTTTTATTTATAGGTTTCATAATAATACAGGGATACCATGCTTCATAAAATTAGTATTAAGGGATATGCAGATCCCTGAACTGAATGTGCAGTAATAACAGGTTTACCTCATATATATTTTAAGTTCAGTAGCCCATACAGTTCTGGGAGCTACCAGGGCTTAGACAAAGGAGAAAAGTCCGACCTGACTGGTCTGTATGTCCACGATGCTGTCACCGGGAACATAGCTATAAGTCGGTTAAACCACAACAACAGGTCCCATGCAGAACTAGAGACATGAGGGGGAAAGGAAATGCTTAAAGCTTGAGCAGGATAATTCTCGATGACCTGGCCTCAATTAAGTTGTTTTACCTATCAGCTCCCTGTGGTGAGACATGGCAACCCACCAAGCAGATATGCAGGGTAGTACAACAGGAGCTAATGAAAAAAGTTCACAAATTGAGAGGTGTAAAGACACCTTCTTTTAAAAACCTCCACACCCTTAACATCTAACAGCTACATGAACTAGAGCTGCAACATAGGTTTCTAAAGAACTACTGAAGGAAAAAACGTCTATAGACATTTTTATTTAAACTTTAGGTAAAACCAATGGTAAACCCTAGTCATGACTCTCAGCACTGACCTCTCTACCCAGTGAGTATAGCACAACCACTAAAAACAGATTAAGGGCTAAAATTCCATGGATTATATTTGAAATGCATCCAACTGACCTCATACGTGGAAAATTCCATTAAAGCTGATATAGAGGTTTGACCCTTCCTCATCCAAATCTGTTGTGGGACTTAGGTCCTGGATGATTTTTGCTGCGAATGTGGCAGCTGCCTCAGGGTCCACAAATACATGCATTTTGGCCTTATAACGTACTTGTCCTCTGGCAGGGTAATTCAGATGGGCATCTATACCATTTTGCAAGAATTCCTTTTTAGTGGTCTGTAGTTCTTTCTTTTTGCCCTGCGTCTGGGCCTACAGATCAGGAAAAATGGCCAGTCGACTTCTTTCCCACTGAAAGTCTCCCATGGCCCTCACTGCCTGTAGAAGAGAAATCTGAGCCTCCGAGGAAGATAAGGTGGCAATAGCCATCACAGGCTGTCTCACAGAGTCACCTCAAGAGCGTGGTTTTTGGGAAATCACAAAAACTTTCACCAGTCTAACATTCGTATCTGACAGCAAAAACTTCAGATCAGTAAATAACAGCCTGTGTACAGATTGATACAGTTCAGCTTTAGCCACCAGATGGGGTGGGAAGACCACTATTCTATTCTCATTCTGTCGCTGCGTATTCTCCAGGGCTTCTATCTTGGCCTTAAGATACTAAAAGTCTCTCACATATCTAGCATTTTGCTCAGCCTGTTTGCCATGTATTTCTTGAAGTTCTTGAATGGAGGAAGCATTTTCTGAAATTCTATTGTCATATTCATTGAATTTTGCCTCCATAGCAGTCAGGTGTTTATTTGTTTCGTAGCCTGCAACTTTGAGAGCATCACTAGAATCTGTGCAGTCGGAAGCTCTGGTTGCGCCACCCCGCTGGAAGCAGATGGCCCAGATCCTGACAAGGAGATTGCTGAATATAGATAAACATCTAAACCCCAAGAAGCGTGCTTAGCGTCTTTTTTTCAGGTTCATCCTGCACTGGAGATCTTCAGGTACATCTAGTCAAGAAACGGAGCAATATGCAGAGTTTAAAGTTTAGTTCTTCCCCCTTTTGTAAGCAATTATACAGAGCTATATCAGGAAACTACCTCCATGCTGCTGCTCCACAGCGTCCCCTCATCATTCTTCCAGTGTATACATATTGAGGTATTTTAATCTGCCCTCATATGCTTTCTGAAGCAAGCCCCACACCATCTTGGTTGCCCTTCTCTGGACCGCCTCTACCCTGTCTATGTCCTTGCAAAGACATGGTCTCCAGAACTGAACACTGTACTCCAGATGAGACCTCACCAATGTTTTGTATAGGGGCATTACCACCTCCCTTCTTCTGCTAGTGATGCCCCTTCCTATGCACCCCAACATCCCACTGGCTCTCCCCACAGCTGTGTTACACTGTTTGGCCACCTTAAGGTCATTTGAGATGATGATCCCCAAATCCCTTTCTTCTCTGGTGACTGTCAGCACTCCCTTCCCCCTCCCGTGGCTCTCCACCAGGTTTCTTCACCCTAGGCGCATGATTTTGCACTTCTTTGCACTAAATTTTAATTGCCACGCTTTGGAGCATTCTTCCAGCCTTTCCAGATCCCTTCTCATTCTTTCCACCCTCCCTGGATTGTCTACTCTGCTGCAGATCTTGGTATCATCAGCAAATAGGCAAACCTTCCCCTCCAGCCCTTCAGCAATGTCACTGATGAAAACATTAAAAAGGACTGGCCCCAGGACGGATCCCTGAGGTACCCCACTGGCCACCCCCATCCCCTTGGATTTTATCCCATTTACTACCAACCTCTGCTTTCTGTCCCTCAACAAGTTTCTAACCCAGTTTTCCACTTTGTTGCCCACCTCCAAGCTACCCAGCTTGTTCACCAGTTGTCTATGTGGAACGGTGTTGAAGGCCTTGCTGAAATTGAGGCAGGCGATATCCACTGCTTCTCCCTGATCCACCTCCTTTGTCACTCAGTCAAAAAAGTCAATCAGGTTTATTTGACATGACCTTCCTGCTGGGAGTCCATGCTGCCTTGGATCGTGTGCTGCCGTGGCTTCCAGGTGTTCCACTATCCTTTCCTTAAGCAGCGCCTCCATAATCCTACCCACTACTGAGGAGAGACTGACCAGCCTATAGTTTTCCGCCTCCTCCCTGCTACCACTCTTGTGAAAAGGGACTACATTTGCTCCCTTCCAGTCCTCTGGAACCACCCCTGTATTGAGTGAATCACTAAACATGGCCACCAATGGTGCTGCCAGCACCTTCCGTAATTCCCTCAATATCCTGGGGTGTATATCATTTGGGCCCATCACTTTGTCCACCCTCAGTTATTTTTTTTATACTTTGTATTTGTTAGTTTCTTTATAAACACTTAGTTTTTTTCCTGACGTAGTACATTAGGATAGGTACAATAACCACATGAGGGTGCCACCCCTCTTAATACACGCTCAAGTAAAATCGACTAACATCAGTAAGATACAACATTGGAGGTGATTCACAATATTAAATCAATGAAATTAAATCCAATATATACTGTGCATTTAAGCCCAAGAGCTACATGCATAAAACCAATTAATTAAATTAAAGTTATTCCCATACAGCTGGCTTTGAGGCAGTTTCTCCCATGTGCTCGCACTCCCGACAGCGCTTCACACTCCCAATGGCGCTTCACACTAATGGCCATTCTCTGCTTTCAATCATGAGCTTCCATGGCAATAGTAGAGATCTGTATCCCCGAAACATATCCACATTAGTGAGGGGGGGGGTCATCAACTTACTTGTGCCAGCTTGCCACAAGGACCGCGACTAACAGCAGGTGGAAGCATTGCATTTCACAGCAGCAGCATGAGGATGGAATCACGGTAAACAGACAAACACAAAAATCAACAAGGTTTTAAAATTTAAGCCCAGTGCTTGTGTGTGTGTGGTGGGGTGTCGACCGGTAACCATGACAACCAGGTCAAGAAGTTAAAAACTACAGAGGCTCGAACTGAAAACAGGAACGAAAGCCTTCTTTAAAACAGAAATGTAGCCAGGACAGGACATGCAGCGCAAACTCATTTTTTCCCCTCCACTTTTTGTTTTGTTGAACAATTTGGTAGGGGATCCATAGTCCATCGTTGCGAGGAGTCAGCCCGCCTGCATGCGCACCTCTGACTGCAGCTTTAAAAAAAAAAAAATCCTCTGAAGTACAATCACGCTCCTGCTGCCATCCCATCAGGATTGTTTCCTTCCAACTGCACTTATCCACCCTATTGCTTGCCTGTTTATCTTTTTTAAAATAAAGTAAAATGCATTCTGTGTATTCCAGCAGTGAAAGTGCTGGGGTGGGCCTTCTACTACGTGTGATGACATCTAACAAATTGTGTGTGTGTGTGTGTGTGTGTGTGTGTGTGTGTGTGTGTGTGTGTGTGTGTGTGTGTGTGTGTATGTGGGGGGGGATGTGGATGGTTTGGGGGAACAACAGAGAAACTACAAAATGCAAGTAATTTAATTAATGTGTGTGTGTGGCAACCATGACAACCATCTCTAATGAAGGCAGAGGAACTATTTTATTACAAAACCACAATTTTTACATTTTTAAAACAATTAACATTTGAAAAATATATATAATTTTTTCAAACACCTATAATGTAGTGGCCCATTTTCTAAGCGCAATAATACCCTCCAGGGTGGGTGGTATTGTGCTTCTAACGAAACCTTCCAGGCTATGAGGCCCTCCGCCTGTGGCATCGGGCCTCATTACACCCCTGGGCAGTCTGGTATAGCCCAATACCGCCCACCCTGTCAGGTATTATTACTTATTTAGTCCAGTGTTCTGATGACTCAAACTAAGGAAACAAAATTAAAATCTCTGCCTCTCAGTAAAGCCTTTTGGGTGGTAGCCTGCATATTTTCCCCATTTTTGGGGTGGAACAAGATTAAACCTTAAATATTACTGTCATAAAATGTTAGGGTTTACCCCTAGATGATCTCTGGAATGGGGCAAGGTGGGCTGCTGTTGGCGACATTCCACGGTCCTGTCCCTTTTCAGTGCTTTCATGCTCCGGTACCATTTGCCAGCGCGGAGGCTAATGGGTTGGTTGCCGATGGTCCTGCTGATGCGCATTAAATTGTAGTCGCATCCGGGTAAGCTCAGTGCTTGCCTCCTCGGCTTTCTCAAATTCTTTGCGGCCCTCAGGGAGTTGCACAACAAGCTGAGCTGGATAGGGGTAAACAACGTGCATCTTTTTGCCTTTAGCACTAGAAATATGTCTGCATATGCTTGACGGTGTCGCGTTGTCTCAGGCGCGTAATCATTGTCAAGATGGATCCTGGTTTGACCATAGAAAACCTTTAGTTTTCTCCAGGCAGCAAGTAGAATTTTCTCCTTTATAGCATAACTAAGGAATCAAGCTATGATTGAGCTCAGGCAGGCATCTGGGGATGCTGGTTTAGGCCCCAGGGCTCAGTGAATACATCCATTTCCATAGGCAGGTCTTCTGGAAGTTCCATGGCTGTACGTAGCAATGTGACTGTAAAGTCCAAAATATCCTGCCCTTCCACACCTGCAGGGACACAATAAATTCTTATATTTTTGCACCTAGCATGATTCTCAACATCTTCTTGGGAAGCCTGCAGTCTTTCCTGTTGCTCCTGTATTGTTTTTAATGTTTCCTCCATGTCATCCACCCAATTTCACACTGTAGTAATCTGCCGCTCGGACTCATCTGCTCTTTGTTCCAGGGCTACTACATCTTTGCATAGTTCCGAATATAACTGCTTAACTTCAAATAGGAATGAGAGTAGCTCTTTATAAATCATGTCCAGCTCCACTTTTTTTGGCTCTTGGTGTTTTTTTACGTTGGGTATTTACAGTTTCTGTTTGACCTCCAGTGTCCGCAGAGGCCTGCGATTGTTCCGAGTCCAACATGTCAGCTTGTGATAGTGGGTGATCCTCCCATTTTCTCCCTCTGATATACAGGATCCAGGTAAAACTTAGAGATATAGCGTATTAGTTCCCCTTTTAGTGTCTTTTAATATGCGTTCTGCTTTGAAATTAGAGCGTTTTCAGGGGATTAGCATCGAGGTGGAAGAGGAACTCTTGTCTTATGCTGCCATGTTGGTCGCGCTGCAACCAGAAGTCTCCCAACATAATCTTTTCATGACCTGATATAATGATCAAAATGGTATGTGGTCAATACCACTAAACAATATGAGCGCAGTAATAACTGCATGGGAAAAAACGTCTTGACGAATACAGCTGGGTAAAATATAGTGCTTAACATTATAGCGCAATACCTGTAGCTGTGTCCACCTAGGCTGATGGCTTAAAGTATGCAACTGCAGGCAGAAACAGCGTGCTGCCATTGTGGCTCAGTGGATCGAGCACAAGTGTGGGAAGGCAGCACAGATGAAGGAGACAGCAGTTTGAATCCAGCCCCTGCACTAGGTGTGTCTCCCCCCCCCGATGTCATCCCTTTATTTTTACTTCTTCTCCTGACCCTTGCTAGTCCTCCATCACCTTTCCTGTGTTGTACATAATCGTCCCGCATCCCGATTTTCCCTCATCCCGAGTGTGCCCCGGAGTGGATTATATTTTAAGGAGGGTGCGGGGCAAGCACCCCACATTAAACATTTATTCAGTATTGTGGGCTGTGTGGGCGTGAAGCCCCGCCCCGACTACATATATTTCACGAGAGACCCACGTCCCACGCAGGCTGATCATTGGCGCGGTATCTGTTTTAGTGCTGTCTTTGTCCTCACGCTTTTTTTTTTTTACCAGCGCTGTTATTGCTGCATGGATATTGACCGCACTCAAATTGTTTTGCAGTTTTTGACTAGAACTGATCAAGATAGGTGGAATTTTTAAAAATTCCATCTGAAAGGTGATTTTGCAGTGCGACTGTGAAAACATGTGAGGTAAGACACGGGATATGTTGAACATCAGGGGCCAACATCTGCAAAAAATAAAGCTACAAGTAAATGTTAGAACAATTCAACATTTCTTCATAACTTAAGTTGTTTTTTCACATTTTGACCCAAAATTTTCAACATAGTCTTTTTATGACCCCATGTTACAGTCAAAACAGGTGGACTTTTCAAAATCCTGTCCAAAACGTGGTTTCACATAGGGACTGTGAAAATATGTTTCAAAGAGGATTTGAAAAATGACACTCATTACGTTCATTCATCAGGTAGGGCAGCGAAAGGGCTAGGTACACATCTGGTGCCAAAATCTGCAACAATCACACAATTTATGAGTAAACATTGAAAAAAAGTCAATATTTCCTCATAACTTTTTTTTTTTTTTTTTTTTGACAGTTTGCTTCCAAATTTTCAATACTGTTTTTATGGCCTCACCTTATAATAACTGCAGGTGGAATTTTTTAAATCCCATTCGAAAGGTGACTTCGCAGAGCAAATGTTAAAACATGTCTAGGAGATCTAAAAAATAACACGTCATGTTCACGAGGTGGGATAACAAGACGGCTATGTTGAAAATTGGGGGCCAAAATCAGCAAACATCGCAATGTTATAAGTAAATGTTGAAAAAAATCAATTTCTTCATAACTTTTTGTGACATTTTGACCCCAAATTGTCAACATAATCTTTTTATGACCCCTCCTTCTGAATGTGACTGGTATCTTTTATAAAATACTGGCCAAAACATCATTTTGTGCCGCAAGTATGAAAACACATTTGGGCCAGGATTTGAAAAATAATATTTGTTATATTCACAAGGCAGTGTAAAAAATTGCTATGCTGAAAATTAGGTGTTAAAATATTGAAAATTACCGAAGTTATGAGAGAGAGTTGAAATATTTCACTGTCCCTCAATATTAAAAAGCAACAAAAGTTATGGAGGGACAGTGAAATATTTCAACTCTCTCATAACTTCGGTAATTTTCAATATTTTAACACCTAATTTTCAGCATAGCATTCTTATGATCCCTCCTCATGAACCCAGTAGATTAAATTTTTCAAATCCTGCCCAAAAGGTGATTTTGCAGTTTCTGGCCAGATCTGAAAAAATGCACATACCTTGTTCATGAGGTGTGTTCCAGAAAGGCCATGTTGAAAATCTGGGGAGAAAATATTAAAATATGACCAAGTTATGAATACAAGTTCAAATCACATTGAGTTACATTGAGGCACTTATCTGATTTTCTCAGTTCCCGGTCTGGTATTGAAGAGTGAAGGTGTGTCTCTGGTCCAGAGAGGATTACGGCATTGAACCTCCAGGAGGCAAGTAAGGGGTTGGGGTGTGTGAGGTGATGGCTGCTGAGTAAGGGGATTGGGTGGGGGGTGGGTAACGGTGGTGGTGAGGCAGTGGTGGCAATAGATATCAATGGACCGTTTCCTTTTTTTACAGGGTTTAAAACAATTTTAAAAAAAGACATCAAAGGATGGTTTTCTTTATTTCAGGTACTGGCACCAGGGATTGGGCATCCCAGTGTTGGTTTCATCTTTAAAGGAACACAGGAAGTGATGGGGAGGTGGGAGGGATACTTGGCAGAGAGTAGGATGTTTTAATGGGGCACATGAGGCGAAGGAGAGGTGGGAGGGATACTTGGCAGAGGGTGGGATATTGAAACAAGGCGCAGGGGAAAAAAAATGATGTGAGACGTAGTGGCAGAGCCAGGTTTGGGAGCCGAGGGGGGCGATTCAGTCAATCACGGGCTCCACAATGGGCACTAAACAGTGAATAAAGATGGTGGCAGGGCACCACTACTCACACTGGGGTGGCCAGGAGGGGCGACCGCCCCCCAGCCCCCCCAGCTCCGCCATTGGAGACGTATGCTTGGCAGTAGATAGGATTGTTTTTACTGCTGGTGGAGGAGGATGACGACCACCAGCTGATCATGATGCTGCTCAGCTGGCTGCTGGGTGAATCACGCAGATGAAAGGATAGAGCCGCTCTGAATTGGAGCAGCTCCTCCCTTTTAACTACAAGAAGTTTCTCTTCAACAAGCCAGGGAACAGTGTTATGGTCAGCCTTTCTGATCACTGGTCTTTCACTTTTCAACCCACTGAAGACTGAACTGCATTGGACCAAACAGTGACACACCTCTGAAATGCAGCTGAAGTAACAAAATGTTTGCTACATATGTTCAAACATAAGAGTTGCAGTATGTTACTCCATAAAAAAAAAAATCATGAAGAAAAAATTACTCACCATAGTAATGTTTCTTCTAATGGGGTCTTGCTGTATTCTGACTAAATGCAGTTAGTCCCAGTACTTGAACTGCTCCAGAGAATAAAGGGTTAACTCTATGCCCAGGCATAGAATGTTGAGCTCGAGCTCGGTTTTCAAACCTCTGTCCTTGGTACTCCTCAGTGTAACTGACAGATTCTTATAAGCACTATGCTAACTAACTAATATAGAAATGTTTTTTTTCAAAGGGCAATAAACATATTTTTAGGGTCAAAAGACTCAAGTCAAGAACCCCAAAAAGAATCCAAGTAAGTAGTGAAACAAAAACAATATCTTGTTGAATAATAACCATAAAGACCTTACGCTAAGAGGAGGTAACCAAGGTACACCTCTGGGGTGCAGCACTGCGCCTGCCAAACCACATCTCAAAACCACTAGGTTCCAGGAGGGGAGGCAGGAAGGGAGGTCAGAATACAGCAAGACTCCATTGGAAGAAACATTATTACGGTGAGTGATTTTTTTTCTTCAAACAACAATACAGATATTCAGGCCCCAAACAGGAGTAGGCGCCTTAAAAGGAGGGTTAATATGAACCAGACCTTTGAAGAATTTCTCGAAAACTGGATGAGAGGATAGGGAAGAGCCCTTCCCAGCTGAAAGGAAGGCAGAAATAGCTTCCAAATGTACCTTGAGAGTAGTAGGCCTGAGGCCTAAACTGTTAAGATGCGCTAAATAATCCAAAGTAGTGGCAATATCAGCTGAATCTGGCTGGATATGTCTCTGAGAACACCAGAAACCAAATCTCTTCCATTTGGAATTGTAAATTTTTCTAGTACAAGGTTTTCAACTAACCTTAAGAATGTCCAAGACTGATTGGGAAAGTTGCAGGCTTGCATATTCTAACTCTTCAAGAGCCAGGCTTTGAGTCTGAGAGTCTGAAGGTTGGGATAAAGTGTCCTCCCCTGTGAAGAGGTGAGGAGATTGTACTGTCTGGGAAGACACAGAGGTATTGTCACTGACATGGACAATAGTAGGGGGTACCATGGCTGTCTGGCCCAGTCTGGAGCCACCAGAATCACTTTGCAATGCTGAGATCTGATTTTGATCAGGACTCTGAATATCAGAGGAAAAGGAGGAAAAGCATACAGAAACCTGCTTGTCCAATTCAATAGTAGAGCATCCTGGAGGACAGATTCCAGAAGAGGGGGTCTGCAGCAAAAGAGAGGAAGTTGGTGATTGTCCGGAGCTGCAAAGAGATCTAT
Organism: Neoceratodus forsteri; assembly: GCA_016271365.2. Taxonomy (NCBI): domain Eukaryota; kingdom Metazoa; phylum Chordata; order Ceratodontiformes; family Ceratodontidae; genus Neoceratodus; species Neoceratodus forsteri. The sequence continues at coordinate 1,711,368,350 of CM028129.1, read as the reverse complement.
CTCTGGAGTGCCCCACCTCTTGAAAATGACCTGAAGAATCAGAGGATTCAGTGCCCATTCATGATGACCTTGAGAACTCCTGCTGAGAACATCTGCTAGTATGTTGTCCCTCCCTGGGAGATGCACAGCTATCAGTGAAACCTGAACGGAATAAGCTAGAGACCAGATTTTCATGGCTTCTGTGCACAAGGCCAAGGACCGAGTGCCTCCCTGCTTGTTGATGTACCACATGGTTGTGGTATTGTCCTGATCTGCACCACTTTCCCCTGAATAGTGTTTGAGAATGTCTGAAGTGCTAGAAAGACAGCTTTGAGTTCGAGAAGATTTGTGCGCAGAAGAGACTCCTGATGGGACCAGGTTCCCTGAGTAGTAAGCTGTTCCAGATGGGCTCCCCATCCCAGTAGAGAGGCATCTGTAGTGAGAACCACTGAAGGAGCCTGACTGAAGAAGGGAACCCCTTGTCTTAGACTGTCCTCCTCCAGCCACCACTGGAGAGCCTGCACCAGAGTTTGAGACACTGGAACCAATTTGGAGAGAGGGTCTTTTTTCTGAGACCAGTGAGATCTTAGATTAAACTGAATATCTCTCATTTGGAATCTTGCCCCTTGCACCACAGCAGTGGAAGCTGCCATGTGGCCTAGCAACTGAAGTAAGTGTCTGGCTGGCCGAGACACTAGAGGACGAAAACAGGAAGCCACAGTGATAAGGGATTGTACCCTTGAAAGAGGGAGAAATGCCCTTGCCCGGACAGTGTCTAGTTCCACCCCTATAAAAGTGAGCAGCTGGGCTGGTTCCAGAACAGACGTTTCTCGGTTCAGAATGAATCCTCAGGAGTCTAGAAGCTTTTGAGTGACCTCTAGAGCTGACTTGACTTGGTCTGAGGACTGACCCACTATGAGCCAGTCATCCATATATGGAAACAGCAGGATACCCTGTCTCCTGAGAAAGGCCACCACTACTGCTAGACACTTGGTGAACACCCTTGGGGCAGATGTTAGACCGAAAGGCATTGCTCTGAACTGGTAATGATCTGAGGGCAACTCGAACCTGAGGTACTTTCTGTGAGAATGTCTGATAGGTATGTGGAAGTAAAAATCCTTGAGATCCAGGGAGGCTAGCCAGTCTCCTAGTCTCAGAGAAGGAAGAATTATTCCCCAAGTCACCATTTTGAACTTTGGCTTTAGTATATGCTTGTTCAGGTATCTTGGATCTAGGATGGGTTGCCACTCCCGTGTCTTTTTTGGGGTAAGGAAGTATCTGGAATACAGTCCTTTTCCCCTATGACAAAGAGGTACTTTCTCTACTGCCTGCTGAAGCAGTAAAGAGGAGACTTCAGCTGCGAAGGCCTTTGTCTCCAAGGGAGAGGGAGGACTGAAAGACTTTGCACTCATTTTTGGGAACCTTTTGAAATTGACAGCAAGTCCCTGGCTCACTACTTCCAGGACCCATTTGTCTGAAGTAATAGACTTCCAGGCCTGGAAGTAGTGAGTCAGCCTGCCCCCTACTGGAACTGGGGAGGTGACCCTGACTGACACCTAAGGGTGTCTGCTTGGCAGGGGGCTTAGACTGCTTGGATGATGGGGTCCTGGTCATCCCTCGTCCACCTCTTTCCCTAAAGAACCCCCTTTGCTGGAAGGAAGAGGAGGCCTGGGCTTGGTAAAAAGGCTTGTGGAAAGGCCTGCCCCTGCCAGCCCTAAACTGCTGCTTTTGAGGAGTGGCCTGCTTCTGTTTGGCTGCAGCACTCCTGTAGGTGGTCCTGTACTCATCCATCTTCTTTATGTAAGCCTCTGTTGTTTCCCCAGAGAGTCACCAGCAACAGGAAAATCCATTGCGTTAGTCTGGGTGTCCTGTGACACATTGGTATATCAAGCAAATTTCCTCATGGAGACAGATGTAGCCATGACCCTGGAATGTACATCAATCAAGTCCACGGCAGCATGGAATTGAACTCTGGATGCCTCAACACCATCCACAGCCACCTGCTCCAGCTCCTTGGCCAGTTGGGGAGAGGCATTCTTAGCCAGCTCCAGAACCATATCCTACATAGATTTCTGGTATCTGGCTGTAAATGCCATGTAACTAGCTTGCCTGAGTCCCAAAGAGGATGCCAAGTATTGTTTTTTAGCTATGGCATCCACTTTCCTGGAAACCTTATCTGGGGGGGTGAGAAGCCAGGGGAATGTTAGCCTTGTCACAGGCTGCAGCTTGCACTGCCTCAGTGTAACCCCCAGGTGGCGCTATCCCAAGGGCTACTACCCCTGCCTGCTTGACTACTAACAGGTTGAGGGGCCTAGGTTCTATGGCGGGTGCCTCCACCCAGAGGTCAGGGTTTGTAGAGGTTAGACTAGCTTGGTCACAGCCCTCTGGGACACAGACACCCTTTTATTCCCTCTAGTGGCTTGCACAGTACACAGAAGTTACAGTCCCAATACCTCACGTATACACACTGTTCACTCATAAAGTACCACTTACCCTCAAGACCGATTCTGCAGCACATCTCTGAGGACCCCCTGTAAAATAAGGTTAAACAACATACATAGTGAAATACAATACTGTTTCCATAAGTACCAACACCACAGACAGTATATAGTATAACAACAACAAATCTGATTTATTTAGGGGACAGTAACACGGGAGGGGGAAATCAGGTTAATTGGTGGCATTAAATCACAGTACTGTGCACACATACTGGGTCTGAAAAGTCACACTCTGGGTACCCAGGTTGGGGAGCTAGCCAGGTCCGTTGCCCGGGGTTGGCCAGCAGGTGCAGATGGATAGGGCCCTGTAGAAGAAAATATATGCACAACATCCAATTGTAATCTGGAGCCGGATGGCTCAGTCCATGAAGCAGTGAAACAACAAGAATTAGATGACACACTTGTGATTGAAAACAGGCTGCAGGGGAATACCCTGATTTGTACTCACAATACCCCCAAGCTGAAAACCGGATGGTGGATGTTATTCTGGATTGCCAGAACAACAGGGCATGGAGACAAGGCCCTTGTGACTGGACCCCACTGCAGTTGATAGCAAACGGATTCAGTCTGAGACAAGCTGGGGTTTGCTTCCAGCTTCAACACACAGCACACAGTACAGGGGATTTGAAATAGCGATTCCCCACAAGCACTATGCACATTCATATGTAAAAGGAAAGTACTATACCAGGCAGGCTGCTCCTCGATCCCGATCACACTTACTGCAAAATACCCGGGAGCACACACAGCAGCTTCAGTTCCTTACAGACCGAGCGCGATTCAGCAATTTCTCCAGTGTTCAACAAGGTGTGCCTGGTTTCCACACTTCTGGTGCTTCTTTCTCCTCACAACTCATATTCAGACCAAACTGGCACTCACAACGGCTGCAGGCTGAACCTCGGGGCCTCACACGTGCTTCCTGCGCGAAACTATACACCGCAGAAGCACAGAGCTCCTTCTCTCTTCACTGTCACAACTGATCTGAGCTTTCCAGTAACAGAGCAGGGCATTTGCTCCAAATCCAAAAGGTTCCAGTTGGCTGATCCTCCTCGTCAGTCACAACAGACTCCCTCTATTGGTGTAAAAAGGTGCCACGGTCCAAACTACTTTTCCCAGAAGCTCTCTTCATATAATCCCCTTGTGGCTGGCTCCAAGTGAGAGTCCCAGTTCCGATTTGCCCAAAGTAAGTTCCAGTTCAAAGGTCCCAAATACTGATTGGTCCCATTCAGCAGTTCTGGACCCAAATTAGGTAACAAGCAGACAGACAGTGTGCTGTAACAAAAGGCAGGTCAGACAAACTGTATTTTCATTATCACTCTAAGTTCTGGTAAACAGTTACATCTTTCGGAAGAGCTCCCTCTGCGCTCTTAGCGACTGCAGAAACGGAGTGATTTGGCAGTAGCTCGAGCGGGACTCAAGCAGGGAAACACACAGACCCCCATCCAAATTAATTATGTCTGCAGGCAGACAGCTCTTAAAGAGACAGTACGTGGAGGCTCAAATAGCACTCACTTTGAACTACATTTAAACAGCTCAGACGCCGAACACCGCCCAGACTTGGAGCATTCAGGAAAGCTCCTGGAATACTTTTGGGAACCCCCATTTGCAGGGGGTTACACCAACATAGCTGCAATGATTTGTAAGGAATTCCATCCCAGGACCTGACAAGGTATACCTCCTGTCCATCCTTTTATCCACAGGAGGTATAGATGTTGGAAACTGTAGAATTTTATGTGTCTGTTTCCCCTAGGGATTTATGCAAAGGGGTAGACACTCTCTTTGACTCTGGGACATCCATCATTTCAACAAAATCAGGTTCCTCCTGATCCTGTTCATCCTCTTCCACTGGGAGCTGAAGAGTACCAGCCACTGTCTTGTAGAACAAGAAATGGGAGGGGGGCTCAGAACGTCTGGGAGGAGACACGTTGGAAGGCCTGTCTTAAGAGATGTCAGGCTCTACTGGTTCATCTAGGCCATTATCTTCAATTTCAGAAGCAACTCTTTCCGACCGAACCGATAGTCTTTGAGTCAGTGTCGGTTCGGACGGAAATGGGCAAAGTGACTGAACACTAGTAATCGCGTTAGCAATTTCTTCAGCGGTTGGAACATGGGAACCAGGATCTGAACTGGCTGACTTGCGCCATCTTTTAAATGGAACCAACTCCACAGAGTTGGCTCTCCTTTGGCCCGAGGAGGTTATCGCCCAGGTCAGTAGGTACCCACTCAGGTTTGGTCGGAACCGAACCGGGCTGGCCATCCGGATCAGCAGACTTCTCTGCCTCCCTTTCCTTCAGCCTACTTAAATGTTTTTCCAAAGTGGCTTTAGGAAAGTTTTTACATATTTGGCAGTCTTCTTTGAGGCGGTCAAACCCCAGACAATAAACACAGACGAGGTGGAAATCAGCCTTAACGAAGGCCTCCCAACACTTGGTGCAGTGCTGAAACCCAGTGGGACCGGTTTTCTTTTTGGGTTTCTCAGACATTCTGGAGTCAAAAAAGTTACCCTAAACAGTGGTTAAGCCAGGCAACTACACACCTATCTGTTCCAACCATGTCATGGGTCAGTTTAAAAACACGAAAGCTGTCTTTTTTTTTTTTTTTTTTAGGAACCGATAAGTACCGGAAACCGCAACAGTAAACGAACAATTTATAAGAATTAAACCAAACAGAATTGGTTTCGGTTCCTAACCGGACCAACCGGGAGAAAACCAAACAAAAAACAATTTATAGTAAATAAAACTAACTACCTACTAGCTACAATTACTGTACTGTAGTCAGAAGCTTGAATACCAAAATAAAAGAAAAACGGTTGTAAACCAACCGATTTTACTTTAACCGAACCGTAGTGAAGGAGAGATCTCCGGAGCGACTTCACAGTTAGGCGGAGTAAAGAATCTGACAGTTACACTGAGGAGTACCAAGGACAGAGGTTTGAAAACCGAGCTGGAAGGCTGGCCCGTTGGCACAGCGGTTGGATTTCCACTTGTGATGCCAGCGACCAGGGTTTGGGAATGGGCTTGGGTTGTTGGAGGGCTGGCCGGGGTAGAGTGGCTTGACCGTCCCACAACAGCTCACCCTCTCGGGAGGAAGGGGGGGGCAATGCCTGCAACTTGTCTGACCCGGAGTGGAGGCTCAGGGTAATACAAGCCCTGTAGGGGAAGGGTGGCCAGATCACACTGTGGACGTCGGCGCGTGCACCTTGACGTCATGGACTACACAGCGTAGGGGAGGATAACGCCTGCCTGGACAGGGAAGATGGGGTACCCGGAGCATGCCTCCGATGTGCCCCTGCTCACCTTGCTGCCTCCAGACTAATGAAACAATGAGTAGCTCAGGGTGTTGGGCCGCATCTCGTCCCCGCCCAGGGGGTAATCCGAGGCTCCATGGGGACACGGGCGGGCCGATGGAGTGGCAGAGGGAGACAGGAGGATGACTCCTTAGTGGCCCCAAAGGGTCGGGGCTGGCAGGACAAGGGGGAGAATAAATTTCAATTTAAAAAAAAACAAACAAACACACACACACCACGAGCTGGAGCTCAATGTTCTATGCCTGGGCATAGAGTTAACCCTTTACTCTCCTGAGCAGTTCAAGTGCTGGGGCTAACTGCATACAGTCAGAATGCAGCAAGACTTCATGTTATTTGAACATGGAAGCTTTCATTTTCACAGAGTTCTGAGCTTTGTTTTGATTTTTAGGATATGCATTTTTGGCCTCTGGTCACGACCCTGAACCTGCTTCAGGCATTTCACTCAGGCCCCTAGTCCCATCCACCACTCTCCCAGCACTGTGCCGGCAGGGATCCACATGGGGTGGAACCCAAAGCAACTGGTGCTGTTATATACAGCAACTGGTGCGCATTAGTTTTATTACCCATTTTCTCCTTTGTCTCCCCTCCATGATGCCTGGCAAAGGATGACTGTCTGGTACCATGTGATATGAGTGATGGAATATCAGCGAGAGAAACATCAATGAATGCACATCAGTGCTTAGCAAAATGCCGACATGCACTACAGTGAGGACCAATATAAGCAACGGTGCTAAATATTCACACCGGGAGCAATAAACTATTTTTTTTTTTTTTTTTTTTTAAAATCGGGGGCTATGCCACCCCACCACCTGTAATTTATATAATCAACTCCAGGGGGTGCTGGACTCGAGGACATGGAGAAACACAGGACAGGGGAGAAAAAGCGTCCACAACACTTAGGGAAAAAAAGTAACATTTACATACTGATAAAATACTAGCACTTGCAGTAATCAAACTGCAACCCATGTACCACTACAGCAGACAACCCCCCCCCAACCCTCTGTTCCACACTACCAGCACACCTGGCAGCCTCATAGAAAATCCCCTTATACTCGTCGCTACTGCTCCCCCACTGGCAAATAGCTACAATACACTCGCTCTTACCACAGTCACTCTAAAAGCACATACGCCCATCCCACGGTCATGCTTCTTGTGTTGCTTTTTCCTTTACTCTAATCTACTCGCTCATATCATGGGTCACCTGAATGCCCTTATGCACACCCCTTGAGTGAACAGAGCAATGTTCTGCAGGTTGGCCCACCACAGGGATCGCTATAGTGCCTGACCCTTTGCACCTCCCTCCCCTCGCTGGGAGCACTGTAATATAGCAACGCCACCCCTGCATCCCAGCCACCCAGCCCAATTCCCAAAGTCCACTCCCTAAACTGCGTCAGTCGCATGGAAGGACATAGTACTTCCACTGCCACATTTTTGTTTCTAACATTTGATGTGTCTCACATTTTTCTACACACACACATACACACACACCCCTACCTCTGATAGGGACAGTTTCTCACATTAAAGCAGGAAAGGCTGAGCTGTATGCTTTGGACCCAAACAACATGTTTCCAACTTCCAAGAGTTGTGGAGCATCTCTTGTTAGACTCCAGACCACTTGCAGAGTTTGCAGACTGCCTCCATTATTGTGAGGTAAAACAGAATAGCTCCGGAGGGACAGATGACAAACCTGACTGCTGCTGCCTAGTAGGATTTTAACAGTATTATGAGGACACACTGGTGGTCATCACAACTGGCCCAGTAGATTAAGCTCTTCCAAAACAGAGCTGAATTAGCTTCAGGGTGTGCAGCAAGTTCCTGATCACATCATCCTATGCAACAGTTCAGTTCTACAACAAATGCATTTACTTTCACTGTTTATTAACCCAAGTTGCAGTCGAATGGTTTTTAATCAGGGCTGGCAGTATAGCCTAGAGGTTAGAGTTGTGAGTTGTGAATGAGCTTGGTCCATTCAGCAGAGTTTGACTCTCACAGCTGCCGCTTGCATACTATGCGACTCTGAGCAAGTCATTTAACCTCCCCAGTGCTCCCGAGCTGCCCCTCAAAACAGGCACCTGGTGGTCCTTACCTGGTTACCAAAAGAATAAAGAAAGTAATTTTGTCTGTGTTGGCAAATGCCAAGGATTTCTAAACTGAATTACAATGAATAAGGAACATGTCTTGGATTAGCACAGCAGGTACACAAAATCGACACACTAGCAATTTCTGTATTTAACATCCTCCAGGTAAAGAAAAAGTGAAGTGAAACACTTATTTTGGGGGAAAGTATTTTTATTGAGATTTCAAATATATTATGCAGATCAACACATATGACATAGGCGGAGGTAATAATCATATGCCAGACTTCAGGTGAGTATGAAGTAATTTATTTTTTTTCGTTGGGTGTGTTCCATGGGATCGAAAATGTTACTCCAAGTTTCTGGGCAATTAGAACCTTTTTATGAATGCCACAATACTGGATACCCTTGTTTATAGTAAATCGGTTTAAACGTAACTGTACACATTTGTAATGATTAATAAATAAATTTATGGCATTAGAGCGTCACCAGATTACTGTGTGCACAGATGTATTGCATGTTTATTCTGTCTTGTTGCTCTTGTTCACATCTCTACCCCCCTCCCCCTGAAAATGGGCTTCTAATGCTCTTGGTCACACCCTGCTAACACATTACAAATGGAAACATAGAAACATAGAATCTGTCAGCAGATAAGGACCATACGGCCCACCTAGTCTGCCCATTTCCCTAGTCACTGCTGCAGCCCCAGATCCTATTTGATATGTGGCTCTCCTGCTCTGCACATCTCCAGGGTACTCTTATGTCTGTCCCATGCACTCTTTAAATAAAAATTAAAAAAAATAGTAAAATCCCTTAGAAGGACCTGTTTCTCTAGCTTTTAACAGAAGTTATAAATCTGTCTCATACTGAAAAATATGTTACTTTGGTGTATAATTTAATAAGTTACATGCTTTGGAAAGTGGCCACTAGCTACTTAATAGAAATCTAGACCACTTCAGTTTTTCACTGGGTTATATAAACATTTCTTCAGGGCATACTGTATGACTTTCTGAGTAGCAGAAGCCAGCTATTTTTCACAGCTAGAAGTGATATGAGCAGTTGACAAGCTGCAGAGCAAGTTTACTCTGGAGCTGCGGGTACACAGGGTGATGTATTTCACCACCTGCCACTGACTCATGAGAACTGTCAATAAAAGCCAGTAAGAAGAAGTGTCAAAGTTTTTACACGTTATACCCCCTTGTCTGGCTGCCTGCCTCTGTCCTACACTCGAACTCCTACCCTGACACCAAGGAATGTGCTCTGCAGGCCCTACTGCCAACTACTCAGTGCACTCCTGTAACATCAGCCCTGCAGTGGGCTTTGTCTTATTTATTTAGTCATTTATTTCAAATATTTTCTTTTCCCAGGAAAGACATACTGAGCTGGTAGCAGCTCATTTTCAGCTGTGTCCTGGGGTAAGGGGGAGTGGTGAACAATAGTGCAAAACATTTATACAGCAGTAAGATGTATGAATAATAAAGCATAAACTTAACACAGTAAAATGTATGAGAAGGTACAGGGCAGAAAGTGGTTGCAAAAATTCAGACTGCAAGAATAGTCAGTACAGCCACACCGAGATGATAATAGTATATTTGCACAGCAGTCAACAGCAGCAGCACTTCTGCAACACACATGGAAGGCTGCCCCAGTGGCCCAGTGGCAGTCTGTCACACAGCTGTGCACACAACCCGAGCTTGGGTCTCCACCTCAGGAGGCAGGCTGGGCTGGGGCAGCTGACATGTGGTAGCGCACCTCGACTGAGCTCCGGCACCACAAGCAACCCCTGAGGCTGAACCAGGGTGCTCGCTCCTGCTGTGGAGTCAGCTGTTAGTGTGTGTGGCCATAGGCTATGCCCATGTTGGGCAAAGAGGGAGGAGGAACCCACAGGGACAAAATTCCCACTTCCGTCTGTATGACCGTCTGAGCCTAGGTGGCCCCCCTGGGTCCTAGTGGCACTGGATTCTGATCTACACAAGTGTGTGGACTGCCTCCTCGGGGAGGACAGCCTTCCCCCTGGACCTCATGCCATGGAGAGCAAGCCATGGGGTAACTGATGGGTTACCAGGGTCTGGGGAGGCCAAGGTGACTCTGGACCTGATGGAGTACATCCCTGGGATCAGGGGTACATCTTTGGAAAAAGATGTAGGTGGCAGGCAGAAACACTACTATAGAAATAAGATATAAACATGGGAGAGGGCAGCACAAGAGAGCAGTGAACCCATTACAAAGCTGCACATAATACAATATAAGGGGACTGAGATACAAACACACGTATAGGGCAAATTACAGTGCAGTAGCAGTCAACAGACTATCAGCCGTTGGGATCCCTCATGCCCTAAGGGGCCCTACGTGGAAGAGATATCACATGGCTATTGGAGCAGGGGTTAGGCTGGACATCATGCTACCATACCTACTAGTGTCAGTGGTTCAGAGGGTGCACACTTTCTTCTGAGGCTGGAAGATCGGAAGGTTGTGGGGTCTAGCCCCACACCAGGAATTAAGGGTTAATCCCAATGCTGATACTGTAGTGCAGAATGAGGGGTGGGTGCTGCACTTCTGAGGTGCCGTCTTTCAGATGAGAAACTGAGGTCCTGTCTGCCTGTCCTGATGGTTGTTCAGGCGGACATTAAACATCCCATCACACTTCTCAAAAAGATGAGAGGAATTTCCCCGGTGTCCTGGCCAACTTTTCACCGTTCGCTAAAAAAAAAAAAAAAAAAAAATACCACCAACAGCTTAACCTGATTCAATATGTCTGTTTACATCTGTATCTCTCCCCCTTCCCCCAGGATGAGACTGAAAATAGGCAGAATCACCTAGCCCTTCTTTCCCAGTCAACAAAAACTAAATACCAAGAACTCCCATGTTTGCACCACCCCACTCCCATGTGTAGGCACTGCTTCATTGGGCCAGGCCTTCAGGAGGATGGAAATGACTTTGTGTGCTCATAGAAACATAAGACTTTGACAGCAGATAAGGACCACTTGGTCCATCCAATCTACCTATTTCCCTACTTTCGGATAAGCTGCAGATCCTTGTTAACTAACATCCTACTTCCTCCAACCCCACCCCCCAAACTAGAATTGCTTTATGTCTGTCCCATGCATTCTTGAATTCCTCCACTGTTTTTGACCCCACTACCTGCTCTGGAAGGCTGTTTCATGCATCCACCACCCTCTCTGTGAAAAAATACTTCCTCACATTGTCCCTGAGCCATCCTCCTATCTTCAAGTTGTGCCCCCTTGTTCTTGCACATCTCTTTTTCTGAAAGATGCTACCCTCTTGAACTTTGTTGATTCCCTTGAGGTACTTGAATGTTCCTATCATGTTCCCCTCTCCCTCCTTTCCTCAAGGGTATACATATTAAGCTCTTTTAGTCTGTCTTCGTATGGCTTCCTATGCAGACCCTGCACCATTTTAGTAGCCCTCCCCTGGACTGCCTCCATCCTGTCTGTGTCTTTGAGAGATGGGGTCTCCATAACTGCACACAGTGCTCCAGATGGGGCCTCACCAACTGTCATCGATAATGTCCTGTGCTGCACTACAGTCCCACTGAACAGGGTGTTTATGTAGCCAGATGGTCACTCCCCATCCTTTGGAGTCTTGCATATGTTGCTTCTGTAGCTCACCGTAGACTCTGTCAGCCTGTTCTTACAGTCGAGTTTCCTATGTGGTACTGCAACACTCTCCCCCGGCACCACCTGGCTAGTATTGAGTGGTGTCAAACACTGGCTTCTTAAGAGAATGGGGAAACTTTAAAAAAAAAAAAAAGCATTTAGACATCGGCTTATACAGAATTTCACATATTTTCAGGTCTTGGCATCTTGTTTCTTTTTTACATGTATATACATTTTCTCCTTTCCTGATGCTCATCGTACCCTTGTCAGGCCCAGATGACCAATGAGCCTCATCGCCCACTAGTCAGTCACCAGCTACTGGGCTTAATGGTCCATAGTGACAGGTACGAGTGTCTGCTAGCCATCATTTAGAAACATAGAAACGGAGCGAGATTTTCAAAAGGTTGGACGAACTTGCGTCCATATTTCTGATGCATGCTGCATACATGTAAATGCGTCAGCATGCTTGCGGCTTATCTACGAAAATCCCAATGCATTTGCAACACTTGCTGCTTTTTCCAAGACCAAAATTATGCATGTCTCTAATTTTGATGCACACAACATTTTCTGGATGCAAGTCAGGGTGATCGTAACCAGAAGTTAGACCACCTTGTAGGTGGTCTAACTATTTTAGTGGATCTCGGTCAGCCACATTGTAAAACAGATGCAGCCATCTGAAAATCCCACCCACAGGCTTTAACCTGCAGGATATAACCTATGGTCCATCAAGTCTGTCTGTTCCCTGCCTTAGTTCCTCCAGTCTGGCACTGGTAGGGCCATGACAGTGCACCCTTCTGGTAGCCCTGCCTCAAACGAGGTCTGAACCACTCTTGGCTCTCCTCCCCACGGCTGTTTTCACCAATCCCATGTGCTGTGCCTATCTCACCCTGCTTGAAGCCCTGTAATCATTTCCAGGGTAGCCATATTTACTGGTGATGGCTCCACCTATCTACCACCCTGTCCATGAAGAAGTACTTCCTCACATCCCTCCTGAAATCTCCACATGAATTTATAGTAGTGCCCTCTGGTCAAAGATCCCCTCACATTGCCTGAACAGTTGCTGGCAATCCACCCAGTCTATATCCTTTCAGTATCTGAATGTCTCAGTCATGTCCTCCACCCCCCAGTCGTGTAGCAAGGAAAATAACATTTGTAAGCCAGAACCCTCCTCACCTCTTCTTTGCAGCTCCCTCTAGTCCTATAACCTGTGTTGTACTTCTGAAAGTTCATAAACTCATTAAATTGGAGAAGTACTGAGTTTTATCATAGCAGTCGTAGCAAAACCATAAGCTATAGCAGGCTTTAGGTCCATAGAGAAACTTGTCATTTCTCAACGGACATATCCTGACATGTTATTGACTTAAATATTTACCTAGATTTTTCTTGAACATTTCAGTTGTCCCACTTGCCAGCAGTCTCTGGAATGCTATTCCATATAGCCACAACTCTGTTTTATCTATGCTCCACTCTTACTTGTTTTGTATAAATCCTCTCTCTGCAACTTGTTGTGTCCCATACTATTATATTGTTGCTCTGCAAGTTCTAGTCCTGGGCAGTTCCACATGTCCCTGTCCTTAAATGCCCTGTAGACCAAAAACATGTCATCTCACAGCCGTCTTTGTTCTAGTGTGTGCAAGTTTAGCATCTTTCCCTTATTCTCATATGTCCTTCCCCTCATAGCTGTTACCATTCTTGGGTTCTATGTGAAAATGGTGATTGCCATTTGGGCGAGTGTACATCGCCGAAAATGAATTATGGTGATGTACACTCGCAGTGACTGTGAAACCAGTGACTGGTTTTTCTATGTTCATGAGGGGGCTATGCCCCCGCACCCCCAACGGGAGGGCTGCTCCCCACACCCCTATTTAAGGAATCTCAACTCTAGGGCAGGGGTGTATATTGGGGGTGTAAAACAAAAAGAAGAAGAAAAAAAAAAAATGACCCAACGCAAAAAGTGATTGCACCCCAGAACCCAACTTGGCATCCTCCCAACCCCAGCCTGCCACCTACCCACCACGCTACATGGCCAGCTCGGCAGCCAACCACCGCACGACACCTTACAAATCCTCCCTCCCCTTCCACCCATCATACAGTGTGGTCCCGCCCAACCCGTGCACGTGTATATTACGACATCCTGTCGCTGTATTCACCTACCCCTACCTCTGGTCGCTACCCTGCCAGGTAGCCCAGAACACAGGCGCCATGACTGAGTTGCCCTTTTTGTGAGCGCCCAATCACGGTCGCTGTGTTCACTCTATACCCCGTTCTTTTAGTCCTTTTATAAATTCAGTTCTCGCAGAGCACAGCATTCATATTATAATATAAATAGTGGAGGGCAACAAGCAGTGGGGAGTAACCAAAATTGACAGACAAGGCCAGAATGCCACCACTTCCAAAATCAACTTGTAAATTGTGGCTTACACGTTCCTACACCCATGTTCCCCTCTTACCCTTCTGCCCTCCAGGCAGTATCTGTTCCAACTAGTTAGCCTTTCTCTTCTCACAAGTCTTCCCCTAATGCCTGTGTATCATTTTGGCTGCCCTCTTCTGGACTGACTGTGCGATCCTTGTCCTTTTAAAGGTGAGGGTCCAGAAATGTCAAGATACACCAAGCAAACCATTCACCAGTGACCAGTGGGGGGAGAAAATCACTTCCTTTCTTCCACTAGAGAAGGCCCTGCTTATGTACCCCAGCTTTCTGCTGGCTTTTGCTTATGCCTTATTGCAATGGGCAGTGGTTTTAAGGCTATCACTTAAAAACATCCCCAAGTCTCTTTCCTCTGATGTCTGTTCTGTTTTGACCACCTCCCACTCCTGTACCGAGACTACAGATTCAGAAGGCCTCAGGGCTATTCTCCCTGGTTTTTCTCCTCACCCTCCCTACACCCACTAAATGGCACTGCCCATGCCCTTTAATGGCCCCAGGCACTACAGCGGAGCATCCTGGTCCACCACAGGGGTCACTACAGTGCTGCAAGCTGTGCCGTCCCCTTCTTGGGCTGGGAAACTCTGCCATAATTAGTGCTATCATCCACACCTGGCCACCCACCACCTGAGCATCGCGGTCTGCTCCTGAGTGCACATCACTTGCACACCAGTGTGACATGCTACCACTGGGCCAATGGGCGGCCCAGTCCCTGGTTTCCTTTTAGCTAGACTTGAAAATAGAATCCCTAGCTGGTCCTCAAGTACATCGGTACTGCTACTGATCTCAACAGTGACCCAGGTGTCACAAACCCACTCAGCAGGTCAGCCCTCTACTCCCAAAATGCCACCCTCCGAGCGGTTGCTGGAGGGGGATAGATGTTTTTATTCCATCATGGGTCACATCAGGCACTGGATCCGTCAGGTTGTTGGTGGGAGAACATATTTTATCAGGTAGTTTAGGAGTGAGGGACATATTTTCGTATTCCCTGATGGGCTGGATTTGGTATTGAACTAGTCCTGTAGTTGGAGGGAGAGAAGCCCGACTTCTTTTTGTTCTTTGATGGGTCAAGTGGGGCATCGAATCTGTCAGGTTGTTGGGGGTGGGGAACAGATCTGTTTTGCTCCTGGAAGGGTTATGTTGGGCACTGGACCAGTCAGGTGTTGGAGGAGAGGGGCAGCTTTTTCTTTATTCTCTTATGGGCTGGCTGCTAATCAGACCCATCAGGTGTTTCGCAGATGGGTGAACAAGAGGGTTCCGCAGTTAACTGCACTGGACTGGTAAAGCTTGTTATTCTGCCCCCTGCCAGCTCAATTCAATGTTCTAGACTGTGTTGGGGGAGCTCCACCTTTTTTTTTCCCCCTCAAAAAACCAAACACAGTCTCTTAAGTTTTCAAATATAGATTTTATTTCTGCCCCAATGTTTTGCCATTAGGCTTCCTCGGGGGACTTAGTATCTATCAAATCTAAAACAGAGTAAACACAAAATTACAAATTATTCATAACCTTTAGTAGTCAATACGAATATTTTTATACAAATAGGGTAACTCAACTTACCTGCTAGTGCTACAAATTTCCATTAGACAGAACATAGCTAAGAATTTGCTCAAATTGCAACCTTCTGAAAGGTTAACTTAATGACCAGTACTGACTTTAGGCACCTATACATAATCAAATTCATAAAGGATCACAGCAAGTAAACATTTTTTCACAACATTCATTGTCTATTGTTCAAGAGGAGCAGCGACCACAGAACTTTAGTACAGTAAAATTAAGTCATCACTGATGTGATGATTTTTGAAGACTAATAAGTATAAAAATTAAATGGAGGATAATGGTATTAAATGGATTTATGTAAAATATATATTATATGGTAGTAGGAAGGTGGAAAGGTTGAGCTATTGGGGGTACAGTGAATGTAGATAACTGGTATTATGCCACAAAGCGGTCCTATATATAGACAGTGGATGAAATGCATGAAGGTAAAAAATCTTTTGTGAATATATTTTTTTTCTCATTTATTTTAGGACATTTATGAGCAAATTATAAGATATGTTATGCCTAATGGAAATTTGTAGTACTAGCAGGTAAGATGAGTTACCATAATTGTATAAAAACATTACCAATTGCTAAAGTTTATGAACAATTTATAATTGTGTTTATTCTTTTTAAATGTTGTAGATACTAAGTCCACTGAGGAAGCCAACTGGTGAAACATGAGGGCAACAAAAAAAAAAAATCTATATTTGTAAACTTATTAAGAGACTGTTTTTGGTCTTTGGAAAAAAAAAAAAAAAAAAGAAAAAAAAAAAAGTTGGTGCTCCCCAACACAGTCAAAACATCGGCAGATGGGGACAGATTTTTTTTTTTTTTTTTTCCTGTTGGGCCATGTTGGGCATTGGAAATTCTATTCTGTATGTTAATGCAGAGGCAGTATAGCGCAGTGGTTTAAGGCTCTGAGCTGAAGACCTGGGTTTGAATCCCACAGCCCCCACTTGCATACTGTGTGACCCTGAGCAAGTCACTTAACCTCATTGTACTTCCAAGTCACACCTGTAAATAAGCTTTCAGCTTATGTCTCTTTTCTGGTTAAAAAATAAATAAATCAATATACCACCGCTGTGACCACTCTTATGGTTGTAAGTGGTGGCACATGTATTCTTAAGGTATGAGAACCACAAACCAAAGGTGATTCCAATAGGAATTGGTCTGCTATTTGGACCAGCCCTAAAAAAATAGAAACCCTGCCCCTTAGATGTCCTCTGGCACTGCTGGTTGTCTCAGTATCGGGTCAGGATAGCATGGACTAAACCAGCATAAAGAACCATGCAGTCAGTAGCAGGCATGGTATGAGAGCGACAGGGGTATATGAATGATATGACTATATCGCTACCCCTAGTCACTCTATACCAAAGAGGAAGTGGATGTAACCACTGCCGGTCAGGTGCTTGGTTGAGTCACTCCTGTGGGAGTGGCTAGAGCACCCGATCCAGCAGTAGATGAGTGGGAAGACCAGGATTTGAAACCCTGCTCAGGAATTTTTTTTTTACGTTCCAACTGTGCAGCCATGACTAAGTGCTGCAGTCAGCTTTTTAACTTGCCCTGCTGTCCACACCCCCGCGAAGTTGAATATATTTATTCTGGGTGTTGAAAGTGGCCAGTGGCCAAAGTGTAATGACCAGTGGCCAAGGTTTTAGTGACCAAAGTTCTATATAAGTTTATCAAAGACAACATTTATATGTAGTTGGTTAACCAAAAGGTTGAAAACATAGAAAAGGTTTGCAAAAGGCTGCAAGTGGCTAAGTAAATGAATGATACACATACATATTCACTGACATGGTGGTAAGACTTTAAAAGATTAATGGTTGAAACTCTGTACATGTAGAAAATAAAATAATTCAAAAAGCAAAGCCAAAGTCTAACTTGGAATTCCCCTGTTCAGCAGGAAAACACTGTGTACCAAAATATGCCTTTTTGAAGGTTACGTCCGAAATAAGAACACGGCTGCTGGTAACTGCGGCTGGCCTTGACTACTGAAGTTCCTCATGTTTCGATTAAAAATGTGTGTTACAAGGAATTGATATAAAAAATAATGAGATACGTAATTTGGCCACTGTCTGGTTTCTATCTGTAAGCCAGTTATTTAACAAAAAAAAAAAAGTCTCCTCGCATGTTTTCTGTATCCTAAAGCCAGTATTTTTGATAAATATAAAATCCCCTGATCACTTGTTTTTCCATTTAAGAATAACCATATGTCTCAGCAAAGTGTCAAATGTATCTTATGACCGAGGTATCTCATGGCCATTGTACTTTTAAAACCTTGCCTCATGATGTTATTAAATGAGGTGATGTCTAGGCTAAAATTTGCTCTAATAGTTGGGAATTTCCACTATGCATTTTGATGTAAACAGCTGAATATAAATACAGGACTGAAGTGTTCTGCCCGGTGTGTCCAAGGGGAGTAGCCAACATGGCTGTCATAGGTACTTGGGTCACCCAGAGAAATGAAGAATGTTGCTTCATTCCCTCTAAACACCTGTAGCCCTGGTGGTAATAAGCCATCAGCTGTTTAGATTTAATTATGTTAGAGGTAAAATTGTTAGGGCTTATTTAGTATTAATAAATTGCAACTGATTAAAACATTTTCTGTCAGGTGGCTTTATTGGATTACCAGGGACCACTGGCCAAAAACGTTGTGCTTTTACACGGGGGAGGGGAAAAGCCCCCTATGTGGGTGGTGGTGGGGGTGGAGCCCCCTACAAAAAACAAATTGAAGGACTGGGTGTGTGGCGTTCATGTGCGGATGGCATTATGTGCCACTGCTGCATTGCTGCATGCTGTTTTCCATGCGTGGGTGTGATGTGCTTGGTTTTGTCCATGACATCGTGACCCAATGCCGGTCGTCTATTGCTGACATTATCATGACCAAGGGAAAACAAAAAATAAGTGATGCACACAGAACTCCGGATAGAAGGCAAGAAAAAATTACTCACCTTGGTAATCTTGTTTCTTCCAAGGTATTCTTCTATATTCATAACTCTCTGCAGTCAGCCTCCTAAGCAGAGTTGCCCGGAGATAATGGAACTTTATGCCAATGATACAACTATCATTGGCTCATGCCACATATTCAAACTGCTGCCCTTATCAGCTGCGACGTTCCACCAACGTATCATATTTCTAAGGAGCCTACAAGGCAAACTATACTAATATACTTATCTAACTGTAACACAACTAAGATGTCAATGACAGCAAGAAACATCCTTAATATTATTGTAATCCTAACCCCCACTGGATACCAGAATCACCTGGAATAAGAAGGGAATTAAATATTTCCCACTAGGACTAAAATCTATGCATGCCAGTGTTTGGGACTTTCCATTAGAAAACTCGGTCAGGAGTGCAGAGGCTTTGGTTCTGGAAGGGAAGGCAGGTTGGGAGAGTTATGAATATAGAAGAATACCTTGGAAGAAACAAGATTACTAAGGTATTTTTTTCTTCTAACCCCAGGTATTCTTCTATATTCCTAATTCTCTGCAGACTTCAAAGCAGTACCTTTGGAGGTGGGTAGAGAACCTACTTAGGAAAGAGGCTCTGCAGGACTGCTGTGCCAAATATGGCATCACTTCTGGACTGTGTGTCCAAGCTGTAGTGTTTAGTAAAGGTGTGTGTACTGTTCTCCAGGTAGCTGCTTTACAGATTCTACTGAAGGAATATCTCTGGATGCTGCTATAGTAGCAGCTGTGTCCCTGGTTGAATGAGCCCTCAGCCCTGCTGGGGGTTCCTTGCCCACTTTCAAATAGCAAAACTGAATGCATTGGACTATCCAGCGAGCAACTGACCTCTTAGAAGCTGGGGTGCCCTTACCTACATCCCCATAGGTAAGGAATAGCTGTTTGTGATTTCTGTGATCCCTGGTGTGGGTCATATAGTAGCTTAATGCCCTTTTGATATCCAGACTATGGAGTCTACGCTCACCTGAACTAGTATGTTCAGTGAAGAAAACTGGCAATGTAATGGACTGGTTTAAGTGAAAGTCAGAAACCACCTTGGTGAAGAATTTCCTGTTTGTTCTCTGCACCACTTTGTCATCAAGGAAGGAAAGATAGTCCAACACACAGGGCTTGTAGTTCTCTGATCCTTCTAGCTGAAGTAACTGCAACCGGAAAGACAGTTTTCCAGGTAACATTTTTAAATGTGCAGAGAATATAGGCTCAAAAGGAGGTTTCATGAGCTGAGCAATGCATATGTTCAGGTCCCATACTGGAACTGGTTCCCTAATAGGTGGGTGCAAGTGGCACAGACCTTTAAAGAACTTCTTGAAAATGGGATTGGTTGCCAGGGAGATACCTCTCCCAGCAGAAATGTAGACAGATTGATGCCAGATGCACTTTCAGGGATGTATGTTTTAACCCCTGAGAGTGGAAGTATGTGAGGTAATCTAGGACAGCAGGGATCTCCACTAGAGCAGGAGATATCTTCTTGAAACCACACTAAATAGAAAACCTCTTCCATTTTGATGCATAGGTTTTCTTAGTCGAAGACTTTGAGAGAGAGTTAGGTTTGCATATTCTAATTCCTCAAGAGCCATGCCTTGAGTTTGAGAGACCAGAGATTTGGATACAGGATCTTGCCCTGATGGGAGGTCAACAGGTTGTGCCTCCTGGGTAAGTGTATTGGTTTGGCTACAGACATGGAAAGTAGCAAAGGGTACCATAGCTGCCCGGCCCAGTCTTGTGCTATCAGAAACATTGATGCAGGCTGTGACTAGAGTTTGATCAGGGCTCTGAAAATGAGAGGGAAGGGAGGAAAAGCATACAGACTTCTCCCTGACCAGTTCAGAGCTAGAGCATCCAATGGGATTGTTCCCTCAGCTGGTGGCCTGCAACAAAAGAGGGGTAGATGATGATTCTCTTCGGATGCAAAGAGATCCACCTCTGGTATGCCCCATCTCCTGAACACTAAGTCCAGCACTTGCTTGTTGATGGACCACTCGTGATGCGCCAGATTGATTCTGCTCAGGGCATCTGCTAGGGTGTTGTCCTTTCTTGGCACATGAATGGCCTGTAATGAGGCCTTCAGTGAGTAAACCAGACTCCAGACTTTCAATGCCTCTGTGCATAGAGTGTCTGACCTTGTTTCCCCTTGTTTGTTTATATAGTACATTGTTGTGGTGTTGTCTGTCCTGAGTTGCACCACTTTTCCTTGTACCAGATGGGCAAATGTTTTCAAGTCCAGAAACACTGCTCACAACTCCAGCAGATTTATATGCAGGAGTGACTCTGTGACAGACCATGTTCCATGAGTGGTGTGATCCCCTAAGTGAGCACCCCACCCTAACAGAGCGGCGTTGGTTGTAAGAATAACTGATGGGGTTTTCCCTTTGGAAAGGTACCCCTTCCCCGAGGTTGTCTGCTTCCTTCCACCACTGGAGGGCCTGCAGCAAAGTTTTTGTTACTGGAACTGGTTTTGTCAGATTGTCTTTTCTTTGGCACCAGTGTGCTCTGAGATGAAAATGTACGTCCCTCATTTGGAACCTGGCTTCCAGGACTGTACCTGTTGCTGCAGCCATATGTCCCAGAAGTTGCAGAAACTGTCTTGCTGGTCATGGCTCGTTCAGCTTAAATGAGGCAGCTATCTGCAGAATGCTTTGCACTCTGTCCTGAGGAAGGAAAGCCCTTCCCTGTACTGTGTTCAGTTCTGCTCCTATGAAATGCCAGACTTGTACTGGTGTAAGAATGGATTTTTCCTGGATTTACCAGGAATCCTAGAGACTAACAGGTTTAGTGTTGCCTTTAGATGGTCCCGTACCTGATGTGGTGAACTTCCCATCACTAGCCAGTTGTCAACATAAGGGAAGACTGATATACCTAACCTTAGGTATGTCATTATCACTGCCAAGCACTTTGTAAACAACCTGGGTGCTGACGTGAGGCCGAAAGGTAGAGCTGAGGATTGGAAATGTCCTGATGGAAGTCTGAATCCGAGGTACTTTCTGTGAGATTCTCTTATGGGAATGAGAAAGTGGGCATCTTCTAGATCCAAAGATGCCAGCCAATCTTCCTGCTGAATTACTGGCAAGATGATTGCCAGTGTGACAATTTTGAACTTTGGTTTTATTAAATGCTTGTTCAACAGTCCAAGGTCTAGAATAGGCTGCCACTCAACATTTTCCTTTTTGGTGAGGAAGTATCTTGAGTCGAAACCTCTTCCTTTCTGATGCATTGGAACACCCTCCACTGCTTTTAACTGGAGGAGGCTTTGAACCTCCTTCTCCAGGAGTTTTTTTTTTCCTCTATGAAGGAAGCTGGTTTGAACACCCTTGTTCTCAAGGGAGGAAAAGACTTGAAACTCAGGGACAAACCCTGACTCACTACCTCCAGGACCCACTTGTCTGTGGTGATGGTTTGCAAAGCCTGGAAATAGTGAGCCAGTCTGCTCCCTACTGGTAGAGGGGAGGCAGCCTTGTTCATTAAGTCAGGGGTTATGCTTTGCTTGGGGCTGAGCTCGAGTAGTTTGGGAACCTCTCCTAGAGCCCCTTCTACCTCTGCCCCTGAAATACCCAGTCTGCTGGGGGTATTGTTGATACTGGGGGGAAGAGCCTGTGCCTGGAAAAGGGCCTACTATAGGCTGTCCTTCCTCTACCTCCCCTTCTGTAGGGCCTATAGGAGGAAGAAGGCCTCTCCTTTAAAGAATTACTCTTATAGGTGGCCTTATATAGTCATCCACCTTCTTCATGTATGCTTCAGTCTGTTGACTGAATAGTGAATGATCCTCTACAGGGAAATCCAAGGGCTTGGCCTGGGTATTCTGTGTTAGATTAGTAGCCCTGAGTCATGTCAGCCTTCTAAGAGCGATGGTAAAAGGGCCATCCATCTGGCAGCATTGTTGCTGGCATTTGAAATGGATACTTGGCTGCTTCTAGCCTAAAGTTGGCTGTTTCAGCCAAAATCAGAGAGAGGTGAAGGAGCCTTCTCTGCCATGGTTATCACGGACTGCCATGGTGATTTTTGATACTGTGCTGAGTAAGCTTGGTAGTTAGCCTGTCTTACTCCCAGTGAAGCAGCTAAGTAGCTTTTTTTTGCCATGCTGTCTATCTTGCGAGCATCCTTCACAGGTGGGTGAGATGCCAGAGGTAACCTCGCCTTCTCACAGGCTGCTTGCTGGATTATCCCGAAGGTCAGGGTGAGAAAAGAGGAATTCAGACTCTTGTCTGTCCAACTGGTACTTTTTTTTATCTGTCTTGTCCAAAGGTGGAACAGAATTTGGAGTTTGCAGGATTTTAAACAAGTCTTTTTTAAAGAACTTGTTTATAGAAGTAAGATTTTCGTTGTGGCTGTTAACCCCATCATCTCCATATACTTGGCCTCTTCCTCATCCTCTATGACCTCTGTGGTAGCCAGATCAAGGGCATCCACTATTTTTCTTACAAATGAAAAATGAGAGGAAAAATCCTCTGGTCTAGGAAGAGAGCCGAATTCCTGCTTTAGTGAGATCCCTGGTTCAGTAGGCTCACCTTCATCCATTTCAGGTAAATCGTATTCCTCAAACTCCATCATCTCCTGAGATGGGTTTGGGTCAGAAGACAGACCAACCGGGATTTGAACCGGTGCTTGGAGGGTTGGAGTAGGACAAGGTATAAAACCCTGCAAAGCCTGTATAACCTTCCTGGCCTGGGCAATCTCCTCCGATGATGGCCGGCTGTGAGACACAGATGAAACCCTTTTGGTTTATCAGCCAGGGGATCAATGTGTTTGTTTTTTTTTTGTGTAAACCAGAGAGTCAGCTGGTTCACCCATCCTTTTTCCAGTAGTTGTTTCACCCTTCTCAGGGGTGCTTAAAGAAGAGACAGCAGTTTCACCCACAGTTTTAGAGGGTGTGGATTGGTCAGAACCCACAATACCCTTCTCCAATTTTCTCTGGAGTCTTTCAAGTCTCTTTTCTACTGTTTTCTGAGGGAATGATTTGCAGATATCACATTCTGCTGAAAAATAATTATTCCCAGGAAGAATACACATAAATCGTGTTTGTCTGCCTTGGCAAAAATGTCCCCACACTTAAGGCAGTTTTTAAACCCTGGGGGTCCAGTCTTTTTCTTAGTTTTTTCTGCCATCGTTGAATCGATGAAGAAAAACAAAACAGGAATAAAGATTTTACTTTTTTTTTTAAATGTGGTCAGTTCAGGAACCAATGAAAGCTGTGATATTTAACCAGGAACCAAGGAATAGAACCGGGTTAGCAGGTCACAGAAACTGAGTTAGCGGTTTCAAATATAACAATTTATTAAACTAAAATAAGCAGAACTAAATACTGGAGACAGTAAACAAAGCTCCAGAAAGGATACTAAGACCCGGTTCATCAATAGTTATACTGAACTGTGAGGAACTGAGAAAATAAAGTAAAACAATACTTAAATAATGCTAACTAACTAACATTAAGGTAATAAACAGAAAATAAAGGCAGCAGTAAGAATAATAAAATAAGAAACTACTTGTATTCAGTGAAGAACCACAAGGAGTGACTGAGAGGGAAGTCCTTGACTTGTCAGGTGGAGAAAGAAACCTGATACTGGAGCGCTGCAGCTGATAAGGGCAGCAGTTTGAATATAAGGCAGAGCCAATGACAGTTCTACCATTAGCATAAAGTTCCATTATCTCCGGGCAGCTCTGCTTAGGAGGCTGACTGCAGAGAGTTAGGAATACTGAAGAATACCTGGGGTTAGAAACTAAACTTTAATTTATTTAAACATACAAACAGTTCCCCGGTGCTTAGAGGATATACATCCTCTCCATCAGGGGGGAGAAGTCATTTAATTCCAGTGAACACTTAAATACACATTGTGCTGTGTGACATTTCAAACTAACCAATAAGCAATATGTTTCCATTTCAAAGTGACAAGTGCAATACCGTATACAACTTTATAAAACCACAATATGAAATTACACAATACCATTCATATGGGCATTTTTAATACTCCTCCTCTGCTCCTCCCAGCCAGCACCTCCTTTGGGCCCTCAAGGTCCTTACACCATCTGTCTGCCATCCCCACGACCTACTACAGCCCCAGATCGCAGCCCCTTGGAGGTAGCCCGGTGTAATCCTTCGACGAGTGGGTCCCCTCCTCCGAGAGGGAAGGTCGTCCAGCGCACTGCGGCATCGGCTCCAGGTGCTGCTGGGGTGGGAGATTGTGGGGCCGTGACAGCAGTGAGGAAACCAGAGAGCAATCATCTGGCTAGCCAGGGAGCCAATTTTTTCCATTTTTCTCCCTCGGAGAGTGCCGTAGATGACGTCATGGCGAACGCTGAAATCCTTCACTCCCCCAGACATTTGAGCCCTGACACTCTGCCATGCTCCCAGCCTCCGTCAGGGGCCAGCAGGTGCCCGGCACACATCCCCGCCCTCCCCCATGGAGAAGGCGAGCAGTCTACGGATGCTCCAACCTTCTCCCCTGGCCTGCTCTCCGATGACCCGAGTCCGTTCCCGAACCCGGGTCACCGGTGTCGCAAGCGGAAATCTAGCCACTGCGCCGACAAGCCAGCATATGGGCAATTTTTAATAAATTTTCAAATACAAGTAATCTCTCTCAACCCTTATTATATAGTACAAATCAATACAGCTCTTAAATAATTATACACTTTATTTTATTAGTAGAAATACTTCCGTAATCTCTTTCATATTAAAACAGTGCTCCAAAGAAACATTTGTAATGTTTCAGAACTCTAGCTCCTTCATCAGAAAACGGAGCTTGTGTTGTTCTGTAAAAAATCCAGAAAAAGAAAACAGAGCTAATAAATCTGGTTGCCTTTCAATAGTAATAGTAATGCAATCATTAATAGGTGGAGTTAACCTATTAATTCATAAAAAAACTCTTTCAGAGATGGTTGCATTAGTGTGTGCGGCTTCTACCTTTAATTTTTTTTTGGGGGGGGAGCGCTATACGCTCACCTCAGTGTCCTTTGTACACCAAACAATTCCTCATATTCTTTCTCTACAATCAAAGTAAATGAAACAAAAATCTCAGTAAAGTTTAGCATTTTCCTTAATAAATTCAGTAATATTAGTACACTAAAAAGGTGCTTACTAGGTAAATCTTTGCTGAATGCGCTTATTGTGTAGAACGTAAGGACTACTTGAATGACTCTCTGCTCAAGAGAAAAAATGCCATTATAACAGCGTTTTTAAATCTTTTACCAATTTCAATAGTAAGTTTAATCATTGGATGAGAATATTACCTCAAAATAAAATAGATATTCTGAAAATGAAAGCCAAACTCGATGTTTCTCTACTGCAACCGTTGAGTGCTGAAATCAATGCGAAATGTTTATGTTACAATATTGCTTGTTTTAAATCAATGCAGTTTAGGTTTTAGAGAGTGCTCAGAGTCCTTACCAGTTTAATATTTTGTTTCCATCTCCAAGTGCTCATGTAGAAGGTTTTTCAAAAGGGGAACCAGGTTTGAAGCCGCCACCATTAACCAACCACGCTGTGCTTTACCTTGCACCAAACAACTGCCTATACAGGTGCTCAATGAAGACAAAAGGGGCCGGACCCCACAGGTATACACGCTAAGCGTGTACACATCTCAAAGTGATGATAGTCTGGGCGGTCCGGTCATACAAATGAAAACTCCACTAGTTCAGTGGAGCTCCTCCTTTCTACAAGTACTTAACTTAGTAGACAAATTGTCACTGGCGAGTTAGAGAAATCTGTCACTTTGCATTGGCACAACACGATACCAAAAACATAATAATGTTGAGAGAATACAGAGAATTCATAGGATACAGACTGTATTCAGGAAAAAAAATAATTTGCTAATCATAAACAGTCCAGTATTTCATTTAGTCCATATCTTGGCAAATTGGTTTTCAAGGTAAAAATTCACCACGCTTCTCGTTTGAGTAGAATTCTTTCTCTGTCGCCGCCTCTTAGTAATTCTGGTATTCTCTCGATGCCAAAAAAATTTCAAGCTTGTTACTTGCTGCTCTCTCTCGGCAAAACGCCTTGCTAGCGGAGAACGCAAGTCTTGTCTTCGAATGGTGCTTTTATGCTCTGTAATCACAATTTTTAATGATCTGGTGGTTTCACCAATATAATATAGAGAACATGGACAAACTATACAGTAAATTACATATTTTGTGTTACAGGTGATAAAATCCTTAATATGGTATGTATGGTCATCCCAAGTACTTTTTATACTTTTTGTTTTTATACCATTGTTACAGTGGACACAATTTCCACAAGGAAAAAAAAAAAATTATATCACTCCTTAGCCAACTCATCCCTTCCTTTTTCTGTTTCCAATGTTGCGTTTTTATAATCTTATTATGTATAGTTGCTGTTCTCTGAGCTGTAACCCAAGGTTTATTTTCAAAGATCTTTTGTCCAGTTTCAGAGCTTTGTAAAATGTTCCAATTAGATAAAATTATGTGTTTTATTTTTCCAAAATACTCTGAAAACTTTGTTGACGTATTAATCTTTTCAGTGGTGGGACTCAAACCTGTTGTCCTTTCTAGTAATAAATAATCACGTTCTTTAGAGTTGATCCTTAATCTAGCTTGATCTAGAGTTTCTCTGGAATAACCTTGATTTGTAAATCTTTCAATAAGATCATTTAGATTTTTTTCATAATCATCAGAAATACTTGTGTTACGTTTAACTCTTAACATTTGACTAAGGAATGTTTTGTTTCAAGTTTTTAGGGTGGAAACTTTTAGAATGCAATATAGTATTTTTAGTTATCTCCTTTCTATATAAATCAGTGTGAAATTTACCATTTCTTTTCATAATTTTTAAATCTAAATATGCAATTTCATTAAAATCATAAGTTAAGGTAAATTTCAAATTGCTATTACATTCTTCCAAATAATTTTTAAATTGATGAATCTCTTCTACTGTTCCATCCCAAATAATCAATATGTCATCAATAAAGCATTTATATAAAACAATTTTGGGTGTGTAAGGATTTACATCTAACTCAATATGTTGTTTTTCAAAATATGGCATGTATAAATTAGCATATGTGGGTGCTACTGTTGCACCCATTGCTGTCCCTATCTTTTGAAGAAATTTCTGATCCTCAAATTGAAAATAATTATTTTCCAATATCAATTGGGTCAATTGTAATAGAAATTAATTTTTTGGTTTGTTTTCGTTTCTAGTGGACAAAAAAATAATCTAATGCTTGTAAACCTTCTGAGTGAGGAATACTTGTATAAAGTTTTTTTAGATTTTACCTATTGGAGGCCTCTGTGCTCAAAGCAGTGGATTCCACCGCTAAACTTATTAAAGAGAATATTCTGCTGTGACAATGCCTAGAGACAGTTGAGAATCAGACAAGAGAAAAGAATGTTAGACTGCTGGGGCTGGCTGAAGAAATGGAAGGAGAGGACTGTTTGGCCTTTATAAGGACTTTCCTACCTACTTTGTTGGGACTCATGGACACCGATCCTCCACTGGCAACCAAGAAGGCATACCGGATTACTCCCCGGCATCCTGTAATGGATAAAACTATTCCTCGGACACTTATGATCATCTTTACTGGCATCGGGGATCGGGACCGTGTACTGACGAGGGCAAGGAAAATCAGATCCCTAAAATATGGGGATAGTTATCTGTCGCTCTTTCCGGATCTTTCTTTTAGTACTAGACGAAGGAGGGAGGCCTTTGATGGGATAAGGGGTCGGCTGTGCCAACTTAAAGTGCAAAATCAAGTATTATTACCAGTTAAGCTCTGGTTGGTGTGGAATGGTCACCAGTATCTATTTAACAAACGTGCGGAGGCTGGGAAACTAGTATCTCGCATTGATAAGAAGATGGCCGTTTGGCAGGATTGATCTGAAGAGGACTGAGGAATTCACATAAGTACTGTTTTTTCTCTATGACCAGAATGCTGCGGAGTAGTTCTTGCTTGGAGCATAGTTTCATTAACATAACATTTTACTGCCTTTATTGGACTTTGTTGTGAGGACTTTGGGTGGTAATGTTTCTAAGGACAGTAATATTGTTGGAGGGGGCTCATTAAACTGGCTGTATTTAAGTTAGTCATTTTTCTAGTGACTTAATCCTATTTTGGCCGAGTACGTTTGGGGGCACTCCAGAGATCCGGATCCTTCGAATGTGCAATGTTTCTACTGTTTAGGTTATTTCTAGGCTATATTGGGGAGTAAGTTAGTTAAGATTTCTCTTGGGGACAGGGATTCCTTTTTTGCAATAGCCGGATAGGTCGGGGACCCACTACGACTCGTTTGTCACTTTGGTAAGAGGGTATAAGTTTTGTCCTTTCTATTGTTGAGTCCCCTTTGTCCTTCCCTGGTTGCATGCAACTGAGATTATATTATTGTATATTTTAAGGGTAATTCCTCCATTCTGTAACTAATAGGAGGACGTTTTAGATAATTTTCTTGGTAAGTGTCATTGAATAGATGACGTAATTGTTATCCCTCTATGTGCTTATGTATCGTAAGTGTTTTGCTTGCAAAAGTACATAAATAAAATAAAAAAAGCATTACAAGCTGAGTGGTCCTAGTGCTGGCTAGCAATACCTGAGCAGCAGAATGGGGAATGGGCAGGTTGGCGAGGAGGAAGCGGCTGGCCAAGAGCAGTGCCGGAGCCACAATCTCGATGGAGAAGCCAGCTCAGGGCTTGAGCTGAGTAGCAGCTGGTGAGTGGGCAGGTTGGTGAGAAGGATGTGGCCGGCCAAGAGCAGTGCCGGAGCCGCAATCTCAATGGAGGAGCCCGGTCAGGGCTGAAGCTGAGCAGCAGCTGGGGAGCAGGACAATAATCAGCAGGAAAAATATATAACATATAAATGAAATGCAAGCAGAATTATACCCAATTATTATTATTTATTTATTTTGTTTTAAGTTTTCTTTGAGGCATCAGTAGCTCTTTAAGTCTAAATGAGAGTGGGGTGGTACAGTAGTTTACATTGTTGAAGGAAGTGTGGGGCTCCTAGGGCAACACATGCCCACGTTTTTTGGCTTTGTCCCAAGCTGCAGCGATTCTGGGCAGATGTGGGGGCAGCAATATCCGGAATTCTCAATAGTACATCTACCCTTACCTATGCACCTTTACTGCTGGGGGCAAGGCCTGTATCCCTGAGGGAAGCAGAGGCCCTGTATCTATGCCACATTTTAATAGTTGCAGCGGCTAAGGTGACAAAGAGGTGGCTGCAATCAGACCCCAAAATCCTTGAGGAGTGGGTGGAGGTAACTAGACAGGCACAAAACATGGAAAAGGTGACTTATGGTACAACAGAAACTCCCAGCATATATGAACTGCTGGATCCACTGGAAGATGTACAGGGTAGAGTCTGACATGGTAGACTTGGGGTGAAAAATGCCCTACATGAACCTCAAGCTTTCACCTGCCGTTTCTCATTTTGTATTGTTAAAATAATTTTTGGTTTATCATATTTCTGTATGCGATTCTATGCTATGTACTGTATTATTCTCTTTGTCACCTACAGCACTGAATGCTGAGTATCAGGAATGGACTTGTGTGGGAAGCAAGGATTTTTTCATCACTCAACCTCTCCTCACTCTGACTGACTGGTTTCAGATACCATGGACCTTCGACTTGTTGGACTTTTTTCCCTTGGGTTTCTGATGCTTACAATGTATGTTTTACTTCTGGTGCATCCATCATACTGGGTATTGTCCAACAGATTAGTATTTTATATACTGTATTATAATGTGTAAGTAAGATAGATAGATATTTTATTTATGAAAGCGCCCATTTCCACAGACTCTGGGCGCCGTACAATATATAAATACTATATAGAAAAATGTACACAATTCAGTTGTGAGCAGGTTAAAATTAATCTATCTACCCCATTAAAATAATCAATCAATAAATAAATACGTTTTTAAGCCCTTTTTAAAGGCTTCTACCGAGGGAGCCTCCTTTAAATGAGCAAGAAAGGAGTTCCACAGGGTAGGCACTGCCACCGAGAATGCCCTGAACCCAGAATGCCTCAACCTAACCCTGGGAACTCCAAGAAGGCCTCCCCTGGCAGAACGGAGTGCCCGGGGAGGATGGTAGGGGACAAGGAGATCATGCAGATAGACAGGTCCCCCTTCATGAAGGGTCTTGTAGGTCAAAGGCCCTACCTTGAAGATAATCCACCTGACCAGCAGCCAGTGCAGTCCAGAGGACCGGGGTGATATGCTTGTACCGTCTCACCCCAGTCAGCAATCTTGCTGCTGCGTTCTGCACCAACTGCAGCCTGCGGAGTGTACCTTCAGATAACCCTAGGTACAGATAAACCAGTACCTCTGTCTTGTCTGGGTTAAGTTTAAGCCAATTTTGAGTCATCCATGACTGGATCTCCTCGAGGCAGCTGTTAAATACAGAGGCTGACACCTGGGTTTCGGGTGCACAGGACAAGTACAGCTGGGTATCATCTGCATAGCAGTGAAAACCCAGCCCATACTGCCTGATAATGTCCCCCACCAGCAGTATGTACACCGTGAACAACAAGGGCGACAAGACCAAACCCTGCGGAACTCCACAGCACAGTGGCTTTGGGTTAGATGAGGCTAACCCCATTGTCACCCTTTGCACTCTGCCTGTCAGGTATGACCTGAACCAGTTGATGACATTACCAGACAGGGCACACCAGAACCGCAGGTGGTCAAGTAGCACCTCATGGTCCACAGTGTCAAATGCTGCAGAAAGTTCCAGGAGGACCAAGATGGTACGGTCTCTCCTATTCCTAGCCATCAGGAGATCATTAAGCACCCTCACCAGGGCAGTTTCTGTACTATGCCCCACACAGAACCCAGACTGGAAAGGCTCATAGGTAGAAGAGGAGGAAAGATGACTCAAGTTGTACGGCCACCACTTTTTCAATGACCTTCCCTAAAAATGGGAAGTTCGAGACCAGTCTGTAGTTGCTGAGGCAGTCCAGGTCCAAAGAGGGTTTCTTAAAAAGGGGTCTAACCAAGGCCTCTTTCAAAGCCAATGGGAAGACCCCACTCCTTAAGGAACTCCAGACGACCTCAGCAACCACAGGTCCAATCAGGTCCAGACATCCAACCAAAAGTCAGGTCGGACCTGGGACCAGATCAAATTGGGTTGGCTGCAGCTTTGAGATCATCTCCGCCACCTCCTGCACCCCAACCAGCTCAAACTCATCCCAGACAGGAGGAGGAGGAGTGTTCCGGCACACCTGAGGCCAGACCCTGCATCCCCTTCGAGAGGTACTTGAAGAGACCTCATCCCTGACAGAGGAGACAGCGTTGGTGAAGAACACAAACAACTCTTCACACCTCGTGCTGGAACCTGCTCCCCCAACACAGAGACAGACAGGATGTAAAAGCCCATCTAACATGTAGAAGAGCTGAGACGGTCTGTTCCTCACCAAAACAATCTCCTAGACAAATATTCAGCCTTCTTACGGAGATTGTCTCTCCCCGATAGTCAACATAATGCGACTTCAGGGCCAATTTGTCCTCTAGGTCAGATCTCCTCCAGCACCTCTCTAACCTCCACCCTTTTGTCTTTAAATGCCAGAGATCCTCATCATGCCAAGGAGGTCTCCGATGAGTAGACAAGGGGTGGACACAAATCAGTGTGATGGAGTCAAAGGCCACAGCAACAGCTCTATTATAGACTGCCACTGCTTCCTCTGCTCCAACCACACAAGCTTCCCCAACACTCGATAGGTCCAGCACCGCCGATAGTCTCACAGAGGAAATTCCTCTTAATGGGCGGTGCCAGACAATCTCCACAGGGGCAGGACCATCTGGGGGGTACCCCTAAGCATGAACCTCATGGTGCTATGATCTGACCAAAATACAGGATCTACACTGAGGCCACTTACATCCAAACCTAAAGAAAAGACCAAATCCAGTGTGTGGCCACCCAAGTGCGTAGCAGTTGTTACATTCTGCAACAGGCCCAGGGCCCCCATGCTCCCCAGGAGATCATTCCCAAAACTCAAAAGCCTGCTGTCGATCCAGGCACTGAAGTCCTCCAGAATCAACCACCTGGAAGACTCCAACACCAGGCCGGTGATGAGCTCCTCAATCTCTCGTAAAAAATCCCCATCCACAGCAGGGGGCAACAGAGCACAAGGACCCTGAAACCCACCCCCACACCACCTCGGGTGGTCTCACACACAAAAGATTGTGTATGGTCAACAGGTAGCACTGTGAGATTCAGGACAGATTTAAAACAAATGTCCACCCCCCCCCCCGCAATCCTCCCTTGGGTTGTGTATCACGGAGTACCCATCCAGCATTGCCGCCTCCAAAATGGGGGCGGCATTTTCATCCAGCCAGGTCTCTGTGATGCAAGCAGGTCAACTGAGGATATCAAGTCCACCATTATGGCAGTCTTGTTCCTCATCAACCTAGCATTGCACGACACAACCAGAGTAGGATGAGGTGGGGCAGCAGTACCAGCAAGCTGCCCACAGTCCATCTTGGAAATCTTAGGTATGGGAACTAAACATGGCAACCCCTTCTCAAGTTCCCACTTCGCCCCAGGGTGTCCCCTTGGCCTCACCACCCGAATCCCAGACACCCCGGCAGCCACTCCAGCACCACCACCTCTGGACCCCCCTCTGAGCTATTCAAGGCTCTACACCTCCAGTAGGCCTCAGCTGGGAGTGTTGGGAGCTCAAAGGGACGCAGGCCACGGAGGTAGTCCCCCCACCGCCCCGAGTAACTGCGCCTTAATAGCTTCTGTCCCAGACACATTTACACTACTAAAACCACTACACAACCAATCACCCAACTGATACAATTCTAATCCCCAAATTAATACAAATTCCAAATACCCAAACCCTCAACTCCCAAATACACAGTCCACAATCCTCTGAAAGAGAAAAGAATACCAGGTTAGCAAGTCAGAATTCTCAAACTTGTTTGATCCAAGTCTAGAAACAATATTAATATGCAGCCTTGTCAATATTAATCCATATTCAAGTCCAATAACCATCAATGATCCATGGTATATATAATTAAACACTGGGGAGCTCACACCTCCACAGCCTAGTCAGTACAGATACCAGGAGGTTCTCACCCTCCCAGTCCTAACTGTTTCTTGCTGTTAAATTGTAAGTTATAATGCACCTGACCAAAATCACATAAAAAGCCACCAGTCAGTCAGCTTCCAGAAGGACTCTGACAAACCAGCAAGCAGGTCTTAAAAAGAAATCACACTCATGGCCAGTTCACAGATTCTGGAGTAGCGGCTCACCAAGCTCGGAGTCTTCTTTAATAGATCTTTTTTCAGTTGCAACCCAGCATCCCAACTTGGTTTTTGCCCTGCCCATGCCACACATCGGTCCAGAGACTCCCCCACGACAGCAGCCACCCTCCGGCAGCCACCCTGCCGGATCTTTCCTTCAGAAACCAATCAACCTCCGGTGGCCACCACTCAGGATACCCCCCGGACCACACCAGCAACCCAGACATGAGCCCCACCAGCTATTTATCTAATATGATAGAGAAAAGGTATAATTTAAACAATGTGGGGGGGTAAGAAAGAAACCACTCAAGGAGGCAGGAGGCAATGAGGGCTACCAGCCTCCCCCCCCAGGATGGAAGCAAAATGCGGGGCATAATCATGTACACGGGTAGGCCCTAGTCATTTTGTCCAGTGTCACCCACAGGAGCTCTGCCTCCCCTTCCTCTTCCTGCCCTTCTGTAGCCCTAATGTCATCCTTGATGTATAAGTCAAGCTCCCGTTCTTTCCTTCCCTGTCCCGCCTACACAGTCTGCAGCCTGGGATAATTGTCTCCCAGGTATGTTGCTCTGTCCACCAGGTCTCACCGATTGCTACAATGTCCAGTTCCTCATCCTCCTTGGTGGCCTCCAAGTCCACCATTTTGTTCCCCAAGCTCCTGGTGTTTGCAGATAATCCCTTCCACCATGAACCTCACCCCTCCCTGCCCCCTCTCCTGCAGGGTATAGAGCAGATGTGGTACCACTGCACAAGGGGGGCAGCAAGAAGGTGGTGGAAAACTATCTCCCTGTCAGCCTCACCTTGGTGGTGGGGAAGGTGATGGAGGCACTTATAAAGGAAAGGGTGGTGGACTCCCTGGAGGACAACGGCCTACAGGGTGAAAGGCAGCATGGCTTCATGAATGGGAGGTCATGTCAGACAAACCTGACTGAGTTCTTCAACTGTGTGATGCAGGTGGTTGACCAGGGAGGGGCGGTGGACGTGGCCTATCTGGATTTCAGTAAGGCCTTTGACACTGTCCCTCACAGAAGGCTAGTGAATAAGCTAGATAGCCTAGGGGTGGGCTGGAAAATAAACTAGGTGGGTAGAAAACTGGTTGGCGGGCAGAAGCCAGAGAGTGGTAGTAAACAGGATGCATTCCAGGGTGAAGGGTGTGACGAATGGGGTACCCCAGTGGTCAGTACTTGGACCCCTCCACTTCCACATCTACATCGGAGATATCGCGGAAGGGATGGAGGGAATGGTGTGCCTATTTGCTGACGATATGAAAATCTGCAATAGAGTGGACACCATGGGAGGGGTGGTGGAGGCCATGAGGCAGGACCTGAAGATTCTGGAGGGCAGGTCCCAAACTTGGCAGTTGAAATTCAGTCCCAGAAAGTGCGCTGTGATGCACTTGGGGCACAAAAACCAGCAAGCAGTATACACTCTGGGGGGAAGGGAGGAAATAAAAAAACTGAACAGGAGAGAGATCTGGGGGTTATAATAACGAGTGACCTTAAGGTGGGTAACTAATGCAGCGAGGTGGTGGGGAAGGCAAATGGAATGCTGGCATGCATCGGGAGGGGCATTACTAGCAGAAGGAGGGAGGTATTTATGCCTCTCTACAAAACCATGGTGAGGCTGCACCTGGTGTATGGGGTCCAATTCTGGAGACTGCACCTACGTAAGGATATAGAGGTGTTGGAGAGAGTACAAAGAAGGGCAACCAGAATGGTGCACGGGATGCAGGGGAAGCCATGTGAACAGAGGTGTAAGGAATTAGACCTGTACACGTTGGAGGCTAGAAGGGAAATGGGGGCATGATTGAGACCTTTAAGTATGTAAAAGGGATCAACAAGGTGAAGCAGGAAAGCCTACTTAAAAAGGAAGGTGGGGGCTAGAACTAGAGGACATAGCCTATGACTGGAGGGAGGAAGATACAGAAGCAATGTGAGGGGACGTTTCTTCACAGAAAGAGTGGTGGAGGCCTGGAACAGACTGCTGGAGGAGGTGGTGGAGCAGAAATGGTGGAAGATTTCAAGAGGGCATGGGACAGACACATGGGGCTGTGCAAGGGAGGGAAGGGTCAGTGGCAAGGGAGATGATGGGGGGGGGGAGAAGGGGCAGGCTCGATAGGCTGCCTGTGGTCCTTTCCTGCTGGCATGATTCTATGAATGTATGGTAGAACGTTGTTATTCGGACCAGACACCACACCTTTTTAATACCCGGGCTCTTATATGAGTCAGTTGTGTTGGTGGTTTTGTGATGGGAACACCTACCTGCTACGAACACAGCAACTGATTGTATCAAAGGCCAGTCGTACCCCTTCTTCTTTCCGTCTACCCCGATGACCAAACCCTGCTAGGAGAGGGGAAGGAAAGGAGGATTTGTATAGTGACTTTTATATGCACTGCATCCGAAAACACTTTACAAGTCATGGCTCATGAACAGTTGTGTTGGCCAATGAGCTAGTATGGGAGATCAAGTAAGGTAAAGGGAATTAAAGGAAAGTATAGGAAGGACAGGAAGGCTAGGCAGGGAGAGAGAGAGAGCGAGCGCATGAGAGTGGGGGAGAAAGGGGAGAGAGAGAAAGAAAAAAAAGGAGAGAGCATGAGAGTAGGGGAGAAAGAGAAAGATGAGGGGGAGCGAGATGCAAAGCATGACAAAGAGGAGGTAAGTCAGAGGTGTTAAGAATGATCGCTGGCAATTCACAACTGCATTTTCCTGATGCACACAACAAAGTTTAAGGGATTTTAATGGCACACGCACATTCCTAAATGTAAGAAACTAGCAACAACTTAATTATTTATCCAATTACAGAATGTCGAGTTTAGGACCTAAATAGAATGGCAGTGAGGAAATCAGCTGCCACAACAGAAGCTGTTCAAATTATTCATGATGTTCTATGTTCACATCTTTCTAGAAACACAGAATGTGTTGGCAGAAAAGGACTGATAGGCCCATCTAGTCTGCCCCATTTTCCTTGCCCTCCATTACACCCTGTACTCTTTCTGGTCACAGCTGTCCCTCCCTCCTCCCACACTGCTATTTATTATACCCATGGGCCCATCCTATGCAGGTTTGAGGCTTGCCACCGTCTTTGCCCCACCACTTCTTCTGGCAGGCTGTTTCACGTGTCCACCACCCTTTCTGTGCAGAAGTATTTCCTCACTTCCCTCTTAAACTCCCCCCAAGCTTTATGGTATGCCCCTGTGAAGTGGTGCTCTTCCTTTTGTGAAAGAGACTCCCCTCCTGCGCTGTGTTCACCCCTGTGAGGTACTTATAGATCTCAATCGTGACTCCTCTTGCTCTCCTCTCCTCCAGGAAGTACATGTTGAGCTCCTGTAGCCTCTCCTTGTATGGTTTCTTGTGCAACGCCCCAACACCATTTTAGTAGCTCTCCTCTGCACCACTTCCACCCCTCTCGATGTTCTTGCAGAGGTGTGGCCTCCAGAACTGGACACTGTTCTCCTCTTGGGGCCTCGCAGGTGAATGACACAGAGGAACACCACCTTCCTTCTCCTGCTAGAGACCCCCCTCCCTATGCACCGCAGCATCCGGCTCACCATACTTATTGCCCTGTCATTCTGCCCCGTCACCTTATGGTCAGATATTACCCAAAGGTCCCTCTCCTGCTTGGTAACTGTAAAGACCCCCCCCATGTACTTCTTGTGCAGCTTTGTTTCCTTTCCATTCAGTATGTATTTTTAAATTGATATGCCTTCTGAAATGTTTAATTTTATTTTTCCAACTTACAGTTTTATTTGCCTACTGTCAGCCTGCCTGGCCCAAAACTCACCTTCCCTAGGTACCTACCACAACTTCCTCACCACCCCTGGCTTGCCATCCATGGTGAGATCACCAGGCGAAACAACTTCTCTGACAGTCCGAATCCAGTTCAGAGGTAGTTCCCAGTTTTTTGGGGAAGAGATCCTGCAGGGGGCCAGGCATCACCACACTGTCAGGGATTTCTCACTATATTTTTCTTTCACCGAGGCCTGCTCATGTGCAGTGATACACATGTGCTGAAGCTCACCACGTTATTGGCATCCATGTCAGGACCCTCTCCCCAATTTCAGCCATACACTGCTCCACCATCCAGCCCCCTACCAGGCTGTGAGCATGCACAGAAAAATAGAAACACAGAAATTGTCGGTGTATAAGGACCAC
The DNA here is from genome assembly GCA_016271365.2 of Neoceratodus forsteri. Lineage (NCBI taxonomy): Eukaryota > Metazoa > Chordata > Ceratodontiformes > Ceratodontidae > Neoceratodus > Neoceratodus forsteri. Next base: position 1,711,330,608 of record CM028129.1, on the reverse strand, counting down.
TAGGCCCTTCTAGTCTGCCCACAAGCCCTATACTTGGTTACAGCCTCTGACCCTATCTGGTCAGTGGCTCCTCCCCCTGCCCTGCTTCCAAGGCTCCCTTGTGCCTGTCCCAGGCATGCTTAAATCCCTCCACAGTGCTTGCTCCCATCACCTCCTGTGGCAGACTATTCCATGTGTCCACCACCCTCTCTGTGAAGAAAAACTTACTCACGTTCCCTCTTATCCTGCCACCTTCCAATTTCATATCATGCCCCCTCATTTTTGCACTCCTCCTATACTGAAATATGTCTCCCCCTGCACCTTGTTTATGCCCTTAAAGTACTTGAATGTTTCTATCATGTCCCCCCTCTCCCTCCTATGAGTACATACTGAGGTCCTTTAATCTCTCCTCATAGGTTTTGTGGTGTAAGCCCTGTACCATCTTAGTCGCCCTTCTTTGGACCGCCTCCACCCTGTCAATGTCCTTATGAAGCTGTGGCCTCCAGAACTGCACACGGTACTCCAGAGGAGGCCTGGCTAGTGTTTTATACAAAGGCATCACTACCTCCCGTCTTCTGCTAGTGATAACTCTGCCTATGCAGCGATAAGCACTGTCCCCCTACACCCCAAATGTGGACAGCAGTCCCTAGAATACTTAATCCTCCTTCCCCAGCTGGCCACTGTAGCGACTCGCACCCTGACCCCAAATCCAGGGTGCAGGTATAACAAGTGGAAACACTCCCGCTGTGCAACCAGGGTGGCTATTTTGTTTAAATAGTTTTTTAGTTACTTTAGTCCTGAGTCAACTAGCTCTGAATCAACCACCATGAAAGCAGATATATCCCAGAACAGCACAGCGACCACTCCCCATTTTTTTTTTTTTCCTAAGTTTTACTACCATATTCTACATCTAACAAAAGTGTTTTATATAGATACCACAGGATTTATATGGCTTTCTGCATTGAAACATTCCATCACTTTCTAAATAATAGCAAAGGTAGGAAGTCATAGAATTGATAACCTGCACTGTATTTCTTCATTGGTGGAAACAATAAATCAGATCTCAAGACAAATGCTGTTCCTTGTTTTAAAAAACAAAACAAAAAAAAAAAACACTGATGGTGACAGCTAAAATAATAGATGGTGTTACTGATAAAAATGATCAGACACCTTACGGAATTTTTCCAGCATGGACTATTATGTAAGACCATGATTTATTTTGTTGATTTAGAATGTTAGGATGGCCATCATGCACCAGGCAAAAAATTCTAAACATGACATGGGGTGTAGAAATGGCAGGAAAAATCCGTAGTGACTAGTTCGAAGCGGCAGGGGTCCTATTATGGGTCTATGAGTGAACAGTAAACTTTGTGATTTGTACCATTTTGTTTGGCTACTACTAAATACATTTTGAGGTGACATTCCTGCATGTTTAGTGCTTTAAGTTATATTTTATTGTTTTCAATAAAATAGCATACAATAAACTCATGCTAGATATCACAGTACATCAGGGTACATCTAACGGTATAGTAAGGTTTTCAATCTAAACAGTCTGGTTTGCATCCGGGGGTATTTTGATAATCTTTCATAAAGTCCAGCATAAGTCCATAGATAAGCTTCATCACACAAGACCTTTGGTGGTCAAAGCATAATGGTTTCTCCAAACACAGCAAGATTCAACAACCTGTGTTGATGTAATTCCAGCCCAAACATGTGTATTCCATAACATGTGCAACACCCTGTACTGCTAGCATCTCCGTTAACTAATAGATAATGTAATATTTCAACAGAGTAGTCCTTAAAAAAAAAAAATACCTGGCACAGATGGCTAGGTGTCACGCTGGTACATTTTTATTTTAAACATTAGCGACCCCAAAGGAAGACTGCTTTATCCCAATAAACTCGGGCATTTAATTGGATGCTTAGTGTCCAGCACAGCTCTGCCCACAAGATACCCCCTTCTCCCATGCAGAGCTTTTCTGTCATAGGGGTTGTGAATGCCATCCAGAGTGGACTAGCATCGGGGTGGGTGTGGGGTTCTGTGCTGTGCACATCCCTCCCTTTATGTACCAGGCCCTAAATATAGAAAATAATGTATGGGCAACAGTGTGTAATGAGGTATTTGTTTTACACTTCAGGTGTGTATTACCATATAAACCATGACACTGAAGGCTGAGTGGCGTATTTAGGTATTACACACCAAGGGCATGTTAAAAAAAGAGTTTGATTGTTGTTACTACAGTTGTGGGGGTCAAGTTTGGCTGAAACAGCTGCATTGTGGCAGTGCATCTCGGCCAGGGAGGCTTGGTGGAGGGTTCTACCACCACATCAACAAGTGAGGCTGGGCCAGGAAGCTTGCTCTTGCCACAGACAGGACACCATGCATGGCAAGGTCCATAGAGGCACTGCTGATGCCTTGGGGCAAGCACGGGAGAAAAACCTGTCCACCATCTATATGATGGCCAGGATCTCTCAACCTAACCAGAGTATATCCCAGTGAACAGTGTGTATCCCTGCAAGACAGCCAGCCAGTCAGTGAATAAAATACATATGGGAAAACAAAAAGAGTGATCACTTACATATCGAAACTTCTCGTGTGCACAAGTCACGCAGCTTCGACTCTTGCCTCACTTCCATAATGTTATCACACAACAATGCACATTCCATTGTTTTTAAAAAAAAAAATTATTCTTTCTGCTTCTCCTTCAAGCCCTCCCATTCAGCCATCGGCTACTACCCAGCACCATCATCCCCACCTCCATTCACTCACCCCATGACTTACCCTTTACGGTGGTGAAAGTGGGGAGACTTCAGATGCTTTCTACATCTGGTGAATCCAGCAGCTTCAGGTGGATATGGTTGGCATGGTCCCCAAGAGCCCTATACTACTGTCATCTATAAGCCTGGGCATTACACATTTTCTCATTCCCAGGGTGTAAGGGATCTGGACATGTGTATGCATGTTATTGTGTGATGGCAGGCAGAGCTAGTTCAACATCCTCCCATCCCACAACTCTCTCACCTGCACTACCACCTGTGGTCACCCAGATTATGGTGAAGTCCTTCTCCATCCTTTCCCAAAGAGAAGAGTGTCCTCTGGGATGCTTAAGTCTTCCTCCCCCTGCTGGCTCTCCAATGACGTGGGCTCATTCTCAAACCCAGATCACTGGCATGGTGAGTGGCAGTGATACCACAATGCTGACAGGGCAGCTTTGCACACGCTGTTGCTCAATTATTGCCTGCAAAATGAAACACTCTACCAGTGAGCCCAATTGATTCTGTGGGGTTCAAGGACATAGGTCTTAGAGCTTTCTCAGTCTGGGTTGGGAGATTAACTTTGGGAACTGGAAAAATATTGGTAAATGTCCATGTTGGGTAATAATGCCCTCCTGCATGGAAGGGTTACAAAGGTGATAAAAGTGGGGCAGAACATCAGCACTTTCCTTATACACCCATTTTAGGATTCCCACCATCTCCCTTCACCCCAATTTTTTTATCTTCACATTACAAAGACAGTATGCCTCTTTCTCCACTGGCAGCAAACAGCTATCTAAGATCTGTGGGTCACTGGGCAGCACTGGATGAGATGGGAGAGAAACCAGGGGTTTGGGGGACTCTGTGCCATGTAGGAGTTAGTATTAGGTGTTGTACCTTCTGCTGGGTACACCAAGGAAAGGAGCTTTGCTCCTTAAACATCATCTGTACCTTCTGCTTATTTTCTCCTGAAGTCATCTCCTTCTGCTTGTGTGGTGACATCAAAGTCTTTGCTGCAGAAATGCTGTTAATGCCACAGAGGGTAATAACTAGATTTGGGGAGGGAGAATAGGAGCAGATGAAGCTGAGGGACCAAGATCTTGTTTTTATGCTACCCTTTCTGAGGGATGTTTTTTTTTTTTTTCCTTTTTGTCCTTCAATACTATCTACCCAGCCTTCCAGTTGGGGTTCCTAAGTCTCACCAGCTGCTTCACCCACCATCCTTCCGACAGAGGTCAGTGTTGAGCAGGGCCCATGAGTGCCTGCCACGCCATGGAGATGGTACTGGGGTTGCCATGTTTTTCTAGCCCACCCAATGCTGTGTATGGTGGTGTGCCCATGGCTGTTGGTCTGACACACGTGTGACTGAAGCTGATGTAAACAACCAACATCTCCAGCCCACTGCATGTCTCGTTGTGGCAGAGCAAGTTCATGCCACCCCTCCCCTGTTGGGAGGCTGCCACACCACAGTGCCACCTTGGCCACTCCAGCTTCCCAAGCAGCTCCCAAGTCCACTCTTGACCCTGGCTCACTGGCATGGCTAGAACATCAGGCAGCGACAAAAAAAGATACTTTTAGTACATAAAATACAGATTGCTATGTACAGATAGTGGAATATTTACATTTGGGCGAGCACATAGCTAAGCGATAGCATTCAGTTAGCTAGAGTATACAAAGGAATAACCAGCTGATGTGGGTGATTTAACACCAAAGGCTGAGGCATTTAATCAACTGAAAAAGCCAGATATTCCAAGTATACTCTGGCTAACTGAATAATATTACTATTACAGGGCGATGAGTTTGAAACAGGGGCCACGATTGAAAGTCGGTCTGCTCGCCTTCGCGGCATTCCGCGAGGTTGTGACATTGCTGCTATGCCAGGGACCCTACACTGCATTCCAAAATTGGCAGGGTCCTGGCACTTGTGACATGCAGGTTACACCATGCGGAGTATGCATTTAACGGGCATGGCATAGATGGCGCGCATGCTTGGGTAGCAGCCAGCTACCAGCAGCCCCCTGAAGCCCCCACCCCAGAACACCATGGCACACACTGAGGGGCATGGGGGGAAGCAGGACTGGTGGTGCAGGAGTCCAGGGGGGTGCACCGGTGAACAGACCCCCAGGGGTCCCAGTCATCTGGGTGGGGGCAGGGGTATGCCTGTGGGGGCACATCAGTGGCATTGTCACGTTGCCAATGGGCAGGCAGTCGAAGGATAGCACTGTCTGATGCCCTTTTGATCATCTCTGGGCTGCTCTAACTTAGGGCCATCATTGCAGCTCTTGGAATCATGCTAGCGGGTTATGACAGCCGCCCTCCTGGAACAGGGTGCAGTTGCTGCTGTAACCCACACTCTGGCCATGACATTGTGGGCTGCGGCATAGTGGGTGGCGTAACCCACGGTTGTGATAGCCCGCAGCTGCCATGGCGCAAGGTGCCTCTTGTAATCAGGGCTGGCATACCGCTTGGCATAAGTCATGAGATCGCCAAGGGTTTGGCGATTTTGGCTTTACGCCGCTGTACGACCTCTTGGAATCGCCCCCTAGGGCTTTAAAAAGCTGTAGTAGCCGAAGCAGACAGTATTATTAATACCTTCCCCCTTTTCTGTGGACTAGATATGGATAAACTATCATGGGTTTATCTTTCATTAATTTCGTGTTTTTTGACCGGATAAGTAAACTAGGCAAGTACATGCCTTTTTTTTTTTTTTTTAAATATATGCATACTTTATTCAGAAATTAATTACATATTGTTAAATTCTATAGTACTGTACAGCAAACAATGTGATCACTCATAATACGAAATTGTACTTCTGTAGAACAGCATATCCCATGTGACATCAAGCTACTAACCAATAAAGGCAAAAAATAGAATATCTATAACCACTGGACATTTGAGGTAGTTCATTTTACTTCTATATTACAATTCTAAAGTGAGAGTTTTCTGGTATTTTTCAGGCAAGGGGGATAGCACCAGTTCATCCCAAGTACTGGTTCTCTGTATATTTCCTATTATGTGCCCTGCCTGTTGGTTCTGTCCTAGGTCCTCCACATGAACCTCGTCTTGTTCAGACCCTCTAGCAAAGTTTCATCTTGTCCATCTTTCTACATACTTTTCTATCTTATCTTGCACCTGCTATGTTATCTGTTTCATGCCTGTGATCTCTTCCATGATTGTTTGCCACCCCTTTGTGTTAGGTAGTGCCTCCTTAAGCCACTTTCTAGTTATAGTCTTTCCTATCGCAGCTACACAGCTGTACTGTAAATATGCAATATACAATAGAGAGCTGTCAGATAAATGATTTATCTACACAAGTACTGTTAGACCTCTGGTAACCTCATGAGTGGCATATGCCATGAGTGACGGGTCCAAGGTCAAACAGCACAGGTGTAGATAAATCATTTATTTGACAGCCCACCATTGTATATTTCATTTATGCAATAGGGATGCTTTCTGTCAGTGCGGGGACATTTACTTTTGATTGCTTATCTTTTTTTGCATATGTTTGTCAAAAAAGTGAACAAAAAAATTTCATTTTCTACTCTTTTGTTAATTATTAAAAAAAAAAAAAATCTATAAAGGTATCTATAAATGAAACACGACTCACTTTGTAGAAAACTTTGTGCCGAACAACTTTCATGCTCACAGTACCATGCTATCTTTTTTCATTTTAAAGTTATTTGCATTTGAATATGGGCAGTACTGCTACTGAAACCAAACATTCTAAACGAGTTCCAGAGTGATTGTGACATAGCTACTATATGGATAACTTTTATTTATTCAACGGCTGTGAAGATAAATGGATTAATTCAATGAGTTTTGAGCTCACTTCTATTGCATAAATAAAGTGAACTGGCACCTTTTATATTTGTTTGAGAGGGTATTCCATAATTTGGGCGTGTCAATAAGAGCGAGTCCAATAAGGACAATGGCATTTCGGCGAATACAAAAACGGCAATCATACATATGAGTGATCACTGAAACGGTGACAAATGTTTTGCCCCCCTCACCAAGGTGCTATGACCATGGATTTGGTTATTTTAGTGGGGGGGGTGCAGGGGCCAAAACTCCCGTAGAAAAGCATTTGTCACCATTTCAGCGATCGCCTAAATGTACAGTTGCCATTTTTTTTTTTTGTTTATTTTTTTGTATATTCTGTTTATTGCACCGCCGCTCAGAGAACTCTCTCAGGCATCCACCGACCCTCCAGCTCTACCTCTGAGCAAGAAACTCCTCCAAATCTTGGCACCAGCTTGGCGATCTCCCCGGCTCTGAGCACCCCCCCAAGGTAGGGCCATTCCTTCCCGCTCTGGGTGCTCTAGCTACAGTTTGGCAGGCTGGGCTGGGCTCGGCCCAGGAGTGGAAGGAGTCCGGCTCTTGGAGTGTGGCTAAGGGAGGTGGTGCCGTCACCTGTCCCCGAGGATGGGGATTTTCTACTTATTTGTTTCCCTTGGGGATGCAGCGTGCAATGACGTCTGCGCACGGCTGCCCTGCTGACGTCTACCGCAGTCCCCACCCACAAGATTTGGCTGGTGATCCTGTAGTACCACTGCTCTCCATCGGAGGTCGCAAGGACATTGAGCTTCCCCAGGAACCCTCCCCAGGGAGAGGAGAGCAGTCCTCCAGATGCTCAATCCTCTCCCTCCTCCACTGACCCCCCACTCCCAGAGTCTATCACCGAACCTGGGTCACCGGCGTGGTGCGAGGTGTGGCATCCAGCGCCTCAACCCTCAGCACCACCGGGCCAGTTACAGTCGCCATTTTTGTATTTGCCGAAATACCGTCACTGTTACTGGTCTCACTCTTACTGATTCACCCACATCATATGGAACCATTAGAGAGGCGCTAGGATCAGTTCTTTAAAGAGTAGGGGATGTTGAGTTACCAAATATGGCCCTTAACTGTGTGGTAGCATTTTGCTTTAAATGCTGAAAGTGTCGATCATGCATAAAAAATGTGTATGTGTATGTGAGAAGCCTGCATCTCTCTGCAGTGCTTCAAACACGCCGAGGACATTGTGTGATCCCATTTCGCCTTTTATTATTGGGGTTATACAAAATCTAGAGTTAACCTTCCAGGCAAATTCCTGCCATCTGGGGGATGAGGAGGTTTGGAAAGAACCCTCCCAAATTCATACCAGTGCTTACTGGTTAATGTGATATCCCCCTTACCTTCTCATCTGGCCACCTGAGTAGTTGCTGCCACACTCTGAGTTTGTGCTAGAAATTGACTGAGACAGGTGAGATCCTCTCCTGTGTCCACCATCATCGACCCCATCTTTTTAATTTGTGCCTGGATAAAGTCCCTCATTTGGAAATAGAGAAATCTGTCTGTGGGAAACCAGCTAAATTCTTATACTCTTCAAAAGATTTTACCACTATCCCCACCAATAACTGGTCTATGGAATAAAGTCCCCCTCTCGCTGGCCTACAAAACCATGGGTATATTCTGCCAGGATGGAATGTTTCATCTCACGCTAACCATTTATACTTCCAAATCTGCCCCTTCATCTGTGGCGCCTGCAATGCCCTCGCCCAGGCTTTGAAAGTAGGTAAGGCAAATTTTTTTTTTTTTTTTTTTTTATTTAAGAGATGCCCATAACGGAGTAACCGCTAGCACCTCGTAAATGAATTGCTCTCTCTTTCGCAGTGCCTTTGGGTTAAACACAAGTGATGCTAATGGTCTATGCGCGAGTCCGCCTCCTCAATATCATTCCCATGCGCTTGGAATTGCGAGCTTCCCCGGAAGATGCATGCCTATTTTCAAATGCGAGCAACAGAATACAAAGTAGAGATAGCAAGGCAACCATCATACAGTATTACGTACAGAATAGATTACTGAGAACGACAGGTTAAGGTGAACAACAATCAAGTGATAATAAGTAAATCGGGAGATAAAAACAAGCCAGGCACAGAACACGTGTCCAGGGCAATTTCAAAGACAAGCGATTTCTTTTGAAGGCATTTAGAAATACACAGTATCAATTGTACAAAATATTTGTGCCGAACCAAGCGACAGTAACAGAAGGAGTAGAAGACAGGCAGTTTGGCTCAGTGCAATTATAGAACAGGCAGAGTCTACCTTTAGGGGGTCCCTGTGAGATCTTCACAGCGAGTGGAAGGAGGAGCTCTGAACCAGCAAGGAAAAGGGATGCCAGAATCAGGGCACACAGACAGTGAAAACCTGGCCACTCATATCCATGCAGGTTTGAGGGACAACTAGCAGAGATCTCTCATTAGATCGTAGGAGAGTCCACTTGGTTAGAGTACTTTAGTAACCTAGCTATGGTGGCAGATGAGGCAGATCTAGTTACCCCATCAGTGAAACAACCCAGAGCGAGCAGGCGACTATTAGCTGGGGATGGCCAGCTTTATCACATGCTCACGTGTATAGCATGCCGCAGGCAAGGCAACGCTGCAGATATTGTTGTAGGTTACATTCCATTTAGCCATAATGAATTCTGCAATGCAGGCAAAGGGGATAAGTCAGTCCATAGTTTAGGAAGGCGTACACCTCTGGTGAGGGCAAGACGAATAGCTTGGTTAAGGATACCCTTGTCTCTGTATGCTACTCCAAGTTTAGTGTTTACATTCCTATACACACTAAGGATATGTAGGGAGAAGTCCAGTTGTGTGTCCAGAGTGACCCCAAGATATTTGAAAGACTGGACAATGGTGAGGAGTTGCCATCAGTGTATAATATGGACAAGGTTAATGAGAGGATCTACAGTAAGTTTAGCTGGGGATTCAAAAAGTATAGTTTGGGTCTGTTTTGTTAAGGATTAGTCTGTTATTAATAAGTCAGGACTAAAAACTATTAAAGTCTGTGTTTAGCTGGGAATTGATAAGTTTGTTGTTTGTAACTAAATAGGAGCACTGGGTTATCAGCATACAGGGTAGTGCTACAGTGGACAGACACCCGGGGAGGATCATTAATCAAGAGAGAGACTTGGAGGAGGCCAAGGATGGATCTTTGGGGGACACCAAGCTTGATAGGAGTCAATTCAGACAGGGCTCCATTGAATTTGACTGTTTGTTGCCTATCTTGGAGATAGTTAGCATCCCAGACCACTGCACTAGATGACAGATCCCGGGCCCAGAGCTTGGAAAGGAGTAGATTATGGCCCACCAAGTCAAAGACTTAAGATAGCTACACAGACTGCCCAATCAGATTGCCTTTATTAATGGAATTCCTCATCTCGGACAATAATTTGGTGGCCTACAGGTTTCTGCTATGGTCATGGCTTTGAAGAAAATGGGGGTGGGTGAGGGGAGGACAAAGAAGCAGGAGACATATATGTGTCCAGCAAAGATGGGTGAGGGAACAGGGAGGTGAAGGCAGAGAGGTCCGAGAATTGCTTGCTGAATGCATTCACAATAGTCTGAGAGCTATTACAATTGATCCCACCTGGCAGGAGGTCACGATTGTGCGGTTTTGCAAAACCTATGATCAAGCTCTTTATTTTCCTCTACAAAATTAACTGGCTCCTTTGCAGAGGCAAGCAGTGTAGTTTGACAGAATTCACTCTTAGCTGTGCAGCTGGCCTTCTTACAGATGCTAAGTTAAAAGTGAATGAACTATCCTGGATGTGTCTTAAGTGTGGATAACAACTGAGGGAGTGATTGTAGTAGTTTGTGGGGTATTCAATGGCAGTTTTCCTCTATTATGATCGACTTACAAAAGATACCTGTTGTATAATTCCAGATAACTGGTAATTTGACTGAATAAATGTAGCTAATCTAACAGGATAATGACCTGGGTACCTGGTTGTCTAATCGTTATCTGAGCCTTATGGTCATTTTCCACTGGAACATGAAGCAGTGTGGTCTAGTGGTTAGGGCATCAGTTTGGGAACCAGAAGATCACAGGTTCAGAACCTCTAGAGGCTTGTCACTGTGCAACTTTCGGCAAGTCACTTAACCTCTCAGTGCTGAAGTCTACTCAGCAGTGGAAATGGGCAGAAATCAGACTTCACTGGAAACAAGATTTTGTATCTCAGCTTGGCTTTACCAACTGTAAACAAAAAAAATTCTAGGTGTCTGGAACATAGGGATCCAAGATGGCTGACGCCAGGCTGTGAGGAAGGCTGGTGCTGCCATGGCACTTAGGTTTTCATGATTTATTTGCTGCCCAAGCTTCTGCTGCCTTTATGGGAGAAAGGACAACTTATTTGCTGACAGTCGTGTCCAAAACAAACAAAAAAAGCCAAAGATATCACTGAACTACTGCATCTTGAAAGAAAACCGAACACCTACTAGGCAAGCTACTAGACTTCATACCCAGCCCACTTAGCAGAATAGAGGAGCTGCTGAATTACCAGCTGACAATCTCTCTTACATGGGACAAGCTTTGTCCTCCCCAGTTATGCCGTGCACCTCTTAGCAATCCAGCCACAATGGAGATAATGAGGAAAATGGGTTCATACTGAACTTGGGTCAACTCCCAGTGTCTACACTAGTACCCTCCCTGAACAGTGTGGCTTCCAGTGTGGGAGGCACACATGTTCAATTCCCAATGCCACTGAAAGGAACAGTTTCAGAAACAACAAACTGTACAAGTATTACCTACAGCAGATTTGCAGGAAGAAAAACACCTAAAAGACCTACCAGAAAGTGATATTTTTTCTGACACTGTGGACAGTCTTCCTGGAGTTGAGCTTCAGAACTCTGGGGCCACCCCACAGCCTCGATCCAGTGTCACTCAAAGACTCAGTTCTATGCACCAGAATGTGGACCCTCCTTGCGTAGATCCTGAGCTGAAGGATTCTGACAGATATCAGATTGATATACTGGGGATTGACTCTAGTGTGGAGCCTGAGGTGAATATTCAGGTGAATACAGCTTTGCCTCAAGTAGATAAAACTGGGACGTAGCTAGCTTTTTGGACAGGGGGGGCAAAGACTGCTAAAAGTTCTAGTCCTCCTGATAAAAAAAAAAAAAAAAAGAGTGTAACCAATAGTCCGGGGATCTAACGCTTAGGCCCTGAAGTTATCAGGTTTTAGGACACATTCTGGTGCATTTGAGGGTCATTTTGACACTTTTTGGCTGCTTTTAAAAGCTTTCTTTGACTTGCTGCTAATAACAGATATCACTACCAAAATGGTTAACTTCGCATCGGCTAGGGTCATCACTTTTGTTGCCCCCTTTGAGTAGGTGAGGGGCAAGCAAAATGTCAATTTTTTCTTCTTTTGGCCACAGGATTAAGTTTGGTCAAGGATCAGTTTACTTTCTGGCACTGCCTAACAATAAATTTTTAAACCACAAAGAACACTACTTTAGCAACAACAAAAAAGAGCCAGGGCATTCCCTGAGGAATAATTTGGGCCTGCTGGAAAAACTGAGTGACTGAGGGCTGAGGCAATGTCAGGCACTCAGCAATGGCCGAATATACATCAGCCATTTGTCATGTCTAATTCCACAGGAAATGCTCTGGACTAGAATTTTCCCTTACAAACTGTTTTTCTATTGCAAAAAATAAAATTATCTGTGAACAAGTGTGTGTGTGTGCGCATGCATGTGTGTGTGTGTGTGTGTGTGTGTGTGTGTGTGTGTGTGTGTGTGTGTGTGTGTGTGTGGGGGGTGTTAAGTATAAACCATTAAAATGATGCTGTAGCCTTATTTGGGGCTTAGTCACTTGGAGGCCCACGGATGCAGCCACAATGGGCCCCCTCCAACCAGAGGCAGGGAGTACCCCAGAAAAGAAAATATTGGATAGTCACTAGCTGTCTCAAAATTTATGTACCCAACAGTCACAGACTAGCCCAGCTGAGATGCATCATCTCTTCCAGTGGGGTTCTGCTCCTACCTTCTACCCACTGCAGTAGCTGGACGGAGGAGACAAAGCACTGTGGGATGTTAAGTGAGTTATCCAAGGTCATACAGTGTGTCTCTTCCTCTACTGAGGTTTCTTTCTTGAACCTGCGATTCCAAACCTCCGATTCCCTGGTTGAAGGAGGTTTCCATGTCAAACCGCTACAGACCACACAGAAAATGCTACATATAACAATTATTATACCATGGACATAAGTGAACAGCCAATGAAATAGTCAGACTGGCAGTTTACCACCGTTGTAAACCCTCTGATAACCAATGGCTGTTGATAAGTTAAGCAATTTATCCCTCCAGGGTGGGGTACACTGGCGGATTTACCACACCAGTCATGTTAAGCCCTCCAGTATACCCACACCCTGGAGGGATAAATTACTATTATATAATGTCAAATGTTGTTTATTTAATGTTTTTATTTTGTTGTTGTTTTTACATCACTGAGGTCATACAGTTCGAAAGAGGATGTCTTTTTTTTTTTTTTTATCTTTGTATTTATGCCAACTACCTCCTCTCTCCACTCTCTCAGACATCCTCTTACTGTACACCCCTGGTCTTGCCACGGTCTGCCCCTAGGGTACCTATGATTCCACTAGCCAAGGTACCCAGATAACCCCGCGGGTGGGGTGAGGAAGGACTCCCCTTGCTTACCTCCCCAAAGCCATCATACTGAATTGTGGATCCTGTACAGCGGGGTCTGCCGCAATGAGCCCAAGATGTGCAGGGAGGCGTTGTTGCCTAAAGGAGACTGAGTTTTTTGTTCCTTGTTCTCCCTAGACGTCGGCGTACCATGGGGGCCAATGAGCTAGGAAGCGTGCAGAGATGTGCCTCCTGCTCCGCCCCTGCCGACATTTACCCAATACCCTTGCTGCTGCTCCAACTACCGCACCTACCTACCGGGCACCCACAGATGGTGGTATTGCAGCGGGAGTGTGAAGAGAACCCCCCCCCAGAGAAGGAGAGCAGCTGTTGGGTGCTCCATCCTGCTCCTCCCTTGCCAGCTCCCGTGCTTTCCGACATGGTGCGAGGTGTGGTATCCAGCACCTGAACCCTCAGCACCACCGGGCTTGGCCCTGATGTAAATTTTTTTTTTTTTTTTTTTTAACCGCAGTCTCTTAGCAAAGCGGCAACAGGAAAAATGGTGGCGGTTTAGTTTGAAGTGAAAGCATTGTACTGATACATTGATTGGCACAAGATAAAGTTGGCTGGTACCTTTTCCAGTGGGTACACTAGAGGATTTACAATGCTGGCAAAGGTACCAGCCAACCAATCAGGTTGCAGGATTTGGCCTATTCAATTTACCACATTGTATAATATATAATCTATAATATCTGCAGCATAGGAATAAATACAATAAAAATAAAAAAAAGCAACCTCTTTAATATTTGTATTTTATCATAGTAAAAAAAAAAAATAACCTTGGTATAATTGCAATAAGCCACTTGGAGGATGTGGGTTATCGGGGAATTTACCACGGCTGGTGAGGATTTACCCACTCAGCTGCACCTTGTGGGCAAACCACTTCAACCGTGGTAAATCCCCTGATAACCCACACACCCTCAAGTGGCTTACTGCTTAAACATCACCCACATCATATCGTGGTATATTGCTTAAATGACCCATAACTACCATAAGGCACCCAGATTGCTCACATAAATCATGCCTTATTCCATGCGGTCCAAGACCAAGATGATGCACTGTGAATGGATTTTCAAAGGGAGTGAGAGTGTAAGAAACAACAGAACTCTGCAGCCAGCGATAAAAATAACAAGCACAGGAGGAGCTGTAATTACAGTCGGAGTGGGTGCAGAAGAACCAGAGTGGTGTCAGAGCAGGCGATCCCAGCGGCTCAGATTGAGGCAGGTCAGGGCTTGGGGCAGAGGAGTGCATCGGAGGCGGGAGGAGCCAGAGCTGTATCAGCAGCAAGAGGGGCAAAGGAACGGGCTTTCCCAGTGGCTGCAGGCCAGGGTTACAGAGGAGAAGCAGCAGGCCAATCAGGAGCCAGGGCGCGAAGATTTGACTTGCGGTTGGGCTATAAAGGACAGGCCCAAGCCACATTCCTTTACACAAGCAGAGGAGGAGCTTTAATTTCTTCCCACACCAGCCCCAACCTCTATTAAATGGATGGTGGGGGTGGAGCCAAGGGGGAGGAGTGGCCTGACTTTAGAGGACTTTAAAATAATATTGCTCTGATCAGGCAAGTGTACATGTTGCTAGGGTAGCTCTGACCAGGGTATGGGCTCTGTGGCTGCTGTGGTGCAGATCATTGGTGTGGGCACTGTAACTAAGTGTACAGGCAAACTAGGGTAGCCCTGATCAGGGTGAGGGCACTGAAGCGCTGATCATTCGGGAACCTTGTGTTTGAAAGCTGGGAGAAAGTGTAAGTTACGTATTGTTTGTGTAAAATTGCTAGCTGAGAGGTATTGAAAGTTGAGTGGGGGGCTTGACCAAAGGTGCATGATAGGATGGGGAAGGGACCTCAAGTCACTAGAGCAGGCATCTTTGGGAGGGTGGTTGGTTGCACAGGGTGTGGGGCGGCCATGGTACTAGACTGGACTTGGAAATTTGGGGGTTGCCCAGTGTGCCACCAGCTGGCAAAGCTCAGGGAGGAGGTGGAAGGAATTCAGAGACAGCTAGGGGAGTGGAAAAGTAGGGGGCAAGGGGTTGCCTACAAAACTACACCAGGTGCCAAAACCTCAGGCACAAGGAGAGAAAATGAAGGTACTGTGGGGAAACAGGGGCATCCTGGCAGGGGGAGCCCAGAATGTGGGAGTGCCCATAAAACCAGGCAGGGGTATGGGGTTGTCAAGGGAGACCCGAGAGGGAGAGATAATACTGGAAGGGGTCCAAATGTAACGGGGGGGGGAGCGGGGGCCCTGGATCAGGACTCCGCAAGAAGGCACAGATTGGAACCGAAAGTATGGGACCAGAGACAACTGTGCAGGAACAGCAAAGACAGGGAAATGAGGAAACTGTGTGGGAACAAGCCAGGCAGGAAGCAGGGATGCTGGGGACAGGGGCTTCAGTAGGAAGGGATAGAGAAATGGGGTCTGGCCCAGAAATGAAGCTCGGAGTACAAGGAACAGAGGGAAAGCTTTTGGGGCGATCAAATGGAGCAATGCACAAGGGCAGGTAGCACCATAGAAGAGCCAGGAAACCAGGTTTTGGAGCAGAAAGATGAGCAGGATGGAGGAGGAAGTATTGAAAAGTTTCAGAAAGTGAAAAGAGAGCTGCCCAAAGGAACCAGAGAACCAGAAAGGGGCCCAAGGAAATGAGGGGGGAGGAGGGTTCAAGAAGTTTCGGGGAGATAGAGAAGCAAGGGTAAGGATGTGGGGAAACTTGGGAAAGAAGAGGAGAACAGCAGCGGTAAGGGGTGCCCAGAAAGAAAAAGGGGACAGTGTCTTAATAGTGCAGGACTGTATTATGAAAGGAGTTACATGGAGGAAAAGGGGGGAGAGAGGGGGGATAAAATATGGGTGGAGTGCCTGCCAGGTATGATGGCAGCCAAAGTCATGCATTGGATCTCCTCAAGGGGGAGGGAAATAGATGATAAAACTCATCTGATCTTCCACCTAGGCACAAACGACCTTGCAAGGAGTAGTACGACAGACGAGCAGGCAAGGTTTATGGCACTGGCTAGGTTCTGCAGCAGCCTGGACTTTAAATCCCAGTCTTTCTCTGAGGTGCTGCCAGTACCAAGGGCCAGCACGGAAGCGAGGCAAAAGATAGTGGAGTTCAATAGTTGGCTTGCAGGTTGGTGTGCCCAGAAGGGGTATGGTGTGATAGGAGATTGGGGTTCAACATGGAGTGACAAGAGCCTCTATGTCCTGGATAGGCTGTACCTAAATGGGGAGGAGAAAGCAGTGCTCAAATGCAAACTGGACGATTATGTTGACAGACGCTGCCATTTAAACTAAACCTGGGGAGGGGCAGGGGAAGCCCTGTTGATGAGGCAAGAGGTGGGGGCGCAAAAAGGCCTGAAGAATATAGGAAGTTTTCTGTCCCACAACAGGAAGGGTGAGAGCTGTGAGAAGAGAGAGGACACAAAATAAGACATGATAGGAGTGATGCAGTACAATGACTGTGGGGCGACAGTGTTCAGGGAGACATTCTGGAGGCTGCGATGCTGCCCTATTTGCAGGCACCTCTCTGGTCTGAGGGAGGAGGTTGCCTGTCTCCAGGCTGACCTGGCTAGGATTCATGAAACCTCCTTCCCCACCCAGAGACCACCAGGGCCAATGCTACTACCTCAGAGGTTGCCAAAAAAAGAGGAGAGGCTGGACCGGGATGGGCTAAGGGAGGCAGAGGGTGGTGGAACAGAGTTGCATCCCTCCAGCTGTACCTCTCCACAATTCATACGCTCTTCTGGTGGATACCGATTCCTCTATGGAGGCACCTGCAGTGGAGACCAAGGAGGATGCTGGGAACCTTCACAAAGGAGACCCACAGGAAGGTGGCATGGGACCCCACAGGGGAAGGAAACAACTCCTGGTGGGGGGACTCAATCATTAGGGGGGTAGAAGTGGGGGAGGAAGGGGAGAGGGAGGTATGGTGCCTGCCTGGTGCCACAGCTTGGAGGGACAGGAAGCGAATCCTCAGGATCGTGGGAGCAGCTGCATGAGGGAGGGAGCTGGATGTCACTTTCCACCTAGGGACAAATGACCTGGCTCGGAATGGGTTCAAAGCAGTGCAAGAGGAGTATGTAGAGTTGAGAAGGGGCCTTAGACAAGTAGCACATACGGTAATCTTCTCGAAGGTGCTGCCTGTCTATGGCAAGGGTGATGCTAGGGTACTCCTCACCAAGGAATTCAATGAATGGTTGAAAAACTGGTGTGGAGCTCAGGGTTTTGGCTTCACTGGGGACTGGGGAGCCACCTGAAGGGATGCAGACCTATACTGGCGTGATGGTCTGCATCTGTCCGGGGGGGAACCAGGATCCTAGGTGAGAGGTTTAAATGCTTCATTGGCAAGCATTTAAACTAGCCAAAGGGGGAAGCACTGAAAAGGAGCAGGAAAATCCCAACCTCCCCCAACAAAACACGGTAATTAGTGAGGCAAACACCAAAGCAGAGAAGTCATTGGGGAGCAGGACAGAGGTAAATGTAAAAAAAGGCAAAGGCAATAAGGACAGGGATGGGGCTAAAAGGGGTAAGGCCATTAAAAAGTGGAGGCTGATTAGTACCAATGCCCGTAGTCTGTGTAACAAGCTCCGTGAACTAGTGGCCTTGATGGAAGAGGGTTGCCTGAATATTGTGGCAGTCACAGAAACATGTTACACAGAGAACCATGACTGGGATATCAACATACCAGAATACACAATCTACAGGAGAGACAGGGAGGGTAAAAGAGGAGGAGGAGTAGCTCTCTATGTAAAGGAAGGGATCAAAGCAACAGAACTAAAGAGTAAACAGGGAGCAGAAGAGGCACTCTGGGTCACCCTGGAGACAGGAAATGGCACCACAATCCGCATGGGGGTGGTATACAGACCCCCATCTCGGGGAGGGAATGGACAAGAAAATGATAGAAGGCATCCTTAGAATGGCAGAAAAAGGGGAGATATTGTTGATGGTGGACCTGAATATGCCAGATGTTAACTGGAGCACCTTTGCTGCAGGCACATCCAAGAGTAGGGTCATTCTTGATGCCCTACAAGGGGCATGCCTCAGACAGCTAGTATTGGAACCCACTCGTGAGGGAGCAATCTTAGACCTGGTACTCTCAAATGGGGACGGAGAAAGAATCTCAGATTTAGAAGTGGGTAGCCATCTGGGAACAAGCGACCACCAAATAGTGTGGGTCATGATAAACACAGCCATACAATCAATCCATACAAAAGCAAGAGTATTGGACTT
Organism: Neoceratodus forsteri; assembly: GCA_016271365.2. Lineage (NCBI taxonomy): Eukaryota > Metazoa > Chordata > Ceratodontiformes > Ceratodontidae > Neoceratodus > Neoceratodus forsteri. Next base: position 1,711,312,199 of record CM028129.1, on the reverse strand, counting down.
TAGGAGAGCTGACTTTGGGAAAATGAGAGAGTGCCTCAGAAATGCATTAGCAAACAGGCAAGAAGGAGGGGTGGAGGAATAATGGGGAGTAATCAAAACAGCCATTATAGAAGCAACAAGCCTTTGTGTAAAGCAAATCAACAAAACACAATGAAGGAAAAAACACTATGGTTCTCAAAAGAGGTGGCAGGGAAGGTTAAGGAGAAAGGGTAACATTCAGGAAATAAGGAAACACAGAAGGAGCAGGACAGAGAACTGTACCAGTTAAAGCAGAAAGAGGCAGGGAAGGCAGTCAGAATAGCAAAGACTGTTAAGAAGAGGGATACGACCTTTTATAGGTACATTAGGGAGCGAACAAAGACCAAAGGAGGGATACTGAGGCTTAATAAAGGGGAGGAAATGTGGGCAGAGGGTGACAGTGAAAAAGCAGGGATACTGAACAAATATTTCTGCTCAGTATTCACAAAGGAAGAGGAGGGGCAGATACCTAAACTAAACAAGAGAAACACTCTGAAGACGGGGGGTCGATACCAGTCCATTTACAGAAGAAAGGGTTCTGAAAGAACTAATAAAATTGAAGGTGGACAAAGCAACAGGGCCTGATGGTATTCACCCAAAAATTCTAAAATAACTAAGGGTAGAACTAGTGGCACAGCTGACTACTCTCTTTAACAAATCATGGGAGGATGGGGTGGTACCTGAGGACTGGAGGAGGGCGGATGCGATTCCTCTTCACAAAAGTGGGAGCAGGACAGAGGCAGGAAACTATAGACCAGTTAGTTTGACCTCAGTGGTAAGGAAAATGATGGAATCACTTCTGAAGGAAAGAATTGTTGAGTACCTAGAGGCCAGTGGGGCACAGGACCCAAGGCAGCATGGATTCACGATGGGAAGGTCGTGTCAGATGAATCTAATAGATTTCTTTGACTGGGTGGCCAAAGTAGTAGACCAGGAGGGCTGTGAACATGGCCTACCTAGATTTTTAGCAAGGCATTTGATACAGTCCCACAAAAGATTAATAAACAAGTTAGCCAGCCTTGAGGGGTCCCAAGGTGGTAGCCTGGATAAAAAATTGGCTAGACAACAGGAAGCAAAGGGTACAGTAAACCGAGTCCACAGTGAAGAAAGGAGGGTTACTAGTGGGGTACCACAGGTTCAGTACTGGGACCGGTCCTTTTTTTTTTTTGTTAATCATTTTTCTCCCTTGGCCCCTGGTCTGCCTACCTCTATCATGTTTTGGCATACCCTCAGGTATTCCGTCCGCCATCTCCAGGGATCCCCGGCTCCCATTTGGGTCCCGCAGCTAGTACCCCACGGCTTACCCACCACGGCGGGGGCCCCCCTATACCCTTCACTGAGACTGGATCCAGTGTGTCACGGCATACCCTTGGAGCCATTGCTCCCATCGGAGACAGCCGTCATGCCGCCACAACCAGTGGCAATTTCCCGTTTTCTCCCCCTGGCATGTGAGGCATGCAATTATGCTAAGGGACAGGTGCAGGCATGCTACTGCATGCGCACCTTCCCAGTGTCGGCCCCAGCACGTCTCCCTGACTGCCTGTGCTACTGCATCACCCCCAGCCATCGCTAGAGGCCACCAGAGCACCAGTGACCGCATCCCCCCTCCCGGGGAAGGAGAGCAGTCCAGCAGACACTCTATCCTTCACCCTCCCCACCAACCCCCGACTCTGGCTCATTCCTGAACCCAGGTCGCTGGTGCAGCATGAGGCTTGGCATCCTGCGCCTCAACCCTCAGTGCCACTGGGCCAGCTGAGACCGGTCCTTTTTAATGTCTTTATAAGTGACACTGCAGAGGAACTGGAAGGAAAAGTATGTCTCTTTGCAGACGATGCAAAGATCTGCAACAGGATTGATACACAAGATGGAGTGGAAAGGATGAGAAGGGACTTGGCAAGGTTGGAGGAATGGTCAAATGTATGGCATCTCAGATTCAATGCAAAGAACTGCAAGGTAATGCACCTGGGAAACAAAAGCCCAGGGGAATAGTACACAATGGGGGGTGAGATACTGACAACAGTAAAAATTGAAATGGACCTGGGGGTAATTATATCAGATGATCTAAAGGTGAGCAAGCAATGTGAGAAGGCAGTAAGGAAGGCTGGGGGATACTAGGATGCATAGGGAGAGGCATCAATAGTAGAAAACAGGAAGTTGTTATCCCTCTGTACAGACAGTTGGTGAGACCCCATCTGGAGTACTGTGTGCAGTTTTGGAGACCCCATCTCCGCAAAGACATAGACAGAGTGGATGCTGTCCAGAAGAGGGCAACCAAAATGGTGCAGGGTCTGCACCAGAAGACATACGAAGAAAGACTAAAGGAGCTTAATTTGTATGCCCTTGAGGAAAGAAAGGAGAGAGAGGAGACATGATAGAAACTTTCAAGTATCTCTAGGGAACCAACGAAGTCCAAGAGGGTAGCATCTTTCAGAAAAAGATGTGCAAGAACAAGGGGGCACAATTTGAAGATGGGGGGGGGGGATGGCTCAGAGGTAATGTGAGACAGTATTTTTTCACGGAGAGGGTTGTGGATGCATGGAACCGCCTCCCTGAGGAGGTCGTGGAGTCAAGAATAGTGGAGGAATTCCAGAATGCATGGGACAGACATAAGGCAGTCCTGGGGGGGTAAGAAGAAAGTAAGCTGTTGGTTAACTAGGATCTGCAGCTTATCTGTTAGGTAGGAAAATGGGCAGACTAGGTGGGCCAAGAGGTCCTTATCTGCCATCAAGTTTTATGTTTCACACAGCCAGAGGGTAAGGAGGCAAAATAAATAGGGTGGGAGGAAAGAAGTGGGTGGAGGGTCATGTGTGCAAACGCCAAAAGTCTGGGTAGGAAGATCCCAGATCTAATAGCAAAAATGGTTGAGGAGGGTCTTGACATTGTGGGGGTAACAGAAACATGGTGCCCCCAGGAACAGGGATGGGAAATGGAGATACCAGGGTACAAATTGTTCAGGAGGAACAGGGTGGGAAAAGGGGGTTGCATTCTATGTAAGGAGAGTATCAGGGCATCAGAATTGCAGGGTAAGTGGGGAGAGGCCGAAGGACTCTGGGTCTCATTTGCAGGGGAAGGGGGAGGCATTACATATGGGAGTGGTTTACAGGCCCCCAGCACAGCAGGAATCTGTGGATAGAAGCATAGCTGATGAGTTCATGAAAATGGCGGCGGGGGGGGGTGGTGCTGATGGGGGACCTGAACCTACTGGATGTAGACTGGGGCACCCTTTCGGCTGCTTCAAACAGCAGCAGGGAAATATTGGACTCCCTGCAACCGGCCCTCCTAAATCAACTGGTCAGGGAACCAACCTGGGCAGGAGCTACTCTTGATCTAGTCCTGACAAATGGGGATAAGGTAGAAGATTTATCAGTGGGTGAACATCTTGGTATGAGTGATCACAACACGGTCAGGTTTAGAATAAGGAACTCTGCAGAGGTTCACCGTCTAGGTTGAAGGTGCTGGATTTCAAAAGGGCAAACTTCAGGAAAATGGGGAAATAGTGGAAAGGGCTTTGGAAGGGGTGGAGGAGTTGACAGAGGTGGAGGCAATGTGGGGGAGAATAAAAGAAGCTATTGTAGAGGCCACTGACATCTGTGCCAAGACAGCAAGTAAAAATAAGAGGAGGAGGAAACCTCTGTGGTACACTAGGAGGATAACGAAAAAGGCAAAAAGGAAGACCTTCGGAAAGTTCAAGGAAACGCAAGCGGAAGTGGACTGGGGAAAATACCAGGTGAGCCAGAGAGAAGCTGGGGTAGAGGTAAGGAGGGCAAAGACACAGACAGAGGAGCGCATAGCTAGAGGGGTCAAAAAGGGGGATAAGACTTTCTTTCAGTACATAAGTGAAAAGAGGAAGACTAGGCAGGGAATACTCCAGTTAAAAACAAACGGGGAGATGCTATAAAGGGACAGAGAATGCGGACCTGCTAAACTACTATTTTTGCTTAGTATTCACTAGGGAGGAAGAAGATGAAGGCAGCAGAGCAGGAAAAGAAATGGCAGGGGAGGGGAAAGTGGATATGAGACCATTCCTCATGGAGGAAATTTTGGGAGAACTAGGCTGCATGAAGGTGGACTAGGCAATGGGGCCGGTTGGTGTGCACCCAAGGGTGTTACAGGAACTAAAGGAGATATAGGCAGGGCCATTGACTGCACTCTTCAATCAGTCCCTGGAGACTGGGGTGGTGCCGGAAGACTGAAGGCAGGCAAATGTGGTCCCGCTGCATAAGGGGAAGGGAGGGAAGAAGTGGGAAATTACAGGCCTGTGAGCTTGACAACGGTGGTAAGCAGCTCATGGAGACACTAATAAAAGGCAGGATCACCAGCTACCTGGAGGAAAGCAGCCTGATGGATCCAAGGCAACATGGTTTTACTAGGCACAGATCCTGTCAAACAAATTTGATAAGAGTTTTTTGATGTAGTCACCAAGGAACTGGATCGGGGAGGGCAATAGATGTGGTTTATATGGATTTCAAGAAGGCGTTTGACTCTGTGCCCCACAGGAGACTGCTGGGTGGTTAAAAGGGTGGGAAACTGGCTGAGGAACAGAAGGCACAGGGTCATAATAAATGGGGTGGCATCCGGAGAGGGCAAGGTCACAAGCAGGGTCCTTCAGGGATCAGTGTTGGGGCCCCTACGAGTCAATATATTTGTAGGAGACATTATGGTGGGCCTTGAAGGGGGTGTAAGTCTGTTTGCGGATGATATTAAAATCTGCATTAGGGTGGACACTCAGGAAGGGGTAGAAAGAATGAAGAGAGATTTGGGGAGGCTTGAGGCATGGTCAAAGAGGTGGCAGCTTTCATTCAACACAGAAAAGTGTAAAATCATGCATCTTGGCTACAGGAACAGGAGGGCAGGGTACTGTATGGGGGCAGAGATCTGGAGGGAACTGAACAAGAAAGGCACCTGGGCATCACTATATTGGGGGACCTGAAGGTAGAAAGGCAATGCGGGAGAGCAGTGGCTAGGGGTAGTGGAATGCTGGGATGCATCGGAAGGGGGATCACCAATAGAAATAGGGAGGTCATGGTACCCTTGTACACCCATCTGGTTAGATCGCATTTGGAATATGGAGTCCAGTTCTGGAGGCTGTACCTCAAAAAGGATGTGGGGAGGCTGGAGCAGGTTCAGAGAAGAGCAACAAAGATGGTAAAAGGGTTGAGTCACCCATCCTATGAAGAAAGGTTGAGAGATCTGAACATGTACTCCCTGGAACAGAGGAGGGAGAGGGGGGACATGATCAAGACCTTCAAGTACCTTAAGGGTATAAACAGAGTACCAGTGGAAAGCATCTTCCAGATGGAGGGTAACCAGAGGACAAGGGGCATGGCCTGCAGATGGGGGTTGGGGGGCAGTTCAGGGGTAACATTAGGAAATACTATTTCACAGAGAGTTGTGGAAAAGTGGAACCGACTCCCAGAGGCGGTGGTTGGAGAAGAAACAGTGGAGGGATTCAAAAGGGCATGGGACAACCACAGGGGAGTGCCAAGGGTGGGGAATGAAGGTCCTAGCAGATAGCTGGACAAATGGGCAGACTCGGTGGGCCTTGTCGGGCTTTTTCTGCCGTCACACGTCTACGAATCTAAGAAACTCTTCTACACAACAACCGTACCTTGTCCCGCTGCATCCACTGCCAGATGGCCGTATCAAGCTGCTTCACACGTTAACATTGGTGGCTGAACCAACGCTCGCTGGTACACGCAACATTCTGACCGGCGGTGCAGACAGAGGAAGCTAACAAACGGACCCGATCTTCTTCTTGCCAGTATGCTCCAACGGCGATCGAGCAGTCGACCGCGAGTTTGAACCACCACCATTTGCCACTTCAATTGATTGATGTTGAGCTATGCAACAACATTGCAGGCTGCAACCAATCTAGGGAAGAGACAATTTCCTGGCAAATAAGGCAGGGGACGGGTCATGGAACCCTGACAGGCAGCTGTCTTTAATTCCCCCTAAACTTCTGTCAGGCGTCCCGAATCCCAAATGGGAGGAGGGGGAACATAAAAAAACAAACTTGGGGCTTCAGAACTCCTGCTGTGAACATCCCCCCAATAATGTGCGCCACTGAAAATGACTGTAACTTGCAATGCCCCACTATTTGTAAATCAAACCCCGACTATGTGTCAGCCAGTTGCTGGAAATTTGCTGACAGATCTGCAGATGCAGAATCAAACAATAACTACCGAAGCTCTGACTGAAGAGGATGTTAACGGAACCACACCTTCTTACTTGGGTTTACCCGCTTACACGCAACAGTATTCTGATGTCAACTTGGTCATAATGCCAAGAATATTGCACAGCCTGTTGTTAATTTAAACGGGGAGCATACCAGCAGGGTCAGTCAGTCTTGCAACAAGGTTTGATTGTTGAGGATTGTTCTAACTAGTTACAAAGGACCGTTCTGCTACTGGAGGTGATCCTCAAATACAGTGGGTTATGGATATTCTGAAAATGATTTCTGGCAATCCCAGCAACCCCAGTAGTTAATGGATCGCAAGTTAAGTTAAGCCATGTGGATACATTTTAAAATATCTGAACATGACCAGGCTGCTTCTGATAACATTCCCGTATCTTATAGTAAGTCTGGGCATATATCCGACGTGGTAAAAGCAACTTTATGCAATGCTTCCTCGTCTAGGGCAACCACTGCGGCTGTCACAGCAGGGCAAGACTCAAATTCTAATATATTTGAAACATATGTGAAACCCTTCACAGATGTACCAAATAAGAATTTAAAGGGAACCACTTACACATCAAGCACAGGGAAAGAAAGCCTGGTAGCTATGGATATAGTCCCTCCTTGGGCCCATGCACTCAGGAATGATATTCAACAGATGCACTCTGACATGATTGCTGGGTTATCTGTTATTAATAACACTATGGAATCACTTGCCCAGGCAATCTCAAATTTGAATTCTAAAATATAAGCTTTGTCAAGCCAAATATCGTATTTGGAAGAAAGAATGGGCTTAGTACAAGACACACTTGCCCCTTTGGCAGATACGGTCGTTTCCCATAATGCCCAGTTGAAATTTCTCATGGGGAAAGTGTAGGACCTTGCATATAGGTCCAGAAAAGATAACCTCAAGTTGGCAAAAATACCTGAGGATTTAGAAGGCACAGAGGACCCAGTGTTATTCTTTGAAAGCTATTAACTGTTGCCATGGGTTGAAAATATCCTGAAGAGGTGATTGCTCTGAACAGAGCTCACCGGACAGCACTGAATAAATGCTTCCCACCTCAAGATATGAAATTTAATCAAATAAGACTTGTCTTTGTTAAACCACATTGATTCAAAGATAAAGAGGCTATTTTGAAGAAGGCTAGGTTGGAGGACAGTTTAACGTACAGTATGAAGACCATACAGTTCATGTATACCCTGACTTTACCCATACAACACTACCTCAGCGTAAGTATTTCAATCAGGTCTTTGCTACTTTGAGATAAAAAGGTATTAAGTATGCTCTTCTACCCCCTGCCAAGTTATGCTTCTATTTAAATGATAAGTTCAGATATTTTTCTTCACCAGAAGAGGCAGTTAACCCTTGTTGTGCCATGGCCTGATACATCAGTCCAGAATTACTATGCATTCTAATTCTGTCGGAAGTCTAAGGGTTGAAGCTTTGGAACTCACTGAGACATCTCCTCAAGAGCAAAGAGCACAGGATTTTCAAAAAGGTCTCCATCAAAGCCTAAATGCCAGTTTAAACAACTCCTTGTCTGTGGGGATCTTTAAACAAAAGCAGGATGCCATGTCTACCAGTAACAGATTTGCAACATTGGACACTGATGTGGATCTCAACGAAGGCACTCCTGTACTTGATTTAGGATAAACCAAATACATCCGGAGGGACTGTTACAATATGGCTTGTGGTATTTTGGATTCTTTACAGAAGAGGACACGTGCATGACCTATATTTTTGAAGTGCGACATCTTCTCATCACCACCATATTCGTATTCACTATTATGCCTTGTTGTGTTTTTGTTTTTTTGTCTTTGTTGCTGTTACCTACTTCTTCTTGCCTTTTTCTCTCTTATTATTTTTCTACTAGCGATCACTACTAGGCACAAATACCTTCTTTACTATATGCACCATGGCGGCTTCCTACTCTCACACTTGAGTAAGTAAATGGGGCTTTCTATTTCTTCAGTCCGTCTTTGTTTAGTTGGGGTGTGGTATTTCAGGGGAAGGGGTGGGATTTTATGGGTTCAGGATGGATTACAGGGGCAACTTTTTTTAAATAAATGCATTGAATTTAGAATTTTCTGTTACATCCAAATCTTGCAGCTTTAGATGGGATGCAGGTTTGGGGAGGGATGGTGGGCAGGTGGGGTGCTGTTTTCACAATGGGGAAAATCATTTAATGATACACTTAGACTGAGTTAATAAGAGATGCAGTGATTTTCTCATGTCTAAATTATGTAATGATCTTTGATGATAATGGCTGAGCTGAAATTGCTGACGTGGAATGTCAAAGGTTTGAGCGATAGGTTAAAATTGGTAAAGTTTTGGATTACATAGACAGAAAGCATATAGATATTTTGCTAATCCAAGAAACACATTTTATGCAAAAAGACCTATTGTTCGCTAGTAAAAAGTGTGGTCTAAGCTGGCCTATCACTGTGGTGGTAGCGCTACCATTCACGATGCCAGCAATCTGGGTTCAAGAACGAGCCTGGATTGTCAGGGGCCAGCTGAGGGGAGGAGGTTTGAGCATCCCATAGGATACTCTTCCCCCTCTGGGGGGGGGGCTGTCACACCACCCCGTTACCACCACCAGTGGATGCACAGGCAGCGGTGTGGGACTCACGGTGTGGGGAGGGGAGGACACCATTAAGTGCCTGGTCGAGATGTGTGCCAGCATGTCTACAGCCTGGACTTTCATATTTCACACCAGCATCCTCAGGGTGAGGTTTCAGGAACCAAAACAAGCAACCAGAAAAAAATACAAAAAAATCCAGCCCCCACTGTCATGTAGCATGATCCCCTACAAGCTGGAGGGGGGATGGAGCACAGATGGTCGGCACTGCTGCCACCCAGCCCAGCTGGCAGTGGAAATAAAATCTGATTTAAAAAAAAAAAAAAAAAAAAAACAGGAGAACATAGTTTAACCAGGAGTAGCACACTAAGCCGAAGCTTGTTTCTAGATGTGACCTGGGAGCACAAGGAAGTTAATTGACTTGCTTAGGATCACACCATATGCACCTAGGCGGCTGTGGGATTCAAACCCAGGTTTCCAGATCTGCAGCTCAGAGCCTTAACCCACTGTGCTATACTGCCTCAAGAAGTGGGGTCAAGGTAGGGGTTCATGTTTTAAAGTGAATTCCAGGGGTGTGACTACACTGATTAAGAAAAATTCATTAACCCAATTTGGTAGCTCACAAAATGGTCCTAACAGTAGATTTTATTAACAGAAATTCTGTTACCAGATTTAGATTTACTTTATTGAATTTGTATGTGCCTAATGAAAATGATTCTCAAGTCTTCGTACATTTGTTATGGAACTAGCCATGTTTCTGCCACCATACTTAATTGAGGGGGACTTTAATCTCACCTTAAATAAAACAGTATATTAGAACTTCATCTTCTGGTTTTCCAAGTAAAAGTGCTAATAAAACACTGAAGGATATGGTGCAAGATTTTAAGTTAATAGAGCCTTGGAGACATAGCAATCCTATTACCATTCAATATTCCTATTATTCAGTGTCACATAACTGCTACTCCTGGATTGATTTATATTCAGTCTCAGAAGATTTGTGATATGCTATTACAGATACTACCTATTACTCCATCTTTTTATCTGATCCCGCCCCAGTATCAATAGCGATTAAACTCACATTTGAGACACAGGTGAGAACCTGGCAAATGCCACTCTCATTAATCAGCAAGGATGACTTCCATATAAAGACGGGATGAAATAAACTTATTTTTTGAAATAAATGTACAGCAACCAGTATCCACCCAAGTACTTTGGGATTCTTTTAAATCTTACATTAGAGGCATATGTATCACTCACTCTGCATGTATGTATAAAGATATAAATAAAAAGTTAGCTAGAATAGAAGAAACAAAAAAACAGAGGCATAGCTAATTTTTCAACCTACAGATACTTACAGAAATTTACTAAATAAAATAGAATATAATAACTTGCTAATAATCAAAGTAGAGAATACTATTCGAAAAACTAGTTTTAAATACTATGCTATGAGGAATAAACCTGACAAGTTTGTGGCATGCAGATTAGACAAGAAGAGACAGGCAGGAGGATTAACTGCATTAAGAATTAATTCGGCGCTCTAACTAATTGTCTTGAGGAAATAAATAAAACCTTTTTAATTTTTTATTCACAGTTATAACTCTTGGAATGACCTAAGTTTCTTAAGGCAATAGAGGCATTTTTAAACTCTGTTGATTTACCCTCAATCCCTATTGAAATAATTAACAGCTTAGAAAAAGATATATCACCCAGCAAACTTCACGTAGCAATTATCAGTTTAGCTGCAGGGAAAGCTCCTGGCCCAGAAGGAATCCCAATAAGCTTTTATAAAAAAAAAAAAACTGAAGGTCAGATTAGTGATCATCTTCTGAATATGTATAGGCAATCCTTTATATCTGAGAAACTACCAGATTCCTTATATGATGCTACTATACAACTTTTTTTATAAATAAGGTAATGATTCAGAATTATGTTTGTCATATAGACCCATTTCATTACACAGTTCTGGTTGCAAAAGTTTAGCCTAAAATGTTGGCAACTCACCTCAAAATTATACTACTGGTATTCGTACATTTGGATCAGGCTGGCTTTATTAAGGGTAGACTCCTTAGCTCCAATGTAAGGCATACAATTAACTATACTGACTCTATGAGGAGTACTTCTGCTACTTTATTAACTCTAGACACTGAAAATACATTTGATAGATTAGAATGGGACTATGTTCATTGCTTGCTTAAAAATGGGTATGGGGTAAAATTTAGGAAGTTCATTCAGCTTTTATACTGTATGCCTAGTGCAGTAATTAAAACAAATGTTGATACGTCCCCAATTTTTGCAGCTGCAAAGAGGTATACAGCAAGGATGCCCATTATCCCTGCTTCTTTTTGCTGTTGTGCTAGAACCCCTTGCTATTGCTTTCAGGTGTTTGTAAAATGTACAGGCCAGTCTATTTGTGGATGACATATTATTAATGTTGTCTAACTCTGTTGATTCACTACCAGTGATACAAATGATAATCAATGCATTTGAGGCTGCATCTGGGCATAAAATTAATTGGAAGAAGACTGACTTGCTACCTCTATGAACCTTGCATGGGCTACCAGTTAACCTTAGGGAAATATTTCAAAACTAGAAATGAAATTAAATACCTGGGTATAATTCTTCCAAATGACACCACAAGGTTATATGAGCTGAATTTTACTCTGTTGTTAAATAATATTATGTTGGACCTTAAAATATGAACATTCTTGCCATGGACACTTGTAGGAAGAGTTAATTTATTTAAAATAGTCATTCTACCTAAATTGTTATTCCTTTTTCAATCTGCTCCTATACCAATACATGATTCCATGTTTAAGATATTGAACAATGCAATTTACAAATTTATCTGAAATAATACAAAATTTAGAATAGCTCTAAAAAAACTAGCATTACCTAAAGCACAAGGGGGTTTAGGCCTCCCAGAATTTACTGTATATTACTATGCAGGACAACTGAGTGAACTACAATGTTGGTTCAAAAATACCAGATTGGCATGTTGTCAAATGGAATTGAATAAAATTCCCTATTTAACCTTACCTCAGAGTCTATTTTTGGCATATCCGTTTGGTAAGAACTCCATTATACTTTCATAGACTATTTCTTCAATTCAAATCTGGCAAAAAATCACATAATCTTATTTAATGGAAAAGTCGTCTCTCTCAGTATTCACCAATCTTAGACAATTATAATTTTATTCCATCAATAAAATCTAGAGACCTTAGTGCCTGGGTGGACTCAGGAATTACATATATTGACAGACACTATGAACATGATACATTTATGTTTTTTTTCAATGGCTTCAGACAAAATGTAATATTCCACATCAACACAGTTTTAGGTATTTTCAACTTAGAGATTGTATTCTCAAAAATAATAAAAATTATCTTATTTCCTGACAACGCTCCAATTTTAGAACATTTAATACATGGATCTCCAAAAAAGAAGCTAATTTCAAGGATATACTGTTCTCTATTATTGACTGGCCATCCTTCAATGAAATTACGCACCAAGTGGGAGCAGGACATAAATAATCCATTTACAGAGGACACCTGGAAGGAAATAATTTCACTATTTCAGGGTATTATTTCTTCTAAATTACAGCAAATACAATTTAATATTCTATATCACACTTATTTCACCCTGCTAAACTGCACAGAAATAATCCAGCTATTTCTTTTTTTTCCTTGATATATTTTCCCTCCTCCCCACTCTGCTGTCCCCTACTCCTTCAGGCTCCCAATAACCCCCCCCCCCGATTTACCAGCCATCCTCTTCTCAAGCTCCCCATCCTCATATTGCAGCCACTCGGGTATCCTGGCGTATCCCTTCTCTTCCGAGGGGAAGGCACTGGGGTGGATCCAGTGCACTATTAGGACCTGGGGCACTGCTGAGGTGGAGAAGGCTTCCTGGAGGTTCTGGCGGTGTCGTGGAGCGGGGAGCCATCCTCCAGTGAACACCAGCGCCTTTTTCTGGTTTCCTGAGTGCCCTCATCATTGTGCTGTTTGTACAGTGCCCCCAGTCTCCACATTTGTATTGAAGTAAGCAGTGCGGCAACGCAGCTTTATAGGAAATGGAGCCCCCTTTGCATCCGCCATATTTCCAGGTAGTGGACTTTTGCTTGTTAAAATAAAGTACTTTGCAGCACAAGAAAAAGGCTGCTTTTCAAATAAAAAGCTAAATCGGGGGGGGGGGGTAAGCCTTGCGGGAGCCCCATTTGAAGACTGCTTTCCTTTAAGTCAACTGGCTATGGATACAACTTTGCCCCAAACAATATGTATCTATATTTGTGCATTCAGTTTTTGAACTCCTGGCTACTTCCCTGCATATCAATATTATATAGCTCTTGTGCAATGTGAGGATGCTTTTGGAAAACAAGCTTCAGGAGACCAGGGCCACAATCAGAAGTGTTTTTGTATTTATTCTGGTTATTGTGGAATGGCAAGGGAGGGTTAGAAAATACTTCCTCATATATAGCCAGGTCCTGGAGGAGGAGGAGGATACAGATGCAAACCGACTGAGCTTGAACCAGGTTAATCTGTTCATGGGTAAGTGAATGGGGGAAAATTTGACTAGAACTCTGGAAACATTCCCTTACTCTTTTCAAGAAATACCATAGGACCTTTAACATCCACCTGAAAAACCACCAGAACAAGCAGTCGGGACCATGATTTAATGTCGCATCTGTAAGATGGCACCTTCAACATTACAGTGCCCCCCAAACACCATACTGGTGGATAGGTATTGTGACTTGTATAGCTAAGGAAAGAGTGCCCCCTGTAGTGTTACCTACACCTCTTTTTGCCGCATGCACAATATTTATTGGAGGTCTCCCATTTGACTACAGACTATAGTTTGCGCAGTGGTATCTTTCCTTATACAAGGAAGTTGGCAAGAGTATCTTCTGTTCTTAAAGAAGGAGATAACAGTTTGGTAGACAACTATAGCTGTATTGATTTCAAAGATTTTGGAAAAAGAAATCAATAAGCAGTTCTATACATATCTGTCAAATTATGATTTTTCTCACTACTAGACAGTCTGGCTTTAGACCACTAAACTCCAGTACAACAGCACTGCTTGATGTCACAAACTTTGTCTCTCTGTGTCTAGAAGCTAAACTATTCACGGGAATGGTGTTTCAAAGCTTTTAACACCATGGACCACTTGTCTAGACTCAAAAACTGGAGAGTATAGAAGTAAGCCCCAATACTTAGCAGTGATTCTGTTCTTACTTGGAGGGCCATACCCAAATGGTTAGTATTAATGGTGTCCACTCATAAATAATGGATCCGAAAGGGGTGTTGGTTAGTATTAATGGTGTCCACTCATAAATAATGGATTGGAAGGGGGTGAGCAGAGGGTTCCATTTTAGGACTTCTACAGTTTGTCATTTTATTTAATTAATTTTTCTTGTATTTTGTAACCATGTACAGCTACACACTACATACAAGAAACAGCATAACCATGTTAACATTGTAACAACTCTTTTTTTAGAGGATAAATGTTACACATTTCTTAAAGGTACAACATGTAGGGAGGAGAGAGACAAATTATTAGTAGCAATTAATGCACTTTGCAAAGCTACATAGTAGCCAACACCCTGTGTTTAGTACCAGTTTGTAACAATACACAAATTGTGACCTGCCATCTGCGGCTATTTTTTTTTTTAAATATGAAAAGAAAAGTTAATCACAATGTGGGCTTTCCTCATAACTCTGATAAGGCTACAAACAGAACTACTTTTAAGCACTCAATAAGAACTAGTTAATAGTACTACAATACATCTGAGAATGAGACTACAACGAAGTTAAAGAATGTATGTTGTTAATATGAGAGGAATCCAGTAACGTTATTTAATGAAGGCATCCCTTTCAGCAAGAAGTATCTGGTACAGCCTGACAGATGCGCACGAAGCTCAAATATGTGGTATCCCGTGGCACGTCGGCTGTCAGAGTTCCTCCAACCCAAGGCCAGAGGTGCTATGCCCGCAGACATCACACTGATCTGTGTCAGAGACCTCCATGAAACCCACACATATCATGTATTGTACTCCCGCAAGAGGCCCACCGTGGATACTGTATACCCTAACAAAACAAAAACGTAGATTCATTCTTTTTTTACTTTATTTTTCTGCCCCCTTCTCTCTCCCAAGGTGGATCCCTCTCTCCAGTCCCACAATGCACCCGTCAGGCTACGTATCCGAGGGAACCAGGGATGACTCCTATAGTGCCCCTCTCCAACGTTTCTAGAGACCTGGTTAACACCCCCCACCAGGGTGGGGCGGAGGTGGCCCTTACCTCAGGGTCCTCAGGGGAGCGTGCAATTGAAGTCCTCCCCCCGGTCCCTCCGTGGTCATTGTTGGTGCGGGGGACCTTCGCCTAGATCTGCCATGGGGGTGTTTTTCCTTGTTCTGGTCCTCCCCTGCCATCATCAATGCTCAAAGAGGACCAAGGAGATGGAGGTGCGCAGAGACATACCTCAACTCCGGTCCTCAGCTGACGTCTGCCCCTCCCCTCTAGCATGCCTCCTCAACTGCACCAACACCACCTGTGGTCACCCAGGCGGTGGCGGTATTGCGGCAAGGAGTGCAACCCACCCCTCCCAGAGAAGGAGAGTGGCCCATCAGGTGCTCAGTCCCTTTCCCCCCCGACCGGCCCTCCGACGATCTAGGATCACTACCGAACCTGGGTCACCAGCGTCGCAAGTGGTAGCACTACCACTGCGCCGATGGGCTGGCTCCATTCTTTTTTTTTTTTTTGGTAAAATATTTTTATTCAGAATGTTAAGAAGATCAACAAGTACAGCAAAACCAAACAATTTACCAGCATTTTATAGAAGGATGTGACATACAGGTAATAGTGCAAACAGCTATTAAGAACAAATTCATAAAGACAGAACAATGGTAGTTTACTCACCTGGTACAGGTGATTGTATGACCATCACCTTACAGCATCCCCCATCCATTACCATCTGGGTTGACGTCCATCTCATAGGCTAATGATGCACATGTGACCAGATGTTAGAAATCTGATCTGCCTAGGTCCTGCTGTGTCCCCTTGCTCTCCAGTTCGTGTCTTCCAACACTGTAAGGATTCTAGGAGAAAAACACTGGGAAAGATATAGGTTAAACGTGGCCCATGGGCCGCATTCTATACCCTGAAAGATGCATTCTCTGAGGCCGGTTGTATTGAGTGTGTTTAATTCCTATTATTTACATCCTATAGTATGCCAGCCCACATGGCATGCTGCTTAACAAGCAGATTTCGCTTTGTTATGTCTGACTGTGGTTGTGCGCTTGTTTGTGATCCTTATCAGATTACCTGGGTTGGGCCGGGGATGCTGTAAGGTGATTGCTCATGCAATCAGCTTTACCAGGTGAGTAAACTACCATTGCATATTGCCTCACCTTACAGCATCCCCCACCCATTACCAGCTGGGTGCTAAGAAGCAGTGATAGTGAGAAGTGGGTGGGGTAGGCGTTCCGATTAGGAGCTCGAATGCGCTAACAGTACTTTCCTTGCAAAATTTGATCTTTTGACATTCCTTATATCTAGTCTGTAATGCCTGGTGAAGGTGTGAATAGAAGACCATGTAGCAGCTGCACAAATGTCCTGGACAGAGGCTCTGTTTCGCTCTGCCAAGAGGTTGATATCGCTTGGGTGGAATGGGCGGTAAAGTGAGTAGGCTGTTGTAGGCCCTGGAGTCTGTATGCCTCGGTGATGGTCTGATTATTCCATTGAGCAGTTGTGGATTGTGCAGCTGCCTGGCTTTTCTGTGGCCTGAGGTTACCACGAAGAGTGTGTCAGTTGATCTGAAGTCCTTTGTTCTATCCAAGTAGATGGAAATGATTCTCTCATGTCCCACTGTGGAGTGGGAGCGGTCTGATTGTCAGTGTCTTGGCAGCTCCAAGCTGGGAGTTCAACTGTTTGTGCCATGTGAAAAGGGTTTGTCATCTGTGGTATGAAGGATGGAGACAGTCTCAAGGTGACTCTGTCATTGTAAAATATGAGAAAAGGGGGCTTGCAGGATAGGGCCCTGATTTCACTTAGTCTTCTTGCTGAGTACACTGCCACCAAGAACTCTGTCTTGAATGACAGCCACTTCAGGTCTGTAGAGTCTAGTGTCTCAAATGGTGGTTGCACTAGTGCATCCAGTACAGTGTTGAGGTCCCATGGAGCCATCGGTTGCTTATGCATGGGATGAAGATTGGTGTCGGCCTTCAAGAATCTGAGCACATCTGGGTGTGACCCAGGCGTGAAGTTGTCTGTGGGACCCAGTGCCACACCGATTGCTGCCGCTTGTACCTGCAGTGAGGATACTGATAGTCCTTTGTCCAGTCCTTGTCATAGGAATGATAGGATGTGCTGTAAGCATACTGGTTGTCCCATTATGTGGTGCTCTGTCAGCCATCTCTGGAAGATTTTCCATTGGCAAGTGTAGGTGTTGGTTGTTGATGCGCATCTGGACTGGAGCACGGTGTTGACCACTTTTGCATTGTAACCTCTACTCAGCAGTGTCTGCCTCTCAGCAGCCAGGCCATCAGGTGCAGGGAGTGCAAGTCCAGGTGCTTTATTAGCCCTTGGGTCAGTAGTTCCGGGTGGAGGGACAGTGTCCAGGATTGTCTATTGCCATGGAGATCAAGGTTGTGAACCAGTGTCACCTGGGCCTGTTCGGTGCTATTAGCACAACTGTGGCTTGGGAGAGGCAGATTTTGTTCAAGGTTTGTTGGAAGAGTGGGATTGGGGGGAAAATGTATGGCCTTTCGAAGGACCAAGCCTGTGAGAGGGCATCTGTCCCCGAGGCCTAGGGTTCATTGAATCTTGAGACGAAGCTTGGGAGCTGAGTGTTTCTTGCTGTTGCCATGAGGTCAATTTGTAGTGGTCCCCAGTAGTTGTTAAGTTGTTTGAATGTTTTGGGGTGAAGGGACCATTCCCACGGCGCAATGCTTTGTCTGCTCAGCCAGTTGGCTTGGACATTTAGTTTTCCCACCAAGTGTATGGCGGTGATGGATTGTAGGTTGGTCTGAGCCCAGTTTAGTATTTTTCTTGTTTTTTGTAGGAGTTGAATGCTCTTTGTCCCTTCCTGGTTTCTGATGTACGCTGCTGTCAACCTGTTGTCCGACCTTATGAGTACTTTTCTGCCTTGTATTTGTCTCTTGAAGTGAAGTAGAGCGTGGTATACTGCTCTCATCTCCAGGACATTTATCGATCTCTTTGATTCCAACCATGATCATGTGCCTTGAGCTGGAATGTGGTTCAAGATGTCTCCCCACCCAGTGAGGCTTGCATCCGTATTGATCACAATGTTGTGGTCGGTGGTCAGTGTCTCCTCTTTGTTGATGTTGCTTTGGTCTGTCCACCAGAGTAGGGATTTCTTGGCTGCTGTTGTCAGTGTGACTGTCCCGGATAGATTGTGGTTTAGTCGATGACCCTCTCGGATAGCTAGGATTTGTAGTGTGCGCATGTTCTATAGTGCCCAGGGCACTAGAGCAATGCAGGAGGCCAGGGAACTGAGAGTCTGGAGAAGGGAGGTCAGTGTTGTGCTCTGGTTGAGAGTGAGGGCCTGGGAATGGGAAATGACCTTGTCTGCTCTCTTGTGGGATGGTTTGGCCATATTGGCTTTGGAGTCTATAATGGCTCCCATGTGTTCTATGAACTGTCGCAGGGTTAAGGAGCTCTTCCCTCAATTGACCACCCAGCCGTAGTCCTTCGGGGTAGTCAGCACTAGTCATGTGTGTTGATACACCAGCTGTGGCATTCTGGCCCTGATTAGCCAGCCGTCTAGGTAGGGAATTATGTGAATGCCCTTCTGTCTCAGTGACACAACTATCGCGACTGAGATCTTGGTGAATACTCTGGGGGCTGATGCCAGACCAAAGGGAAGAGTCAGGTACTGATAGTGCTGACCCATTATTTTGAATCGTTGGTACTTGAAATGAGCCGGTCTGATTGGTATGTGTAGATAAGCACTCCTCATGTCTATTGAGGTCAGGTAGTCTCCCTGTCTTATGGAGCGGAGGGTGGACTTTAGGGTCTCCATTTTGAATTTCTTGTATCTTACAAATTGATTTAGGAACTTGAGGTCGAGAACTGGACGCATGTCTCCAGACTTTTTGAGTACCAAGAAGAAGTTGAATATATACCTTGGTCCCTTTCTCCGTGGGGTACCGGAGATATTGCTCTGTTTGCTAATAGGCTGTGGAGAGTTGATGTTATGGTTTGCCTCTTTAGTGGTTGCTGAGACACTGGGGATACCACTGTTCTGTTTCGGCATGCTTCTGCTCAAATTCTATTGTGTAGCCCTGCGAAATAGCTTCCCTGACCCATCTGTCAGTTGTGGTTTTGCTCCAGATGTCTGTGAACTGGAGGAGTCTTGCTCCAATTTGGAGGATGGTTGGCAAGGGTTGTTGGCAGTGCGGTTAGAAGTTTGTCCAAGTCAGTTGGAGTGAGACCTGCCTCAGGAGGTGCCAAAGTTGAATCTTCCCCTTTGTGATCTTCTTTTAGGCCTCCCTCTGCTGGAGTTTGCGAAGTAGGAGGGCTTGAAGAAGTATGATTTGTTCTAGGAGTACTGGTTCATCTGGTGCCTGTCTTGTTTTCCTCTGAAAGGGCAAAAACACCCCCAAAAGGCAGGGAGGTATGTGTGTTTGTAGTTCTTATCTTTGTCCAGTCCCTTACCATCCCCTTTTTGCTTCACATATTTCTCCAGGCCTTCTCCAAAGATGAGGCCGCCCTTGAATGGTAGCTTATTTAGCATTGTTTTGGACTCCGTGTCCATGTTACAGATCTTTAGCCAGATTAGTCTTCTGGCTCTGTTTGATAGCATAGCCAGTTGAGCGGTCATCTTGAGTGCATCGATTGATGCATCTGCCGCGTATCTGGCTGCTTGTATAGCATACTCGATCATGTCAGCCTGTTTGGATTTTGGGTCCAGGGTTGGTGCCAGTTCCTCTAACCAGGTCACTAAGGCTCGGGATGTGTAGGTTGCTGCCGTGTTGGCTCAGCTGGCGAGGCCCGTCATCTCGAAGCCCTTCTTCATGTACTCCTCGAGTTTCTTATCTGCTGGGTCCCTTAGGAGTGTACTTGTCTCAGATGGTAGGACCATTTTCTTACAGAAACCATTGACTTGGTGGCCGACTGAGGGAGGAGTACACAAGGTCTTGCTGATGTCTTCCTGTATGGGGTAGAACCTGTCAAATGTCTTTCTCTCGAAAATTCTGGAGGGGTCAGGTGACTCCCATTCCTTGGTGATGACCTCTGACAGGGACTCGCAGATTGGGAAGTGTTCATCTCGCTTTTGCTTTCCTCTAATGAGAGGGTTTAGTTTTGACTGTTGCTGTGGTTCCTGTAGACCAGAACCCAGGGTCTCTTTCATGGCCCGTAGGAGTTCTGGCAGAGATTCGGTTGCCGTGAGCTTCTTGGTGAGGGTGAGCTCCTCCCCTTCCACTGGGGCTTCTCTCCATCTGAGTTGGGAGGGTTCATTCCCTCTGGGGTTGTATCGGGTTGACTTTGGTTGTCATCGTTGTTGGACAATGAGGCGGAATGTCCTGTTTTGTTGCTGTGTTTCTCATTGGGGCAGTTCGTCACTATCGGTTTTGAGAGCGCTTTTACTCTCTCGAGAATTTTAAGCATGACGGCTTGCTGAGTTTTGAAGAAATCTTCGGCCATGGAAGGAAGTTCGTCCAGCCCCAGATCTGCCCCTTCCATGCCCTGGTGTGTCTCTGGGTCATGTTCGTCTTGTAGTGCGGGACCCCCCTGTTGGCTGTTACACGTGGGGTAGCTGGGACCTGTCTGGCTGGGGAGGAGGGCAATTTGGCATGACTTGCACTTCTTGGTTTTTGCCATGGTGGGATCTGAAATTAGAGGGGAGACAGAGGGGGCACGAGGGCTCAACAGTTTGCCGATGAATGTTTCTGTGTATAATCTCTATATAAAATAAATATCTAGATATAGATATAGAGAGCCTGAATCCATTCATCTAGGCTGTGGGACCCAATGTCATGCCCTGTTTGGCAGAACTAGCTGTGTTCTGCCTATGATATTAAAGCCCACAGAGCCCCAATCTGTCTAGTTTTGTCTCTTACGGGGTACCAGATAATAGTTTGCCTGTTTCTGAATGCCAGGCTGGTCCCCCATGAGTTTTAGGGCATATGTGATGAGAATCCCTTATGCAGCTGATTTAAATGTTTGTGCCTTTAAATTTTGCACCCCTTAAAAGAAAGCCTGTGGCCTTGCTGCTTTAAGGCAACTTGTGGCTTCTGTGGCATTGCTGCTTTAAGGTGGCTCATTCCCTTATAAGATGGCGGGGTGCACTGTAGTGCGCATGCACACTCACTTGCCTAAGATGGCAGGGTGTTCCGTGGTGAATCGAGACCAAATAGTGTTCAGTGTTGTTGCTGTGAGGGTCGGCTTGTTGAATACCACGTGGGGAGCCAATGGGAAGGCCCTCATAGTGCCAAAATCTTGTGGAGGGGCCATGAACTCTGGGAATGCCCCGGAGCCTCAGAGCAGTCAGCTGTCACAATGGGAAGCCGGAGAGGATGAGGCCTGGAGTGGTGGAGTCATTGGGTTGGAGTGGTAGAGTCATCGGAGACCATGGTGTCTCCATTCAGGTAGTCGACTGTTTCCTTGCACCTCTTATTACACCTGTGGGCTAGCCCAGTGAGTCAGTAGGGTCTGCTCGCAAGGGGACCCTACTCACATTTGGGGATCCTGGGACCGCTTGCAAGGGGTCCCAAGTTCGTATCAGGGCTGAAGGTAGGAGGAGGGGGCGTTGTTGGCATGCGGCACCATTTTCAAACACCATGAATACCCTGCTGCTTTATCAGTGTAGTACACGAATCTCTCGGATATTACACTAGCTGTTAATGACAGATTATATATGAATGCTGGAGTTCGCGCTAAGAAACGATCTTGCTGTTTGAAAGTGGCAAATTGTCTAGAAGCAATGCATAATACATATATACATTGATAATACATGAAACATAATGGGTATCCTGAATGTCTACAATGAAAGGTATCATGCTACGAAAGTAAATAACTAGCAAACTGAGCTACACCACCACCATCTGCTTAACGATTAAAAACTGTCTTTAAAAGGTCATAGGCTATGGAAAGTGAAAGCTATTAGCAAGGGCACTAGTAAAGCTGTATTCAGGCTAACTTGCAACAGTCTATCAAGGGGGATGAATACCTGGAATTAGTTACAGAATCAGCCTGCTGATTGGTGAGCTAAATACACCATTTGGGCTAGCTAGACAGGGAATTCTTGGAATTCTTTCCTTTGGATAGCCAGAAATCTCATTAAGACTGAATGAATTCTATTTAGATTAGCAGATCTTTTTTTTTTTCTTTCTTGCATCGCAGAGCAGCTACCAAACCCAGCGACTGTCTGCTTAGATATGTATAAACGAATGCAATGTTAGTAAAATCAGTTAGATTGTCTTACCTCTAAGTTGTTGATGACGAGCTAGGTGAAGTGCATGTAGCCTCTGCAGTGCACATTAAGGAATTGGAGAGCAGGGGGGACACAGCAGGACCTAGGCAGATCGGATTTCTAACATCTGGTGACATGTGCATCATTAGCCTATGAGATGTACGTTAGCCCAGATGGTAATTGATGGGGGATGCTGTAAGGTGATGCAATATGCAGTGCTCAGCAGTACCAGGATGGGTGGGATGTGAAAGTACCAAGCCCCAGGTGTATATTAGGTGGTGGGGAGGGTGTCAGTACTGGTGATGTTTCCCCAAGTATAGACACCCATGGAGCTCACTACCAGGGAAATAAGCCATTCTCTAGAGCAGCCTCCAACTTTCCCCATATTAACTCATGATTGTACTGAGTATCCGTAGTTCTGGATTGGGTACTCTCTATCTTCATAAAGCCTGACCAGCGGCACCTAGCTTATGCTATGGATGCTGGCATATTGCACCAATTTCTGCACTTATTTCATCATCTTTCTGTGCTGTCATTTGCTTGCACTTGTTTTCCTTGTATTAAATGTATCAGTGTTTATGCCTATGTGGCATTGAGCCTACGTTGTAAGTTGTACTAAATGTAACCTTCTCCCACTGTATAATCATGTTAATTGTATCTCACTTGATAATCTGCAAGTTGTCCAGTCCTCTGTTTCCCTTCCCCCCAGCTTGTACCGGGAGATGAGCAGCTTGTTGCTGAGCGTGCCTTTCCTGGTGAAACATTTCAATAAAATAAAATACAATTTAGGAGGTTAGTGGTCCATTGCTGAAGTGTAGGAGTATATTCTGAGGTCCAGTACCATTCCTGTTCCTGATGTTCGGTATCCTCTTTGTGGTTCCAAGGGAGTGAACTTGGCCTTGTTCACGGATCAGGAAGGGGGCACCCTTAGATTACCAGGGATTTTGGCAATAAGTATTATTTTACACAGATCGGGGATCGTGCAGGGGACCACTAGACTACCGGGGATTTAGGCAATAATTATTTTACATGGATCCGGGATCCAGGCGGGGGGGCACTAGACCACCAGGAGGGGATCTTTATTACACATACATTTACTGGTAGCAGCGGGGATTGGGAGGGGACTGCCTTTGCCACAGAAGCCTGAGGCAAACCCCTCTCGTGCGCTGTGTGTTTGTCGCATGGGAGAGATTGCTTCAAGTGTGGGGACTTGGGTGCCAGGACACCTCCTGTACCAGAATCTGGTGCAAGGTCCCTGGTGCATGGGGCTTCATCACAAGTTGCTATCTGCCAAAGCTGGTGCCAGTCACAGCCCCCTTTGAGAATCGATCCCAAGGCACTCAGTGTAGGAATGCAGTTTTTTGTTGATGCCTTGTTTCAGCCTGGTGAAGACTGCAATGGTGTGTTTTAGCGACTCCAGAGTGAAGCCGGAATCACCCACAGTATGTGTCCTTTTTGTGGACAGTATGCCTAATGGAGATACGTTTCAGAACTTATAAATGTATGCTAATGACACATTAATTTAAATATCAGCTAATATTCCATCTGAGGATCAGCAACAACTTCAAAAAAATGTTATAAGTCCTCAGAACTGGTTAATACAAAATAATTTGATAATAAAGTCAAAAACAGGCAAAATATGTGCTATTTAGACCAACAACAAAAGCACAGGAGTCCATTGTGGATGACCAGTTGGTATCAAAACTTCAGATGGGACACACATTGAACTAGTCCCTGTATCCAAATACCTTGATGTCTGGGTTGAACAGGACTTAACATTTGCTGACCACATAAATCAGCTCTGTGCCATGGTTTCCCAAAAACTGTGTCATTTAAAAAAAAAGTATAAGCACTGTTTGGACTTGGAGACCAGAGAAAAAATTGTGTCTGCATTTATCTTTCCTCTGGGTGTATAGTTCTTGCTCCCCTTCTCCTGGTTTGCCCCATCTTCACTCCTACCACCCCCTTTTCCCTTCCCTTCCCTACCCTCCTTCTTCTTCTTCTATTTCCACCTAGCACTTAATATCCCTCCTCTTCTCCTTCTCTTGCAGGCCCTGTCCCCCCGCAGGGTTCTCAGCATCCTGGGGTGTATAGTTCTTGGCCTCTCCCTTCTCCCCTGGCTTGCCCTCTCATTTCCCACCCTCCCTTCTTCTTCTATTTCCACCTAGTACTTAACATCCCTCCTCTTCTCCTTCTCTTGCCAGGCCCTGTTCCGCCCCCCACAGGGTTCTCAGCATCCTGGGGGTGTATAGTTCTTGGCCTCTCCTTCTCCCTGGCTTGCCCCTGTCATTCCCCAATCCCTCCATTCTTCTTCTATTTCCACCTAGCACTTATCTCCCCCTTCTCCTTCTCTTGCCAAGCCCTGTCTCCCTCCCCCCCACAGGGTTCTCAGCATCCTGGGAGTGTATAGTCCTTGGCCTCTCCCTTCTCTCCCTTCTCCCCTGGTTCTTCTTCTGTATCCACCTAACACTTATTATCCTCATTTATCTAATTAGCACTTTTTAGTCCCTGTGCTTAGCCTGCTACTTTTTGGTCCCCATCTGGCATATTCCCCATGGGTTACCCCTTCCTGGGTTGCCACTATACAAGTTATCACTGCCTATTGTTCTGTCTACTCCAGCTTGTCTCATCTTCTGTCTCTAATTATTACTTTGCTATCTGACACTCTCTCCATACATAATCGGTCTGTTGCCAAGGAATGAGTTCAGTTGTATTAGTACCTCTCTTTATGGAATGTACTGCACTGAGTGTTATTTTATGTTATGTTTTTGCTTGTTCTCCCCCACTATGAGCGGGGCACAGGACCCAAGGCAGCATGGATTCACAGTGGCAAGGTCATGTCAGATGAAGCTAATCGATTTCTTTGACTGGGTGACCAAAGTAGTAGACCAGGGAGGGGCTGTGGATATGGCCTACCTAGACTTTAGCAAGACATGTGACACAGTCCCACAGAAAAGATTAATAAACAAGTTAGCCATCCTGGGGGTGGGTCCCAGGGTGGTAGCCTGGGTGACAAATTGGCTGGACAACAGGACGCAGAGTGTAATAATAAATGGAGTACACTCTGAAGAAAGGGTGGTTACTAGTGGGGTACCGCAGGGTTCAGTACTGGGTCCAGTCCTCTTTAATGTCTTTATAGGAGACATTGTGGAGGGGCTTGAAGGAAATGTATGCCTCTTTGCAGATGACACAAAGATATGCAACAGGGCTGATACACAAGGTGGAGTGGAAAGGATGAGAAGGGACTTGGCAAGGTTGGAGGAATGGTCAAAAGTATGGCAGCTTAGATTCAATGCAAAGAAGTGCAAAGTAATGCACCTGGGAAACAAAATCCAGGGAAGAGTACACAATGGGGGAGGTACTAACAACAACATAAATGGAAAGGAACCTGGGAGTAATCATATCAGATGACCTAAAGGTAGGCAAGCTATGTGAGAAGGCAGTAAGGAAGGGTTGGGGATACTGGGATGCATAGGGAGAGGCATCACCAGTAGAAAACAGGAAGTTATTATCCCTCTGTACAGACAGTTGGTGAGACCCCATCTGGAGTACTGCATGCAGTTCTGGAGACCCCATCTCCACAAGGACAGAGACAGGATGGAGGCAGTCCAGAGGAGGGCAACTAAAATGGTGCAGGGTCTTCAACAGAAGCTATAAAAGAATAGACTGAAAGAGCTTAATATGTATACCCTTGAGGAAAGGAGAGACATGGTAGAAACTTTCAAGTATCTCAAGGGAATAAACAAAGTCCAAGAAGGTAGCATCTTTCAGAAAAAAGAGATATGCAAGAACACGGGGGCATAATTTGAAGATAGAGGGGGGAAGGCTCGGGCAACGTGAGGAAGTATGTTTTCACAGAGAGGGTGCTGAATGCATGGAACCACCTTCCTGAGGAGGTAGTGGGGTCAAAAACAGTGAGGGGAATTCAAGAATGCATGGGACAGACAAAAGGCAATTATAGTGGCGGGTAGGAGGAAGTAGGCTGTTGGTCAACTAGAATCTGTAGCTTATCCAACAGGTAGGGGAAATGGGCAAACTAGATGGGCCGAGTGGCCCTTATCTGCCATCAAAGTCTATGTTTCTGTGTAACCCCTGCCTCCGGGATGCATCTGGAAATGAGCTGTTTACAGCTCTTGTTGTCTTCCTGGTGAAACCTTTCAAATAAATAAATTGACTATGACTGTTTGATACTGTGATATTGGCTGTCTTTGTTTATACTTGCATTACTAAAAATC
This sequence comes from Neoceratodus forsteri, assembly GCA_016271365.2. Taxonomy (NCBI): domain Eukaryota; kingdom Metazoa; phylum Chordata; order Ceratodontiformes; family Ceratodontidae; genus Neoceratodus; species Neoceratodus forsteri. The sequence continues at coordinate 1,711,285,758 of CM028129.1, read as the reverse complement.
CTTACACATAACACAAGATGTACATTGTACCTTCCTTCCAACAATATAGGCAGTGTACAGACAAATTGTTAAAATAATTAATGCACACCAGGATAATTTTATCTTTTAACTTTTCAAATATAGTACCTAACCTACCTATATGGAATGGCAACAAACCTATATTTGGCTTTAGAGAAGTAGTCCAGACAATATCAGTTACTGGGCTGGGACCCGCTAGTGATAAGGTGAGAACTATGCCTTGTAAGGTTTTTCGTATTGTCCAGTCTGACAGGTGCTTGGTTATGCTTAGGGTAAAACCATAAGTGCCTCTCCTATTATGACACTTTACCTTACTCTTCTCCCCTTCCCCCACCCCTGGAGCCTCTGCTGATTGGGCTAATTCCCACCTTGTCCATCTACCTACATATGCCGCTGTTCTGTCCTGGACTACAAATGTGAGGCACTCCATTTGTGCTGTTCTGGTAATTACTGCCTCCCAGTCTCCAATTTCAGGAGGAGACACTAGATGCCTCTTTCTGTAGAGAGCTTTAGCTGCTGCTATTATATAAACATTCATAAACAGAGTGACTCTATTCTCATAACTCTGATTGGGAGAAATCCCAGGACTAAAGGTTTAAACTGCAATGTTTCCTGTGTACCCCTCCCACGGATGGGGCTTACCTTAGTTAGCCTCTTAACTGCTCACCGCTGCCAATCCTGGTCCTGAGTGCCTGCCTTTTGCTCCTGCTGGCCCCTGGATGATAATCCTGTGTGGGGACCAGAGGTGTGGTTTTCAGTTAAACTGCCCACTGGGTGAAATGGTGGAGCACACCACCACTCAGCTCGCATCGGGAATGTGCAAACTGGTGGGGTGCATGCATGTGCAGTAACAGGCTATGGCACTTGTTGTTACAGCAATGCGCAGTTCCAGCAGGTCCTCTTTGTGCTCCTACTCCAGGGATATAAACAGTGGTAAAGGAGGTCCGGAGGCATTTAGGGAAAATAAATAAAAAATATTTCAAAAGCACTCGTGGGTGCCACTGTTAAAAAGGGCGTTGTGTCTCTTTAAGAGCAGCCAATGCTGCTGTATGTATGAATAGCCTGTCTGGCACCTTGGAGGTTAGCACTACGGCACTTGCGTCAGGCAGGGGAAGCACCTGCCAAGCTCCACTCTGTCACCGGACAATAGGCAAGAGGGATTGCTACTGAACACTGGGGCATTTATTAATTAAAGTTATTTAGTTTGCCTGCAAAAGACACTTGAATGTTGGGACTGTACATAATGTTTGCAACAGCAGCCATATTTGTCACCCCTGACCCTTCAAGGAGCCAATGGGAATTCGGGGAGCCCAAGAACCTGCAGCTGTGGCTTCTGGGAAGGGGAGAGAACAATGCCCTTGGCACCTAAACAGCCATCAATCAGGTGTCAGAGGGCTTAATGTTTATTAATTTGCAAGATGGACAGCTGGTTTGGACGGTATCCAGTGAACAAGGTGACCCGAAATTGGGTGCCGACAAAAATGTGACTCATTCTGGTGCCTGTGTTCATGGCTACCAAGCAGGGGGCAACCGGATACTAGGGTGGGCAAATCCCGCCGACAGAAGTAGCGGGTGGCGGCGCGCACACACACATGGGGGAGAGGCAGGGAGGGATGGTATGTGGGAGGGTGTGGTGGGCAGCTGCCGAGCTGGTCCGCTAGCGTGGTGGGGAGGCAGTTGTCTTGGAGTGCAGGATACAGGGTTGGTCCGGTGCAGTACAGGTTTTTGCCGTGTAGGCAGCATTTATTTTAGGTTTTCACACCCCCGCGAGATGCACCTCCTGGAATTGAGAATCCTTAAGTAGGGGCATGCAGGAGGCACAGCCCCATTAACAATGAGCCGTGGGTCTCCGGCTCCATTAGCTCACGCTCACTGCAAGTGTGCATTGCTGAAATTGATTTTGGCAATGTACACTCTGCGTAACAACAATCGCCTTTCCGCAATCGCTGTTATGACATGGAACCGTTTGGACTAATGGACAACTGCCATTTTCCCTGAAACCCTGGGACAGTTTTTAGCTTGGGGCAGTTGGTGGCAGAGGTTCTCTGAAGGAAGAGGAGCTGTGAATGAGTGAGAGAGACTTTTGTGAAGTCAGCCCATGGCTTCCAGTTGTGACTGCAATGAGACCTGCTATACACTTACATTGTCTGGGAGAGCCACCATACCCAGTTTCCAGCCAAAGAAGATAATTTGGAACTCGTCAGTATAGCCCCTAGCTATCACTGTGGCTGGGACAGTGTATACAGAGCTTTAAGTGGTTCCAGTGACAGAGGATTGCATTAAAAGGAGCCCGCTTGGTTTCTACAGCCTGGAGAGGCAAAAAGCATTACACATTACTGCCAAAGAGTGTGGACTCCTGCTTAGAAACTGTATGTACTGTTTGCCAGAAAGTGATTCAAATCTGTCACAAAGCAGTGTCTGCTGCATGCAGAAAGTGAGCGACTGCACCAACATCTAGGAAGAAGCTGTACGCTAGACAGGATGGTCCAGACAGTCAGCTCAGTATTGTCACTGCTAGACAATACTGAACATTCAACCCTGAGAACTAGAAGCCTTGATGTGTAGGGTGTGTGTGTGTGTGGTCCTGGTCACCGAAACTGGTCCAAGCCAGTGCCAAGAAGGTGACAAGCTGCAAGACTCTGCAATCAAGGCAGAAGGTGACAAGCTGCAAGACTCTGCAATTAAGGCAGAAGGTGACCAGCTGCAAGCAACCAGCCCCTGAGTCCAAGCTGCCATCCACAGCAACGTTAAAAGCCCCAGAGCCAACAAGCTGAACCTGTCAGTCCCTGCCACCAAGAACTTCAAAACCGTGGTATCCGGTCAAAACCTGACCACATATCGTGGTCAAAAACACGCATGGGCATAAGCGTGCCATCTCAGAGTTTGTTTATATAATCTAGTGCAGTTTTGGACCACGCTAGATTACACAAACCATGCAGTGTGTTTTTTCCCATGCCGCTTCGGAGTTTTGACATGGTGCCCAAAACTGTGAGTAAACACAGAGCATGCCCTGTCTAGGAATCTGTACAAAGTTATTTAGCCAGTTCTTCAGTTTCAAAAGTCGCCAACCATGGCAGCGTTACAGGCCTGCACCTTTCTATATCTGAGTACCCAGTTAGACATTCAGGGACACTGGTACCAATGGAGAGGTGGGTTTCTGTTGCTGTTACTGTTGGGGGGTGGGCACTGTTATGTCATTGTTCCAAATCCATTTACCAAAGTTCATAAAACTGTTATTTACCTTGAATCCCATTTCTTTTCCTCTCTGTTAATAAAATACCTATTGTTGTTGGTTAAACTGTCCATGAGCATATCATTAGTGAATCGCCCTCCCTCCAACTTCATCCCATGCCCTCTAGTCCTGGAACAACTTTTTTGCTGGAAAATAGTGTATTCCTGCACCCTGTTCCTCCCTGTAAGGTACTTGTATGTGTCTCTCATATCCCCTCTCTCCCTCCTCTCCTGCAGGGAGTACATATTCAAGTCCTTCAGCCTGTCCTCATAGGACTTGTGATGCAATCCCTGTACCATCTTTGTTGCCCTCCTCTGAACCTTCTCTACCCTGTCTGTGTCCTTACACAGGTAAGGTCTCCAGAACTGTACACTGTACTCCAGGTGGGGCCTCACTAGTGTCTTGTACAGTGGAATTATAACCTCCCTTTTCCTGCTGGTGATGACCCTGCCTTTGCATCCCAGCATCCTAGTTGCTTTACCTGCTGCCTTGTCACACTGTTCCCTACCTTGAGGTCATCAGAGATGATAACCCCAAGGTTCCTTTCCTGCTTGGTGCATGCTATATCCTCACCCCCAACTGATATGATGTTCCAGGGTTTTTGTGCCCCATATGCATTATCTCGCACTTCTTTGCTTTGAATTTCAACTGCCAAACCCTTGACCATTCTTCAAGCTTCTACAGGTCCCTCCTTATTCTTTCTACACCCCCTGGTGTGTCCATTCTGTTACAGAGCTTTGTGTCACCAGCGAAATTCTCCCTTCTAGGTCCTGTGCGATGTCATTGAAGACGATGAATAGGACCAGTCCCAGCACTGATCCCTGTGGTACTCCACTGATCACTCTTCCCTCTGTGGAGTGACAGCCATTTACCACCACCCTCTGTGTTTTTCAACCTTCAGAACCCTCAATTCCTGATCCATATCTTGACAGAAAATCAGCACTGCTATTCACTTTACGAGATTTGTGTATCACCTTGAATTTAACTGTCTGTAGTGCCAGGTACCACCTTGTGATTCTGGAATGTGCATCTTTTATTTGGTTAAGCCAACAGAGAGGGTTGTGATCTGTTATAAGTACAAAGTCAGTTCCTACCAAATAAAACCTAAGGGACTCCATGGCCCACTTTGCTGCTAAACATTCCTTTTCAATGGTGGGGTACCTTTTCTCTCTGTAATGCAACTTCCTACTTATGTACAGAATAGGATGTTCTGTCCCAACTACATTTTGACTCAGGACTGCACCTAGACCTACCTCTGATGCATCTGTTTGTAATAAAAATGGTTTCTCAGAGTCTGGGCTTCTTAAAAGAGGCGCTGAACATAATGCAGCCTTAATGACTTGAAAAGCTTCATCACACTCTGGGGTCCATTTCACATTATTTTGGTACCGTTTTTTCGTGAGTTCAGTGAGGGGAGTAGCTGACTCAGCAAAGTTGGGAACAAATCTCCGATAATAAGCAGCCAGCCCTCAAAATGACCTGACATGTTTCTTTGTTTTAGGGATAGGGCTGTTAGCTACAGCTTCTATTTTAGAAATTTCTGGCTTAACTTCTCCATTTCCCAAAACGTAGCCCAAATATGTGGTTTCCTGCATGCCCAATGCACACTTGGTAGGATTAATTGTCAGACCTGACTTTTTGATTGATTGGATAACTGCTCGTAGGTGTTCCATGTGGCATTTCCAGTCTGGACTATACACCGTGACATCATCCAGGTATGCAGCACAATAACCAGTGTGAGGTGATAAAATGACATCTATGTACCGCTGGAATGTAGCTGGTGCACCACGTAAACCAAATGGCATGGTGGTGAACTGACAGAATCCAACAGGAGTGGCAAATGCAGTTTTGTCTCTGGATTCTTTAGCTAAAGAGATTTGCCAGTAACCCTTGGTGAGATTGATGGTACTGATATACTTTGCACTCCCCAGTCTGTCCACCAAATCATCTATTCTGTGCATAGGATAACTGTCAAATTCTGACACTTGGTTAAGTTTCCGAAAATCAAGGCAAATTCTAAAATCCCCTTTTTTGTTTACAATTACCATTGGAAATGACCAAGCACTCCTTGACTCCTCTTTAATTCTTTGTATTTCCTTAACCACGTCAGCTCTTAACCGCTCTGGTAACCTGTATGTCTTTTGTCTAATAGGGCGAGCATTCCTTGGCACTATTACATGCCTGACCCCTTTTGCTCGGCCTGGTACTGTGGTAAAAGTACTGTTAAATGTCTCTAGCAAGTTACAAATATCTGCAGTTCGGGAGTTAAAAAAACATTCACTTTTACAGCATTAGCAGTTACAGTTTTGTTCCAGTCTACCATAAGCTATGTCAATATCTTCTTTATCAGTTTCTGGTAAAACTAGCAAAGCAGCTTTTGGCATTTTTTCAACCCATTTCTTGAGGAGGTTAGCATGGTATATGTTAGTAGGATTTTTCCTGTCAGGGGTCTCCGTCTCATAGTTGATTGTGCCATTACGTCTAAGAACCTTATAAGGCCCTTGTCACTTCATTAACAGTTTTCTTCTGTAGTGGGTTACAGTAACAAGACTTTTTCATCTGGCTCAAAACCTTTTTCTTTTACCCCATGGTCATCATACACCTTCTGCTGGTTTTGGACCCCTTCCTGATTACAATGGGCGATTTCAACATATTTTGCCAGCTTCTTTCTTAGGGCACATATATAAGAAGTTGTAGATTGTTTTTCTGAGTGGGGTTATCTTCCACATTTCTTTTATCACATCAGTGGCCCTCTTGGCTGCCTACCGTACAGCATTTCAAATGGTGAAAACCCTGTTGATGCCAGTGGGAACTTCTCCGTAAGCAAAAGTAGGTAAGGCAAGTATTGGTCCCAATCTTTTCCTTCCCTTTTACAAACCTTTTAACGTCGTTTTAGAGTTTAGTTAAAATGCTCAACAAGACTGTCTGTCTGAGGGTGATAGGGGGAGGTTTGTATGGCAGTGATACCTAGCAATCTGTACAGCTCTTTAAGTAATGCTGCACCAAAATTACTACCCTAATCAGTAATCATTTCTTTAGGTATGCCCACTGTGCTGAAAAATTTTGCAAGCTCTGCTGACACTTTTGAAGTTGTGACATTATGCATTGTAGCTGCTTCTGGGTATAACCAATTGTTCTATCTTTTTATTTTAGTCTTTGGTAACCGGGTAAGGCCCACTAGGCACAAGTGTTTGTTTTTCAGGGGCGACCTGGGAGCACTGGGCAGTTAAGTGACTTGCTCAGAGTCACACAATATGCAAGTGGAGGTTGTGAGAATCAAACTTGGGTCTGGTCTGCTGGATGTATCAAGCTCATTCACACCTTGTTCCTCAAACCTATACTGCCAGCCCATCTGGTCCTGTGTCTGAGGTTTAACCCAAGCTCTGTACAGTAACCCGTTATATGTTTTAAACATTGGTTCACTCCATTTTGGTTTCACCCCCAGCTGCTTAAAATAACCCTGGAGAGAAAGACCATTAGCTTGTTCTGGAAGAAAATCATAATCAGTGATCAGTTTAGTTTTAGCATTTTCATATGTTAACCCCTTATGCCCATCAGTCATTTGTTGCCACAGTTTCTTCAGGCATTGTCTTTCTTTCCAGATCTTGGAGCTGTGCTCAAATCAGTCCAAATCAAGGTCACTGAAAGGAAAAGTGTCCCCGCCATTTGAGATTTTCTTTGCCTGAGTTCATGTTCCTACTGCTGCTGAAACTGCAAGGTTCAGTTCCTCTGAGATTAACTTAATAAATCCTGGATAGTCATTTCCAGTAATCACGGGTACAGGTAACTTAGGTACTACCCACATTTTCATTTGGTGCGACACACCCTTAATGGTCAGAGTCACTTGGGTGGTGGGATAGTATTGAGTGTCCCCATGGATGCAGATGACACCAGTACCTGGTCCTTTTGGACATAGTTTTCCCAGCACTTCAACAAGCACTAGGGTCTTGTCTGCTTCCTGAATAAGTGAGTCCCTTCATAGTCTTATCCCACCTTCACATCTGTTAAGTACTTGCCCCAATTTTCTTTTTTTCAATTTATTCTTTTGCCTCCTTACTACTCCCATCATTATTTTCTGCTCTGGTCACGACCCCTTATGCCGCCACCTCTAGAAATGCCTCGTCCCCACGGTTGTCCCTAGCTTCCCCAGAGGTGGGGCCATAACAACCTTCCCCCATTATCAGAGCCGGGTACTGGTATCTGGTCGGGAACCGGCTCTAGAGGCTAATTGAGGCCTTGAGGGCAGGCGCCATATGAGATGGCGAGGCTGGATTTTATCCCCCAAGCAGGATGGGGGCGTGCAATGACGACCTGCGTCCGCCCCATCCTGATGTACTGTAAACATCGACATAATGAGGCTACCCAGCCTCCACTAGGTGCGCTCATCCGCGGCTGCCTTGCCCTCTCCCGAGAAGAAGAGCTGTCCAAAGGACGCTCGATCCTTCTCCTCCCGGCCGGCCCTCCGGTGTCCTGGGTCCATTCCCAAACCCGGGTCACTGGCGTCACAAGCGGAAATCCAATCGCTGCGGCGACGGGCTGGCTTTGCCCCAATTTTCTAAGGACAAATCTGCTCCAGTGTCTCTCTTCTTATGGCAATTTCTTGAAATATGGCCTGGCTTATTACAGTTATAGCAAATAACGTCTTTGGGCAGAATTTGTTACCCCCACCAGAGTTCTTATCAGACTTGAAGTTTAAATGGGAAAAGAGTCTTACTGGTGCATGTCTGTTACCTCGCTGCTGTGGTGTATGTCTGACCTTTTGGTAGTCTTTGGCCAAAACAGCCTTTTCCCCACTTTTGGGTCAGTGTGTTTTCACCCAAAGCTGCACATCTGAAAGCAGGATGTTGATGAATTGCTCCATTGCAAATGTGTTGATGATCTGTGGGACTGTTTTGCCCTCTGGTTGGAGCCATTTTATTAGGAGTTCTCTGAGTCTGGTGAAGGCTTCCCGAGGATTGTCGACTGAGTTGTACTTCAGAGACCAAAATCTCTGTAGGTCTCTCCTGAGATGTCATACCTTTTCAGGATTTCGCTTTTCACTAGGTCATAGTTTTCTGACTGTGTAGTGTACATACTGCTGTAGGCAAGTTGAGCTTTCCCTGTCAGGAGGTACCATTCTGATTGTCCATTGCTGCTTTGGCCATTGGCAGGCTGTGGCAACTCTTTCAAAAGTTGTCAGATATGCCTCAATATCATCCAAGGGACACAACTTTATAAGTTTAATGGCTTTTAAGTTGCTTGCATTTTGTTGCTCATCTGGATCTGTGCCAGATCCTCTGCCTTTGATAGCTTGCAAGGCATCCAGCCATCGCTGCTCATGTCACTGCATCTATCCTCTCCTCTACTGCTTCTCTTCTCGTCTCTCCCCTGCTGCTCCTGTCATTGCATCTCTTCTCTCCTCTGTGCTTCTAAATGTTTAATTTCTTTTTCCTCTCTGCTTCTCTGTTTCTTTTTGTTGTATAGCCCACCATTTGAAAAAGTCCATCAGACTTTCAGGTTCTGTCACTGCCTGTTCTTTTTCCATAACTTGTGCTGACTGTACAATCGCAGCTTGGACTTCTATCTCTGCTAATTTGGCTGCCATTCTCCTGGTAACCATTCCTGGACTTGCTGCTGCAGAATCCATACCTTTCTCTATGCTTCCCTGGCACTAGGTCTAGTACACATGCACAAAACTCCTGACTTAGAGTATGCACAGTTTAATCCCATTTCTTACACCGTCTGTCAATGAGGCACAGGTCAGGAAGCATAGGAAAAACCAGGAGCAGTTGTAGAATTTGCAAAAAGTGTTTATCAGTACTAGAAATAACAACATAAAAAAAATTGTTTAGAATAACTATTTACAAAGGCAGAATGAACAAAGAAGATCCATCTGAGTTTTCCTTCAATCTGTGTGTCTCTTTCAAGAAATTGCAGCTTTGTTTTATAAGTCCTTTCAACCCCACTTCAAACAAGCATCCTGTTTTTTTTCCTGAAATGTTCTGTAAATATCAGGCACGTGCAGCTAGAATACAATGTCCCAGAACTGAGGCCCCTTTTCACAGCTTCTGTAAAAGGCTTAAAACTGCATTTCAGGTTAACCCTTGAGTTTTTGCAATAGCTTTTTGCAATCATCTTCACCTATAATTATATACATTTCAGCAGTAACACTATATAATTTCTAAACAAAGGGATCTCAATATCAGTTACATTTCCACATGATGATTTGCATATATTTTTATACCAGCAGATATGGACGGGAGGAAAAGACAGAAACAGCAAGTGAAGGTAGAGAGATAGCGAGAGGCATAGAATTGTGAGACTGTCCTGGTGATCAAATTCTAGGTCTCAGGAAAATTTGGTTGTGCAACCAGACAGACAAGAGACAGGAAAGGAAGGAACAGAACAGACCCCTGTATTTAAACTCTCCATAACAACTGGGACAGGGTCCTATTAAACCCTGTCCCATAATAAAGTAGGGGTACAGGAGCTCCTTCAGGAGAAGAAAAGAGTCAGAACTAGAGGACACAATATGAGGCTCAAGGTGGGCAATTCAGGAGCAATGTCAGGAAGTTCTTCACTGAGAGGGTGCTTGACTCATGGAATTGCATGCCCTGGGAAGTGGTGGAGGCCAAAATGGTGAATGGGTTCAAAAACGCCTGGGACAGACACAAAGGTATCATTTCACAAAAAAGGATGATGGGGGGGGAGTAGTTACCCATATCAGGCATGTACCGGGTCAAAATGTCAAAACCACAATAGTGTGGGTCAAAACCATGATGTTAAATAAGCTAAATGTAAAACAGCTACAAGGACATAATAACGCATGTAAAGTTAACTCTATCCCTGTATCTGTTTGTGGGATAGGGAGAAAGCTTCCGCTGTGGGGTGTGCTGCCAAGCAGCTGCTGTGGCTCAGAGGATAGTGCCACAGGCAGTGGAGTGTTAGTGGACCAGAGTTTGATTCCCAGGTCCCAGAACACCTTTTTTTTTTGGGTGCTGTCTTCCCCCCTCCTGACTTAACCTGTGTGTGTGTGTGTCTGTCTGTTTCCCACTCTGCACCTTTTGCCCCCAGTTGTCCTGCTGGTTCCCCATCCTCCAGAACAGTTCACCCCGAGGTTTATCCCCATCCCTGAGCTGCCTCTCCCCTGGAGGTAGTATATTAAGTTGGGGGGTTCAGGGGCTGAGCCCCCACCAAACAGTCAGTTTGTTTTTTTGTTTGACATTCATGGTGGTAGCGCTCACTGTTTTTAAGAAGCTGTCTTTAGCATCACTGTTTTGTTGCATGGTATTTGACCGCGCTGTTATTGGCTTAGCTGTTTTGACCCTGTGCCTATCAGACAGACTAGATGGATCTTGCAGTCCCCCTCTGCCACCATCTATGTACAGTCTGGGCCTCTTTAGTGCAAAGGAAACCTGGGAAGTCGTAGTTTACCCAAGTAAGCATTGCTAGCTGCTTCAGGACTCCCCTGCTTAGGTGACTATAAGGTTGAATAATACTGCTGGAAGGCCTTGGAAATTGCCCCAACTCCCTCAAACTTATGACCATGCACCAGATGACTAATCTTGAATATATGTAGGCCCTTGTCTGCAGAGTATATAGTCTGCAAGCCAGTAATTTCAAAGCCCTAGGTCCTCCCTCATAACAAGGCTGCCAAAAGTACTTTAAATTGTGTTCTACTTGATAGCCTAGAAGTTGATTGAGTTACTTTGTTAAGGTCAATAACTCCTTTCCTCTCTGCCTATTGAGTTTAGCTTGTTGCTGGAGTTCCAGTTCCTTAATGTTATTCTTTAAAACCCTTGGCTGTTCTAATCTTGCTTTTTTTTCCTTGCTGGCTGCTAGGAAAATCAATTGACCTCAAACCATGGCCTTAATAGTGTCCCATAAAATACTTGGGGTTACCTCCACTGATTCATTATCCCACACAGCCTGCTTAATAAACTGTGACACCTTCTCCTAGACTGCAGCATCCTGCAACAGAGAAACATTAAGCCTCCAAAAAGAACCATTTTCTTTGCAGACAGAGGTCCAATTGTAGAGTAAGTGGGGTGTGATCTGAAAGCCTAGTGAAGCCCACAGTACATGTTTGTATTCTGTCTAGACAGTCTTTAACGCACAACCCCCCCCCCCAGGTGAGAGTACATATGATGTGCCGAGGAAAAGATAGCGAATCCCCTAGTTTGCCCTTGTAAATAACACCAAGTATCCCAGCTCAGACAAAAGTCATCTAAACCACTTAGCTACCATATGCTCTCTATGGGGTATCTGGGAGGTACTGTCCACTGAGGGATCAAAGGTCAAATTAAAGTCATCCCCAAAGATTAGTGCCCCTTCAGCTTTCTCAGTTATAAGCAAAATCAGGCTATGAAAAAAGGGAATAGTCCGTTGCTGGTAGTGCATATACAGAGACCACAGTGAGGATCTGCCCATCATAAGTGCCTTTAAGTAGGACACAATGACCCTCTTTGTCTGCATGTACTGCACCTCCTTAACATCGAAGGTAACAATCGGGATCAAAATTGCACCCCTCAGCAGGCCCAGTGGCGCTGAGGGTTGAGGCGCTGGGTGCCACACCTCGCACCATGCTGGCGACCCGGGTTTGGGAACGAGCCCCGGCCATCAGGGGTCAGCAGGGGAGGGAGAGGATTGAGCATCCAAAGGACAGCTCTCCTCTCCTCTCCTGGGAGGGGGGGGGGACCCATGCTCGGTGCTTGCCTGGCCTCTGGCAGAAGCCGGAGGCACAGCAAGCATAAAGCAGATGTCTTGGAGTGGGAGTGGCAATGTCGGCAGTGATGCCTTGGTGTCGGTATGCACCACTCCCACAGGGTAGCACCCATGTAGAGTGCTGATTATTGAGTGCTGTACTTTTGAGGCGACTCAATAATAGCGCTCACAAGAGAGCAGTGGTACATATGCACTGAGTCTCTGTATAGTGAGTACAGCAAGGAGCTGTACCACTACTGCAGGATATAGTATCCTTTCTGGCCAATTCCTGCTGAGCTGCTTGCATAGCATAGTGGTCACCATCGTTTGCGATGCAAGTAGACCCAGGTTCGGGTCCGACTATGGCAGAATATTGTTTTGGTAATCCAATAACTTGCCCATAGTCTGCACCCCTTTGGAGTTGATTATTTAAGTTTGGGGTGTGTGAGGGGCTTGCCCCGAGAAGTGCATGGGGGCAGCCCCACATAAGAAAATTATTTTTGTGTGCTTCTATTAAGTATTGTAGCAACCGCCGCTATTTTATGGCGATTGGTACAATATCCATCACCTTTGACCATGGGCTCAAGTTTGTTCACTTTATGTGATGGCGGTCTTTAGACTCACCTTTATCACATAAAACCCTCCCACAGCGAACAGGAAAACACTCTCGCGGGCTCCAAGTAGATGGAGCACTGAGGCGAACCCCTAATGGCTCCGCCTGCCTGGTTCTGCGGTCCCCTGATGTAAACGTGAATGGCTCAGGGTGTTAGCCTGCCCATCTCATCCCTGCCCAGAAAGCCGCGGCTCCATGGGGGTTGACAGGAGGGCATAGGCCGGTGGCTGGAGTGGGGACAGATTTTAATAAGTGCTCCGAAGAGCGGAGCCCTGAAGAGAAGGAGGGATAAAAGAAATAAAAAAATAAAATGTGCCCCCCCAGCTTTATATGAGGAGTAGTGGACTTGATGTAACCCAAGTCTGGCTAATTTTTTTATGTTCTTTTGCAGGCAAGTGGGTCTCCTGCAGCAATATAAATTCTGCTTTAGTTTCTGCAATGTTTTATTCCTCTTTACCGGATGGGATAGACCATTAACATCATAGGTCATGATTTTAGTGGATGATGCCATTATGGTGGGTTCCACCGGCACACCGTATGATTCAGTGACATATTGGGCATCAGACCATCTTCTTCATTGAGACTTATTGAGCTAGAAGGTACCGCTGTAACTCCTTGACTAATTAATAACCAAAACTTTAACACTAACCTTGCCAACTGGGCTAAGGACAGAATAAAACCATTGTTACTTCCAAGGCAGGAGACTATCCCAGATATTCTCTGTGCCCAACTGGGAGCCATCTGCATCTCCTATGGCAGCACAGAAGCAGGCTGGTAGTGTAAACCCCACTCCCCAGAATCTGGGGACCATTACACATGCTTTCCCCATTAGGAGAAAGCAAAGAAAATGAGAAACTGCAACCACACACCCACCAGTATATACTATATCCCTCTGCTCTCCTGGCATGTAGTAAATCAGTTTGTATCCCAATGCTGACTCAGTGAAGTATATTCCTACCAATAACAGTTTGTAGTGAACAACAGAGTTTTACCATCCAGGAATAAGTTCTGGGGCCTCTGTTTAACAGGATACCTGGGGCTGACCATCAACCATCAAGACCCGGTGGGTGGATCAAGAACTATCCATGGGGTGGGGCAGAGACCAGTATAGGATAGTCTCCCATCTGCTGGACCAAATTATCATGAATTTCCCCACAAAGGAGAAAAGCTGGAGCCTCCCGAGAAAAGCAGGTTAATTTGCAAGGTAGAGACAGGAGGAGAGGGACCAGAAAGGAGGGCCATACTTATTCCGCTAATTGTTCCTGCTGCATTGACCACCATTTCTACTTTACCCATTGTGGACTGTGTGAAGAGTGCCAACCTGTTGGTCAACTGAGGAAGAGTGCCAACCTGTTGGTCAACTGAGGAAGAGTGCCAACCTATTGGTCAACTGAGGAAGAGTGCCAACCTATTGGTCAACTGAGGCAGGAGGGGAGGTGGCATCCCCACCACTCTGCTACCAAACAGGTCAGGTCTAGGAGGGCAGCTCAACCCCCCCCCCGCTACCTCCTGGTTCACTGAATGAGTCCACATTATCTTACTGGGAACACACATGCCATTACTCATAAGGCACTTCCTATGGAGGATGGGGTCACTCAGGTGAGTAATGGCCCACAGAGCAGAGCCAGTTCTTAATTGTTGTGGAAAGTATAAAATCCTGAATGGAAGTGTCTGCTGAGGCCACAAATATGTCTAGGAAGAGTATCAACCAAAATCCTTTGGGGTCCCCTATAGTCTCTGCTCTGGTTCCAGCCTCCCCCACCCAACTAGCTCATACAAGATGGAGAGGGCCTCTTTTGCCTCCCATGTGATGGAGCTATAAACTTAAACATAGGAAGAACTACAAAGTGAGAAGCCCCCACAACCACTCAGTTTAACCAACCGCTCCCAGCAGGTCCCCAGCCCATAATGCAAACCAGGCATGTGTCCACCCTGAAGTTTGTAATAAAGTCTCAGTACAGTATCTGACAAAAAATAAATAATTGTTCCTGTAGAGCTGGAACTAGTACAAAAAGTCATGGAGTGGATAAATGCTACCCCCCCCCAGTGGATCAGTACAACCCTGGGAGAAGGAGAGAATCATATAGATCCCCCCCCCAGCTCCAAAAACTCCAGGTACCTAAAAAATAAGTGAAAAGGATACTATGCCCAGAAAGTTACCTGTCAAGTGTCTTATTTTATTTATTTGAAATTTGTTGATTGGGTAGGCCCACTGAGACTAGAAGTCCCTTTTTCAGAGGAGATCGGGGGATACAGATGGTAACCCACTGAATCAGATTAAGGCGTTGGTGCTATTTTTAATGAAAGGGGGAAATTTGGCCTGGATACCAGGGAAATTCCTCTACTCTTTTCGAGAAGTGCCATGGGATCTTTAACGCCCACCTGAACAACCACCAGACCAGGCAGACGGGACCTCGGTTTAATGTCTCATCTGAAAAACAGCACCTCAGGGTGCAGCACCCCCCACGATGCTCTACAGTATTAGTATTGGATTTTCACGCACCTGGTATGGGGCTAGAACTCACTAGCTTTCAGTCTTCCAGCCTCAGAGATGACTGTGCAACCTGGTGAGCCACTGACACTGCATTGCAGTGCACTGTATTGGTGGATTCCTTCTCACAATGCCACCTTGCTATGGACTGCCTGTAGCTTGTTCTGGATCTCTGACATGAGCCTGGATGCCGCCTCCTGACCCACTGTCGCACCATTGTCCAATCAGACTTCTGAGGTTTTGGTAGGGTGTCCTGTAGTCGTCTCCGTGATTCCACTGCAGTAATCCTCTCCTTCAGTGCTTCCATGGCCTCCTTTGGGGTATCACAGACTTGAATATCATCTTCCCAAAATACCTTTAGTCATGCTGGATATGACATCTGAATTTTGATTTGTTTAGCATGAAGGGATCGGATATGGTTATTTTTATTTAGCTTTGTTAACTGGGTGGGTGCACTAGCCATAAAATTACTATATTTTCAGGCACGACCCTGGAGGATTACAAAGGTATTCAAAACACAGCAAAACAGTACAATAACAGGACATCTGTGATACAGGGGAAAAAATACACAATTGATAGAAGACATAATACCATAATGAACAAATAGTGAAGACCTGGTGTAACAGTACATACTGTAATATGAGAAATGAGCCGGCATTAAGTACGACACTGGGGGAAAAAGTGATAACAATAAGTAGCGGTGGGGAGAAAGCAAAGAAGCATGCTAGGCTATTACATAGAATGGCTTAACATATAACAATGAATATGTGCAAACAACAAAGAGATCTTATGGAGGCCAGCCCGGTAGTGTTGAGGGTTGAGAGCTAGGCATACACACCTCATCGCTGGTGACCTGGGTTGAGGAATGGACTCGAGTCAGCAGGGTGCGCTGGGAGAGGAGGAGGATTGAGCATCCCAATGGATGCTCTCCTCCCTCTGGGGTGGGATACCAGGGGTGCTGCATGCGCCTGACGTCCCGAGAGGGCCAGTGGGAACATGGGCTCTCGAGGGGTTGGCTCCGTCTAGCGGAGTCGGGGAGGGGGGATGCTGTTAGGTGCTTGGGAGAGACTTGCGCCAGCACATCGCCTCTCTGGACATACGTCCTCGCGCTGGCATCTCAGGGAGCTGGGAAAAAGGGGACCACAGAAAAATGGAAAAACCCTCAGTAGTCCTAGATGACGACCGTTCTGAGCCATTCAGACCACCAATTCCGGGACAGACCCTACTGTGCAGGTGGAGAAGGAGAGCACTCTTTGGGCAGATCCTGAGTTCAGGGGCTGAAATGGGATGAATGGCCGAAGGAGTGGACACCGAGGGTAGGTAGGAGAGGATAAAAAAGTAAAAAAAAAATCTTATGGCAGTAAAAAAAAAAAACAACCACCAGAATCCAAAATTACTAACAAGGCAGGGTCATATAAGACCCTGCACAGGATAGGTGCAAACATCTGAAGACAGAAGAGGGATATAAAGAAATGTTATACCATAAGGCAACAAGCAGACTAGCCAGGGCAAGGCCAGAAAGGAGAGGAGGACAGGAAAGGGGAATTATAGATGGCATGGAATGGGCAGCCAATTATAATAAGTTATGGAGGATGGAAGCATGAGCATTGGAAGGATTTGGATAGGAAACTTCTAAGTTCCTTTTGGAAGATGGCATGAGACGACGCTTGACGAATGGCTGGGGGAAGGGAGTTCCAGTATTGCAGGGCAGTGTGAGAGAAGGCATAGGTACCTTTGGCAGTTTTACATATAGATACTTGGGAGAAGAGACTTTTCAACAGATCGTAAGCCATAGGAGGAGGCTTGCGGGAACAGTAAGGAAGCAAGAGGTGAAGGTGTTTGAGATCTGATACTGTCACAAGGAACCAAGGGAGAGGTGTCTACTAGTATCAGAGGGGGTAAGCCAATTAATATCAGTGTGCGGTTGGTAACGATGTTTTAGCCAAGGGGATGATGAGGCATACTGGCAAATATTGTTGTAGGTAGTATCTCATTTATGAAGCGTGGTTTTAGGCATGGCTGCGTAAGTGGCAGCGCCATAGGTGCGGGTAGGAAGCAGGATGCCATGGGCAATGGCCATTCTAGCGGCGGGTTAGGGTGTAGCTAGTTTTGTAGGCAATTCCTAGTTTGGCATTCACTGACTTACAGGCAGATTGGATATAGAGGTTGAAATCAAGGGATTGGTCCAGTAGAACGCCAAGATATTTAAATGATTTAACAGTGCCTGTAATAGAGCCATCAGGGCAGGATACCTTTAATAGGTCTGTGCAAGATCAAAGTTTGGAGGCAGAGCCAAAGAACATGGCTTGAACTTTGCTTACATTTAGAACGAGTTTATGTGCAGTGAGCCAAACATGGATAGTAGAGAAGTTAGAGGAGAGCTTAAGGTTAATTTTATTTACTTAGCTTTTATTGACCGGGTAAGTGCACTAGACAAATCCTGCCTATTTTCAGGCACGACCCGGGGGAGGGGGATACAGATGAATGCCAACTGACCTTGAACCAGATTAAGCTGTTGGTGGTATTTTTAGTGAATTAATGTCAGACAAGTGTTTGGAGCTTGTAGAAAGGACAAGATCGTCCGCATAGAGGAGGGATGAGCAAGAGGCGATGTCTGTGGTAACGTTAATAAAAATGGAAAAAAGGTGGTTATTGACTGCCATTCCCATCTGGATAGTGCCTTCCTCTACCATGCTACCACACTGCTCCACTTAACCAGATGGCACTCTACCCCCCCCATCTACATTTCATCTTGCAATTTTTTGAATGTTTGCTTATTTTCTCTTCGAGAAGCTTATACTTACCCAAAGTAGCAATACAAAGTGTTTTCTGGTGAGTTTTTTCATTTCCCTATCTGTTTCATAGATGAGGTCACGGGAACTCACCAGGAGACACTTCTACTGTGGTCTGGACTGATGACTCCAAATCCCTACCATCCTATATGCTTTGACTTCTGAGTCCAAGACCTAGCATCCTTTTACCCCCTCCTTGTCCTCAGAGGTAGTTGGAAAAAATATCCCCATTAGAGCTGTGAGGTGGAGAAATTTGCTAGGTAAGGAGGAACTCCTCAACTAGGCTGCTGCTGGATCTGTGATGTCACCAGAAGTCATACTGGTTGTCTTCATTGCCTTGCTTTGTAACTCTCCTGGGTTGCACCTGAAAATGGGCATTGTAATTGTCTAGTGTGCTTACCTGGTCAATAAAATGAAACAAATAATATATGGATTTGCAAACAAAACAACCCTTTCCAAGCTTCATAGGGCTTATTATAAGGTAGCCATATTTGTGTTGTGTATTGTTGTTCCTCCAAGTGAGACTCACCATTATACACGCAAGAAAAAATCCTGTGCCCTGACTGGTCCTTGGCCATCTTCAACAGTAATGCGATCCCTGCACAACATTACTGTAAAGGTCTTGACTGATTGTTGTCTGCACTGCTGTGTGCATCTTCACCATATGAAGATATGCTTCCACACTAAAACACTAACTAAAAACTGTTTTAAAATTATTTTTTCATCTGTGTCCATTTGTAAAAAAAACAAAACAAACAAAAAAAAAACTAACCAATGTTCAACAGCAATAATGCACTGCAGAGTGTGTGTTGTGGGGATAACATCACTTTTTGGGTGTTGGATGTACTCGACCTGTGGCCTTGAACCCAACCACCCAAGTCATGACATTATCCCAGCATGACACACACCTGTGTTGTACATTATTGCTTAATTGTTTTTTTTGTTTTACTTAAAAACTTAAACTGGCCCACTTTGATAGTTAAAAGGGAATTTGGTACAATTTTTTTTAAATAATTGTTGGAATAATGCAATTCCCAGATACCACTCAGATTTGTTATCTCACCATGACACTCAGTATGTATTACATGGCATATCTGATTGGGGCCTAAATGTGCACAGGACACAATCGAGATATGGCAAAATAACCTGAAGACCTGCCACACTGGTGACCCAGGTTAGGAAATGGGCCGCAGATCACTTGAGGGTGGCTGTGGAGGAAGGACTGAGCATCCATAAGAATGCCCTTCCCTGGGGATCTGTGGCCTGTTGCCTTGACTGCCACCTGGAGGTGTCCAGGTGGAAATGCAAACAAGCCACACAGTTGAAGGAAGGCACCTTATGTTCAGGGTATGAGGGTGTCTCTGCAAGCTCACACACTGCGCCATTGCATGTCCTCTGGGCCCAGGAAAAATCATTGGTGGAAAACAACTCTAGCTGCAGGATGACGACCGACCTCACAGGCCCTGCACCAGCAACAGGCACCCCCACAATCCTGTGGCAGAGGATGATGGTGGGAAGGTAAGTCCTGGAAGCCAGGTGACAGCAGCGGGGGAGCTGGGGCACTTCAGGAGAAAAACACCTATATGGAAAAAAATGGCTTTCAGTACATGAATACATCCCTATGGAACCATCTACATGCATTCAGTTCCTACTCACACTCAATTTAAAATAGCAGTTCAAGAACGGACACTATTCACATGTGCTTGCACCTGATATGTTACATGATTGCTTGCCTGTTAAATGTTATTGTCTATTGTTTGTGTTTATTGTTCTGATTTGTAACTTGTACTTGGGATGCAGGATGATTCTGTAAACAGGGTTATACTTAGCAGTCCCATCCTGTTGAAATTCATACGCAGTCCAGGGCCAGAGTTCCAAAAGAGGAACAATTGTGCACGTGTGGGGAAAAAACAGTTCCCCACAGGAGGATACCCTTGCACAACTACAATCACTTCTGCATGCATGCAATTTTAAATAAGGATGTCTTCTTGCGACCTTTTCCACATCACTACTAGTATTTATTTTTATACAGGATAAGAAACATTTAGGCCCTGAAGGTTCTATATACAAGTTATCTTGTTTGATCCATATGCAGGTTACAATGTTTTTATTTATTTTAGTTTTTCTTGACCGGGAAAGGAGGACTAAACAATTCTGCCTATTTTCAGCCTCATCCTGGGGGAGGGGGATACAGATGAATGCCAACTGACACTGAACCAGATAAAGCTGTTGGTGGAATTTTTTTTTTTTTTTTTTTTAGTGAATGGGGGAAATTTGGCCAGGGCACTGGGGAAATTCTCCTACTCTGCCTGCAAGGGTGCTGTCACATCCTGTGGATGGGATGGAGGGACCCAGTTTGGAGCCGGACACAGGAGGAGGAGAAGGAAGTGCTGAAGTGGCAGGAGAGATGGCTGACAGAGAGCTGGATGGTGAGGAGCAGGAGGAAGAAGTCATGGAACTGGAAAATGTTGAACCTGTGAATGGGAAATGGATTGCAGAAACTGTAACTTCAAATACTGTATTAAAAGCTGCTTGTAAGCAATGTGGAACCTATTCCTGGACAGAACATTGAGGTAATGGATATCAGTAATTTACCTGAATTACCTAAGGATAGTAACTCTGATGTCAGTGATTTTGAAGGAGAGAAACTGTGGAATCCTAAGGAGTTAGAAACTAATGTTGATGTCCTAGCATTGAAAAATAGTTTGAGATGGAGGAAAGACAGCAGTTTCTAAGAAAATGCAGTTGAAACCAAGTTGAGAGCTATGTGCAATGACAAATGTTCAGAAACTGCCAAAGCTGCTCAGCTGTGCTGCGGTGATGCTGCAGCAACATAAAAGGGAGCAACAACTAGCTGGGCAGCGGCTGTCGATGCGGCGGAAGTTTTGGAGGAAGGAACTAGGAAATTACCATCTGTAGCGAGTGTAGCCCGACAGGACAGCAAAATCTAGCTAACGAGGGACGGAGTGGACTCGGATTTATCCTGTGATGAGGAAGCCTTTTTGGCACAGTTGTCAGTAAAACAAAGAAAACGCTTACAAGCTGCATTATTGAAGTCGAGTGAGGCAAACAAGGATGAGGGCAGCAATGTAAAAGCGAGTGCAGCACCAGATGACAATCAGCAGGCTGAAACTGACAGTACAGAGCAGAGGTCTGATGACACAGCAGTATCAAAGAGGATGCAGGAATGCCAGGCAATGCCTGCAGAGGCAACAGCTTTCGATAGCGCCGAAGCCCCAGTGCAACCGCAAGAAGTGGTAAGTGCAGACATTCAAAAGACTGTACTATTTCTTTAGTCGCAAAATGGGGGTAAAGAAGTTAATACAATGCGAGCAGGGAGGCAAACAGAGAGTGGAGACACTGTAAATCCTAACCCACCCACACCGTGGGCAATTTCAAATGCTTTAAAAGGTGCAGGGTGGATGCAAAATAAAGAAGGGATTTGAGTGGCAGATGGAGAAGAAATCCCTATTCCAGGAACCCCACTGGGACCCAGTAAACAAACTGGTAATGAGGCACAAACACCTGAGCACACAACAGCTAATGTAGATTTTGACACAGATTTTAGATCAGAAGATGTGGTATACAGCCCTCAAAGGGAAGGGCAATTACAGGAGCAATTACAGGAGCTTCATGAGGAGACAGGATGGATAATGACATAGGCCAAGAAAACAATGAAGAAAGGCAACCAGCCAGAGTGTGGACAAACTTTAGACACAGAGATAAACAGGCCCAAACAAATATGCAGTCTCAAAGAAAGAATGCAGTGAGGCTGCATTATCGAGGGGCTAGCAATGCTGCCAGACAGGATCTATGTGGGAAGAATGCTCCTAAAAGAATCATTAAGATTTTTCACACATGAGATATATGCACGTATACATGCAGCTGGAGACGCGAACTTTAATGTAAGCTTTAGAACACCTATGGCCCTAGATAGATTTTGGAGCGCATATGAAAAGAAAAAATACTCTGCACCATGGATCCCTTTTAAAGCTATATCACTGACAAAACCTGCTTACAGAACCATAACCATACTTTTTTGAAATGAAAATGTGAATGTGCGTGATATTACACATTGGCTAAGTCAGAGATGTGATGTAGTAGCACACCCCACCCCCATTTTAGACGCAGAGCACATACGGACCGGAGGCTAGAAATGCAGAGTACTGCTGAACATGATGCCACAAAGATTGAAAAATCTACCCAGCTCCTTTTTTTAGAGCATGAAAGAGGGCATT
Source organism: Neoceratodus forsteri (assembly GCA_016271365.2). Lineage (NCBI taxonomy): Eukaryota > Metazoa > Chordata > Ceratodontiformes > Ceratodontidae > Neoceratodus > Neoceratodus forsteri. The sequence goes on along the minus strand of CM028129.1, from coordinate 1,711,263,692 downwards.
GTTTTTACCAAGGCCAACCACGAACCTGCTTCAAATGTGGTTCTTTGATGCATTTCAGTACTGCATGTGATTGTATACAATGTAATTATTGTCTGGAATATGGTCATCATAGCTCACAGTGTAATAATGAAGTGAAATGTCATTTATGTGAAGAAACTGGTCACTCGTATGCCTCCTGTGAGTGGGCCACGCACAACAGACAAGATAGAGCAGACCAAGAAACAATTCTGACAAATGCACAAAAGATTAGCATTAATAACTCGAGGGCGGCACAGAACACAGACAAGGAAGGGAATGAGCAAAACCAAACACGGGAGCAGGCACAAACTGAACAACCACAAGGCAGTAGTGAGCAGAGCGCATAAGAGGTGGAAATGGTTGGCGTCTAAGTAATAAAGGGGATGCAGGGTGAGCTGAGGATCAAGCATCTGATTTAAAATATGGATGCTCCCTATGGCCCTGTCCACACTACACTGCTCTGGCCCAGTAACGGATGCAATCCATTATGGTCGGGGAGTGGTGCAGTGCGTCCACACCTCGGTGGTGTCCGTTACGGGACCGGCACCGCCGGTCCACACTTCAGGAGCCAGGCAACCATTATGGTGGTGCCCGATCCCACAATGCAGCTCGTGCTGCGCTTCGGGCCCTGCAGGGGACCATTACTGCCCGTCCACACTACTGCTGGTAACGTTACCAAGGCAGGACCGGTTTCATAACCGTTGTTGAATGGTTACGAAAACGCCTTCTGTAACGTTACAGGTGGAAACACAAACCGCTATGGTAACGGTTTGGGCACTCTGTAACGATACAGAGGTGTAGTGTGGACAGGGCCTATCTTCTGAAGGTGACAACACTGAACACAAACCATGTAAAGAACAACAGAAGAAAGCTTCTGACTTTTCTATCATTAAACAGCAAAACATAGACATTTGTGTATTGCAAGAAACAAGGTTACACAAATAATGATGTGGTAACAGCTAAAAGGCTTGGATATGGGACCTTCCTTTTTTTTGATGGGCTTAGAGCACTGTGATGACGTGGGTATTCTGTTTGGAGGCTACAAATATACTGTAACAAAATTAGTAGATATATCACCTGGAAGAGCCCTTTTGTTAGATTTTGTTTACCAAAATATGGTATGGAGGGTAATTGGCATGTATGCACCCCAGGCTAAGGATAGAATCGAATTGTTTAATCTAGTGAAGCCTTATCTGATAACCAATAGGCAGTTAATATGGGCAGGGAACTTCAGCTGTCCCATTACAGATGTAATAGAGAATAAAAAAACAATATTGTGATTCAAATGCACTGAAAAGAATCATAGAAGAAGGGAACTTAATGGACACATATGGAACCAAATATGCCGGGGAGGGGTTAATATTTTATAAAAGAAATCTAGCCACAAGAATAGATTATATTTTTGTATCTAGGAATATTAATGTACAATCTGCACATGTCATCCCAATAGAAACTACTGACCACTTAATGGTTAAAGTAACGTTGGCACAAAAACGGGGACACCAAGATGGGGACAGGATATTGAAACTAAATAAAATATTAATCACAACATCAGAAAATCAAAGCATGATATAGGACGTACAGGATGCTAGGAGAACAGTAGCATTTTTGGAGGACAGTATAAGCAAACGGTGGTATTACACTAAAAAAGAACTTAAAAAGGTGTTTCAGCAGATTGCAAGCAAACAGTCAAATACTAAATATAAAAAATACCTTCCATTACGAACACAGTACTATAAAATATTGAGCAAGATAAATGAAGGGAACCAGCATTATTTTGAGCATCTACAAGACATTAGAGAAGAAATGGAGCAGATACAGTATAACAGCTGAATCTTTACTGTACGAACACAGGGTAGCCACTTCAGGGAAAACAAGGGTAGGAAACATATGAGAGTTGTAAAACACGCAGAGAGAAGCAAGTTATATAAGAACTATACACACAACAGAACAAAATAGTAACAGATAATAGAGAAATCATGACTACAGTAGTGCAGCACTTAACCATACTATATCAATCTTGTCATCCTAAAGCAGATGACTTGGATAACATATTACATGGCATTGAAACACCAGTAATACCAGAGGAAGATTGTGAACTTTTAAGCAGGTCCCTAACTGACACTGAAATTAAGGACGCAATATCAACACTATGTAACAACATGACACCAGGACCGGATGGTTTATCATCAGAATTTTATAAAACCTTTAAAGGTGATATAGACATACTGAAAGTGGTATTTAATAATATATTACGAGAAGAAACTATAGCACCCCAATTAGGATTATCCACACAGATACTGATACACAAAAAACAAGATAAAAGAGACTTACGAAATTGGAGACTTTTAAGTGCGGTGAATGTAGACATAACAATATTAATGAAAATGTTGACATCCAGATTGGCAGCCGTGCGGCAAAATTAATAGACCCAGGTCAAACTTGTTCGGTTCAGGAAGGAGAATAGAAGATAACCTCTTACTGTTGAGAGAGCTAGTGGAATTAGGTAAACAGCAGAAATTGAGTGGAATCTTATTAAGTTTAGATCAAGAACAGGCATTCAATAAAATTGTACATTTTATCTACAAAAATACTTAGTAAATATGGCCTACCAGAGAACTTTATGCAGTGGATACTAAAATATATAGTTGCTGCAATAAAACCACTTTTTAATGGCTATATGGGACCAGTGGTGAAAATCAATAGGGGGATAAGACAGAGGTGTCCTATGAGCCGCCTGCTATATGTATAGACCCAGTGTTGCAGTTGTTACAACAAGAACAAGCTATACAAAACATTTGTCTTTCTGATACCAGACCTATAAATAAGATTATTGCATATACAGATGGCCTGTGCTTACTATTGCCAGATATAGAAACAGCAGAGATAGCAATGGACCATATAAAAAGTTTTGAAAGGACTGCTGGGATCACAGTTAACAAAAGAAAAAGTAAAGCATATTCTATAAAGAAAAAAAACAAAAAAAAAAAACATACCACTGGTTAAAAATGATATAAAGGAAATAAGGTAACAACAGAAGAAATTGAGATTTTGGGCATAACATATGGGAGGGGAGATATGATAGAAAAGAACTGGGCAGCAAAACTCCAAATATGTAATGAAAAAATGCAAAAATGGAAAACATGGCAGCAGACCAAACGTAAACAAGTCCTGCTGATTAAAACTTCATATTACCCTTATTTACGTTTTTAAGTATGGTGTACCCCCCTCCAGTAAAATTTGAGGTACAAATATATAGTTTGACATTTCAAATGGTTTGGGGTAACTGTTTAAATCCGATAAAATGTGAAGTTTTATATAGACCCTACAAAGGGGGGGGGGCTGAATCTTATTAATCCTCTAAGTTATATCTATAGTATATGCTTGAATGGAACCTTAATGACATATGTAGCTCCAGGAGCACAACCTTGGAAAACATTGGCACTGAGCTGGATAGAGCCAAAATTCCAGACATGGGTTCAGGGACATCAAACACTAAAAAAATCTAAAGATTACCTGCAGTATGTCAGTCTGTTAATAGGTAAAATAAAGCAGTGGAACTCAGCTAACCAAAACTCAGGTACTCACTCCAGATAGAAAAACATTATATGGAAATATTCAAAAGCAGGGATACACAGTGCCTATAACATGTAAGAATATAAGCCAGGAGGTATACTTAAGATAGATATTTGACAGACAGTAGGATCCCACAAAGAATGTGGGATACCGTATGTTTGTGCATGTATGGAAGATTGGGAGTGAAAGGCAATAACAAGCATGAGAAACAGGAAGAAAGAATGTGCCCATACCAGACGTGTCATAATCAAGAAGAAACTCAAGAAGAAACTCAAGAACCTTTTCTAATGGAATGTACATATGTGAAACTTCTTTGGAGCTTACTGGCAAATAAACGGAAGCGAGCAATATGGAACACGCCCACATATGAACAGATTGTAACAGGGCACATGGACACACTGAATAATATAGAAGAAGGAACTCGGAGACTAATTTTTACATATGTAAAATTTTATTTGTGGCAAATGAGATGTAAATATGTGCTCAGACAGATTGATACCCCTCAGTAATTGTCATAAAACTGATAGAGAAAGAATACAGAAACAATACGTATATGACAAACCAACACAGCCTGAACCTGTTTGGAAAAAGATAGAAGTCTTGCATACAAATTATTTCATAAAAGCTGGTCAGAGCTGGTCAGGATACATAGTATAAACTAGAATAAACACAGTTAAAAAGGGTGTTACAATAAGGAAAGGTTAAATATTAAAGGTGACATGTTATATGAGAAAAAGCATGGTTTGTAAATAAGTAATGATGTACAGATGAAAACAATATTGTACGAATTGTTTGATTTTGTTGTTTCTTTGTCTTTGTACTATTAAATATTCCCCTACTCGACTGCTGCTGTTTTTGTTGCTTGCCAAGATGGCGGCAAGTGGATCGTTGGATGGAGTGGTGGACATGGAAGTGGGAGAGCTGGTCTCGTCTCCCACCTCAGCTTGCATTGAGATAGATGAACACGCTCTACATATTCCTAAGAATGTACCTACTTCCTTTTCTGACCAGTCGGCACGGATTTGGGACACTGCTCAATTGAGCTTACCAATTTCTGATCCAGATGTGAATAAAGATTTGGAGAGTGATACTCGCGAGAAGGATTCTCGATTTTCAGCCCAAGATGAAGAAACGCCAGAATCACTGGCGTGACAGCTGTTATTGGAGCAGGAGGAGCGCAAGTTTGCTATCACAAAAATGAAGCTGCTACAGAAAATTCAGCAGCTCCGCTCTGACAGCTCAGCAGACACTGTCAGTGCTAATTCGAGAGTCGATGACACAGGATCATCACAGAGGCTGCCGTCTGTCGGCAAAACTACTAAGGGACTATGCACAAATACATCTCTGACTGATATGCCTCCCGCTGTAAGTACTCCTATTTCCAGTATCCCTGCACATGCTGTTCCTATTGAGACTGTGCCTTCTTCTCCTGTCAGTTTGCATCAGATTCCCTCTAACCAGGACTGGTCTGTTGAGATGGCTCTGCAAGGGGCTGGTTGGGAAAAACAGTCGCTCTCCAGCCCATGGGTCTCAAGCCCTTCCCCAATTCTAATGCCTAGCCCAAAAGACTTCCTAGGACCTTCTACTGATCAGCCTCAGGACCCACTTCCCAAAAACATGTTACAAGATCCTTACAAATACCGGAGGACTTGACCCTCACCCAAAATCCAGTTCCTCAGCTGAAACAGACCCCCAGGCCTACCAAGGGATGCTGATAATCCTCTGGATGCAAACAGACCAGAAACTGTTCCAGCACCCCAACAGTTTTGATGGCCAGAAACAAACTTTTTCTTCACTATTTAAATTGCCTGTTTTACCAGCAAAACGCCACAATTAGGTCTGACTTTCTTAACTTAGAGGCCTACCTGACCCTCCTGACCACTTGTTTGTGGTACAGACTCTTCTTATGGATTCTATTACATGTTTCTTACATGAAATTTATGCCTTAATACATATTTCTGGTGAGACTGCTTTTGATATGAGCTTTCTGACTGTTTGAGGACTTGAAAGATTTTAGTCCAAATATCATTCTCTGAAAAACACGGCTTTATGGACACCTTTTTTAGCAATTCCCTTAACAAATCCGGCATATAAGTTAATAACTATTCTTTTTCGGAAAGAGGGAGTGGAAATGGTGGATGTTTTTTATATTGGCTTAAACAACGCTGTATGGTGCTAGGACAACGGGAAGCAATATTAGACTCTGAGAACATTTGGACTGGGGGGGTGGAAAGTTAAAGTTTTGCTAAGCTCTACTGAATCTGGGGTAGTACATCTTCCTAACTCCTTTTTTTTGGGTTGGGCTAGAGGAGTCTTGTTTTATGCAGATCGGCCTAAGGTCTGCTATAGGTGCGGTGATCTGTCTCACCTAAGCAGTGCCTGTGATAAAGTCAAATGCAATATATGTGGGGAACTTGGTCATTTGGGAACTCAATACTTAAATGTAAGTGCAACCTTTGTGATGAACTGGGTCACACGTTTCAGAATTGCAAGTGGGCGGCCCATAATTAGGAGTATCATGATGCTGGTGCAGACCAGAGGTTTATTATTACTCAAGCACAAAAAGCCAAAATTCGGAATAGGCCCTCTCTAATACCTTCAGCTCTCCCTTTAGAGAGGCCTATAGATCCACCCACGACTACTGCAGCTTCCACTATTAATCCTGTGCCCCTGCCAGCACCTCCCTTTATAGCATCCCCCCCTCCTGCATCCAACCTCAGTCCCTTACAACCCAGGCCCAAATGGTCAATACTGTTCCTTCAACTGTGGTTATGCCCCCTTCAAGTGACCCAGCCCTGAGTGTATGGAGACACTCCACTAGGAGTCACCCACTAACGACACCCCACCCCCCCATCCAAGGCTTTGAAAACTTCTTCTCTGGAACTTTCCAACAAATATTGACTTCTCCAGGACAATTAGGATGAATCTGGGGGAGAAACGCATTCATCCTCAGTGGTCTCTTCTCATCCATAGGGGACCACTGACACAGAACTCAAGATAGGAGAAGGGGTACCACAAAAATGAAAAGCTAAGGCTAAAATGAAAGGAAAGTCTTCTGCAAGTAGGAAGAATAGTTGTGCTTTTTCTTAGTCTGCCCTCTCATCTTCGATTGGATGATTGATGTTTTCTTGCCACACTATTAATGTAAATGGTGTGAAGCACTGAGCTAAGAGACAGGCTGTGTTTTCCTTCCTACATATGTTACCACTAGGCATCATTTTTCTGCAGGACACCAGATTTCATGCAATCCATGAAATCCGTCAGGCCCTGAAGGATTGGTTGCTTGGCCCATCCTTCTGGTCTATTGGACAGGAGCCTTGCCTGGTATTGGGATCTTAGTTAACTTTCCTGATTTTCAACTCTTAAAACTGTATGATATTTCACCCGCAGGACTTTGGTTCTTGATGTAGTAATACAACAGAGGCATTTTAGGTTAATTAATCAATATGCCCCACAGACTAAAATGGCCCGAATAGACCTTTTAAAGCTCATACACCCTTATTTACACACATCTAAAATACATATCTTTCTGGAGACTTTAATTGTGGCCTAAGTTTGAAAGACAAAGTGCATATGCCTGGACACAGAAATTATACTATGACTCCTAAGAACTTTTAACCATTTTATGAACAGCACGTCTGCATGGCGCATATTTCGAAAAAACACAACAAAATTCACCAACATTTCAGAAGGTTGACTTGCCACCAGAATTGATTTTATTTTTATTTTTCAGAATCTCCATATCCATTCTGCAATCGTTCGACCGGTTGAATTTTCTAACCATAAAGTGGTTTCAGTATCCATAAGTATACAATCCCCTTTGCCTAAAGGTTCTGGGCTTTGGAAAGTTAATATTATTTAGTTAAAGAATACCTCATTTTGTGTGCTCTCCAGCATTTTACAAACCAGACAATCTGTTTTATCTGTTTTGATTATCTTATTAGCTGGTGGGAAGATACTAGATCTAAACTTGTGAAATTTGAAACAGTATAGTCACCAGAAGAGATGTCAGATTATTTGAAATATTTACAACAAAGGTCACATTTACAGTCTTTAATGACGATAGCGTGTACGACAGGCCAAGACTTAACTCAACAAATTCACCTTATCCAAGCAGATATGTTAACCTACCAGATGCGCCAATCTCAACAGTTGTATCACCAACACAGATTTGGCACTCGGAGAGCACAACATATAGTATGTCCTTTTGATAATAATCATCATGCTGTAGGTCAGAAATCAATGACTTGTCTCACTGACTATACTGGCCTTCGACATGCCAGCCAAACGCAGATTAACAGAATAGTTACTGAATATACCTTAGACTTATTTTCTCCTCTACCACCCTCTGTGACTAATTTTTTGCATTTTTTTTGGTATTACAATCCCAGAAGTACCCCCTGATATTTCTCTTCAAACCTGCCTACCTATTTCCTCACAAGAACTATTATCGGCTATCCATTCTTTGAAATCTAATACCACACCAGGCCCTGACAGTTTACCTAATGCTCTCTACAAAATTATAGGTGACTATTTGAGTATTGAGCTTACTCGTGTTTTTAATGTTCGACTTTCTTCTGGAATAGTTCCCTTGGACTTTAACAAAGGTTCTTTTATCTAGTTATATAAGAAGAGATGCTGCAGCTTGCGGAATTGGAGACCAGTATGTATGCTGAATACAGATTTTAAGCTCTTAACCAAGATCCTGACCAAGAGACCTCTGTTAATTGCAGAGGTGGTTATTTCTCCTGCTCAGTCCTGCTCTCTTCCAAATAGATGAATCTCGGATCATCTGATACTTCACCGAGAACTCTTTGGTCATGGACACACTAATGCCCTTCAGAGCTACATTGTATCTTTGGATCATAGAAAAGTCTTTGATTCAATACTAATCTCCAGCTGTACCCCCCGAGCTGTGTTCCCTGACCTGCACATTAAAGGAATTCATCTGCAAGGAGCCCAGAGTGAGAGACTGTGTATATCCTGCTGCATTTATTGACTGTGCTGTGTTTAAAGTAACATCTGAAGGTACAAGGGAATCGGGGGAGTCGACCGCTGAGGTCACAGAAGGGGACGGGAACTCCCATTTAAATCTGCTCGCTAGTGCGAGCGATAGTGAGTGGCACGAGCGCCACTTGTACACAGAAAACGCTGGAGTAGTTGTAATTAAGTGAGGGTAAATGTTTTAATTAAGGCACATTAAAGTACTCATTTGTAGTGTTTTGTTTAAATATATTGGTGGTGCCTTGTCATTTTAATGGTTTTAGGCTATTAGCTGTTAGTCTTTCATGAATGACTGTTCTATATATAATACAATTATATTGAAATTCATGTGTAGTATTTAAGTTAAAAATTGTAGTTAGGACAGTGTATTTTCATTCTAGTTAGTGGTAATACCTGGTACTTAGGAGTGTTTACAAAATTCTGCTCTAGGTGTAATCTCTGTGTTTGATTCCAGAAATGTTACTATTTCAGCTAGGGATTTTTTTTTTTGTGAGTGGTTGTATGTCTCCTTGCTTCTAGAAGTATCTTGAGTAATATTGGTTGCTCGCAGATTTGTTGGTGCGACTGGCTGCATAGGGATACATCAAGCACAACCTGTTAGGGAATCAATTAAGTAATTATATAATTTCATCAGGGATGCTGAGTGATCACTCGGAATCTGATCTAATTAAGTGGATAATGATATTTAAAGGACTACTGGTAGGGTGGGGACAAAATAAAATTTATTTGGACCATCCCACAATTAAACATCGTAAGAAAGTAACAATGAAAGGGCAGTTATATAAATTCTGTAAAATGGTGTTGATGATTAGTTTAATTGTAAGTGGAGATATTCATCCTAATCCAGGCCCCTACACTAATCTGGATTTTGAAAACTCTAATTCCTGTGATGTCCTGAATCCTGATTTAACTGCTAATATTTTAAAGAAAGAAGGGATGTGTGTGATTCACATTAACATCTGTAATCTATTAAGAAAAATTGATCACTTGAGGGAATGGACTATTAAATATAGTCCAGAAGTGATTATAGTTACAGAATCATGGCTGAATGTTAAGATTCTGGATAATATGGTGCATATGAATGGTTATAATTTATGGAGGAAAGATCGAACAAAGGGGGAGGGATTTATTATCTATGCACTTAGCTCCCTAAGTATGTCAACAATTAATTGCCAACAGGACTGGTGTGGTTCTGAAGTTCTTCCATTACTATTCAACTTTCCTTTAATAAGCCTTTATTATTATTGGGTATGTATCAACCTCCAAAAGCTAGTACTGAGGTGTTTCAAGCATTGCATGACTTTTTGGGGGAATATCTGAATAGTCATGAGATCATGTTAATGGGGATCTAAATGTAGATTGGAAAACGGTAGAGAGTATCACAGTAATGTAGAGATGGGTACCATTTTGAGTATGACCCAGCTAATTACATATGTAACTAGAGTGAACACTAAACATCCACTTTCTTCTACAGTCTTGGATTTATTGTTTATCACGGACCCAGATAAATTTGTGGCTAGTGGTGTCCTCCTAGATTCTTTTTTGGATCACCAGATGATATATGGTATTAGAAATAAAAAGAAATCAAGGAAATCAGTGAAAACAGTTCATTACAGATTATTTAAAAATGTGATTATATAAATTTTATGTTAGAGTTGGAAGAGTATAATTGGGAAAGGTTAGAATTGGTCCCCACTGTAGTTGATGCTTGAGTAATGTTCCACGAAGATTTTTTGACAATTTGCAACAGGCATGCTCCATCTAAAACTAGGAAATTAAAGTTTAAGAATGCCCTCTGGTACAATTCTCACTTATTTAATGTTAAGAAACAGCGAGATAGGGTGTGGAAGGTAGCTAAATTTATAAAAGATGATACAGATTGGGTGAAGTATAAACAACTGCGGAATCATTGCAATCATGAACTTAAGAAAGTTAAATATGATTACTATAATAGGGAATTAACAACTAATCTGACTGATAATCTGAGGAAATTCTGGAAAGTTCTAAAAAAGGTGAAGGGAGACTAACAATTAGATTATCCAGAAAAATTTGAGATTGGGAAGGTGGAAATTCCATTGAGCCCACAGGTTGTGGATAGCTTTAATGACTATTTTACAACCATGAGCTCAATGGCTCTTATCACAAGGTATGACTTTCTCATCAAAATTTTCAAAAAAGCATAGAAGCTGATTCTGAAAGGGGTAAGGAGTTTGATTTTTAACCAATATCACCATTAGATGTACAAAATGCATTACTTAGAATATAAATATTAAGAAAGCTGGGGTTAGATGAGATTCCTAATATCTTATTGAAATATGCTGCTCCGATTATCTCGTACCCTTAACTAACATCTTTAACATGTCACTTATATGTGGAGAAAGTCCTGAAATGTGGCAATCGCTAGAGTAATTCCGTTTTCAAAATGGATCTAGAGTCTTATTAGAGAATTATAGGCCTATATCATTATTACGATAGTAGCTAAAGTGCTTGAAAAGATGGTAGCTAAACAACTTCAGACTTATTTGAAAAAGGAAAGTTGATTAATAAATTCCAATCTGGTTTTAGACCTATGCATGGTACAACTTCTGCTTTGTTGAAAGTTACTGGGGATATGAGGTGCTCTGGACAGGGGATGTCTGTGGGGGCAATTTTTGTTGATTTGTCCAAGGCATTTGATACCTTGGACCACGACATCCTCCTGTCCAGACTACCTGCTTTGGGTATTTCTACCAACGTAGTTGGGTGGTTTGATGCTTATCTAACTGGAAGGAAACAAATGGTATCAATAAATGGATGGGGATCTGGTTTTAGGGTAACTATTTCTGGAGTGCCCCAAGGATCCATTCTGGGTCCAATATTATTTAATTTATACATTAATGATTTTGTTCTAACTAATCCTGATGTACAATGTCATCTATACGCAGATGATACCATTATTTATGTGGAGGGTTCATAGATAATGCAGCTAGAACTTACTCTTCAAAGCGCATTTGATGAGCTTCAGTTATTTTATAGTGAATCCAAACTTGTTCTCAACTCAAAAAAAATCTCAGGTTATACTGTTCTCTAAAGAGAATAGTGTAACCTATTCGGAGTTAGGTCTGAATATAGTAACTAAAGATAAAATTGTTCTTGAACAAGTGCAATGTTATAGGTACTTAGGAATGTATCTGGATAGATCACTAGGATGGACTTCCCACATAGACCATATAATTAAGAAAGTTAGTGGACGTTTGGGTGCACTATACAGAATTAGAAACTGTATGGATGAAAGAGTGAGGATGCACGTAGCTACAATCACATTGATACCTTTTTTGGATTATGGGGATATTGTTTATATAGGGGCAACTTTAACCCAGTTAGCTAAAATAGATGTCTTTTTTAATAAAATAGCAAGGTTTATTTTGAATGTACCTAAGAGAACACACAGAAGAGAGCTATATCAGTCTTTGAATTGGATGTATCCAAAAGATAGAAGGTCTTTTCATGTTTTGATTTACATGGCTAATTCAGTTAGGGGTAAAGTAGCTGAATATGTCATCAATGAACTTCAGGTTAGGACAATTAGAGGAGGTCTATGCTCTGCAGAGGGTATGGAATATGTTTTGCCCAGAAGAAGGACAGATTTGGATAGAGCACATTTTTTTTATTTAGGTCCCAATATATGGAATGCATTGTTAATTTATCTTAGACCATTTAGTTCTAGTCCCTGTATAGGAGAAATAAAAAGATGGTTTAAAGTTGAAGCAGATAAAAGGTTTATTGTTGATCCACCATGAACATTATGTATTAAACATGATGAAGATTTGCACTTTATACATATGAAGGAATGTGCCCTGTACGTCTATGCAGTTTATTTATATGGATGTTAAGTAGTTATTGTAACTTGAATATTATTGTGGTGTTAGTTTTTTGTATGTATATGTATGTATATATGTAATCTGTGTTAAAAAAATGTTATGATGTCAACATGAATGTTTGTACTAAGGACCTCACTGGAAATGAGCTTGTCTCAGTCGAGTTTCCTATTCTTTTGCCTGTCAATTGAATAACATTTTTTATTAGTACTACTACTACTACAATTCACCATGATTTTCTTTGGGCCACCCTACATTATTACCATGTTCCAGATCTCATGATTACCTGGTTTCGTGCCCTGTAAAGGACAACAACTGTGGTACCTATTAATGGATGGGCAGGCCCCCTAATTTCAATTAAATGAGGGGTCCATCAGGGATATCCTCTTAGCCCGTTCTTATATTTTTTTTATTGATTCTTTATTCAGACACTTGAATTCCCATCCCAATATACATTCAATCCAGAATACTGACATTACAGCCCAGTATAAAGCAACTGCGTATGCTGATGATGTGTGCCTTCTTGTGGCAGATGAGGCCTCAGTACCTGTATCTTTAACTCTATGCGCCACATTTGGAACACTTTCTGGGACTCACTGAATCTGGACAAATGTGTTGGCATGAAATTAGGCCCTCCTTGTTACAGCCTGGTCAGATAGGCCCTATTTTTCAGTCTGAACCCAATAACCATTCTAGGGATTAAACGTGTATCCCAGATGTAGATGTGGCCAACTGGGAAGACAAACTGGTGACTAGCAAGCACAAAGTGGCACAGTGGAATAAGGGGCAGATGGAGAAAGCAAAAAAAAGTTTTCTCATTAAAACTTTTTAATTCCTCTTTTATTACCTCAACTATGTTTTTCCCAATTCCTAAAACATTTGAAACTAGTATCTTAAGCCTCTCCTTCCAGGCCCTATGGGGTAGCAGGCTCAACCCTATCAAGTGAAAGCGTAACCTATTTGCCCATCAGGGAAGGTGGCCTGCAAATGGTAAACGCCCTTTTGTTATTTTTTCAACTTTATTTCCCTCCGTCGCGGCCCCATGGAAGTCTCTCAGGCATCTGAGCCCTTATCCTGCCATGAGACCTCCCAAACTGAACCTCCTTCCCCCCTCCCTGCAGCACCCTGGTCTAACCCTCCCAGGGTGGGTTGCCCTTCTCCTCCTCTTGGGCACTCTTATATTCAGACTCTGGCTGCAGGGTAGGGCCGAGGTGGAGAGAACTGGAAGGTCGGTCGGGGATGGCCCAGCAAAGAGCATGGGGACTGGTGCTGTGCCTATCCATGGCGCTGTTGTTTTCCCTGTTTTTCTTGAGAGCCCTGGAGCTTGGATGTACAGTGACGTCCAGCTCGGCTGGTGCTGCGCTCCCGTGCACCCCAAAAGCGTCCGCCACAGCTCAAATCCCCAGCATCTTGCGGCCGAGCACTGCAGCGCCCTGCCTCCGCTTAGAGGTCACCAGTGCATCGGCTGGTGGATTCCCCTCCCAGGGAAGGAGAGCAGTCCTGGGGATGCTCGATCCTTCACCCTCCTGCCGACCCCAACAACCCGGGCTCGCTCCCAACCCGGTCGACGGCGTGGTGCAAGGTGTGGCGTCTACCGCCTCAACCCTCAGCACCATCAGGCCGGCTTCCCCCCTTTTGTTCTTTACTGGCATTTTGTTTTATATCCAGTCTGTGGCCCTTATTAATCAATGCCCAAAAGGGTTGGGAACCATGGTTATAATTGTCATGTAGAATATGGCTTCACCAGTGGGAAGCAAATTCCCTAAATACAATCAGAAAAACAGCTTTAGCTCCTCTCTATTTGAAACACACCTTTTTCAATTAAAGCAATGGCATGTTACTGCCCAGATGGTTCTTACCTCCACCCATTAGGTACTGTATAACCATCTTTTACTCACTATCTGTGCAGTCCCAGAACCATTTGAAAATACCTACCCCTATCTGGACTCCTTAAGGTCCGTTCTAAAAATACCAGAATACCGGCTCATCGTGGACTTTCACTGGCTATCCTGCCATGAGCGTATTAATGTGAAAGCAAACCAGAGGCATAAACAGTCCCAGGACAGGTTTTGCTCACTCCCCCAGTGTATTGCTGCACAGAAAACTATATCCCATTTATTTTTTGCTTGTTTTTTTATTAAACCTTTCTGGAAATATTTTGCTCAATACTGGAATGAACCTTTATTTAATACAGTCCCTTACCAAAATTTGATGTATGGCCATTTCTCTCCTCAATGGAGACAATGGAATACGGATACATTAGGTCTTCTTTTTGTTGAGATTAAATGGAATATTTGGATAGCCCACTTTTTGTTCACTTTACAACAAAAGGAATGTACTTTTCTGGAATTAGCACAAAAAATTGTGAAAGACCTACAAGTAGTGAATTTGAATGTCATACAATGCCTTTGCCTATTGTTTCAGAATTGTAGACTGCTCTTCCTTGGATTACTGATGCTGCTGTTACCTGAATTTATTGTGAAATTCATTAAATGTATTTTCACCTAATGTGTTCAATTTGTTACTTACAGTTGTCTTCCGATTTCTGTTTTCAATAAACTGTCCCCTACTTTTTTTGAGAAGTGCCATGGGATCTTTAACATCCACCTGAACTACCACCAGAACAGGTAGATGGGACCACGGTTTAACATCTCATCCGAAAGATGGCACCTCAGGAGTGTAGCACCCCCATCATGCTGCACTACAGTGTCAGTATTAGGATTTAACCCAAGTGCCTGGTGTGGGGATAGAACCCACAGCCTTCTGATCTTCTGGCCTCAGAGGCGAGTGTGTAACCTGCTGAGCCACTGCAAGATGGTATGGCTGCAGGCAAAATTCTGAAATCATGCATCTCATCCTCTCAGCATTAACGTGTAACAATGGGCTTTAAAATGCAGAGCACATGGTCGGAAAGTGTAGCACATTCTTAGTTTAAAAATATAACAAGTTTAAAGAGATGTTCAGGTATCCAGGAAAACATTATCAAATATAATATTCAGATGCTACTCAGTATCTGTTTGATCTCCCCTCATTCCTTTTTTTTTTTTTTACACATTTATTTCTTAGCCCCTTACCGGGAGCTCTCTCCAGCATCTACCTAACCTGCTCTCTACCTCCCGTTGTGGCGACTGCACTACCCTTGCTCCAATTCAGGCTGAACCTCGGATCAAGCTCGACGGGAAGGGCTGCCCTATCCTCCCAGGGGCACTCTATCTATAGTGTAGTGAGCCTGTTGGAGTGGAGGGCCAGGAGAGTGAGGAGCCCAGCATTGGGAGTGTGGAGCTGGCGGCAGTGCCTTCGCCTATCCTCTGGAGGGGATCCAGTTTCCTCCATTTCCCCAATGCTCGGTCATGCAATGGTGTCAGTGGCACTAGTGCGGCGCGCCTGCCACAGCACGCCCCTCACAATGTGTGGTGGCTTCAAGCTCTGCTATCCCTGGTCTCCACCAGAGGTCACCCCTGTGCGATGCAACCCCTAGAGCCCTCCCCGGGAAGAGAGAGCAGTCCCCTGGACTCTTCCCTCTCCTGCCAACCCCCGACGACCCGAGCTCGTTCCCGAACCTGGGTCACTGGCGTAGCACGAGGTGTGGTGTCCAGCGCCTCAACCCTCAGTGCCACCGGGCCAACCACCCTCATTCTTTATTACTGGGATTATCTCCTTGAAAAGGGGGGCTGGAATTTCAAAAGCGGAACAACTGCACAGGTACAGTGAACAAAGTTGCTAAACGGAACATACCCTTATAGAACAGAAATTTTTTCAGTATTCTTGCAATTTCTAAAAATGATGTATTTTTGTAACCTTTTCTGCATTTTACAGTGGCTTGTGCAAATCTGCAGCTGCACAAAAATGCTTCTCCTGATATTTCCAGGCACAGCATTTTTTATGCACGTGCGTAGATAAAGTTAATGCCACCAGTGTGCAAAAAAAGCATTTTTGCCAATACAAGGATTTTTCCTTGAGCCAGCAAGTTGTGTATGTGGACTTAGTCCCTGGGTTGTGTTGCTTGGATAGTATCTGATGGAACTGGATACCATCAAATACTACTGATTTTTCTCCCATAGCATCGGATACTATTGGTATGTGACTACTGGATTCTATTACCTAAGATCCAACCAGATAACAACTAGCCCATGTGACTATCTGGGTTTGAGATATCCAAGGCAGATGTCTGACCCCAGATCCCACTACCTGATCCTTGAATCTGAAATCCAAATGGGTTTAGATAGGTTCCCGGATCCATAATCGGATAGACTGCCCACTGGATCCAATCAGGATAACCAAAAGCCCTATCCGAGCATCACTATCCCTGGGCCATGCCTGGCATTTTAATAATCAAGCCTCTGATCTTTGTCCCATGGTACTCTACTTTGATCTCTGATCAAGTCGCAATCCTCTGTTTGTGACATCACAGTCTTTCTGACAGTAAACCTCGGTGACGCCGGGAGAAAGGGGATTGTGACTTCAGCAAAGATTACAGCAGGAGGAACAGTCTGGGGGCAAAGATCCTCTTTTATGCAAATATACTCTAATAATAAAATGGTGGGATATACATATACAAAATTATTTTTCTATATGTTGAATTTTGTCTCATTATTATTCTTTATAAAAGTTTTACAGGGGACTGGAAAATCTCTAAGACAAGTGGGCTCTGTTTGCTTTGTGTGAAGGAATTAACTTTTTCAAATAAACAGTATGTCCAAAAATAGCTGTCAAATTATGACATACCTCTCAGCTGCCCCAATTGTATATACCTCCCTGCTCAACAATTTCCTTGGCCCCTCCTAAATTTTCTGTGACTGGAAAGCAGGGATTTGAACATAATATGATACCGTGCATCCAGTACCTATTACAGTCTAGTTGTCCTTCGGAAAATGATTGCCACACACTGGGCCACATCTTGTAACAGCTTATTGTGCTGCTATTGCACTGTAACTGGTGATCCCCTATAATGACTGGAAAAGCATTCCTGATAAAATGGTATAATGACCCGCAGAATTCCGTAATGACAGGATAGCGGGTTATTACAGCATTGCCTTCCTTGAGCTTTCTCTCACTATATTTGTGTGAGTACGGCAACTGCTCAGGGACACATTTGTTCACACAAATACAGTTTAGTTTTTCTCTCTGTTGAAACCTTGCACCAGTTATTGCAAAAAAATAATGCCTGTGCCAAGTTAGTCTTATGAGGATTTTTCACACACCCTTGGTGTGTTATAATCTCATAAACCCCTCAAGCTTCACTCTCGGGGTTTATCGATGAACACACACCTCCAGTGCATGAAAAATCCTCATAACACACACCCACGCTCGCTGCCATTAGTCTCTATATACTGTATATGGCCCAGTGTTGTTGTGTATGGAAATCCACACATTTCCAGATGCTGCTGTACTACAATGGAAGTGATGTCAGAAAACTGGTCTACCGTAGTAGCTATGTTACTACTGTAGTCCAACCCCTGTAAGAAGTGTCCTTAATTTGGCCATTGGTCTCAGGGTTGTTAAGCCCTGCCCCTGATTTTGTCAGATAGAAGGTTGAGAGATATGATTAGATGAAATATCAGTATATCTTGGTGCAGCCATGGTAAACAAATGGGTGGAAAGGGCTCTGCGAAATACATGTATGTGGCAATTGAAACTGAAAGCTACAGGATGTGTAAAATATACCATAGTGGGACTGTCAGGAATGCAGGCAGGGAATTCGCTGGTTGATTTTGTCTGGTATACCATATATTATATACCTATGTTTTGTGTGAGTGTGTGTGTTTTGTGTTACAGTACTCGAAATGAGCACGATCAAAGCACTCTATACCGGGACTCCATAAAACCTATCTGCTGATTTTCCTACCAACTCAGGGATCCAGTAGGTGTCCTCTATGCTCCCCCCGAGCAGCAACTGTCATCGATCCCTTTGTAACATAAATAATGCAATTCCTGCTTGGCAATATAACAGGCATATCAGTGACATATTATATATTCAACCCGAAATCTTTTTTGTGTGATCTAACTAACCTGCCTGGGGGGAACTTTACAAAGTGGACCAACCCAAATATTTCACTCTACTAGTGATCAGACAGTGATCACTTTTGTTAATTAAAAAAAGCTTGTAACTGTGCTTTGCCTTTAATGCATGCATATTGTCCAGCCTTTTTTTATTGAATCTAAATAGATATAGTTATATGTATAAATGCTTTGGCATAATGCCATTACACACCGTTTGCTCCGCTTGCAAGTGTCAGTTGCATAAATAAGTGGCTGCATCTTTTGTTCCCCAGACAGGGCCTCCAGAGAAAGAGAGCGAGAGCCGAGCTAGCTGGCCCATTGCAGCCTGTAAAGCACTAATGTAAATGTGTGTGTTTGCAAGAGCCGGGAGATGCTGACAGATTCCTGATAGATGTGCAAGATGGCGCAAGCACGTTCAACTCCTTGCAGCCACCAATTGTCCTAGCCAGTACCATGAGGATCTAGCTTGCATACATATATTTTTGTAAGGGTCTTTTTTTTTGGCGATTAACTCCGAGATTTCCGTGCAAAAAAAATATAGCGCTTCAATGGCTTCCGAAAACTTGTGGTCACCCTGTCGCTTTCTTGGATTACTTTTGCTCGTTTTTATAGGTAAGTGGTGGATCGATCTTGCTAAGACTGCTTGTAAGGTTGGCAGGGTGCTCCAGACTGGGCTGTAAGCGGGGTCTCTGGCTCTCTTTCTCTCACCCGATGGCCATCTTAGACGGTGAAGTGCTCACCCCCGACCGACTACGAGGCGGAAACCGAGACAGCATTGCAGGACTGGAGCACGTAGTCATTCCCTAGCCATGCATCACGCTTCCAGATATTAGATGCCTTAGTGTTTTTTTTTTTTTTTGATTATGTGTGCTCGACCTCTGCTCGGCTTTGGCCACCGCAGTAAAGCGGCGGCGTTTCTCTGTGCCCCCACCGCTATTGCTGGCCCTCCCCCTTAGCTCGGTCGCCCCGCCGGACGGTGCCGGGTCGCCGCTCGCCTGCAGCCGGGGAGCAGGCAGTGTCTGTTTTCCTTCTGCTCGCGCTTTGCTCGGAGCACATGGTTCTGTCAACAAGCCCTTCCAGCAGGGATCGGTGCCAAGTAGCAGTAAATAACAGTGAAAGGGGCTTAACCGCAGAGCCATTTCACGTTTTAGCCTAATACTCGCCTATCCGAGCCTGATTTTTTCAAACAAACGTATTATTGCAACCCCCCTTTAATTTGCTACTGGGTCGCAGGGACTTTTTTAAAAAAAAGGGGGTTTCTTTGTTCTGTAATTAAGATTTCGGTCTGGCTGTCAAACCCTTAAAACCCGTGCCCCCTGATATTCTGGTTTGGAAACAACAATTTTAGGGCACTTTTTACAAATGCATTTCATTGTAGCTGCTAGTGGGGTGCACTGTATTTTTGGAGAGATAGTGGGCTGCCTGAGTGAATTGTATCTTTTGGATGGCCATAACATTACCGTTTTTATTTATGGGTCGCCAGTGGGTCTTAATTGAGCACCCCCCCCCCCTTTACTTTTTGATATTTCCACAGCGTGGAGTTCTTTTTTTTTTTTTGAATCGTAATAAAAAGACACTTTGTACCTTTTGCCGGTCAGTTTAAGCGCATTCCGACTGTGCAACTCTGTGTTTTTGTGTGGTTGACTATGTTCCGTTAGAATCATTTTAAAGGCATTTTGACATGCAAGCTACTTGTCTCTGAATAAAGCCAGGTATTTCAGCTCCGGTTGTAATAAGAACCTGCCAAAATATATTTTACCAAACTCTCCCGGGGAAGCCAGTGTAAGTGCATAAAGCTAGCCTCACTAAACTTGTTTCACCTCGGGGATCTTTTAAAGGAGAACTGCGCTGAACCTGTAAGTCATTTTCCCCAATAGAAGTAGTTTTTTAAGTACTGGTTAAATTTCGGCCATTGTTCCATCTGTACAGGCCTTTTAGTAACATCAGTGGGTGTTCCTGCTTTACATTCTGGTGTTAAGTGCTATTTTAGAACTGTATGATGTGGTTTATGCCCCACTGAGCCAGAGAGTTCTATAACAGAACATGAATGCATTGT
Source organism: Neoceratodus forsteri (assembly GCA_016271365.2). Lineage (NCBI taxonomy): Eukaryota > Metazoa > Chordata > Ceratodontiformes > Ceratodontidae > Neoceratodus > Neoceratodus forsteri. Next base: position 1,711,243,181 of record CM028129.1, on the reverse strand, counting down.
GCCAACAATGGAGTAGAACAGGGACATAAACTACATGGTACAGTTCTACAATGGTGCTTACCAGCAGCATGTAAATCAGAAGCATCCACTAGGATAGCTAAAGAGCCTGGATAGCTAGAGCAGTAACAGAATTTGAACCAGTATTTAAAAAAGAGTGTCTGCTGGGAGACATGATGTACAGATTCAGCCAGTTCTCCTTTAATATTAAATGCATGTTTGTCAGCTGGTGTGGACTTGCTTTTAGAATTCTTACCCCATTTGCCATGTGAAAATATAAATGATACTCATGATGTGAGAATAGACCATGTAGCAGGTAATGGGGCTTATTCGCCTTAAAAATTGGTGTTATTAATATCGCTTTATACTCTTATTTTGTAATGGGTAATTGTACTTTTTTCTTATTCATTATCAAAATTAGAGTTTCAATAGGTTAAATTAATACATCTTGCACAACATGAATTAGTCAAGGAAATAGATGGGAACAGTTGAAATAGTAACACAGTACTTAATGCTTACACATTCTCCAAACAAAGAGTCATGAGACTGAAGGTATACACATTCCACATGCACAAAATTGCATGATATTGGTCAAACCCCTTGCCTGTGTCCGTATCTTTCACGTATAACTGTTGTACACATAATTCTTTAAAAATATTTTCTTGAGCATCCAGGAGTATTCATTTTTGAAGCATTGTTGGTTTACTAAGCTGCTTATGCTGACATCTTCAACTGATTACTGTAAAAGGTTTTGTTTACCTTTTCGCTCCAGAAACTGTGGCAACTGTAAGCTTGGTTCATGGCAAATGCTACAATTAGTTAGAAACAACAGGCTTGTGTAGTTGGGTGATGTTTTCTGTGTTTACAGTCGATGGAGTTTGCTGTGATGCAAGGGCGGGCTGCACAGACTTGATATAGCCTGTGACTTTCTGGCTGTGAGATGTAGGGTTCACATACAGCTTGAGGTTGTAAGGGAGAGGAGGCTTGTGGTCCCAGTCTGTAGTTGACAGCATACATGCTAAGGAACGAGCACCTCCTCTCTAATGGGGTCATGCAGAGATGCACGCAGTACACCAGTAGAGGCCTGTGGACACACATACCTACAGTGATGATCTTGCTGATGCACAAGTAGGGGCTACGCAGTGGCCTGACTCAGAATATGCTGATTATCTTCAAGTGTGAGGGGGCAGGTAACCTAAGAGTTGCAGAGCCACAAGGGAGTTACACAAATCCTGCCCCCTTAAAAGTGATGGTAAACATCACATTTTGAGCCAAACCATTGCATATTTGATTTATTCAACATCACTTTACTAGTTGTAGCTTTTAAATCTGCAGTTTGAAGATTTAGCCGCTTATCTTTGATTTCAACTGCTGGCTTCAGTGCTGTACAGGGCAATGAGAATGCTTGTTCTGCATGTTTCTAAGTCAAAATGCTGTTGTACCACAGTTCAGAGGTCATGGCACATGTGCCAGCTCACTGGCGTGAGAGCTGAGGCACCAGGCTTCATCTCCCACCATGCTGGCAACCTCGGGTGTCGGGGTTGGTCGGGGAGGAGGATTGAGCCGCCTGATGGACTGCTGTCCTCTGGGGAGGGTTGGTAGAGCCTGGTGCTTGCCTGTCTCCTGGTGGAGGCTGAGGAAAGGCAACTCAGGCCAGCAGATCGGGAGACATTGTTGCACATTGAGGGAGCACGCAGCATATGCCTGAATGTCATTGTGTGCCACCCTCCCAGGGTATCAGAAAACAGGAAATCCGCCAGTGGCTGGATGACAGCGGGTGCCCATGGTCCCGCTCCCAGCCAGCTGGGCTCAACAGCCCAAACTGCATCTAGTCTCGGTGGGAGTTTGGGACCCCCGTGAAGATGGCTGGCAGTAAGTCCCGGTGGACATCGGGGGATGGGACTGGGTGCCTTCCTGAACAAGGGCCGACCAGGTGGCAGAGAACAGAGAGACAAAAAGAAAAAAAAAGGTCATGGAACGCAGTTGTACCCTTCTGTGGTGCACCAGTGTTCCAGCTGATTAGAAACTCAGCGCGGCACTACACTTGTGAAAACTGCACACGAACAGCAAACATTGTCAGTAAAAGTAAAAACCAAAAATGCCATTTTTTACTGACAAAGAAAGAACAAGAACACATAAGCACCGACCACTGAAGAACCAGTAAATCACAGTTTTTTTTCCCGTTTATATTTTTATCCACAGATCATGAAAATTCCTGAAACAATGTGAATAAGTAAATTAAAAGAATTCAGTTCCAGTCTTTGAAATATGGACTTTTGTTTAGTGTGTTAAAGGAAAACACTGGTTATCCGCTGCACTCTCCTGGCACTACCCATGTCCCAATTAATGGTTCTGTATAAAAAAACAAATTCTGTGTTCACTTAGGTAGTAATGTTTACATTTTAATCAGTTCAAGCAAACTTCCGTGTACTAAAGCTGCCAGGAGCCATCTCATGGGAGCCACTAGCACCCTCTCCTGGGATATGCTGATGTGCCCCTGCCAGCCAATGTGCTGCGTTGTTGTGGGGACATTAGCATATCCCGGGTGAGGGTGTGAGCAGTTCCCATGAGATGGCTGCTGGCAGTCTCAGTGAATGGAAGTTTGCTTGGACTGAAAAAAAGGTGAATATTACGTACGTGAACACAGAACTTTTTTTCATACAGTGCTGATAATTGGAGCATAGGTAGTGGCAGGACAGCGCCGGCGGGTAACTGGTGTTTTCCTTGAAGCTTAAGAGAGGTGAATTAACTGAACTGAAGCAAAATTATGTGGGCTTTAGTTGGTGTGTTTTACTGAACTTCACTCTGTGTTTTTGATTCCCTTTCACTTTTACCCGACAGTGGTTGTAAAGTTTTTCCATTTATTCACCAAAAGGGTATGGATTGCAGCATCCACTTGAAAACTGTTTGTTTTTTCTTACTCTGTACACGTTTAAAAAGTACTGGTTGGGCAACCACATGCCCAGCCAGCCTGTGCTGCCACCTCGGGGTTCTGATTGCATCGGAACTCTCGAGTATTGCTCTCGAGGTCTGGTAATCAGAATGCCTTCGTGGCAGCACAGGCTGGTGGTGCATGGTTGGCAAACCAGTGTTCTCTGTGTCTTCACACTGCTGGTCTGACACACTGCGATCCACACTGATTATTCTTGCCAATACTCTACCCATGTTGACGGCCTTACACATACTGACACAGGCAGTCTACTTTGACTGGCATCACCACACTGGTACTGTCACCAACATATATTCCCACTGATGGTCTCTTGGACAATCATGTATACTGATGGTCTCACAGAGAAGAGTGCACACACTGATGGAGCAGTGCACAGACTGACGGTCTTGCTGAAGCACATACACTTGTCGACATTGTCACTGACAAACACATCTACCCTGTTGATCTTGTTGACAGGCGTGCCTCCCACAGACAGTCTCACTGACAGATATATCCACACAGACACAGATACCCATGCTGCTGGCATTACTAACATGCGTAGGCACACCAACAGTCACATAGTTAAGCATACTTAGGTTGATGGTCTCACTGAAGGCATTGATTTTCTCACTGACACATGTACCTACACTGACTGTCACCGATAGGCATAACTGCACCGACTATGTCTTGTGACTTGTATCCTCCCGGGTCATGCCTGAAAATAGGCATCTCTATGCCTAGTGCACTCGCCCGGTTACCAAAAACAAATAAATAATAAATAAATGTCAGTGTCAGTGTCTCGATAGGTTACGTGCTCCCCTCTGGGGCCAGAAGATCATCGGCTCTAGCCCCACAGCAGGTACTTAGGGTAGTACCCATAACTAAAAATGGTAGTGCAGTACGAAGGGGGCACTGCAATGTCGAGGTGCCATCATCCTTCAGATGAAACGTTAAACTGAAGTCCCTTCTGCCCATTTCTGGTCACTGTCCACATGAAGGCTAAAGATCCCGGACACTTTTGAAGAAGAGCAGAGGCGTTTCCTGGTGTCATATCAAATATTCACTTGTCAGTAAACCACCATGTAATCTATCCTCCAGGATACACCTGGAAGCAGGCTATCACAGCTCAGTGTACCTTTCCTGGTCAAAAATTACAAATAAATGTTGCTAACAGGCATAACAATATTGATAATGGACTCCTTGATGCAGGGGTCAGAATTAAGTTTTGCAGCCACTAGCCAGAAGGGCTAGTCACTGAGAAAATCCACTAACCCTACAGATTTTTTCTGTGGCCCAGCTGTTGTACTTATTGAAATGTTACCTTCTCCAATATAAGCCCGCAGGGCTAGTTAAAGGGAAATTTTACTAGCCTGATACAAAATCTACCAGCATTTTGGCTAGTGAGCCAGTGCCAATTTCGATCTCTGTTAATGACTTGTATATACATAATAACAACCTTGCTTATCCCTACATCTGCACTAAAGGTTCACTCAGGCACTGCCCACATGCAAATTTTCCTCAGATGTGTAGCTGCATGGACTCGCCCACAAACATGTACTATAATGAGTAGATGAAAGACAGTCACATTTGGAATACGTACACTTTAGTTAAGATGGGAAACCAAAGTTCATAGAATGTTGGGGAGGGGGGAATTCAACAGACCCCCGAGTGATTTCTGTTTAAACATCTCACATGCAAATAACCAAAGAAACAGTTGATGTTTAAACAACGGGGCAGAGCAGTATTGAATTATTGTATGGCTTTTCACAAGACAAAAACCTGAACTGTAAATAATTTAAAAATATATGTATGTTAGCTAAAATGTGTAGTTTGATATTTTTATTGGGCAAGCATAAGTCTTGCACAATGCTGTTATAGTACATGATTTTTCAGGCCACAGAGATGCCTTGGTCAGGTATACACCTCTACAAATTTTCTTTCCTAGTACATCAGATGAAATATATGACAGTGTATGAAGTGGACACTCTCAGTAAAAATCTTAAGACTGTGTTAATGGGGCTGTTAATGCTGTTGCAGTGCAGCATGTGATGATATACACAGTACTGCTTTAATAGTACCAACTAAATAAATCTTTACATTTTCATTTTCATTTCCATGTTCAGCTGTAGGCCTGACCAGTGGTGCTAGCTATAGTGCATTGTTCTACCCAAGCAGGAGACATGGGTTTATGTTCCAGATGTGCGATGTCTGGGTGCTGGCCTTAGTATCCAAGCAGGAGACATGGGTTCACTTTCCAGATGTGGGATATCTGGTTGCTGGCCTTAGTACCCAAGCTGGATACATGGGTTCACTTTCCAGATGTGGAATCAGTCAATCAATCTTTATTTTACCAGGCGAAACACCTTTAAGAGGAACTCGTTTGCAAGGCAGACCTGGGCACAATAACACAACAAAGGACAATGCAAGATAACATATCAAGGAACAAAGCAAAATGTTACAAAAATAAAACAGGAAACTTGAGAGAATAGTCAGCAAATGCTCAGAACACACCAGAATGGGAACAATAACAGTACAAGATAAATACAGCAGTTATATACGATATATACAACACAGTAGGAATGTGCAATATATAACAATGATTTTATAAGAAGGGGTACCAATGCAGAAGTAGAATTCAAGGAGGATGAGGATGAGGAGTTGGGAGGGTTAAGAGGCTGAGGAAAGAGGGGGGAAGGAGTGGGTGGTTACAAGGCAAACAAGGAGAAGAATCAGGAGGGCTATCAGGGTGCTGACCTAGGTACCCAAGCTGGAGATATGGGTTCACTTTCTAGATGTGGGATATCTGGATGCTGGCCTTAGTACCCAAGCTGGAGACATGAGTTTGTGTTCCAGATGTGGGCTATCTGGGTGCTGGCCTTAGTACCCAAGCTGGAGACATGGGTTCACTTTCCAATGTGGGATATCTGGTGTTCCAGATCTGGGATATCTGGAGTTCCAGATCTGGGGTATCTGAGTTCCAGATCTGGGATATCTTGAGTTCCAGATCTGGGATATCTGAGTTCAGATCTGGGGTATCTGGTGTTCCAGATCTGGGATATCTGGTGTTCCAGATCTGGGATATCTGGAGTGTGCTGACGAGGCACTGCAGGATCTTGACATCTGAGCAAGTGCCCTTCTTTGGGTGGGTAGGTGATCTGGATCAGTACTCCTCTGTCTCCTTGTGTGTGACCCAGAAGACCCTAGCAGCTAATCAGGTTTACAAATGGGTGGGTGGTCCATGCTACAGGACTTTTTCATGCCGAGCATGGGAGAAACCATACCAACAGGCTATTCATGAAAGTCCAACTCTGATGTCCATGCCCTGGCTGTGGTACATATGTCCTCTGGCAGGGGTGGCAGCAGTGAAGTGGACCATCAAGTGTATGTGTGGTGGGGGGTCTAAAAATATAATACAAAACCAGCCGCCACCCTTGTCAAACGCAGTGTTCTTTGAAAGTAATTTTTTCAAAGTCTTTTTTTTTTTTTTGATATTCTTTTTACCCCCACTGACACTCCGGATCCCACCTCTCCTTCGGGCCTTCTAGTGCCCCACTAACCCTGGCGATCCTCTTCAGGAGCTCCTCCATCCACAGATAGCAGCCGACCCCGAGTTGGTCCCAGCATATCCATTGCCGGCCGGGTCCCCTCCTGCCGAGGGAAGGCACGGGAGAGAGCAGCACACTACTGCTCACCCCAGGCGCCGCTGTGGAAGGATATTCGGTCGAGGCCGATGGCGTGGAGGGTGGAAGCCGTCATCCAGTGCGCTCCGGAGCTGTTTTCCGGTTTTCTTGAGTCCCTCCTACACTGCTGAGTGTAGTGCCCCTGGTCTCCACCAGGGACTGCCCCAGGAGAGGAGAGGAGAGCAGTCCTCCGGACGCTCAATCCTCTCCTTCCCTTGCAAGCCCCCGGCGCCCCGATCAAAATCTTTTTAGTAATGAAAAAAATGGTGATATAAGAGCCCCTGTCACACTGAGAAGATTGGCAACAGAAAACGTCAGTCAAAGCTGTTCACATTCTCCATTTTAAGTTTTTTTTAAAGCAGCTTGCAGAATACTTCCAGTATTTTTTTTAACTGAGAAAACAGGAGATGTGAGAATTTGTTATATATCAATGGTTGTAGAATTTAGCAACAGAAGTTAACAGCAGGCACACTTCCCATGGTGTTCAGTAGAGTTTGGATCTCTTTGTGACATTACTGTAACAGGAGCAGTACTCAGACTATCTTAACTAACTCCTTCCAGGGCTGTCTTAAAAGGGAGTCTGCTGATATCGATTCTGATTATCATTTCAGCAGATTGTAACAAACACGCTCAATGTTGTACAACAGACGTTTTTACAAGGTATGGTGTAGCTATTATTTGGCTTACAGGTCATTCGAGAGCTTTGTTCTAAATATTTACAATAATTTATTTTACTTATTTATTTGTAATTCCTGACTAAGAAAGGCATACTGAGCAGTGACAGGTTCTTTGCAGGTATGTACTGGGCTAGGTTACACTGACCTATGTTACTGACGGGGAATGTTGCGCAGTACACTGGAGAAGATCCCCTACTGTTATAAGTGCCACAGAATTTTTAACCTCTCCCTGGACAGTCACCAGAGATGGGCAGAAGGGACCTCCTGTTAACATGTCATCTGAAGGAGGGCACCTCAACAGTGCAGCATCCCCCAGTGCTGTACTACAGTGTCAGTATTGGCTATTAATTAACCCATGTTCCTGATTTGGGGCTAGAACCAACGAGGTGAGCATGCAACCTACCGAGCCAGTGACAGAGCAGCACACACAGACCATGAAAGCGTGTATTCTGGTCTGAATTTCTATCAGAATGCCCCCATTATGGTTATTTGCTGTTGTTTATAATGCAAAAGTAACAGTAATTTCTGAATTCCTCATAAACCATTTTATGCCTTTTGGCACTTCAACTCTTAGCTTCACATCTTTTGGGAGAGCACAAATCCTTAGATTAGTGTCTCTCTAGCTTAAACATGGTGGCCTCAAGAGGCCTGGTGTACAACCACCAGAATTTAAATGCTGGCTTCACTTCATATTTGTTCACCCCAGTTCCACTGTTATACCCCACCCCGGTATAACACATTGCTTTTCACACAGTATATAGTAATTGAGTCCTTGATGTATTTTCATTTGAAAATACATTGGGTATTGGTGGTATTCTGGGAGGGGAGAGTGGGAGGGATGGGTTAAAAAAGGGGAGCTTGAGCAGCAGCAGTACCTTACCAGTGAGCTATGTTTCAGGCAGACGAGATAGACTGTTAGGCCTAATCTGCTGGCAACTATGTACGTACGTGCGTATGTGCATGCGTGCATGCGTACGTATGTACGTGCATACGTATGCATGTATGTGTGTACGTATGTGTGTATCACCAGTGTTTATTTAAAAGCTAAGAGATTGTCCATTTTGTTACTTTTGCAGTTAGCACCTGGATGAGCTCTCTGGTCACAGAAAGGTGTGCTGGTTGCCGCATGGGGCCACAGTGGCCTCATATGAGAAACACTGCCTTAGATCCACTCCTGCCTGTTTGGCTGGCTAGCAGTAGACAGTGTAGGGCAGTGGTTCAGACAGGTCTGTGAATCTGGGGATCACAGTTTAAAATAACCACTCCGTCCCTCCTCACCTTGTACAAGCCACTTGACCTCCCTGTGCTTCTGTCTCTGAGCTGTCAAACTGGAAAGAGGTGACCTGTCATCCCACTAACAATGAGATGATGTTTCTTATCCCAACTGGGCAACCATGGAAATACACTTTATTAAATAGGTACTACTTTCTCTGTCCTTGCCAAACTGACACAGCCTGTTTGAAAATGTAGCCTAAACGGAGACTGGTTGACAAATGTACTGCAACATATATTTCCAACTTCAAGTTCTTACCTAAAAATATATTGGGGGTAGGGCAAAAGCCTGCGGCACAGGACATGAACCGTGTGCAATATGCTATGTTTCTTAACTACTACACAACAGAATTGCAACCTTTTCTTTGATCTTCATATACTCAAGTGGCTACGACTGTAAGCATACATGGGGTCACCAGAATTTCTTCATGCAGACACATTTCTTCAGCACAAACTTATGAAAGAGTCATGAAAGCAGCCTGTTGTACGTTCGACTGGGCATTAGCCTTGTGCTGTGTGAAAAACTTGCTCTTGACAAGAGTTCTGTGCCATATTTTTTTTAAAACATCTGCTAGAGTGAATACACAGTCCTTGTGCTTGGAAATGAAAGTCCTTACACGCTCATGGATAACCCCCCTCAAAGATTAAAAAAAATATATATATATACATCTTGATTAATGCCCTAATCGAGTGTGAGGAGATATGTTTGGCTTTCATTTTGTTTCTTTTTCTGCTTCTGCGATTTTCACAGAGCTGGTCCTTCTTCCTCCAGGTCAATGCCTTTTCCTGTCCAAAAGAACTGCTATGCTCCGTGGACCCCAGAAGACCCGAGGATGCGGTTATTACTAGCTCTTTGTTGTGTTGCCCTCCCACCCTCAGCCACCTCGAGGCCCTGCCATTCCATGCCTAGGCAGAGTCTCCCAAGATCCAGTTGCTGGTAGTGAAAGGCTGAGGTGCCTTGGGCTGTCCCTGGGTGGTGGGGACCAACATCTCTTAAATGGACATGGAGCAGGCCTGACTTTCTCTGCCTGTCCAGCAACCTTTCTTCTGTTCTCTTTGCCCTCCCATAAGGAAATAGATGCGGTGTCTAGCTTTCTAAGAAAGTACTTGAAAGGAGAACTGTCTTGAATCTGTATGTAATTTTCACGTAGAAGCTGTATTTTAAATACTTTTTCATATCGTTACTGTTCTAGCTCTGACCATTTAGTTACTTCAGTGGGTATTTCTGATTTACACATGGCTGGTAAGGTCCATTTTAGAACTGTATGATATCATTCATGTCTCAGTCACAGAGATCTACAAGAGAACACAGAGGCATTGTGATAACAATGGAGGAGCTTAACAGGGACATAAACTGTATCATATAGTTCAAAAAAAGTCTCTCCCTGGCCAGCCGGCTGAACACAGGTTCAGAAACAAATTCTGGTCACTTGGAAGTCGAATGGGGAAGGGGAGGATAGAGCATCCCAAGGATAGCTCTCCTTCCTTGGGGAGTGTGTGGCACTGCTCCCGCTACTTTGGTGTCACCTGCACCATTAAAAATGCTCGGCCAGTGATATCATCCATTGCTATCGGTCAAGGCTTTTGAGACTGATACCACTACTGGTATGGGCTGCTGCATTAATAAAGACTAAGCGGCTCCTCAGTGTGTGCAGCTTGCATCACAGTAGCGACTCATGCAAGTAGCCGAATCAGCATCTCGAAACGCTGACTGGACGTGCATCAACCAGTGACATCATCGGTTAGAATCAGACTGTAGCTTGGATACCACTACTGACAGGGGCTGCTAGATTAGTGCTGCTTTTATTTAGTTTATTTACTAGGTAGATACACTAGACAAAACACACAACCTGGAAGATCACAGCATTGGAGGTTGTCACAACACGGAGGGTCTGTACATTTGCCAAGCAGTAATACAGAGAAATAAACCAAAGGAAACAAAATACAACGTGTAGTAGGGAAGGTGCAAGATACAATATGTAGTAGGCAGGGTGCAAGATACAATATGTAGTAGGCAAGGTACAAGATACAATATGTAGTAAGTATGGTACAAGATATAATATGTAGTAGGCAAGGTACAAGATACAATATGTAGTAGGCAAGGTGCAAGATATAATATGTAGTAGGCAAGGTGCAAAATACAGTATGTAGTAAGTATGGTGCAAGATACAGGTCAGTGAACATCAGTAGGACACAAATAACAAGTAGATGGATAGGTTACATACTTTGGTACGGTAATGTCAATGTCAGTTTTATTTATATGGCACCCAATCCCTAAGGCTCTGAGCGCCTTACCAGCAGAATGAATAAACAATAATTGAAATCTAAAACAATTAACAGTCAAAGAACCAGATCATAATATAGACTGAAGAAATTAGTTTTAAAGGTTTTTTTCAATTCTTTTCCCTCCGATCACATGGCCGGGTCCTCTCAGGTAACTTAGCTTTGTCCTGCCCGTCTGAGGATCCCCGAGCTCAGCCTCCTCTCCCTCCTCCCGATGCCAGCACTCCAGCTAACCCTATCCAGGGTGGGTCACCCCTCCTACCTGGGCACACTTACAAGTCAGACTCTGACATCGGACGAGGTGGATCTTGGAAATTGAAGGCCACCCGTGGAGAGCCTGGCATTAGGCATAGTGGATAGGTGCCATCGCCTGATCCTCGGTGCTGGGTTTTTCTGTGTTCTTGGTTGCCCCCCCCCAACATGAGACATGCAATGCTGCACAGCCCGTAACATAGATGCTCCCATCTACGTCCGGAGGCAGCTGTCTGACGTCGTCCCTTTACTGTATGAGCCCAAGTGCGTAGCAGTGCCGCTGGTCTCCACTGGGGGCCACTGCTGCACTGGGCTACTCCTGGATCCCTCCCTGAGAGAGGAGAGCAGTCCAATGGACGCTTAATCCTCTCTCACCCCTGCTGACCCCGGAAGTCCAGGGCTTGTTTCAAACCGATTGCAGCAGCGTGGCGCAAGATGTGGTGTCCCTGCGCCTCAGCCCTCAGTGCCACCGGACTGGTCATGATTTTTTTTAAAATAGGCAATGAAGAAACACCTCTCACCTCACTGGGAAGGGCATCCCAAAGTATCAGGGCCGCTACACCAAATGCCGTATCACCCAAAGATTTTAAGCAGGATCTGGGAATGGAGAGGAGATCTGCCTTCACTGACCAGCGGGCGCAACCAGGAGCATATGGAATCAGGAGGTCTTTCAGGTAGCCCAGACCCAAACCACGTAGGGCCTTGTATGTTAACAAGCAAACCTTGAAGCTGATGCACCACCTGACAGGAAGCCAGTAGAGAGCATGGAGAACTGAGGTGATATGCTCCGATCGAGATGTCCCAGCAGCCAGCGTTGCTGCTGCATTCTGAACCAGCTGCAGGTGGAGCATTAGCCTCATGGAAAGCCCCAGGTAAAGAGCATTGCAATAATCCAACCTAGAGCGAGACCAAGGCATGCACTCGTGTTGCAAGGTCAGTCGGATTGAGATAGGTTTAATCCGAGCAATGTTGTGCAGATAATAGTAGTCACTGCAGACAACAGCCGACACCTGGAATTCCAGAGTCAGCTCGGAGTCCATAGTGCCCCCAAGATTTTTCACCCTGTCTGCAGCATGAAGGGTCACACCATCCCATAATGGAAGGGCAGTGCCCCAGTTGCTGTCATAGAGCCAGACCGACCTGACTCCACCAGTAACACCTCCGTCTTAGATGGATTGAGCCTAACACAGCTAGCTGCCATGCAATCCTGGGATGTCTTTAAGGCACTTCGCTCAGTTCCAAGATGGCGCCTTGTCCTCAGGGCACAAGCGCATCCAGCTGGTGTCATCGGCATAGCAATGAGATGCTGAGCCAGGCATCTGATGAGCTCCCCAGAGGTAACACGACACAAGCAATAATGTGGAGCCAGGACTGGCCTTGAGGCACTTCACAGCAGAGCGCAACACTGCTCGATATAAAGGAGCCAAGTGTCATCTGCTGTGACCTGCCAGTTATATAGGATTCAAACCACTGCAACATGGTGCCTGAGAGTCCCACATAGTGCCTAAGGTGAGCTAGAAGCACCCCATGATCCACCATGTCAAAAGTAGATGAAAGATCTAGAAGGACAAGGATAGAACATTTTCCACTATCCCTTGCTGAAAGGAGATCATGGTGTACCTGGACTAAGGAAGTTTCCGTACTGTGGTGAGGCTGAAAGCCAGATTGGAAGAGCTTATAGATGTCATACCTCTCCAGGTGCTGTTCTAGCTGCAATGCCACCACCTTCTCGATCAAGCTCCCAAGAAAAGGAAGGTTCAAGACGGGTCTGTCATTGAAAAGATCATCAGGGTCGAAGGAAGCCTTAAGAAGAGGCTTCATCACTGCCTTTTTTAAGGCAGATGGAAAGACACCCTCCAGAAGGGAACACCTGACGATCTCTTCCACAATTGGACCAAGTGAGTCCCAGCACTCTAAAAGAAGTCTGGTCAGCCCAGGGTCCAGTGCACAGAAGGTGGGTCACAGACCAGAAACCACCCACGAGATGTCATCCAATGAGACAGGCTCAAACTCAGCCAACAAAGACAGAGAACCTACATCCCACGAGGAGTGGACACTTACTGAATGACAGGCTGCTCGGGGAGATCCCAGCCTGGATGGAGGACACCTTGTCTAAAAAGAACCTGTTAAACTCCTCACATTTTCATGAGAAAGGCTTTACAAGACTGCAGACAGACTGGATTAAGTAATCTGTCAACAGTTGAGCTGGCCGTTCCTTCCAGCAGAAATCACCGCAACAGGAACACTGTCTTTTTCGGGTGATTACCTGCTGATAATCACAATATTGAATTCTCGGTGCCAATTTGTCCTCCTCCAAGCAGGACCTCTACCAGCAATGCTGCAACCTCCACCCTTTAGTTTTATCCTCCTCAGATCTGCATCATACTAAGGCGACCTGAGGCGTGGGGGCTCAAAGATCGTACGGACCGGCACAAGGAGTCAAAGCAGAAGAGGGCTACATTATAACCCTCCACAGCTGCCTCAACTCCCATTGCACATGCTGTCTGCATGCTTGAGATGTTAAGTACCGCTAGGATGATCTGAGGCTCTAAATATTTAAAAGAGCAGTACCCAACCATCTCCACAAGGGGGAGTTGAATGAGGAGCCCCACTGAAGAACTGAATGGACACGATCCAGCCAGATGACCGAATCCGTCATTAATCAGCATTGCGACCAAGTGCAGTAGCTCAGGAGCTGTTGCAGTTGCACATGCAACAATGGGGCGTCTCTTCAGTGCGCCGGTTTGTATTGAAGTACCAGCCCATGCCAGAAAAAGTATCAACATAGAGCTACGGACTGATTCTGTGGGCACTGGTTCACTAAAGCAATCGTACATACAGAGTTGGTTTTAAAGACAAGATAGAAAACTAAAGAGAGGTACAGAAGAGAACAAGAGGCAGAAAATGTAACTTGGGCATGTCCAGTGACTACCCCTCCCCCAACACTCAGGTGTAAGTATCCGCATAGCAACTGTAGTGTTCCAGGTTCTTTCATTTTGGACATCAACATCATTCTTTTCAAACGGTTGCATCTTTCCACCTTACACAGACAGGCAGAGATAAATAATGTATTTGATGCAAGTGTGTGTCAACTTCTAAAAATAACTGTGGTGTGCTATTACAATCATGCCGTATAGCTATTACATGCCACTACCTGTTTTTAATTTTTTCCCAATGCTTTTTAATTCTAAATGTCATCTGTTTTTAGTTTATATGGCACCGCATCAGAACACCAAACTTATGTTACAAGAATGATCAACTTCTGCAGTCAGAGAACAAGCAAAATGCTTTGTACGATGTACATGTGTATAACAAAGCAATTTTATTTATATGGCCCCTATTCCCAGGGGCTCTGGATGCCTCACAATAAAACAATAATTCAGTAAAACCATTTAGAATAAATATAAATAAAATAATATTGCACAGAAAGTTACTCAGTAGCGCCAGGTCCAAAACGCTGTATAAATAAATAAGGGAAGGTATACCTCTTGCTTCCTGGATGAGGAGTGGATCCAAAGAAGAAGAAGAATCAGTATTTATATAGCGCTTTTCATACATCCAAAGCGCTTTACAAGCAATGCTAGACTGGTAGTGAAGTGACTGAATGTGTGGTGGCGGCCATATTGCACATCATCACCCACACACAGCCTGGATAATTGCATGAACCGGTTTATGGGAAGGGGAATGTTGGCCAGGACACCGGGAATGTTCCCTACTTGCTGAAGAGTGCCCTGGGTTCTTTACTTCCACCTGGACAACACCAGGATGGGTAGAAGGGACCTCGGTTTAACGTCTCATCCGAGAGGACAGCACCCCAATACTGCACTTTCCGGATGCCAGCGATTTTAGGTGCAAGTCAATCCCGGTGTGGGACGAAGACCCACGACCTTCTGGTCCAGAGGCAGATGTGCTACCAACTGAGCCACGCTGACACCTGGATCAGGACAGGAACACCGAACTCTCTATCTCCTGAGGACTTAAGGTGAGATCTAGGTATTTGCAAGAGGTTTGCCTCTGCTGATTGAAGGGGGTGGTGAGGAGTGTTAAGAGTCAGGAGATCTTTCAGTTAGCACGGACCCAGACTGTACAGGGGGTATACTTTTGTTTGACCGAAACGCTGTTGCCCGACTTTTAGAATCCCAGTGCCTCATTCCCAACAAATGGTTGCCCGATATGTAAATTTTGTCCATGGCGGACAATGTTATATTAATTAAGGGGGGGGGGTGCGGGAGGTGAAGCCCCCGCGGAAACATGAAACAAACTCCGCCGTGGGCGAAATTTAAATGTCCGGAAACCGTATGTCGGGAATGTGGCATCAGGATTCTGAAAGTCTGGTAACAGAGTTTCAGTCTTTCATAGTAAATCTGTGCAGGGCCTTGTAAGATAACAAGCAGACCTTGAAGTTGATGCGTCACCACACTGGCAACCAGAGCAGAAGGTAGCCCATGATGTGGGCGCATGTAGAAAGGTGCTGTCCGTGGCGGCGATACCTTCAGAGTGAAAACCGAATCGCGATGGGGAGGGTAGGGCGACGGTTGTGGTTAATGGGCGCACAGGGTGACAGGATGTCGCTATGTCACACACACACACACACACACACACACACACACGCATGGGGTGAGCGAGCACAGTGAGCAAGGGCTGGGAGAGGCGGAGGGATGTAGGGGTGGCACTGCAGTGGGTTGCCAAAGCTGCACTGTGGCTTGAAGTTAGCCTGCGGCTGGGGTGGGTGAAAGTACCAGTTCGGGGCACTGGTGCGATTTTACTTGCGCCCAGCTCGAGACTTATTTTTTTTAATGCTTTCACCCCATGTGGGGGTGTGTGGGTGCAACAGCCCCCCCCCACAGAAAGCATTAAAATCTAAGTCCATTGTTCCATGTGCCGAGGATGTCAGAGCACCGAAAATGTTTTTGCCACTCTGACTTCACGATAACGCGGCTCACCTTTAGGCAGTGGCTGTTATCACATAGAACCGAGCAGAACACTGAGAACTGGTGTTATGTGCTCGAACCGTGAGATCCCAGCAGCCAGCTGGGCTGTCATGTTCTGGACCAGCTGCACATCATACACCAACTTTGCAAACAGCTCAAGGTATAGTAGAGAATTTCAGTAATCCAGGGTGTGTACCAGAGTTGCCAGGTCAGCTGGTCCCAGAAAGGGTTTAATCCGGAAGATGTTGCAGAGGTGGTAAAAGCTGCTGCAGACAACAGCTGACACCTGATATTCTAATGTCAGCTTGGAGTCTACAATGAACCCCGGATTCTTAACTCTCATCTATGGCTTCGAGTGTTACACTAGCCAAAGGAGGAAGGACAGCACCGCCACTTGTCATCACTGAACCAACCTGACCTGGCTCCACCAATGACACCTCCATCTTCAATGGATTCAGTCTGAGCCAGCTGGCTGCCATTCCGGTCCTGAGTTTCCCTAAGGCACTCAGTCAATTCCAAGACAGCCATATCACCATCAGGGTCGCAAGACACATATAGCTGGGTATCATCAGCATAGCAATAAAAACCCAAACTGTAGTATCTAGTGATCGCCCCCAGTAGCAACATGTATGTGGCAAACAACGTGGGAGCCAAAATCGACCCCTGAGGCACACCACCGCAGAGCGCAGCACTGCTTGAGATGAGAGTCAGGTGCTACCTGCTGCACCCTCCTGGATAAGGAGGACTTGAACCACTGCAGCACTGTACCTGCGAGTTGTACCTAATGCCTTAGATGGATCAATAGTATTCCATAGTCCACCATGTCAAAGGTCAAAGATAGCTCAAGCAGGACAAGGCTGCAGAGCTGCATAAGAGGCGGTATAAGGGTAGAAGGATGGGGGTACCATGGGAGAGGATGGGTGGGTGTCTGGTATAAGCAGTAGAAAAATGCCCCCCCAAATGTAGATAAAAATACTAACGCCTATAATTACTAATGCCAACAAGTCTTAAATTTCACAATTACTGTGTTTCTTAATTAACTGAAATATTAGTAGTAGTGGGGCTACTGCTAATATTTCAGATAATAAGAAACACAATATTAGTAATTTAAGACTTATTGACATTAGAAATTACTAGCATTAGTATTTGTATTTACATTGGGGTGGGGGGCATTTATGCTTCTTGTATACCTGACACCTATCCATCCTGTCCCATGGTTCACCAATCCTTATGCCCCAGATCTCCTCTTCTACAGGTTTGCATCTGATTAGGGCCACCCCTGCTCACCACCAAGAAAACCTCCATTCCTCCTCATGCAGCGGTGTTCCCCGGGAACAGTCAAGGAACTTGGAAGAGACAGGATCCTACCTGGCAGTTCGGGAAATGTACCAGTCTCTGGCTTGTGTGTCACGTCAGACACATGGGTTAGATGATGGGCTATCTCCATGGTCTTTGCTAACACCCCACTTGATGGCAAGTGGATGGGGCTTTAAGAGAGAGTGGTGCCCTCCTGTGTGACCCCCTCACCAGGCCACAATGGATAGTCTCATAGTGGTTGTGGCCTCTGTCCTATACAGAGGGGACTGTGCTAGGGACATCCTTTGTTTTGTGAAAATGAATGGAAAATGGGATTAAAAATGGAATTTGTCATATTTTTATTTTTTTTATTTAAGTGTTTATCCTCCTCGGCCTGTCGGCAGCATCTGTTCTCCTCCAATCCCCAGTCGCTGCCCCACCCCCGGCATCCCCCATGCCCTGTTCCCCACGGATTACCTCCTGTGGTGGGGCGAAAGGGAGGAGAGCCATCCTTCCCCCTCCTGAGTACATATCCAGAGCAGGCCTGGGCGTGCCTGAGGCAGCGGTGCTGGAGTACTGAGGGGCTTCCAAGGAGCCGGCAGCCATGTTTTCACTCTTTGCTTGGTCCCTCCCCCTCATGGCTGTGAATGCACATGCATGTCACGAAGCCATACTAATTGTCTCCCTAGCGCTAGCGCTACCCCCCCATCCTCCACCGGGAGGCAGCCAAGGAGCGGGACAACATACCCACCCATCCCTGGGAGTGGAGAGCAGTCATTGGAGGCTCAATCCTCTCCCTCCCTCCCCTGCCGACCCCCGATGGCCCGTGCTCACTCCCAAACATGAGTCGATGGCGTGGCGCGAGGTGTGGCATCCAGTGCCTCAACCCTCAGCGCCACCAGGTTGGCACAGAATCTGTCATTTTTAAACACCAGTTAGAGTCAGGTTTTCATATATAAAAATCCTGTCTGCCTCAAATTTACAACCATTCTTGGCAGCAAATGTGTGCGCCCCCCACCATGTTACATTTTTAGCACAAAACATGCTGATTTGCACTCAGTTTTGTGGAAGAAAACTGAAGCAAAAATGGATTATAAGATTTTGTAAAATGGAATTCACTGTTGTTGAAAATGGGAAATTAGTGACATTAAGTCTCTGCCAGCTTGACTGGGATCCCCCGGCCTGAGATGAGAACCTGGGGTTCCTTGCTTGGGCAGGGATTCAGCATCCAGTTAATCTCTTGGGCCAGCTGCAACATTACCATTATTAGCAATGTGGCAAAACCCAGCAATGTCATTGGCTGAGCAGGTCGCATATTGCCTCTAAGGTCTGAAGATCAGAAGCTTGTGGGTTCTAGCCCCATGCCAAGAACTTGGGGTAACATTTCCCAATACTGATACTGCAGAGCAGAATGAGGAGATGCTGCACACCTGAGGTGCTGTATTTTAGATGAGACGTTAAATCAAGGTCCCATCTGCCTGCTCTGCTCTGGTCTGGTTGTTTTTCAGGCGAACTTTAATGATCCCAAAGCATTTAAAAAAAAAAAAATAGGGGAATTTTCCCAGTGTCCTGGCCAAATTTCCCCTCTCTCTCATTTACTAAAATACCACCAACAGCTTAATTTCAGTGCAGGTCAATATGACAGTTTGCATCTGTATCCCCTCTTCCTGGGATAAAGCTAAAAATAGGCAGAATTACCTCGCCTTCCTTTCCTGGTCAACAGAAACTGAAATAACAGTGTTTGCACTGGCAACATTGCATTCTGTTTCAAGCAGTACAAACTGCGCTTTAAAAACAAACCATTTTAACTGGTATCTGGTGCTGCTTCCTTGAGCATTAGGTTGACTGGGGGGTCTGCGGAAGGAAGATCTTTGCTGGAAAAGCTGGGATGGTCTGGCATTTCAGGAAAATGGAACGATGGCACTAGAGAGATGTCTCTGCGCTAATCGGTTTCTGGGGTATGCCTGGATGACTGATTTCAGGAGATGCTGACACTAATGTTAAAAGAACGAGTAAGAAGGGTGAGAAAGTGGAAAAGTTGTGGTGGTGCAGGTGCTTCCTCTACAAACCACTTGCTGGTTTCTCTTGTTTGGATCAGTTGATTCATGACCTTGATGCCTTGACTCGGGGATCTTAGTTGCTTGAAAATATAAGGAGTCCATGAGTCCAAAACTTCAAAACAATTCAGGGTCCTAGTCTAAAATATTGTTAAATCCAACAAATGGCAGTACACAAAGAACTACAATGCACTGATGCACGTAATGCAAAAAAGTTTTACTAAATGTTCAAAAGTGCACAAAGCAAATTACAAGGCAGGAGTTCAGTGTAGCTGCCCCTAGTGCCTTGACTACATGAGTCTTCAAGACCCCCTTGAAGACACGTGTAGTCGAGGCACTAGAGCAGCTACACTGAACTCCTGCTGCTATATTGCTATTCTGCACCTTAACATTATATTAATACGTTTTCATACGTGCATCCAGTATTGTATTCTTTAGCACTACCATTTGTTGCTCTTTACTGTTGCAGAGGTTAGCTGCCTTATTCCGTGGTGCAGCAACAACCGAGACGTGGAAGTGCAGTGAAGCTTTGTTTGTTTGTGGACTAAAATATTGTTATCCTGCTAGTTTTTACTGTGTCGGGCCGTTAAAGTATCGCTAGACTAAACTGGCAGCATCATCCGCAGGGAACTGCAGGGGCTCAGTGTCTTGGTGTCTTGCTCAGTTGTTAGAGCATGAAGTATGCAGGCATTCATGTTCTGGAGTGCCCTGTAATCTGCAGACTTTGAGTGACAGGCAACCTTTTGAGCTAGCGATATGCCTTAGACAAGCTGTTGCCATCTGTAACACCTAGAAACATAGAATTTGATGGAAAATAAGGACCACTTGACCCACCCAGTCAGCCCGTTTTCCCTACCTACATTATTACCGCAGACCATACTTGATCTACAGCTCTTCTTGCTCCCTTTCCTTTCCACTATAATTCCTTTGTACCTGTTGCATGCATTCCTAAACCCCACCACTGTTTTCTCCCCACCCCGCTGGAAGGCTGTTCCAGGAATCCATACAAACGGAAGAAAGAAATAAGTGCCTTAGCTGGGACTTGAACCCAAGCTACTTGGAATACTATTCCGGTTGCGCTACCAGCTGCACCACCAAGGTAACTGGAAACTGGGACGTTCAGCGGCACGTTACTCTTTCTCTAATGCATGACCTGGTGCTGCATGGACAATTACATTTTCAAGCACAAGAGTGCAGTGTGCACATTTGTGGAACCCATACAAACAGAAGAGACAAAGAAGTAAGTGCCTGAGCTGGGATTTGAACCCAGGCCACTCAGAATACCTTTCCAGTTGTGCTACCAGCTGTGCCACCAAGGCAGCTGGAAACTTGGATGTCTAGAGGCACCTTACTCATTCTCTAATGCACACCGCACTCTTGTAATTGAAAATATTCTGGGAAGCCACCACTCTTTCTGTGAAGAAGTACTTCCTCATATCTCTCCTGAATCTACCCTTCCTCCAGCTTCATAGCATATCCCCTTGTTCTTGAGCATCTTTTTTTCCTGAAAAATATTTCCCTCCTGTACCTTATTTACCCTGTGAGGTATTTAAAGGTCTCTTATCATATCCAGCCCCTTCCAAGGTGCACATATTGAGGTCCTTAAGTTCCTCCTCGTAGGGCTTTTGATGCAGACCCTGCACCATTTTAGTTACAAACGTACATAGATATATAGAATGTGACAGCAGATAAGAGCCACTGGACCCACCCAGTCTGCCCAATTGTGTCGTTTTTAAAATTTATTATTTCTGATCCTGCTTAAACCACGTCACAATCTCTGCTCTATTCTACCCTACCCCGTGATTCCCTTGTGTCTATCCCAGGCATTTTTGAACCCAGTTACAGTTTTTGCCACCACTACCTCCTCTGGAAGGCTATTCCAGGTATCCACCACCCTTTCCATGAAAAAGTACGTACTCACATCCCTCCTGAATTTACCCCCTCCAGCTTCATATCATGTTCCCTTGTTGCAGAACACCTTTTTCTCCAAAAGATACCCTCCTTCTGTACCTTAGCAACCCCCATAAGGTATTTAAAGGTTTCTGTCATATCCCACCTCTCCCTCCTCTCCTTCAGAGTGTACATATTTAGCTCCTTTAGTCTTTCCTTGTAGGTCTTTTGTTGCAGACCCTGCACCATTTTAGTAGCCCTCCTCTGGACTGCCTCCAGTCTGTTTCCTTTCTGAGGTGTGGTCTCCAAAAATGTACGCAGTACTCAAGGTGAGGTCTAACCAGTGATTTATATGGGGTAGAATCACCTCCCTCAATCTGCTGGAGATTCTCCTACCTATGTACCCCAGCATCCCGCTAGCTTTTCCAATTGCCTTATCACACTTCCTGGCCACTTTTAGGTCATCCAATATGATTATCCCTAGGTCTCTTTCCTGCTTGGTCAGTTTCACTCCACACATATTATACTCTGCTCCTGTGTTCTTATAGCCTAGATGCATTATTATACACTTTTTTGCAGTAAAACCCAGCTGCCATACCCTTGACCATGCCTCCAGTCTCTTAAGATCCTTGCACATTCTATCCATCCCCCACCTCCATGTGCCCACTCTGCTACAGATCTTGGCGTCATCCGCAAAGCGGCATACTTTCCCTTCCAGTTCTACTGCTATGTCACTTACAAAGATATTGAAGAGAACCAGCCCCACCCCACTGACCCCTGAGGCACCCCACTGGTCACCCTTCCTTCACTGGAGCACACTCCATTCACCACTGCACCCGTGTCCTTTCCCCTACCCTGTTTCTTATTTAGGGTACCACCTTATCGTTTAACCCTAAGTTACACAATTTACTTACTAATCTCCTGTGAGGAACGGTGTCGAAAGCTTTTGTAGTTGCCCTCCTCTGGGCTGCCTCCAGTCTGTCTATGTCCTTTCAGAGCTGTGGTCTCCAGAATGGAACACAGTACTGTAGGTGGGTCTAACCAGCAATCTATATAGAGGCAACACCGCCTCCCTCTTTCTGCTGGTGATAGCCTCCCAATGCACCCCAGCAATGGTGGTGTGGGAGGAACATGGAGCCACCATCAGGTGTGTATCCCTGTAGGCCATCCTCCTCATTGTGTCAGGCAGTTAGATAACTGGGCAGCTGGCTCTATTTAGGACCCTGGTTGAGCTATTCAGCCAATTAGGCTGCTTTTCAGTCCCACTGGACCTCTTGTGGTACATTACAGCCAATGGCTGTACAATATTTTGATTACAAAATGTTTATTTTTATCACTTTTTTATGCACTTTCCTTGCCCTTCAAGCATCATAAGTGCCTCTTGCTGCCTGGTGGATTTGCCTATTGGCCCAGCTACCCACCTCAGGCTCTTCAAGTTGTCCATCCCTCCTGTTCTGGTTTATTCCTGCCCACGGGGTCTGTGCTGCTGCCACCATAGGAAGAAGCACTTCCGACAGCTGGAGGGATGGCTGAGAGGGGTGAAGTGGTGCACTGTGTGGTTTGGTGGTGTGGCAGGAACACAGGACCATCATTGGGTATGCTGAAGCAGAATGTTTCCCATTTCTCTCCTCTCCCTCCCTTCCTCCAGCAATGGGTTACATGTTGCGGCATCCGGCGTGCGTGCATGTGCATCGGCGTGTGGCTGCCTCTGCCACCAAATCATCTCTCTACAAGGTCACTGTCTGGAGCCACATTAGGGGCAGTGCACTTATCCCTCCCACCAGGAGAGTGTTTGCACAGATGCTGTTTGCCCCCCCGCCTTTGCTCCACTCATCCTGAGCTTGGAGCATGAGCATAGGTTACCAGCATGCTGAGTGGATGCCTTACTGTTCAGCACCCCAGAGCTGGTTCATCATT